>JALJCQ010000025.1:0-738343 GCA_023091665.1 Pythium myriotylum
TAAGTTGGCGATTTGGACCGTGCTGTCTGCGATCGGCTGCGTTGTAAATGCACATCACACAGACAGATTTTCATGCTGCCGAACCCAGGTGATGACAATGATGATGATGATGTAAATGAAGTCTATGGAGTGGAACCATTGCCAGATAATACTGGTGTATAGTTTCCGAGTTTCCCCGGACGCGGTGAGGAGGCAAACGAGTCGAAGCGGGCGTGCTGATCTTGCAGAGACATCTGCCATGAACTCGTTGATCAAGACCGACCGCCGAGTGGAATGCCAGCGTAAACTAATCTGGACTGACAAATCTTGACAACACTCAAGAACTGTCTTCACACGTATGTAGTGGGAATCAAGACCGTGGACAGAACCGCCTAACCAGCTGGCCTCCTCATCCACACAAAGGGCGGTCCACGACAAAGATTTCGCTCTGCTCCAGATGGCCCAGAAGGCCCGGATGGCAGCGCCAGTGCGTCTGTCGGTTCTATACAGGCGGCAGACTCCTCGATAGTCGGCCAGCCACCTGTCGCAACACATGCTGTCTCACACCAGTCTCACGTACGCGTTGAGCGTCGAGAAGACTGTCTACACTCGCTGCCACTCATGGCGAGGCATATGGGGATGGATGCCGTCGCTGGAATGCACGCTCGTGTATCCACGCCTAAACGCCTCCACGCCTCCACGCCTCCACGCATGAAGACCGATTGGACCAACCATCGCTCGCCCTGTTGGCCCATGACGCCACACAAAGAGAGTGTCACAACAGCATAATGTAGATCAATTAATGACAGTTCGATTCTGTCGAAATGGCGGCTGTTCAATCTTTCGCCACCACCGCAAAACGCCTGACTAAACTGGGACATGATGGGGGGAGCGAAATCCATCCGAACCTGTCTCCCGACCAATTAGACGGCAAGACTGCGATCTCGGCGATTTGAACAAATCAGCTCGTCCACCGCGCTCTTCTCGCCGTCGTCTCACCTCTACGTAGGTATCTGCAGAAGTGCATCTGCATGTGCATGTGTGTTTCTGGACCGACCAACGTGTCCACTGCCGCGGTCATGGTCACTGCCAGTCGTGGGACACTCACGCACTCGAGATGGCTACATGCCGGTCTGTCCACCCTCGAGGTGCAGTGTACTGATGCAGTGCAAATCGAACCGAGACGCGTTGGGTGGAGCCATGGGGGAACGACCCACTCATTCAGTAAATTTCTAGTAATGCAGTAAAGCAAACTACTACGAGCGTCAATGGAGACGATCGTCCACGATCAGCCGACTGTTCCGAGTCTCACGCTCTCACGCCGATGTAAAGATCCGGATGAGCTCCGTCGATCTTGTGTGACCAACGGAATGAAAACAGCTGGAGACATGGAGACACCTACAACTCGACCACACCACGACCACGACGATATTCCGCGCTGCTTGAGGCAACCAGACTCCCGACTTCAGTGGCGTGTCTCCACTACTGTTCTGGGTCACACGTCGTGGGCCACCCCAGCCCACTCCAACGCCACAGACAGGACTCACCATCAACAGCCGACAGAACTAGCTGCTCTTCACAGCGGACCTCCCAGAGAGCAGGGTCGTCCCAGGCCAAACCAAGTCGAGCTCGATTCGTGACCGGGTAGGGATCTCTCACTTTGCAAGTTCCTCCCGACCTCGCAAGCCTCCACCAACACCAACACACCAGCTAATCAACTCTCACACACACGCACACACACACACACACACACACACACACACACACACACCAACACCTCATCTCGTCACACCAACACCTCCGAGCCATGGTCCAACTCTCCACCATCCTCGCCGCCATCACGGCCACCGCCGCCTACCTCGCCGTAGCCGACGCACACCCCGCACAACAACACCACCACGAACGATCGCTCCTCGAGACCGCCAACAGCCACCTCTTCCGAGCCAACGCACACCGATCGCTCGCCGCCTGCGCCAACAACAAGAGCCTGCGAGAGCTCCAGCAGCGCGCCGCCGACCGACGCCTCGAGACCATCAAGAGCCTCCAGGCCGAACGCCGCCGACTCGCCGCCGCAGACGTGCTCGCCAAGGACCACAAGTCGAGCCTCACGGGAGTCACGCCCACCAACTTCGACGCCGTCGCGCTCTTCGGCGCCACGCCCAAGTGCGTGCTCGAGCCCGAGGTGACCCAGGGTCCGTACTACGTCGACGGCGAGCTCACCCCGCAACGACATCCGCGAGACCCAGCCGGGCGTCGACCTCTACACGCAGCTGCAGTTCATCGACATCAACACGTGCTCGCCCGTGCCAGACTACTACGTCGACTTCTGGCACTGCAACTCGACCGGCGTGTACGCGGGCGTGGTGGCCAACGGCAACGGCGACAGCACCGACCTCACCAACATCAACAAGACCTTCGCGCGTGGGCTCTACCCGACCGACAAGGACGGGCTCGTGCAGTTCGTGACCAAGTTCCCCGGACACTACACGGGTCGCGCCACCCACATCCACATCCTCGGCAGCCACGGCGGCTCCGTGCTCGCCAACAACACGTACAGCGGCGGTGGCGCCGCGAGCGTCGGCCAGATCTTCTTCGACCAGAGTCTCATCACCGAGGTCGAGAAGACGGCCGTGTACGCGACCAACACGCAGACACTCACGACGAACGCCGAGGACTCGATCTTTGGCGAGGAAGTGGCCACGGGCTTCGATCCGGTCGTCGAGTATGTGTACTTGGGTGATAGCGTGGAGGACGGTCTCTTCTCGTGGATCTCGGTGGGTGTCGACATGACCATCTCCAAGACCATCAGCTCTGCGGCGACGTGGACGGCGAGTGGAGGTGTGGCGAATGCGGGCGGTGCCGGTGGTCCGGGTGGCTCGGGTGGTCCGGGTGGTCCTCCGCCTGGCCCGCGTCCGACGACGGCCGCTCCTGCTACCCGGGCGTAAGTCGTCGTTGCTGCGGATGACCCTGGGGTGGTTTCCTTTCGGGAATAGGGACGTGCTTTAGGGCTCTCAAGGACCTGGTGGTGTCTTGTTCCGGCTTGCCGACCAAACCACGGAACTGCACTGTCTTCAAGTTCCGTACACTGTATGAGCACACACACAAATTACAATGACAATTTTTTGCACTCGTAAGATTTTCACCCAACAACGCTGCTTGTCGAGGGAAGGCTCAAGTGCGAATAGCAGGAGCTCAATATTCCCTATCTTGCAGTACACGAATCAAGATCAAGTGTACTCACTCATCACTATTGTTGGAGTGTTGCGTTACGAAGAGAATGAAATTGCAAATCCAAAGCATTCGCATTCACAGGACCACTGAAAGAATTCACCAGGACGAAGTTGAGGATGTCTGCGCCGCTCTAGGCGCTCGGTCTACATCTGATTACATTGTGTTGACTACAGTGATGATCGATTCCCGCGCCCAGTTCAGGAGAAGAGGATCGGTTAGACATGTATTACGTTCCTAGGTCTACAACGCGGTAATCCCAACAGCGAATACAACCACAGCAACTGCCGTTGCCATTCCCGACAATCCCGGCGCGCCACTTGACGCCGCGGGAGTCGTCGAGGCGGGAGCAGTTGAGACGGTAGAAGTCGATCCATTCGAACTTCCGCTGCTCGATACTGGAGCGGGCGTTCCCGAAGAACCTGGTGTTGAGCCCATGTTACCTGGTGCTTGATTGTTGCCAGGCCCGCCGCCCATCCCCGTCCCCGTTCCGGTACTTGCAACGCCGCCGTTGGCCGTGAGCGTTGCGGCCGCACTCACACTCTTCACCAGCGACGTGTCCACACCGACCGAGATCCACGCGAAGATGCCGTCCTCCACACTGTCGCCCAAGTACACGTACTGCATGACGGGATCGAAGCCCGTGGCCGCCGCCTCGGAAAGGATGCTGTCGGCCGCGTTGGTCGTGACCGTCTGCGTGTTGGTGGCGTAGACGCCCGTCTTCTCGACCTCGGTGAGGAGACTCTGGTCGAAGAAGATCTGTCCGACGCTCGAGACTGAGCCGCCCGAGTAGGTTTTGTTGGCGAGGACTGTGCCGTCGTGGTTCCCGAGGATGTGGATGTGGGTGGTGCGACCGGTGTAGTGTCCTGGGAACTTGGTGATGAACTGGACGACGCCGTCGCTGTCAGTCGGGTAGAGACCTCTGGCGAAGGTGGCATCGAGGTTGGTCTGGTCGTTGCTGTTGCCATTGGTGCTAGCGACGACGCCCGAGTAGACGCCAGTGGAGTTGCAGTGCCAGAAGTCGACGTAGTAGTTGGGCACGACCGTGCAGGAGGTGGTGTCGACGAACTGGAGCTCGGCGTAGAGGTCGATGCCTTGTTGTTGTTCGCGGACGTCGTTGCGGATGAGCTCGCCTTTGACGTAGTAGGGTCCGACGGTGACCTCTGGTTCGAGGACGCATTTGTTGGTGGATCCGAAGATGGTGGAGGCGGAGACGGTGGTGGGGTCGATGTTGGAGAGGTTGGCTTTGTGGGTGGTGGCGAGTACGTCGGCGGCGGCTAGCGCTCGGAGTCGTCGAGCGCGCTGTTTCTCAGCTCGCAGCGCCTGGATCTTGGCTTGTCGTCGCTCGGCGGCTTGTTGGTTGAGTTTGCGCGCGGCGTCTTGGTTGGCACAGGCCGCGAGCGATCGGTGGAGGTTGGTGTGGTAGAGGTGTCTTTGGACGATGTCGGCGAGGGATCGTGTGTGTTCGTGGTTGTGTCCTGGGTGTGCGTCGGTGTGGACGATGGAGAGCACGAGTGCGAGCGAGGAGAGGATTGCGCTGGTGTGGACCATTGTAGCAGCGCAGTTGGTCGGATGGGTCCTTAGTTGATGTTCTTGAGAAATTGAAGAGTGAGAACAAACCACCCGTTTAGTCATGTAGACCCTTCACGCCCGAAGGGTCCGCTGAGGAGATGCTTCAGTCGCTGGACAGAGCAAGTCGTCGTGTGACTCAGTTGAGCTCGATGTCTCAACTCCCCAGGGCTGACCATGCGACGATGCTCGTACATAAAAGGGTCAGCTGTGATTAGGCCATACTGGTGGTCTCCATGGTGCTCGATTAATCTGTTCGAACTTGAGTTGGGAGGTTGTTGAGACTTTCGACTGCGTTTACCGCACGTGTTTCTGCCCAGGACGAAGGGAACAAGCTCATTCAACAAGCCATCACGAGTGTTTCTCGTGCTTGCTGGTTGAGCAGAGCACGACACTTCCAGTGGAGGGAGGGTTGCACAGCGTCCACGACGCAGCTGCATGTACCACCAGTAACCGAAAGATCGTGTCCATCAGTGAGCATTCGGAATCACTCGGTCCAAGTCCGCAGCTTGACGATCAGCCTCGAAAAATTCTGACCTGCGATCTCTCGGATCGGCAATGAATATAGGTACAAAAAATGGAGATGGTTGTGCGTGGGACTCGACAGGGGGAACGACGAGGCAGCTGTTTCCGAACTTGTCAAACCGCGATTCCGGCGGGAGTACAACATGCGACATTATCGCACTGCTTGGACTAATTAGCAGGATTTGCGAAACGACGTGGACCAAATACACTGCCTGCGACAACACCACGTCGTCCTCCCTTCTTGCTTTCCGAGCGATCTTCAAACAGCAGGCACCAAACAACAGAGCCAACAAATGCTCAAGTCCTCTCCACGACAGTCTCATTCCAACATTTGCGATCTCTTCCACACAGACAACTCCAAACCAAAACGAAGTTCGAACTGTCAACCATGGTCCGCATCAGCGCAATCCTCTCCTCGCTCGCACTCGTGCTCTCCATCGTCCACACCGACGCACACCCAGGACACAACCACGAACACACACGATCCCTCGCCGACATCGTCCAAAGACACCTCTACCACACCAACCTCCACCGATCGCTCGCGGCCTGTGCCAACCAAGACGCCGCGCGCAAACTCAACCAACAAGCCGCCGAGCGACGACAAGCCAAGATCCAGGCGCTGCGAGCTGAGAAACAGCGCGCTCGACGACTCCGAGCGCTAGCCGCCGCCGACGTACTCGCCACCACCCACAAAGCCAACCTCTCCAACATCGACCCCACCACCGTCTCCGCCTCCACCATCTTCGGATCCACCAACAAATGCGTCCTCGAACCAGAGGTCACCGTCGGACCCTACTACGTCAAAGGCGAGCTCATCCGCAACGACGTCCGCGAACAACAACAAGGCATCGACCTCTACGCCGAGCTCCAGTTCGTCGACACCACCTCCTGCACGGTCGTGCCCAACTACTACGTCGACTTCTGGCACTGCAACTCCACTGGCGTCTACTCGGGCGTCGTCGCTAGCACCAATGGCAACAGCAACGACCAGACCAACCTCGATGCCACCTTCGCCAGAGGTCTCTACCCGACTGACAGCGACGGCGTCGTCCAGTTCATCACCAAGTTCCCAGGACACTACACCGGTCGCACCACCCACATCCACATCCTCGGGAACCACGACGGCACAGTCCTCGCCAACAAAACCTACTCGGGCGGCTCAGTCTCGAGCGTCGGACAGATCTTCTTCGACCAGAGTCTCCTCACCGAGGTCGAGAAGACGGGCGTCTACGCCACCAACACGCAGACGGTCACGACCAACGCGGCCGACAGCATCCTTTCCGAGGCGGCGGCCACGGGCTTCGATCCCGTCATGCAGTACGTGTACTTGGGCGACAGTGTGGAGGACGGCATCTTCGCGTGGATCTCGGTCGGTGTGGACACGTCGCTGGTGAAGAGTGTGAGTGCGGCCGCAACGCTCACGGCCAACGGCGGCGTTGCAAGTACCGGAACGGGGACGGGGATGGGCGGCGGGCCTGGCAACAATCAAGCACCAGGTAACATGGGCTCAACACCAGGTTCTTCGGGAACGCCCGCTCCAGTATCGAGCAGCGGAAGTTCGAATGGATCGACTTCTACCGTCTCAACTGCTCCCGCCTCGACGACTCCCGCGGCGTCAAGTGGCGCGCCGGGATTGTCGGGAATGGCAACGGCAGTTGCTGTGGTTGTATTCGCTGTTGGGATTACCGCGTTGTAGACCTAGGAACGTAATACATGTCTAACCGATCCTCTTCTCCTGAACTGGGCGCGGGAATCGATCATCACTGTAGTCAACACAATGTAATCAGATGTAGACCGAGCGCCTAGAGCGGCGCAGACATCCTCAACTTCGTCCTGGTGAATTCTTTCAGTGGTCCTGTGAATGCGAATGCTTTGGATTTGCAATTTCATTCTCTTCGTAACGCAACACTCCAACAATAGTGATGAGTGAGTACACTTGATCTTGATTCGTGTACTGCAAGATAGGGAATATTGAGCTCCTGCTATTCGCACTTGAGCCTTCCCTCGACAAGCAGCGTTGTTGGGTGAAAATCTTACGAGTGCAAAAAATTGTCATTGTAATTTGTGTGTGTGCTCATACAGTGTACGGAACTTGAAGACAGTGCAGTTCCGTGGTTTGGTCGGCAAGCCGGAACAAGACACCACCAGGTCCTTGAGAGCCCTAAAGCACGTCCCTATTCCCGAAAGGAAACCACCCCAGGGTCATCCGCAGCAACGACGACTTACGCCCGGGTAGCAGGAGCGGCCGTCGTCGGACGCGGGCCAGGCGGAGGACCACCCGGACCACCCGAGCCACCCGGACCACCGGCACCGCCCGCATTCGCCACACCTCCACTCGCCGTCCACGTCGCCGCAGAGCTGATGGTCTTGGAGATGGTCATGTCGACACCCACCGAGATCCACGAGAAGAGACCGTCCTCCACGCTATCACCCAAGTACACATACTCGACGACCGGATCGAAGCCCGTGGCCACTTCCTCGCCAAAGATCGAGTCCTCGGCGTTCGTCGTGAGTGTCTGCGTGTTGGTCGCGTACACGGCCGTCTTCTCGACCTCGGTGATGAGACTCTGGTCGAAGAAGATCTGGCCGACGCTCGCGGCGCCACCGCCGCTGTACGTGTTGTTGGCGAGCACGGAGCCGCCGTGGCTGCCGAGGATGTGGATGTGGGTGGCGCGACCCGTGTAGTGTCCGGGGAACTTGGTCACGAACTGCACGAGCCCGTCCTTGTCGGTCGGGTAGAGCCCACGCGCGAAGGTCTTGTTGATGTTGGTGAGGTCGGTGCTGTCGCCGTTGCCGTTGGCCACCACGCCCGCGTACACGCCGGTCGAGTTGCAGTGCCAGAAGTCGACGTAGTAGTCTGGCACGGGCGAGCACGTGTTGATGTCGATGAACTGCAGCTGCGTGTAGAGGTCGACGCCCGGCTGGGTCTCGCGGATGTCGTTGCGGGGTGAGCTCGCCGTCGACGTAGTACGGACCCTGGGTCACCTCGGGCTCGAGCACGCACTTGGGCGTGGCGCCGAAGAGCGCGACGGCGTCGAAGTTGGTGGGCGTGACTCCCGTGAGGCTCGACTTGTGGTCCTTGGCGAGCACGTCTGCGGCGGCGAGTCGGCGGCGTTCGGCCTGGAGGCTCTTGATGGTCTCGAGGCGTCGGTCGGCGGCGCGCTGCTGGAGCTCTCGCAGGCTCTTGTTGTTGGCGCAGGCGGCGAGCGATCGGTGTGCGTTGGCTCGGAAGAGGTGGCTGTTGGCGGTCTCGAGGAGCGATCGTTCGTGGTGGTGTTGTTGTGCGGGGTGTGCGTCGGCTACGGCGAGGTAGGCGGCGGTGGCCGTGATGGCGGCGAGGATGGTGGAGAGTTGGACCATGGCTCGGAGGTGTTGGTGTGACGAGATGAGGTGTTGGTGTGTGTGTGTGTGTGTGTGTGTGTGTGTGTGTGTGTGCGTGTGTGTGAGAGTTGATTAGCTGGTGTGTTGGTGTTGGTGGAGGCTTGCGAGGTCGGGAGGAACTTGCAAAGTGAGAGATCCCTACCCGGTCACGAATCGAGCTCGACTTGGTTTGGCCTGGGACGACCCTGCTCTCTGGGAGGTCCGCTGTGAAGAGCAGCTAGTTCTGTCGGCTGTTGATGGTGAGTCCTGTCTGTGGCGTTGGAGTGGGCTGGGGTGGCCCACGACGTGTGACCCAGAACAGTAGTGGAGACACGCCACTGAAGTCGGGAGTCTGGTTGCCTCAAGCAGCGCGGAATATCGTCGTGGTCGTGGTGTGGTCGAGTTGTAGGTGTCTCCATGTCTCCAGCTGTTTTCATTCCGTTGGTCACACAAGATCGACGGAGCTCATCCGGATCTTTACATCGGCGTGAGAGCGTGAGACTCGGAACAGTCGGCTGATCGTGGACGATCGTCTCCATTGACGCTCGTAGTAGTTTGCTTTACTGCATTACTAGAAATTTACTGAATGAGTGGGTCGTTCCCCCATGGCTCCACCCAACGCGTCTCGGTTCGATTTGCACTGCATCAGTACACTGCACCTCGAGGGTGGACAGACCGGCATGTAGCCATCTCGAGTGCGTGAGTGTCCCACGACTGGCAGTGACCATGACCGCGGCAGTGGACACGTTGGTCGGTCCAGAAACACACATGCACATGCAGATGCACTTCTGCAGATACCTACGTAGAGGTGAGACGACGGCGAGAAGAGCGCGGTGGACGAGCTGATTTGTTCAAATCGCCGAGATCGCAGTCTTGCCGTCTAATTGGTCGGGAGACAGGTTCGGATGGATTTCGCTCCCCCCATCATGTCCCAGTTTAGTCAGGCGTTTTGCGGTGGTGGCGAAAGATTGAACAGCCGCCATTTCGACAGAATCGAACTGTCATTAATTGATCTACATTATGCTGTTGTGACACTCTCTTTGTGTGGCGTCATGGGCCAACAGGGCGAGCGATGGTTGGTCCAATCGGTCTTCATGCGTGGAGGCGTGGAGGCGTGGAGGCGTTTAGGCGTGGATACACGAGCGTGCATTCCAGCGACGGCATCCATCCCCATATGCCTCGCCATGAGTGGCAGCGAGTGTAGACAGTCTTCTCGACGCTCAACGCGTACGTGAGACTGGTGTGAGACAGCATGTGTTGCGACAGGTGGCTGGCCGACTATCGAGGAGTCTGCCGCCTGTATAGAACCGACAGACGCACTGGCGCTGCCATCCGGGCCTTCTGGGCCATCTGGAGCAGAGCGAAATCTTTGTCGTGGACCGCCCTTTGTGTGGATGAGGAGGCCAGCTGGTTAGGCGGTTCTGTCCACGGTCTTGATTCCCACTACATACGTGTGAAGACAGTTCTTGAGTGTTGTCAAGATTTGTCAGTCCAGATTAGTTTACGCTGGCATTCCACTCGGCGGTCGGTCTTGATCAACGAGTTCATGGCAGATGTCTCTGCAAGATCAGCACGCCCGCTTCGACTCGTTTGCCTCCTCACCGCGTCCGGGGAAACTCGGAAACTATACACCAGTATTATCTGGCAATGGTTCCACTCCATAGACTTCATTTACATCATCATCATCATTGTCATCACCTGGGTTCGGCAGCATGAAAATCTGTCTGTGTGATGTGCATTTACAACGCAGCCGATCGCAGACAGCACGGTCCAAATCGCCAACTTGTCCCAGATTACTACTAGACCACTGGAATGACTCATTTTCCCTCCCATTTCTGTCTTTCCAGTGTACGAGTCGGCACGTTGTCGAGGCAGCGCGCGCTCATTGGCCACGAGATTGTCACTGCCAACAGCACAGTGCCACTCGCGCGATCGAGGATTCAGCCAACCAGGAGTGTTGCTCTATTCGAACACTGTACAGCACGGCGAGGGGGTGAGTCGCTCGAGTTCATTTGTTCGCGACGATCCAGTCCGCTTCACGATGGCCTTATGCTCGCCGATCCCGCGATCTAGATAGCTAGCTAGTAATCTCTATTCTATACGGAGTGTGGCCACTGACTCCGAGAAAGCGACTCGCAGTCTTTCACAGACCAAAGCCATGATCTCATTACGCGTCCCTAGTCGACAGTACCTTCACACAGAGCGGATCGTCTAACCGCGAGTGATCGCGATCAGTCCTCTCTCGCAATTCCAGACTGTCCCGTCCCACTCGATGCTGATGCTGCACATCTCCACTCATCCACAACAATGACAACGGCATTTCCTACTTCAGTCGCACGTCTCCAGGACACAGTCACACGCCATGGACACCTCTCCAACGGCACAGACGCGACTTGTGGTGAGAAAGCCCGCACCACACGTCTTCTTTGCAAAGACTCGACTGCGAATGCAGACGCCACGAACTGCAACGTCACTGGAGAACGAAAGAACCTCAAGGTGAGAGGGGTGGTCGAATCTGTCTCGGCGACACTTCAAGCTCGATCGGGGTCTCGATTGGGATCTCTCACTTTGCAAGTTCCTCGCGACCTCGCACGCCTCCACCAACACCTCATCTCGTCACACCAACACCTCCGAGCCATGGTCCAACTCTCCACCATCCTCGCCGCCATCACGGCCACCGCCGCCTACCTCGCCGTAGCCGACGCACACCCCGCACAACAACACCACCACGAACGATCGCTCCTCGAGACCGCCAACAGCCACCTCTTCCGAGCCAACGCACACCGATCGCTCGCCGCCTGCGCCAACAACAAGAGCCTGCGAGAGCTCCAGCAGCGCGCCGCCGACCGACGCCTCGAGACCATCAAGAGCCTCCAGGCCGAACGCCGCCGACTCGCCGCCGCAGACGTGCTCGCCAAGGACCACAAGTCGAGCCTCACGGGAGTCACGCCCACCAACTTCGACGCCGTCGCGCTCTTCGGCGCCACGCCCAAGTGCGTGCTCGAGCCCGAGGTGACCCAGGGTCCGTACTACGTCGACGGCGAGCTCATCCGCAACGACATCCGCGAGACCCAGCCGGGCGTCGACCTCTACACGCAGCTGCAGTTCATCGACATCAACACGTGCTCGCCCGTGCCAGACTACTACGTCGACTTCTGGCACTGCAACTCGACCGGCGTGTACGCGGGCGTGGTGGCCAACGGCAACGGCGACAGCACCGACCTCACCAACATCAACAAGACCTTCGCGCGTGGGCTCTACCCGACCGACAAGGACGGGCTCGTGCAGTTCGTGACCAAGTTCCCCGGACACTACACGGGTCGCGCCACCCACATCCACATCCTCGGCAGCCACGGCGGCTCCGTGCTCGCCAACAACACGTACAGCGGCGGTGGCGCCGCGAGCGTCGGCCAGATCTTCTTCGACCAGAGTCTCATCACCGAGGTCGAGAAGACGGCCGTGTACGCGACCAACACGCAGACACTCACGACGAACGCCGAGGACTCGATCTTTGGCGAGGAAGTGGCCACGGGCTTCGATCCGGTCGTCGAGTATGTGTACTTGGGTGATAGCGTGGAGGACGGTCTCTTCTCGTGGATCTCGGTGGGTGTCGACATGACCATCTCCAAGACCATCAGCTCTGCGGCGACGTGGACGGCGAGTGGAGGTGTGGCGAATGCGGGCGGTGCCGGTGGTCCGGGTGGCTCGGGTGGTCCGGGTGGTCCTCCGCCTGGCCCGCGTCCGACGACGGCCGCTCCTGCTACCCGGGCGTAAGTCGTCGTTGCTGCGGATGACCCTGGGGTGGTTTCCTTTCGGGAATAGGGACGTGCTTTAGGGCTCTCAAGGACCTGGTGGTGTCTTGTTCCGGCTTGCCGACCAAACCACGGAACTGCACTGTCTTCAAGTTCCGTACACTGTATGAGCACACACACAAATTACAATGACAATTTTTTGCACTCGTAAGATTTTCACCCAACAACGCTGCTTGTCGAGGGAAGGCTCAAGTGCGAATAGCAGGAGCTCAATATTCCCTATCTTGCAGTACACGAATCAAGATCAAGTGTACTCACTCATCACTATTGTTGGAGTGTTGCGTTACGAAGAGAATGAAATTGCAAATCCAAAGCATTCGCATTCACAGGACCACTGAAAGAATTCACCAGGACGAAGTTGAGGATGTCTGCGCCGCTCTAGGCGCTCGGTCTACATCTGATTACATTGTGTTGACTACAGTGATGATCGATTCCCGCGCCCAGTTCAGGAGAAGAGGATCGGTTAGACATGTATTACGTTCCTAGGTCTACAACGCGGTAATCCCAACAGCGAATACAACCACAGCAACTGCCGTTGCCATTCCCGACAATCCCGGCGCGCCACTTGACGCCGCGGGAGTCGTCGAGGCGGGAGCAGTTGAGACGGTAGAAGTCGATCCATTCGAACTTCCGCTGCTCGATACTGGAGCGGGCGTTCCCGAAGAACCTGGTGTTGAGCCCATGTTACCTGGTGCTTGATTGTTGCCAGGCCCGCCGCCCATCCCCGTCCCCGTTCCGGTACTTGCAACGCCGCCGTTGGCCGTGAGCGTTGCGGCCGCACTCACACTCTTCACCAGCGACGTGTCCACACCGACCGAGATCCACGCGAAGATGCCGTCCTCCACACTGTCGCCCAAGTACACGTACTGCATGACGGGATCGAAGCCCGTGGCCGCCGCCTCGGAAAGGATGCTGTCGGCCGCGTTGGTCGTGACCGTCTGCGTGTTGGTGGCGTAGACGCCCGTCTTCTCGACCTCGGTGAGGAGACTCTGGTCGAAGAAGATCTGTCCGACGCTCGAGACTGAGCCGCCCGAGTAGGTTTTGTTGGCGAGGACTGTGCCGTCGTGGTTCCCGAGGATGTGGATGTGGGTGGTGCGACCGGTGTAGTGTCCTGGGAACTTGGTGATGAACTGGACGACGCCGTCGCTGTCAGTCGGGTAGAGACCTCTGGCGAAGGTGGCATCGAGGTTGGTCTGGTCGTTGCTGTTGCCATTGGTGCTAGCGACGACGCCCGAGTAGACGCCAGTGGAGTTGCAGTGCCAGAAGTCGACGTAGTAGTTGGGCACGACCGTGCAGGAGGTGGTGTCGACGAACTGGAGCTCGGCGTAGAGGTCGATGCCTTGTTGTTGTTCGCGGACGTCGTTGCGGATGAGCTCGCCTTTGACGTAGTAGGGTCCGACGGTGACCTCTGGTTCGAGGACGCATTTGTTGGTGGATCCGAAGATGGTGGAGGCGGAGACGGTGGTGGGGTCGATGTTGGAGAGGTTGGCTTTGTGGGTGGTGGCGAGTACGTCGGCGGCGGCTAGCGCTCGGAGTCGTCGAGCGCGCTGTTTCTCAGCTCGCAGCGCCTGGATCTTGGCTTGTCGTCGCTCGGCGGCTTGTTGGTTGAGTTTGCGCGCGGCGTCTTGGTTGGCACAGGCCGCGAGCGATCGGTGGAGGTTGGTGTGGTAGAGGTGTCTTTGGACGATGTCGGCGAGGGATCGTGTGTGTTCGTGGTTGTGTCCTGGGTGTGCGTCGGTGTGGACGATGGAGAGCACGAGTGCGAGCGAGGAGAGGATTGCGCTGGTGTGGACCATTGTAGCAGCGCAGTTGGTCGGATGGGTCCTTAGTTGATGTTCTTGAGAAATTGAAGAGTGAGAACAAACCACCCGTTTAGTCATGTAGACCCTTCACGCCCGAAGGGTCCGCTGAGGAGATGCTTCAGTCGCTGGACAGAGCAAGTCGTCGTGTGACTCAGTTGAGCTCGATGTCTCAACTCCCCAGGGCTGACCATGCGACGATGCTCGTACATAAAGGGTCAGCTGTGATTAGGCCATACTGGTGGTCTCCATGGTGCTCGATTAATCTGTTCGAACTTGAGTTGGGAGGTTGTTGAGACTTTCGACTGCGTTTACCGCACGTGTTTCTGCCCAGGACGAAGGGAACAAGCTCATTCAACAAGCCATCACGAGTGTTTCTCGTGCTTGCTGGTTGAGCAGAGCACGACACTTCCAGTGGAGGGAGGGTTGCACAGCGTCCACGACGCAGCTGCATGTACCACCAGTAACCGAAAGATCGTGTCCATCAGTGAGCATTCGGAATCACTCGGTCCAAGTCCGCAGCTTGACGATCAGCCTCGAAAAATTCTGACCTGCGATCATTAGGCCATACTGGTGGTCTCCATGGTGCTCGATTAATCTGTTCGAACTTGAGTTGGGAGGTTGTTGAGACTTTCGACTGCGTTTACCGCACGTGTTTCTGCCCAGGACGAAGGGAACAAGCTCATTCAACAAGCCATCACGAGTGTTTCTCGTGCTTGCTGGTTGAGCAGAGCACGACACTTCCAGTGGAGGGAGGGTTGCACAGCGTCCACGACGCAGCTGCATGTACCACCAGTAACCGAAAGATCGTGTCCATCAGTGAGCATTCGGAATCACTCGGTCCAAGTCCGCAGCTTGACGATCAGCCTCGAAAAATTCTGACCTGCGATCATTAGGCCATACTGGTGGTCTCCATGGTGCTCGATTAATCTGTTCGAACTTGAGTTGGGAGGTTGTTGAGACTTTCGACTGCGTTTACCGCACGTGTTTCTGCCCAGGACGAAGGGAACAAGCTCATTCAACAAGCCATCACGAGTGTTTCTCGTGCTTGCTGGTTGAGCAGAGCACGACACTTCCAGTGGAGGGAGGGTTGCACAGCGTCCACGACGCAGCTGCATGTACCACCAGTAACCGAAAGATCGTGTCCATCAGTGAGCATTCGGAATCACTCGGTCCAAGTCCGCAGCTTGACGATCAGCCTCGAAAAATTCTGACCTGCGATCATTAGGCCATACTGGTGGTCTCCATGGTGCTCGATTAATCTGTTCGAACTTGAGTTGGGAGGTTGTTGAGACTTTCGACTGCGTTTACCGCACGTGTTTCTGCCCAGGACGAAGGGAACAAGCTCATTCAACAAGCCATCACGAGTGTTTCTCGTGCTTGCTGGTTGAGCAGAGCACGACACTTCCAGTGGAGGGAGGGTTGCACAGCGTCCACGACGCAGCTGCATGTACCACCAGTAACCGAAAGATCGTGTCCATCAGTGAGCATTCGGAATCACTCGGTCCAAGTCCGCAGCTTGACGATCAGCCTCGAAAAATTCTGACCTGCGATCTCTCGGATCGGCAATGAATATAGGTACAAAAAATGGAGATGGTTGTGCGTGGGACTCGACAGGGGGAACGACGAGGCAGCTGTTTCCGAACTTGTCAAACCGCGATTCCGGCGGGAGTACAACATGCGACATTATCGCACTGCTTGGACTAATTAGCAGGATTTGCGAAACGACGTGGACCAAATACACTGCCTGCGACAACACCACGTCGTCCTCCCTTCTTGCTTTCCGAGCGATCTTCAAACAGCAGGCACCAAACAACAGAGCCAACAAATGCTCAAGTCCTCTCCACGACAGTCTCATTCCAACATTTGCGATCTCTTCCACACAGACAACTCCAAACCAAAACGAAGTTCGAACTGTCAACCATGGTCCGCATCAGCGCAATCCTCTCCTCGCTCGCACTCGTGCTCTCCATCGTCCACACCGACGCACACCCAGGACACAACCACGAACACACACGATCCCTCGCCGACATCGTCCAAAGACACCTCTACCACACCAACCTCCACCGATCGCTCGCGGCCTGTGCCAACCAAGACGCCGCGCGCAAACTCAACCAACAAGCCGCCGAGCGACGACAAGCCAAGATCCAGGCGCTGCGAGCTGAGAAACAGCGCGCTCGACGACTCCGAGCGCTAGCCGCCGCCGACGTACTCGCCACCACCCACAAAGCCAACCTCTCCAACATCGACCCCACCACCGTCTCCGCCTCCACCATCTTCGGATCCACCAACAAATGCGTCCTCGAACCAGAGGTCACCGTCGGACCCTACTACGTCAAAGGCGAGCTCATCCGCAACGACGTCCGCGAACAACAACAAGGCATCGACCTCTACGCCGAGCTCCAGTTCGTCGACACCACCTCCTGCACGGTCGTGCCCAACTACTACGTCGACTTCTGGCACTGCAACTCCACTGGCGTCTACTCGGGCGTCGTCGCTAGCACCAATGGCAACAGCAACGACCAGACCAACCTCGATGCCACCTTCGCCAGAGGTCTCTACCCGACTGACAGCGACGGCGTCGTCCAGTTCATCACCAAGTTCCCAGGACACTACACCGGTCGCACCACCCACATCCACATCCTCGGGAACCACGACGGCACAGTCCTCGCCAACAAAACCTACTCGGGCGGCTCAGTCTCGAGCGTCGGACAGATCTTCTTCGACCAGAGTCTCCTCACCGAGGTCGAGAAGACGGGCGTCTACGCCACCAACACGCAGACGGTCACGACCAACGCGGCCGACAGCATCCTTTCCGAGGCGGCGGCCACGGGCTTCGATCCCGTCATGCAGTACGTGTACTTGGGCGACAGTGTGGAGGACGGCATCTTCGCGTGGATCTCGGTCGGTGTGGACACGTCGCTGGTGAAGAGTGTGAGTGCGGCCGCAACGCTCACGGCCAACGGTGGCGTTGCCAACTCACGAAACACTACTGGCGGAGGCCAGGGAGGTGGAGGTTCTTCTGCTGCCTCAGCCGCCTCCCAGCAGACCGCAGTGCTGACGTTGTCTAGCCTTGCCGCCGTGCTGGTTGGCGTCGTCGGCTTCACGTCGTTCTAGCTACATACCCCAGAAAACATAGCAACCCAACAATGGTCTCTTTGGATCAGAACCTCGATATAGACAATGACTGTCTTGTGTGCTTTCTTTGGATTCTAGCCAACAGCTATCGAAACCATCCTCAGAGCGATCCATCGGAAAATTTCGCCCAGGTTTGACTCCAAGATAAGACAATGAAGACGTGCAGTTTGCTGCGACTGGGCAGCCCCCACCACTTCGTCGCGCTGTGAGAGGGAACTCAACCTACAAGCTGCAGGATTCCGACTCATTGCCGAACATTCATCGTCTCACTCAATCAAACCAAGACACAGACAGCCTTCGTCACGATGCATCTCGGCAAGATTCTTTCAACGCTCGTCCTGGCTGCGATCGCTCTTCAAGGCAACATCGTCGGTGCTCATCCTGGTGATGCCCATAACCATGTCGAAGACAGCCACACGCTAGCTGCTCGTCGCCTCTTCGCCATGAACGCCAAGCTATCCTACGACTCTTGCAAAGACTCGGAGCCAGTGCGTCGCCTCCAAGACCGTCTTGCGGCCCGCCGACTTCAAAAAGTGAACGACCTGCGTGACGAGCTCCAGCGCCGCCGCCGCCTCGCAGCGTCGGACGTTCTCGCCAAGGACCACAAAGCCGACGTCACGGTGACCAACACCTCGACGGTAACCAAAGCGACGCTGTTCGGCAACAGCCCGACCTGTGTGCTTCAGCCCACCGTAACCCATGGGCCCTACTACGTCAAGGGCGAGCTCATTCGTAAGGATATCCGGGAGACGCAGCCTGGTATCGATCTGTACACGGAGATTCTCGTGCTCGACACGAGTACATGCAAGCCAGTGGCAGACTACTACGTTGACTTCTGGCACTGCAACTCGACCGGCGTCTACTCGGGTGTGATCGCCAGCACGAATGGCAACAGCAACGACAAGACCAACCTCGATGCGACGTTCGCCCGAGGTCTCTACCCGACTGACACCGACGGCGTCGTCCAGTTCCTCACGAAGTTCCCAGGCTACTACGCCGGCCGAACCACTCATGTCCACGTGATGGGCAACCACGGCGGTACGGTTCTCGCCAACAAAACCTACTCGGGTGGCTCGGTCTCGAGCATCGGCCAGCTCTTCTTCGACCAGAAGCTGCTCACGGCCGTCGCGGCTACGACGGTCTACGCCGCCAATAAGCAGCAGGTCACGCTGAACTCGGCCGACAACATCTTCTCCGAGTCCGCCAAGAGCTTCGATCCGGTCGTCAACTACGTGTACCTGGGCGAAAAGGTCGAAGATGGCATCTTCTCGTGGATCTCGATCGCCGTGGATCTCACGGCGACCAAGTCGGTGAGCGCCGCCGCGACGCTCACAGCCACGGGCGGCGTGGCCTCCGCGGGCAGCACGAGCGGCACCAAGACCTCGACGGGCACGACCGGAGGCAGCTCGTCGCTCGCTTCACGCGCGCTTGCCACGCAGCTGCTCGTGGTCGCCTCGGCGCTTCTCGCCGGAGCCTTTGTCTTTTAAAAGCTCACACACAACAACAACAACAACAACAACAACAACAACAACAAAAAAGCAAGCTTGGTGGAAGCCGAGTTCGTCATAATGAACATAAAAAAGACGAGTGTCACTTTTAAGAGGTTGTGTGGCTTGTGGATACTGACTGGTCAGTGCGATGTCACTACGGACTTTCGCCCAGCACCCGACGGTCTCTCCTCAATGGCCGGCGGGCGCCACGCGCGATCGGCGCCGCGAGGCCAGGCGCCGCCGCCGCTGCCCCCTCCGCTGCCCCCGACGCCGTCGGCTCCGCTCTTCGACGACCTCGCGAACGAGCCCGTGCGCATCTATCCGCAAGACCGCGGGCGAGCCAACGCGTCGCCGGCCTCGCTGCATCTGCCGTCGAGCGCGCGGCTCCTGCAGGCGTTGCAGGCCGTCAATTCGTCGGCCGTCGTCGTGGGCGTGCTCGGCAGCGAGCTCTCGTGCTCGGCGGGCGTGTACACGTTCATCAACCGTCTCATCGGCCGCGTCGCGTTCGTGGACAGCAGCGTCGAGGACAGCGCGCTGGGCGCCAAGCCATCGCTGCTCGCGAGCATCCAGCTGTACTACGAGGCGAGCCAGTCCATCGTGTTCCTGCTCGGCGTCGCCAAGACCGACGCGGGCTTTCTCGCGGGCCTCAACGTCGAGGCGGACGACGCGCAGGACCATGACTTTGCTGCAGACCTCGCCCACTTTCAGCACGAGAAGCGCAAGATGGAGCTGCTCGTGCACTCGTGCAGCCACTTGCTGTTCCAGTTCAACGAACGCGGAAAGTTTACGACCAATATCTTAAAAAATATCCGCCTACTCGCGTCCGAGAAGCAAAGTCTGCTCGCGGCGCTCAGTGCGTCGAGTGGGAAGAACAACAAGCGCAACGACAAAAGCTCGAATAGCTCGAGCCACCAGTCGGGGAACGTGCTCGCGCCAGGACGTTGCGTGCCTCTCGTGATGTACGTCCTGCCCGCCCGCAATGATATCATCAACGGTCCCCACAAGCAGCTCGCGGCGACGTCCTCGGTCAAGTCGCGGTCCTCGACCGTCGCGTTCTGCAAGTCCCAGGAAGCCATCCTTTGCGGGCTCTTCCGGTCGCTGCGTGGAGGCATCGTCGGCACGTTGAGAACGCGCGATGCGGTCGCTCCGGCCAACTTGAGCAAAGAGCGCCGGCTCTTCCACGTCGACCCCGCGCACTGCGTCGCTGTCCTTTCTTACGCGGCGAGCTCTGGCTCCAGCCGCGTGGAGCGTCGTTTCGAGTCGGTCCTGTCGTCGCTCTCCATGGAGTTTCTCAGCATGGATGGCGAGGACCACTTTGATCTCGACGCAATTCTGCAGCCACTCGAAGAGGATGATATCGGCTATCCGAACGCGATCCAGCACCTCCATCGAGGCGTCGAACTGCTCCAGAACGCGACGTCCTCCTCGCACACTTCTGGCAAAGATGCGAGCGGCGTCAAGATGGATCTGCCCACTGTCGCACAGTGGCTCAAGGCCTTCCAGTCGCTCGTCAAGACGCTGCATCGCGCCGAGGCCAAGAAGAAACAGGACCGCGCGGACGCCGACCGCGACTCGGTGCGCCACCAGTTCGACCACCTGGAGATCCGCTCGTGATTGATTCGGGTGTGGCGCGGTGTGTTCCTGCGCTCGCCAGCGACGTCTCCCCAGCGCTCCCTTTTGAACGCCCCCCCCCCCCCCCATTGACGAGAAAGCGACGACGCGTGGTGCCGCGAGGCGACGCGATTGGTGGAAGAGCCGGGCGCTCGCGAGTTTCTTCTCGATTCACGCTGGTTCAAGTTGATGCGGCGCCTCTTCACGCCGAGCCCTGGTCCTGATCAGGGAGCAACTGTGGTGATGGGAACAGTCTCACCTTGTTCTGGGAATCAACATGTTCACTATGGGAAATCTCAGTTGATCGCACCTTGATCTGGTACAAGTGCCACTCCGTCTCACCTTGTAATGATGATGTCCACATCGGTCTCACCTCTTTTTGCGTCGAAGAAAGCCCCCGGGTGTCAAAGCCCCGCCGGCTGGCACCTCTCGCCATTCGAAGCGGAAGAACACGCGCGCGCTCTCAAGCGCCGCCTTGTTTGTTGGTTTTCGCCCCCTGTCGCTCCCTCGCCGCGTTCAGCGCGAGCTTCTTCGCCGGATCCGACGCGGGATCTTGCGTATCGCACTCTTCGATTTCGTGTGTCTCCCCCCTTTTTCATCCTCTTCCCCTTTCCTCCTCGCGCCATGTTTCTGCGTTCGCTCTACGGCTCGCGCATGCCGCAGCCGCTCCATGTGCGTCACCGAAGCGCTCCTCCCCCAGCATTTGTTGAACGAGCGTTCCTCATCTGGTTGTGGATGGTCATTTGTGCAGCCTCGATCGAACGACCAAGTGTCCAACTACTGGAGCGATGACACCGAGAGCTCGCGTGAGCTCGCGCGCCTCATGAGCGAGATCGACATGAGCGACGACAGTGATGACGTCAAGAAGCCGCCGCTCCCCGCGGTCGTCGCAGACTCGACGGGCGCGGCCACGCGCCGTGGAAGCCTTTTCGACTCGGCGCTGCTTTCGCGGATCGCTCCAGTCGCGCAGCTCGACACGCTCGACTCGATCAACGTGGACGACGTGGAGGTGCCCGCGCAGCTCTCGCCAACTGGGCTGATCTCGATCGCGGCCGCTGACATTGACGAGGCCACGCGCAGCAATGGCTCTGTTGCTGTCAACACCGAACTGGACCTCGAGATGCTCAACACGATCCGCCGCGCCTCTTCCCAGAACTCGGCGCCGCGTCAAATGTGCGTTAATATCGCTCCGAGTTTTTCCCCAGCACGCAGGAGCTAACATCATTGGGTTACAGTTTGGTTGAGAACTTTATGGCTCGCATGCTTGCCGGTGCAGCGCCGACGCCGTTGTCTTCCTCACCTCCGTCCAACACGCAACAGTCGGAGGAGGAGTCCCCGCTTCGCTTCCTCTCGCTGCTTCGACGGATCAACGAGCTACGGTCTCAACAAGTGCAGCAGGATGTACGATGTCTTCCGGCGATGGTCTCTTTTGACAATTGGCACTCACTTTACGTCTTTCTGCAGGCTGATGTGTGGGACGGACTTCCCTACCCGCAGATCCTAGCTTTACCCACTTTCAAGTACACGGTTCGCGAGCGCGCGAACGAACCCGAGGAAGGTTCCGGTGAAGAACCTATCAACAACACAATGTATGTTCGCAGAGTACCCGCTGGTTGCATCGTCGGTGGCTGATTTTGGTCGTTCCCATAGGTGTGCTGTGTGCTACACCGAGTACGCGCCGGATGAGGAAGTGCGAGCGCTGCCATGCCTCCACTTCTACCACCGCGAGTGTATCGATCAGTGGTTGCTCCACCACCGCAAGTGCCCGATCTGCACGCACGTCGTCGCTGTCTACTAAGCAACCGAAAGCTACGCTATGAAATCGCGTCTCGGCGCGCCATCCTGTACTGAGTAATGTATCATGCTTTGTTGTGGGGGAGACTCGGAGCTACAACAGTCCAAATGTATAACGTATACGCCAGTCTAGAGCTACAAGCATGCGGTCCATTCTTCCCTTGCCAACTTTCCTTTTCTAAAGGTCGCCGTATCTAGTGGTCCAGGATTCGCAGGTTTCCGGTCACAACCTTATCTTCTAGCACTGTGCCATCGGGTAGATCGATATGAGCGCCTTCATTTGCTACCAGAATTACAGTTCCCTTTTCACAAAAGCATGTCATCAGTTCACAGCGTTCACTAACAACAACAACAAAAACACGAAGTTACTGACCTTCAGTGTGATATCCGAACCGAACTTGACATCGCCAGCGACAGTTAGATGGTCCAGCTCCAGGATGTTGGGGATGCCACGCTCGAAGCGAGCCGTATACTCCTTCGCATGCTGGAACTCGAGACCAAGCTTGACAATCGGGATAGTCGGAATCGGTCGCGCCGGGTTCATGATCAGACTTCCGTGCTTGATCTGGTACAAATTTGACTGAACAAGGAAGAGATCGGACGAAGACTTGACCGGCAAGAACCGCGAGCGTGGGACTTTGACGCCGATAAAGTTCTTGAAGAACTGGATACCTTCGCCGGCAGCGGTCTCTAGCTGAACGACCTTGATGTTCTTTACTATGCGGGACGAGACGATAGGCTGGATGTCGATAATGTCCTGCGCGACTAGCCGCTGGATAGCTCGCAAGTTGACCCAGAGGTTGTTGGTGTTGAATGTCTGAAACTTGTTGATCGACCGGAACTCATCCAGATGCTCCCCTGGTACCTGGCTGATCTCGAGTAAATGTGGCTTCTCCTTGTAGTTGACTAGCGTGCCACCCTGGATATCTGCTCGGGTCTTCTCAGTGACTTCCATCACAAATTCGGACTCTTCGTTGATCATGTGGTAGAGAATGTCGAGGTTCACGGTCGCGCCTAGGTTGTCCACGTTTGAGATGAAAATGTACTCCTTGCCCTGGTTGATGAGGTTCTCCAGCAGTCCAGACTCGAACAATGCGTTGTACACATCGCCGTGGCCAGGAGGGTACCACTTTTCTCGAGTAGTGCGATCGTACCGCGTCGTCGGCAGCGGTAGCATCGTCTCCTTGACAATGAGCGGGAAGCAGCTCTGGTTGAATGTGTGAATGCTGAGGTTGTGCATGCGATACTTGCGAATGATGCGCACAGTCTCTTCATGCGTGTTGAACGAGTTCATGAGCACGAGTGGTACGTCAACGCCGTACATGCTGTTGAGGTACTAACACAATGCATACCAAACCAGTGAGCCAGCACCACTCACTGGACAAAGACGCAAGCGTTCTCACCTCGACTTGACGAACTGTCAGATCCAAGAACGACAGATCCTGGCGAACCTCAATGGCACTCTTGGGGCCTTCGCAGCCGAGCGTCGTGCCGAGACCGCCGTTGAGTTTCAAAATCACCTAGCCCATCAGCGTCAGTGTCAGCGTCAGCGTCCCAAGCAGCTCGCCACTCGTGGAGCCGAATCCAAACTCACCAGCTTGTCGAGCAGCTCGTGCTTGAGGTTCATGTCGTTCGGGCAGGTCTCGAGCGAGTCGAGCGAGAGCAGCATTTCCGGGGTCGGCGGCTTGACGGCGTTCCTAGTGTCACGCAATTCCTCCCATCACTTCGGATCCTCGTTTAACATTTTCCCTCCCTCCCTCCTCCCCCCCTATTCGAGCAACTCACCAGTCGATCACGTTCTTCTTCGTGTGCTTGGAGTACTTGCGGAAGAGCTTGAGGAAGTTCTTGCGCTGTCTCGGGCCCATGAGCTCGAGCGAGCCGAGCGCCTACGCCACCGTCAGCAAATTCCCCCCGTCAGCAAGACCACGCGCTGGCCAACGCGGCGGCCTCCGAGAGCGCGCACCTCGGCCATCTGGTCGTCGGCCGAGAACCGCGCGGGCGCGTGGGTCCGGTAGTTCATGGTCGTCAGTGTCGTGTGTCGTGTGATCGGTCGGTTCCTGAGGCTCCGCGGACGCGATTCGAGCCGCTCTTTCGCGAGCCGGCGGTCGCGCGAGTGCGCTTTCGGATGCGCGCGAGTGCGCCGCGCGAGAGAGAGCGAGAGACGGCGAGCGCGGCGCCGAGTCGGCCCTTGTGTCGACGAAGCCCCCCCTTGTCTCGCGTGCCGTCGAGGCTCGTTTTGCTCAAACGGGTTGTGGCCGCGGCCGGTTTATGCGACGGGTCGACGGGTTCGCAGTGTCGAACTTGAACCCGACCGCCCCACCGAGCAGACGCGACCGACACACCCTGCGTCATGCACGCGTACCGCGACGGGTTTCAACCCGTGAACCCGTCTGGAATCCAAAACGGGTTCGCGACCCGTATCGTTGAAGTTGACACAGGTGGCCTACATTAGGCTACAATAGTCTAAAATAGTACCTTTCGCGCGCGAGAAAACTTCGAATTCCCCCCTAGATTAGGCCATTGACTGGCGGCACGGTCCCACTTCATGGGAAGCCATTCACACACGCACGAGACCCAGAGCCCTCGAGCACGATGAGCGCGCCGAGCGTCGAGGCGCGTCCGCTGCTCGGGCGCACGCACTCGCGGCTGACGAACGCGACCAACGGGCTCGCGTCGCCGCGCCGCGGACGCCACTTCTGGTCGCGGCTGCTGAGCCATCCGTCGGGTGCGTAGCTGCTCACGAGGCCCATGTTCTTTTTTTTTGTTTTTCAGTCTCAACTGACTGTGAAATGCACGCGCAGCCAACTTCATGCCGCTCAAGATTCTGGGCTTTGCGGTGATTGCAGTCTTCTTCGGCGTCGTCGTGCTGATCAACACGCAGCACTTGCGCTCGAATGAAGGATTGCCAGACAGCATCTTCACCGCTGGCCCCGACGACTCGACGGGCCAAGCAGTCGTCGTGCCTCTGCCGCTGCGCGCCGATGCGTCCAATTGCACGGTGCGGTGGATGGAGCAGAAGATTGACCACTTTGCGTGGCTCGCAGCCGATGGGGACGACGCGGAGAACGTGACGAGCAAGGCCGCGACGTACCAGCAGCGCTACCTCGTGAACGACAAGTTCTGGGACCCGACAGACCGCAAGGCTCCGATTTTCTTCTACACGGGCAACGAAGGCGACGTGACATTGTACGCCAACAACACGGGGCTCATGTGGGAGAATGCCGAGGACTTTAAGGCGCTCATTGTGTTCGCCGAGCACCGCTACTACGGCCAGAGCTTCCCGTTCGGCAAGGACTATATGAGCCACCTCCAGTACCTGAACCACGAGCAGGCCATCGCCGACTTCTTGGAACTTATTTATTTCTTGCAGGCCGATTACAAGGCCGAGAACCATCCTGTCATTCTGTTTGGGGGAAGCTACGGCGGCATGCTCTCGGCGTGGTTCCGGATGAAGTACCCCTCCATTGTCCACGGCGCGATCGCTGCGTCTGCGCCGATTTTCGGGTTCCCAGCTTATCCAGAATGGAAGGGCGAGAAGTACTGGAGTGTGGTGACGCAGGATGCATCGCCCGAGAAAGGTGCTGCCGCCAACTGTATCCCAAACGCCAAGAAGTCATGGGACAAAATCTTCACCCTCGCCAAGACGGACGAAGGACGCAAGAAGCTGACCGACATCTTCCGACTGTGTGAGCCACTGACCAAAGAAGAAGAAGGCGAGGCGATCGCCATGTCGGTTCTTGTCGCGTTTGATACGTTGGCCATGGGTAACTTTCCGTACCCATCGAGCTACCTCACGAACGGAGCGGCCGTCTTGCCTTCCTGGCCGGTTCGCGAAGCATGCTCGCATCTTGCCAGTGAATTCAAGGACGGTGAAGACGATGATGACTTGCTCGCGTCGCTGCGTGACGCGTCGTTCGTGTTCAACAACGCCACGAAAGATCTCTCCTGCTTCAAGCTGCCAAGCCTGACCGACTTTGACGGCATCTGGGACTACCAGTATTGCACGGAGATGCTTCCCCAAGAGACCTACTTCAACACGAACGGCGAGACCGACATGTTCTGGCCGCGCAACGTGACGTTTGACCAGATCCAACACCACTGCCAAGAGACGTGGAACACGACGCCCGATCCGGACTGGATCCGCGTCAACTACGGCGACTCTCAGTTACGGTACGCGTCCAACATCGTGTTCAGTAACGGCAAGCTCGACCCGTGGAGCAGCGGCGGCGTCCAGGAAGTGCCCGAGGGCTCCAAGCTCACGGTCGTGTGGATCGAGGAAGGGGCCCACCACATCGATCTTTTCTTCAGCCACCCGGACGACACGCCGTCGATCAAGGCAGCTCGAGACAAGGAGATCGAGCAGATCCGTCTCTGGATCGACGAGTTTGTCGCCTCGCTGCCGGCCCAGTGAGCTCTTCTCTCGCTCTCTCCCACATTTTCTTCTCCTGTCTCCATTGTCTTTTTTTCTAGCCGCAATTGTGGAAATTCCATAATCGCCACAAAACAAACCAAACTTTTCCCGTCTCAGATAGAATCCTGTCTCAGACTCAGACACCACCTCTACCAGTAGATACCGGTACTTTTCCTTCAGCTAGCAGAAAAAAACCTCGCTTGTCACCGGTGAGGTTTTGACTCACGTGGCAAGTGATCCCGAAAATCCTCCCAGCGGATCCCCAACCGATCAATCCTCTCAAGATGACGCGCGTCGCGTGCTCGCTGCTGCTGCTGCTGGCGGCGCTCGCCGCGCGCTCGAGCGACGCCTTCCACATCGCCGCGGCCTCGCCCAAGGTCTCGCAGTCGGCGGCCGGCGCCGTCACGCTCGAGCTGCTCGTGACGCCGCCGCAGCCCGAGCTCACGGCGCTGACCATCGAGACCATCGTGGACACGGAGGGCAAGACCATTGCGTCCGACGTGGTGCGTCATGCGGTTATTAGTTTGCATGGACACAAAGTGTGGCTCACTGGATGTGGTGGATACGTTGCGACAGCAAGCGTCCGGTGATGGCACCAAATTTATCGCGGCCGTGGACAAGCTCAGCGCCGGGCTCTACAAGATGAAAGTGTCGGCAGAGGACAAGGCCTCAAAGGAGGCCGTGTACGAAGTCGTGCCCTTCAAGGTCACAGTGCCCGTGGAGGTCGCCTCGATCTCGCTCAACAACAAGCCGCTCGCGAGCGACCACAAGCTCGACAACCCGGTGCTCAGCTCGGCGAGCAGCGACGGGCTCAGCGTCGAGGTCAAGCTGCAGAGCAAAGTGGACAAGAAGCCCGTGTTCGCGCACCAGGCGTTCCTGCGCTTCACCCACGCCGAGACCAAGACACAGACGTACTTTGTGCTCGCGCAGGACGCGTCCGCCAAGAGCCAGAAGGTCGTGCTCAACTTCGCGACGCTGAGCAAGAAGTTCTCGTACAAGTCGGGAGTCCACAACGTACAGCTCATCATCGGCGATGCCAAATTCGACTCGGCAATCGTGCGTGACTTGGGCACAGTGGATCTGCTGCTCGCGGCGGCGCCGCCTCTTGCGCCTTCGCCGCTCTACGCGAAGCCTCTCCTACACGACAGTGACACGACGCTGAAGGCGCTGCCGGAGATCAAGCACGTCATGCGTGCGCAGGACCCTCGCCCACCAATTACTGTCTCGCTGGCTTTCACTGGTGCCGTTCTGGTACGTCCCAAAACCCTTGATACCATGGACTTGTGCTAATGGTTGTTGACTCATTCTCCTTCTAGATCCCCCTGTTGGCATTCCTTCTCTTCGTGCTGAAGCTGCAGCTCAACATCAGCAAGCTCTTCAGCGGCTCGGTGTTTGTGTTTGGCGTGGGCTTTCTCGCCTCGCTCGCGGCCATTCTCGTGCTCTTTGTGCTCTACTGGATCGAGTTCACGATGTTCCAGACGCTCGGCTACCTGGCGGTGCTCGGAGCGTCCACGCTCGCGTTCGGTCACCTCACGCTCAAGCGACTCGCACAGGCGAGCACCTCGGGCAAGGTCAAGAAGGAGTAGAGAATCCACGAAGAACAACTGGGAGGCGGGCCCAGCCCGCTCGACCACTCATTCAGTATCCACCGCGAATGAAATACGATCCTCGTTTGAGTGATGATGCCATGTCGTGTTAGGTCTCCCACTTGCCCGGAACTCGCGCAGAAGAAGTCGCATTTAAAATGCCGCGCGACGGGAAGACCCTTGGACGTCTGTGTTCAGGACGAAGAAGGCTCTGACGACCCCTTGTGTCTCATTTGGGCGCGGCTGCGTCAAGCAGTCCCAACTCATCCCCAGAGAACTCCACCTGTGCAGACGTCTGGCCAGACGTGCTTGACGTGGCCACAAAGACCATCCCGATAGCGTCGGTAGAGGTCAGAGTCCGGAGGATCCGGTGAGGTTTTCCGGAGCCCCTGGGGGGTTGGACCTGATATGAATACTGCCTGCAATGGCTACAAGTGGATAGCGTAGCAACCAAGCATGGGCTGCAGCGATGCCACTTGGTTTGGCGTTGGAGAAACCACAGAAGAATCAAAGTGACTCACGCCTCATGCCCCACCAAGGCAAAGGGAGGGCAGCGACAATTTGCCATTCCGACGGCACAGTTTGGACCATTTATCCTACGAACCCAGAGCTCATCTCTCTTCCTCTTCACGAGCTTCTCGTTCACGTGCGCGGTCCGTTGCACTTCCAGCATGCTTCCACGCACGCGGGGCGATCAGATCCCAATGAGTTGCTGGCATGTTGGTCGCGATCTACATCATCCCTCCTCAACATATCTGCCAAGCTCGCTATCGGCCCACGTCGTCTCTCCTTGGTTCCAGATTTGTGCCCGTTCGTTTTCCGATACCTTTTATACTTTATCACACGACCCACTCGAGCGCATCTTCCTGCATCAAACATCCCTGAACAAACCTCTTTGAATGCATACCTCGGCTATTCTGGATGCTACCATCTGTGACTACGCGTGGGGGGCGCCGTGGAAGAACGCGAGCGGAAGGTGGAAAGAATGGCCCGCGGCAGCGCGAGGAAGCGCCGCGGAAGCGCAGCGTGTTCAGCGTTGACACAGACCCGCGCAGCCGGAGCGCCACTGACCATTTCGGGGCTCTCGCCGGCCGCGCGCGAGTGGTCAGCGCGTGGCTCCTAAACGACACGCCGTCGGTCGTTCCCCGCCGCAGAACGCAGAATCGAATCCGCCGAAAGAGTGCGATATGGCGACCGCCAACATGCTCGAGGCCGAGGCGCTCCACCAGGAGGCGCTTGGTCTCCGGAAGATCCTCACGGCCGCGCAAGACGAGCTGCGCTCGCCGTCGCCCACGAGTCCTTCGCGCAGCGGCATCGTGCTCTTCGACCCGAGCGAGCTCGAGCCCGACGAGACTGCCATTGGCTCGACGCTCTCGCGCAGACGCCCGTACCATCTCGTGCTGGACTGTAACCAGGACGACGAGGACCACGAGGACGACGACGAGCAAGACAACCAGCGCGCCCATGAACGAGACGCCGAGTCCGTGAACGACCGCATGCGCAACAACGTCATCGACGAGATCTGCTCGACCGAGAACAGCTACGTCGCGGCCATCCGCACGCTCCATGACTACTACATTGTTCCGCTGGAGGACAACAAGCACCCGATCATGGAAGACGCCCAGATCGCCGTCTTCTTCAACAACGTCCGGCAGCTGGTCATGCTCAACTCGAAGCTCCGAAACGATCTCACGGACATTGTCGAGAAACGCAAGCGCGGCATTCTCATGCCGCTCTCGTCACCCGTGTACGTCCGGGAAGGATCCACGATCTCCACCATGAGGAATAGCAGCACACATTCGTCGCCGAGCCGCCCGACCGAGGAGCCCACTGAAGGAATCGGCGCCGTGTTCTGTCGGTACGCACCGTTGTTCAAGCTGTACGGAGGCTATGCCAAGGACTATGAAGAAGTCGCGCAGTTGCTGCAGAGTTACAAGAATGACTCGCGACTGGGATTTGCCCAGTTCCTCGAGAACTGCCGCAAACGAAGTGGCAGTGACGAGAGCTTTGAGAGTTTGCTGATCAAGCCTATCCAGCGGATCCCAAGATACAAGCTGCTGCTCGAACGCATCTGTGAGTACACGCCAGCCGGTCACCGAGACGAGCTCTTCCTCCACGAGGCTGTGAGAGGCGTCACGGTCGCTGCGTCGCTGATTAATGAGACCGTGCGCGATCAGGAAAACCTCGAGTCGGTGCTGGAGGCGCAGAAGAAGTTTGCCGGACAGTTGTCGCTCGTGACGCCTGATCGCCGACTCATCAGAAGTGGCAAGCTGATCAAGATGTCCACGAAGCGCCATGAAGAAATCATGCTGCATTTATTCAGTGACATCCTCGTCTACAGCGGGGTGTTGATCACAGGCGGCTACCGCGTGCGCCGTGTCGTGCAGCTCACATCCAAGGCGGTCGGCGTGCGGACACAGCTCCCTTCGTCGCACCACTCCCTCTTCCAGAACCGGAACCTACACTACGACTGCGGCTTTGTGGTGACGAGCCTCGAGAAAACGTTCGTGCTCTTTGCATCGACGCCAGAGGAGCGCAAAGTCTGGGTCGAAGCCATCACGTCGGCGATCGAAGCGGTTCAGAAGAAGCAAAACACAACGTCACACGAAACCGCCGCCGACGCCGCCGCTTTGTGGGTTCCAGACGCCGTCGTTGGCTCGTGCTCTGTCTGCCAAGCTGGATTCAAGGTTTACTTCCGACGACATCACTGCCGTCGCTGCGGCGGCGTGGTTTGTGGCAACTGTTCAGCACGAAGGTCTATTTTGTTCGTCGGCGACAGTTCTCGTGAGGAGCGTGTGTGCACACCCTGCTTCAAGGTGCTTCGCCTCGTGAAGATCGCGGCTTTCAAGTGGCTCTCGCGAGTGGTAGAATTCAAGGGCGTGCTTCGACGAAAACGATGGGGCAAGTGGTCAGAGCACTACTTCGAACTGAAAGCTGGGATCCTCAAGCAGTATACGCTCGCCTCTGCGAGTGGACTCAACGCAAAGTGCTGTACTGATACGCTGAATTTAACTGGCGCCATCGTGATCCACCGCTCAGACGAGCGGTCAATGAAGAACCGGTTCTGCTTCCAAATCTCGACTGCCACATCAGACGTGTACGACCACGACCTCCAAGCCACCGTCACGTCTCCTCAGGATGGTCGCGGATCTAATGGGAAGAAATTGTCGCCTCTGAAAGCCGCCGTGTCACGTTTCGCTTTCGACCCGGCTTCCTCTCGACACCGCGAGTCTTCTGGTACTGTGCTGAGCAGCGAAGGTAGCGGCAGCAATTTGGCGAGTAGTTCTCGAGTCCAAGATGAGTCCGTTGGATGGATCCTGTGTGCGAACTCGTACAGTGAGGAGATGGAGTGGTCCAGTGCAGTCCAGAGATCTGCTGACCGTGCTCTTCTTCGATCTCGCCGATCACGCGTCACGGAATGTGCGTTCCCCGTTCCTTTTGAACGTCTCAACAGTGTGCCGTCGTCGCTCGGAGGTATTAACCCGGAGTCGGAAGTGTTCTTCGACGAGAGCTCCAAGCTGGAGCATCATCGACTCCAGATCATGAAAGAGATCGTACGCTCCGAAGAGAGCTATGTTACTTGTCTCGGAGAGTGCATTCGCGTGTTCGTCCAGCCACTTCTCCTCCGCCAACTCGAGGCCCAGAAGCTCATGCGACGCAAGCAGAGCAAGCGCAAGAAGTCGTTCCTGCACACGCTCAGTGGGACAGGCTCGAGCGCCCTGAACTCAGCGGCGGCACTCGCTCAGCGCAAGTACAGTAGCAGCAACCTGAGCACGTTGTCTTCGTCACTACGACTTGTGTCTTCTGCCTCCAGTCGATCATTACCGATCATGTCTGATGGCGCTGGCGGTCACGGCTCCAAGATGTTCGTGCTTGACGCCGACATGGCGATCTTTTTCAGCAGCATTGATCAAATCTGTACACTGAATCAGCAGCTGCTGGAGCATCTCTCTCGTCACCTCGAGGAGGTGAAGAACGACGAATCTGAGGATCGTGAGTACCGTCCAGGAGCTATCTTCAGTGCCTACGCACCGCTCTTTCAGCTCTACACGGCCTATGCGAGCCGCCACGAAGCCGCTCTGAATACGATCTCCTCTCCTCAGTTTGTCGGGTTCCTCAAGGAAATCCAGGACGAAGCGAGCGTTCACCGTCTGAGCACGTACCTCAACATGCCGATGGAACGTATCCCGCGCTACAAGGTGTTCCTACAGGAGCTTTTGGAAAGCACCCCGGCCGAGCATATTGATTACGCCCCGCTGCAAGCAGCGATGAAAAGCGTGAACCAAGTTGCGAACAAAGTCCAGGAGATCATCGCTCGCCGCGAGAGCGCGAGGAAAGTGGACGCTATCAGCAAGAAAGTCGGAATCGACTTGCGTGGCAAACGGTTTGTGATGGATGGCATGCTCAAGAAGGTCTGTCGCAGCAAGGTACAAGAATACTACTTTGTTTTACTTGAAGACGGTAAGTGATCAATCTGCCTGGCATCATTTGACTCATCAAGACTGACGTGTGCGGGCGCTGTGTCTCCCCAGCTCTCGTGTACGGTCGCATGGCGAGCGGGCTGCACAAGAAGAAGTTCCGACTTGTGGGGCTCTCCGAGTGTAAGGTCTCGGACGACTCGGAGACGATCCCGCGTGCAGTGAACGCGGCGACGGGATGCAACAAGTCGCACAAGTGAGTGGCGCATGGAGCATGTGTTGGGCTGGAGGCCCGCCTGGACTCTGACGTCTTTCTCATAACTAGTGCCTTCTACTTTTTCTCACCGCTCAAGTCGTTTATCCTGGTCGCACCATCGGAAGAGGACAAAGCCCGATGGATGGTCGGCGTTCAAGAGTCGATCGATCGTACGCTACGCGGAGGGGCGCGTGCGTCACGTCGTGCGAGCATCCGATCGGAGCTGTTGCTCGACGAAGAGGATCTCGCGAACGACTACGAATTTGCGAACGCCTTTGTCATCAAGAACGGCTGGCTCAACGTTGTAACGCCCAACAAAAAGGCCAACCGGCGCATGTGGCTCACGCTGAGCCTGCAGAGTCTCTCCATGTCGCTGCTTTTCAAGGGCGCGCAGCTCGAGGAGACTCTGTCGCTGAGCCTCTGCGAGGCCGTGCCCATGAAAGAGCCCCGGTTCTTCCGCGTCTACGTCTGCACGGAGAGCGTACGTTGGGGGGGAGGATTGTTTCCCGTTCTCTTTGCGCAATCATGGTCGTGGTATCCTAATTTCTTCCTGTTGTGCGACAGAACTCGGTGCACGCCGTCAACCGACAAGCTTACACATTTGAGACGCAGACGGGCGCCGAACGCGAGGAATGGCTACGCGCACTCCACCATTGCATCTCGGGCAGCGCGCTGCCGGATCTGGCTGAGTTGCGTCGACGGTCGCTCCACGGCGCCGCGCACGCGCCTATCCTTCTCTTCAACAAGGTCTCGAGCGTCTGTATGATCTGCTACCAGAGCTTTGCGGTCTACCGGCCTCGGCACCACTGCCGCCTCTGCGGCTCGCTCGTCTGCGGCCAGTGTTCCAAGCGCAAATGGACGCTGTCGTACGGCACAGCCAAGAAGGCCTCGCGCATCTGCGACGGCTGCGCGGAGGCCGCGACCGGCTCTGCGTCGTCGCTCGTCTCGGACGTCTAGCTTTGTCTGTCATCCTTTTGTGTGTGCGTGAGTACATGGTCTCCGTGTGGTTGTACGGAACGGTTGCTGCTTGGTCCCCAAATGTAGCCATGATGAGTCAGACCGTGGAGATTGCATACCCTCTCGGACTCGTTACTTCATGATTGATTAACTCGTCCTTCGTGAGATGGGCCACGCACCTCGGAAACCACATGGAGCCAAACGGGACAGCTCCGCCGTGGTCGTCTCGTTGTAACGACCCCCCCTCTCGGGGTCCATCGAGATTCAGCACAGCGGTCTCTTCATCCTGAAGGAGTCGGTTCGGTTCAGTTGACCCCGGGCGTCTAAACGGACACGGAAGGACAAAGAGAGAGGTCGGTTCAGTGGATGTACTTGGTGCCCCTTGAGCAGCGCAGGCCCCGGTCGGGCCCATGCTGCCCCAATCCCACGTTTGCGTCTCTCGAGTGGGTCGAGTGGGAGCCACAATCAGCCCGCAGGCGGGTCCATGCGATATGTACCGTACTGAATGACCGCGACGAAAGGGTACATCGACATAAACTCAGACCAGCCACTTGACAGCTGCCGGGATAAACCTCGATTACGCTGCATATCGGAAAAAAGCAATTTGAAATCCACCACCATTCGAGGGCTCCGACTAAGAATCGACCCGACCGGTCGACTTCAGCGTGTGTGGCTCGCCGAGCGCGCGTCGGTGTCTTCCAATGAAGCCCACGATCGACGCGGGTTCGGGGTCCTCCACACCGCGGGGCCCAATCTCTTTGGCGGGCTTTTCTGGCTTGGCCGACACAGAGCGCGCATTTGCTTGAGTTGGGGCCCCGCCTCTGTGCGGGGGTCCACCAGTGTACCGAACTAGGGCTCGGTGACCCGCCGCAAACTTGCCTGGCGTCTGCCGTGACTCACAGCGCCAGAAAACAGCCTCCCCCGTCGCCGGTGACTCCCAGCTGTCGTCCACCAGCCTCTCCCTCTCATTGGACAGATCCCGCGCCCTCCCCCACCCCTCCTCCTCGCCTCCCTACCCCTTCTCCAGTCCATGGCAGCTTTTTTTTGTTGTTGTTCTTCTCTCTCTCTCTCTCTCTCTCTCTCGACTGGGTTCAGAAAGGGGAGCAGGCCATCCCCCGAATCGCCCCGCGAATCCCCCCGCGCCATTCCGCCATCCCACGACCCGCGACGCCGATCGCCTCTTCCTTCCTCTCCATCTAGAGGCCTCTCTTCTCTCCATCTCTCTCCATCGAGAGAGCCCTCTCTCTCTCTCGCTCGCTCTCTCTCTCGCTCTCGTCTCCGCTCGCCGTCGTCGGCGCTCTCGGTCGGTCGGTCGCGCGGTCGCCAGTTGTGCTGACTGGCTTGCCGCGTCGTGTCGTCGCCTCGTCTCGCCATCTTCCAGCGCGCTCTTCTCTCTGCCGCCCCATTGGCGCATCGAGCCTCGAGCGCCTCGATCGCGCCATCGCCTCTGCGCGATACCCGATCCCCGTCGGCATGGGCTTCTTCCGCTCGTCCGAGGCCAGACCCAAGTCCAAGTCGCGCTTCAGCTTCCGCCGCCACTCGGACGACCTCGTCGACGACAAGCCCGTGCCCGTGCCGCCCGTGTCGGCGCGCAAGCCCCTCGCCTCGTCCTCTTCCTCGTCGACTGCCAACCTGCGCGGCACCATCATCTCGTCGGCCTCGACCTCGACGTCGTCCTCGCTCACGTCGCCGTCGGCGCTGCAGCGCGCCGCGCACGAGAGCGACAAGCTCAAGCGCGCCAGCGACTCGCTCGTCTCCACCGACACGGACGACTCGGACGCCATGCGCGCGCCCAGCGAGTCCTCGGAGCTGCCCACGACGCCGCGCGAGTCGCTCGACGACGGCGCCTCGACGCGCAGCGGCCGCCACAGCCTCGTCGGCTTCCGCCAGCTCCAATGCTCCATGAGCTACAAGAACCGCATGGCGCAGGGCGCGACCGGCGAAGAACTGCTGCTGCGCGCGAGCGCCTCCACGGGCGGCCGCCGCAGCGAGACCGGCAGTCTCCGCTCCTCGCGCGTCTCGCGCGGCAGCGGCACGTTCCTCCACTCGAGAGAAAGCACCGGGCTCGCGCACATTGACGAGCTCGCGATCGACGCGTCCTCGTCGTCTTCTTCCTCGTCGCCGGCCTCGGCGTCGTCGTCGGCGGCGTCCTCGCCCGAGAAATCGACCGAGAAGTCGACGCCAACGCCGGCTCTTCCCGTTCCCGTTCCTGCGTCGACCGCGAGCGAGCGACGCCGGTCTTCCACGCACGAGCAGCACGAGCGGCCGTCGACGATGCTCGGCGGACGCCCCTCGGAGCTCCGCATGACCGAGGCCAACGTCGCGGCGCTGCAGACGCGGCGCGCGTTCCAGCAAATGGTGCTCGCCATGGACGACGACGAGGACTCGGACGAGGACTCGGACTCGGAAGGCTACGGCTCGTACCCGCGCGCCAAGGCCTCGACGAGCTTCAGCGGCGCCGGCGTCGTGCAGCTCGGCGCCGACGAGTACCGCAAGTTCCAGTTCCGGCTTCGCCAGCTCGAGGACCTCTGCCAGGAGCAGGCTCGCAAGCAGGCCAACATGGAGGAGACCATCGAGACCGAGGTCACGCAGCGCACGAAAAAAGTGATCGAGGCCATGGAGAAGAAGATCGCCATGTACAAGCAGGCCAAGGACCTCGAGGTCGAGCGCGAGATCCAGCGGCGGTCCGAAGGCCGCTTCAGCACGGTCCGCGAGAGCAGTTTTCTGGGGTTGTCGAGCCAGCTCCCGCCGCAGTACCCGACGCTCGGCTCGTCGCCCGGCGCCGACCGCGCCAAGCCGCTCGACAAGATCCTGCACCCGCGCCGCACGCGCCGACGTATGGAGATGCTGCGCGAGCGAGAGGAGCAGCAGAAGCGCGAGATGGAGCAGTTCCGCGAGTTTATCCGCACGACCGAGATGTCGGTCAAGCACGCGACGGGCCGCGACGTTGTCAACAGCTTTTTGCACGACACGCAGCGGGCAGTGTCCGAGGTGAACGGCTCGGACACGGCGCGCGAGTCGATCAAGGCGCTGCGCGACCCGCACATCACGGAGGACCTGCTGAGCGCGTCCCAGAACGAGCTCATCGAGATGATCTGCGTCCTGCGCAAGCACGTGAGCGTCCAGGAAGCCCACCTTGAAGAGGCCAAGCGACTCATCAGCGCGGCGATCGAAGCCCGTGAGGAGGCCGAAGAGACAGCTCGTGAAGCCGTCGAGCTCACGATGGAGCTGGACAACCGGTTAGAACGCGCGAGCCAGGAGATGATCGTAATGAAGGACGAGCTGCGACGGTCGAGCGACTTCTCGATGCGCTCGAGCTACCTCATGTCCTCCATGGGCGCCGACCGCAACAGCCAATTTTCGGCGTCACAGTCCAAGTTCTCAGGCACCGGGTCGTATCCAGGATGACCGGCGCCGGTTTTGCAACCACCCCCTAATTAGTAAGTGTTAGTGTGGCGATGCACCGTCGCCCATGCCGATTCCGATTTTGTTGATTTATCATAGACTCCGCCTGCGCTCCGAAACTGGCGGACGAAAGCCAAAATATACCAACTCGTGCAGCAGTACCTACCTAGCGTCTCTCGTGCTTTCCCTCCGCACAGTACTCGACGTCCGGCCTCAATCAATGGACACTTTTGCAGTGATTGACGCGACCTGACGGCAAGTGGTCGAACCATACAGTACATGTACGTGCAATACCTACGTGAGACCGTCTGTCCACTTTGGCCGTTGACCTGAGTTTGACAGGTCAGTCAGTCCTCCAATCACGTGACGGAGGAATTCAGTGCGACGCGAGAACGGCCCACTCACTCCACGAGCACGACGAGAATGGCCGTGGTGGTGGCGATTGTCAGGCTCGCGCTGGTGGCACGTGGGCTCTCGCTCGCGTGCGCCGAGCCGATCATCAACAATGAGAGCAATCTCCACGTGTTCGGCAAGGTGAGCTACGACCCACGCGAGTTGCTCGCGTTGTACCCGAGAGGCTCGGCGATGCGAACGCCGTGGTCGGGCGGCGACTGGGCGGCCGCGAGAGACAGCATCAACTTTCGCTGGGCCGGTGCGACGACCCTGAGCCCCGTGGAGAAGTACGCGCTCGCGTTTGGCCAAAACGCCAAGAAGCTCGCGGACGCCGTCTCCCTCAAGACTGGCGCTAGCAAAAACACGAACGCGCAGAGCTGTTCCCAGACCAAAGACTGCACTAGAAACAGTGAGGTTTGTGCCAAGCGCCGCGGTGAGGCGACCGGGTTTTGTCTTCCCGACTGGGATGGCATCTCGTTTGGCTGGTCGCAGGCGTCGATGCTTGAGCCCGAGCCGAGATGCGTGGCTATCAAGAACGGCGTGGTCTTTGAAGCCGACGACGTCAAAGCGCTCGCTGCGCAGTTCTACGAGCTCAATCCAATGGCAACGATCCAGATTGGCCGGCGCTACGACGGCCCAACGACTCAGAGCTACAAGGCTGGCGTGGACCCGTACGGACGCTTCAACGACGACTCGCGGCGCGACGTCAACGCTGGAGCGTTCCACATCGCCGTTTCGAACCTGCTCGGGTATCACGGCGCAAAGATATTTCTCGACGTCGACTCGGCCGAACCTCGCCGCCTTCGCCCATTGCTTTCGTTTGAAGTGCTTCAGATGAAAAAGGTCAACTACTGGATGTTCCCGAAGACTGTCGACGGCGTCACGAGCGACGAGTATATGTCCCCGCCTCGCTCTTACTATTTCAACCCACGCGGCGTTATCGAGCTCATGCATGCGATCATAAACATCACGTGGGTCGAGCCGACACTCGGCAACGCTCCTCGTACCACGCGGTCCAAGACGTACGAGTATTTTCTCGAGCTTGACTACGAAGGTAAAATTGTCGGAGGCGAATGGCTCGGTGACTCGAACCAAGACCACCCGGACTTCCTGGCATGGAGAACAACGAGTTTTCCGAATCCCAACCGTGTCTCCAGTGACGGTCTCAGCTATTCCAACATCAACGAACTCATCACTCTCTCCGCAGAGTGCGATACCGCATCTGAAACTGCTCCACCTCCAAAAACTTCATCACCACCGACGCCGACTACGACGAAGCCACCTCCAATGACACCGGCACCGACACAAACGCTTTGCCCTGGGACGGGCCAGATGTCGCCACGCGTTGTCACGCTCATGGCGTCCACGAAGAGCCCCGAGACGGATTTGTGGATCGTCTCACCTGATTGTAGCGTCCGGACTGACACTCTTCGAGCCGTAACCGGTCTTGACACGACAGGGACGCCTCCTCCGTTCCGAACGACCAGGGAACCGATCCGGCAGCTCGCTCTGTTAACGCGTAAGCCAGTGATTGTGCCTCCTCGAACTTATCTCTACATCGCAGACGACTCAATCGAGCGAGTCGACAGCCTGCCCGCTGCAACAGAGCATATGTAAGTGGATCACAGAGGTAGATAGCTGTGGTCGGTAGCTGCTGACGACATTTCCCCCGCAGGATGATCAAGAACCCATCAACGTTCTTGGAAGGAGCCAACTTCTCGAGCGCGAGGAAACTCGTAGATGTGTAGGAAGCTTGACAACTCTTCACACGCGCAGGAAAATCCAACTAACGCGCCTGGAACTTCTAGAACATTCGAAGGCGGCAGCATCACGACGTTCTCCAACATCATTCTCCCAGATAGCGTGCTCAACTTGTGCGAAATGGTCTCTTTCTGCTCTGTTTGTCGTTGTGCTTAACCATGCGTTCCCACTTTGACAGGGACATTCTCGACACGAAAGTCACGACTCTCTCTGATATGGCTTGGCCAAGCAAACTCGAGTCATTGTGAGTCTGGCTGTCCCTAGAATACGGTTAACTCTCTGCTCAGCACCATCCTGTGGTACGGCAGCCAATTCAGCTCCGGCGTGATGTCAGTGTTGGAGAGAATAGTCTTGCCCGATTCGCTGCGTGCCGTGTACGTGTTCGAGATTCTAGATTGAAGGATCGTATTGCCACTGATCTATTCACTGCGCTTGCAGTCAGCTGACGGGGATCTCATCAGTTCGTGGAGTGAAGTGGCCTCGGTCGCTGACCGAAATGTAAGTTTTTCTTGTGTGGAGAGTGTCGTATCTCCACCTCAGCTGACTTCAAACCCCTCCAGCGTCACGACCTTGGGGAAGTCGACGACCGAATTTGAGATCCGTGAATCGGACTTACCGATCTTTGCCAACCTGACGAAATTCTCACTCGTTATCGAACAGACGTCGTGCGCCGATCCATTAGCGCGACTGGTAGAGATTCTCAACCGCTCTGTGTGCGTTACTAGTGGTGAGTATTCTTCCTCATTCGCGCCGTCCGGAATACATTTCTCATGCTATGGTCGAAATTCCCAGACGCTCGTTTCGAAGCGCGATACTTTTCACCAACAGATCTTCCGCGGATAGAGCCAGGTGATTCGCTGGACTCGTCGTCGTCTTCCTCTGAAATTGGGGAGGATCTTGACCAAGACAGAACAGACTCTTTGGTCGCCGAAGATGAGAATGTTGGGGATATTGCCGATCCCGAGCTGCTAGGACCGGTGACGAACAGACAACAACCACGCAGATCTGTTGCTCGCAATGTCACAGCTACTCGCAATGCCACCCCTGCAATGCAAGTCCCACGTAACTCAACGCACTCGAAGGCAAAGGCCAGCAAAGTCTCAACTAGTAAAGGAGTTGACTCAGCTGAAAAGAATCCAGACGCAAGTGGCGCGGGTGATCCGTCTGGCAGTGAAGTTTCTACTGGACGAAGTCGCTTGACCACAGTAGCTATCGCAAGTGTCGCGTGCTTCATCTTCGCTTTCGTGGTGATTGGTTTTGTCATTCCCTCTCGCACAAAGAACGAAACTGAAGGAAGCGAGTCTTCTGACTTTGCCGAACTCACAGACTCGGCAATGATGGTCTCTTCACAGGCCGGCGGGGGAAGACCAACTGAAAGTGGGATCACGTCTGCACATGAGAATGCACCAGCCGTTGGATATTTGTCAAACGACGTCCGCAACGACCCAGCATTAGTAAAATGGATGATTCCAGCCCATGCCATCTGCATCGGCAATTCAATTGCAAGAGGAGGCTTTGGCGTGATTTTTCGAGGGGTCTTCAAGGGTCGAGACGTAGCTATCAAAAGAACGCTTCCATCCGCGTGGTGAGACCAAGCAGTGCTCGCTCGATTCATGGACGAGATCCGACTCGGCGCAGCGCTCAGCCACGACAAGATCGTACAGTTTATCGGCATCTCATGGACGAGTCTACGGGACCTCTCCGTCATCATCGAGTTCATGCCAGGAGGAGACCTCCGCAACTGTCTCAGACAGCACGCACACCCGTCTGCTGCCGACTGGACGCAGCCGTGGGCAGCTTCAAAACTCAAGAGCAAATCATCAATAGCTCTTGACGTCATCGAGGCCGTCGCATACTTGCACTCAATGGACCCACCGATTCTCCACCGCGACCTGAAGGCGCGTAACGTCTTACTGGACAAGGCTGGCAGTGCGAAACTGAGCGACTTCGGCATCAGCCGGAAGCTGACGGTGGACGAGACGATGACGGGCGAGATCGGGACAGTGGCGTGGATCGCACCGGAGGTGCTTCGCGGTGAGCGGTACAGTGAGCGCGCAGATATGTACTCGTTCGGTGTGTTGTTGGTGGAGATGGATCGTTGTAATCATCCGTACGCTGGGTCTGCTGGGGTTGGCGTTAGCGTCGGTGAGAGTGAGAGCGAGGGTGATGGTGAGGTTGACCATGGAGAGGGCGCAGCGTCGATGGTGGTGTCGGCGAGCAACAATCCGTTTTTGAACGCGAATCTGATGTTGCTGGTGAGCTCTGGGCAAGTGCGTCCTTCGCCGAGTGCGCAGTGTCCTATCGAGATCCGGACGCTGATCGACCAGTGTCTCCGCTTCGATCCAAAAGAGAGACCGAGTGCAAGAGAGCTTGCTGAGCAACTCGTTTGTCTGTAGTAGAATCTGACAATCCGAAAGAAGAATCAAGATGACCACCTTAACTTCAACAAAAAGCTAATATTGCTTACGACGTTGGACACCGAAGCATTCTAGTAGAGGCCGCGACTTCGTCCACTTGAGCCACTTGGATGGTGTTTGAGTTTGGGATTTTCGTTCGCAGCCAGCCGCTCGCGTCGCTGTGCGAGGTCTTTCTTGAGCCTCTCTTCAAATGAGCGCTGGAGCCGACCAACGGGTTTTCTGTTTGTAATTTGCGAGGCCTCAGCCCGAGCGATCGCGTTTGAGAGAACACGGTATTGCTCTTGTCGAACCCGTCGGTTCTCCAGGTCTCGACGCAGTCGCTCGTCAAAATCGCCAAGTCGCAGCCGCTTGGCTCGCTCGCTGATCTGCGGTGAAAACGTGCATTGGGCCTCGAGCTCCTGGAGGATGAGCTCTTTCGACATCTCTCGCTGCATGAGGTCTAGCTGCACGCGACCCAAGAACTCGTCTCGTACATCACGCCAAAGCTTGATAGGTCCTTGCTTCTGGACTTGGCTCTCGTGCTCTTGCTGATTATTCGGAGCGAGCCGGGTCTTGAGATGAGCCGCCATGCGCTCGAGGAACTCATCGGCGATCTCGCTCTTTTCATGGACAAAAATTAATGAGTCGACCTCGGAGATCCAAGCTAACATAACTCACCCATGCTAGGCGGCTCTTGTAGGTCACGCCGCAGTTGGGGCATTTCTTCCTTTTCTGCGTGAGCTCCGCGTAGGACTGCGGATTTCCGCACTGAGGGCATTCCTGAGCACCGAGCACGCCATGAGATCCGGCCATTTCTTTCCGAAATCAACCAAACGTACTTTTTTGTCGACGCGCGCGTTGTACTCGCGTTCAGCCCGAGTGCGTCGGAGCTGCTCTGTGCGGACTCTCTCAGTGGCCTCCATGCGTCGGATAAAGTCCTCTCGCCGCTGGTTGTCGCCTCCGTCATCGTCGTCGTCATCATCGCTTCGCGCTCGCGAGGAGTCGACGTTCTTGATCTTCGGCTTGAAACGGCAGTGGCGGCTGTCATCCAGCTTGGCGTACTTTGGCGGTTGGATCTTGTGCAGCTTTTGCTTCTGTCGGGCCTGTGAAGCTCGGTCTTTTGCGAGTTGCTCTATTGCGTGCTGATCAAGTGCTGTTAGTCAGACTTCTACGCTTCTATCATACTAGCATTTTCATTCTCACCATGTTGCATTTCTTCTTGTTTGCCCCGGCCGATTGATCCTCGACCAACATCGCTAGAAAAACGCGCTGCTGCGTGAGCGAGAGCTGGTGGAATTGGAACGAGCTCAGCTTCTCTTTCATGGTCTTGGCCTTCGCCGTCGATTTGCTTTGAGCTTCCAATCCGCGCCGCTGCTGCCGCTGCTTGAGCAAGTGACGGTCGACTGACAGTGTACTCGGTCGGGTTTTCTTCTCCTTTGGATCTGTTGAAGTAGCTTCTACGACCCGAGCTGCAGCCTTCTCCACGACCGGATCGTCTTGCTCGAATTCTTCTTCGGCCTGATTATATGCCTGCTCCTCACGTACGGCTTCTCGTAATGCATCGGCAACTTGAGACTGTCGCTTGATCTGCATCTCATGCTTGACCTCCTTACTAATTTCGGCGATTTCCCGCTCAATCTGTTGCGTACGTCGCTCGGCTGCTTCCTGTTCCTCCGCTTTGACCTCCGCGGCGATCGCAGTGAGCTGAAGATTCGTTCTCCTCGCATCCTCGTTTCGAGCAACCTCCAAGAGGCTTGGCATCGCGGCATTTTGCTCTCTTGCAACATCCATCAATGTCGTGGTCTTCGCCGAGGACTCCTGTTGGGCCTGGGCGAAGGCGGCCAGACTCGAAGTACTGTTCGCAGCCTGGGGCTTGACCACGGCTGTCTGTACATCGTCGTCGACCTCCGGTGGCGCGGCCTCGGCTTGCTGTGCCTGCGCGAACGCCGCTAATGCCGAGCTCATGGTAGTTTTCGACTCTCAGACAGGACGTGAATGGAGAAGCAACAGATCTAATTTGGTATGGAGCCTGGATAGATTACATTTTGGTGAATGCATTTTTGTGCGACGTGTGATCTTCAATCGAGTATAGATTAGGTTGCCTTTCTCAGCACGCGACGCTGCATCGCTCGCACAGCCACGAGCGCATCTCGCGCCGCCCTTCGCACTTCATCTGTGAACCCCATGACTACGAGTGACGCCAAAATTTCTTCCACTTTGTTCAATTGCATCTCTTGGTAGAACTCGTCCGTCAATGCCAACGTCGCGAGGCTCCGGGAAGCATGGCACTGCTGGGCGGTCGATCCATTAAGCAGGAGATTCACGAGCAAAGCCATACCTCCGGCCTTTGCAAAGAGTGAGAGAATGGCACTCGAGTCGGTTAGAATCTGCACAGCGTTCCGAACTTGTTCGTGTTGCGAGGGTTCTCCCCAGTAGATGATTGAGTGTAGAATCTTCACTCCACCGGCTTGGATTGTATCTCGCTTTGTTGCAAACGACGCCGCCTCAAGCTCGCAGAGCAAGTTGAGTACGAAGGCCTCGCTAGCTGTATTCTCACGTGGTATCGCGTCTTGTCCACCAAAGAGGTAGATCCACCAGTTCACCACAGGCAGAATTAAACTGCTCAGAAGAGCCTTGGTCAACTCGAACAAGTCACCGAGTGCCATTGCACACAACTTGAATTCAGCTGAGACCACTTTATACAGAGATGAAGCGACCGGCTCACTCAGCGCCAACGGCTTTCGGACAGTGTCTTGAGTCAGCGCTTCTTCTTCTTCTTCTTCTTCTTGCTCGATGATAGTTTGGAGTGGACCGTGCATTGAATCGTCCTGCTCAACTTCCACCCAACTCACCATCTTGGCTATCGGAATGTCAACCTTCGACTGTCCAAGCAGCGCTTCAACCGTATCGATCTTATGATTCAGAAGCCGCAACTCGCCGTTCACGTAAATTGCGACTTGCTCAGAACGCCGCGTGCTTCGACAGTAGGAAACAAACGTGAATGCACGGCGTATTGCTTCCACGAAGATGTCGACGGCTGGCTTGGGAATGCAGCGCTGAGAGAGTTCACGGTGTTTGACCTCAGCTAATACGGACTTGAGCCGGCGAGTGAGCTGTGCACACTGCTCGCTGCCGTCGCTTTGGATCTCGTCACTCAACGTCGAGATCGCTGTGAGAACAGCGACGACTGTGCCTCGACCTGGCACGACGATGCTCTCCGTCGTCACCATGGTGCTTCGTGCTCCTTGAGGAACTGGTGCGATCAAAATGGGGCGTCATCAAAGTGAGAGAGAATTAGCGGATTGAATTGCTCGGTCACTCGTTGGGTTCAAAGGAGTGAGACAAGTAGCACCGCAGCTGAATGTTCACGCGATGGGGCGGATGATTTCAAATTTGAGGAACATTGTACCGGTATTAGAATGTGGAGGTCTCTATGCATTTGGCGCTCAGACAGAATCGACTGTGTGTCTCCGGGATGCGACGTCTCCAAGATTATGTATGGGTCAAGAGGTCTTCATGGAGTGTTGAACCCACAATAGCCAACTCTATACAACCATTCTCCAATCATGAGCTATTTTCTGCGACATGTGCAGTTAACTTTTGAGTATGATGAGGCACTGATGGCGTGGTACTGCTAGGTAGCCGATTCTCCAACACCCATGCCTATGTGTGGAGCCAAAAGTATTTTGTGCTGTTATTCGCAGTCGCAGGATCTGCAAAACTCAAACGTCGCTCTGGAATAAACCCAGTAGATTTTCTTTGCCGAAGCTCTGACGAAGACAGAGAGTCTCCACCTCTCGGTATGGGATCGCCTTGGATTTTCGCCGAAGTGCTAGTCGATAACATGGACGCAAAGACTTGACACCCAATGTAAATTCGGCTCCGTCTTTAGTTCTCGAATCGAGTCTTAGGGCAGATGCTTGGTGAAGGGACTATAGTATTGTCGACATCGTTTCCTGGCAGTCGCATAATAGATTGAGTAGCATGGACCCTTGGGCACATACTAAGTGCCCCACGTTCGCGAAAGAGTTCATAAATGCCGCCGCGAGACCAAGGGATAGAAATGCAGTCAGCTCAACGTACACGGCACCCACGGCGTCGCCCTCATCTGTGTCGCCTCTACGACCAAGCACGCACCCAAGCCGACCGCCTCGGCATTTGCCGTTGGCACCAACTCCCACGATCGGAGCTCACGATGGCGAACGCGCTGACCATCTACGCGATGGATTCGCGAACCGGCACGCACGTCAGTCACCCTACCTCCCATGAGGGCCATTCTGACCTTCGTCACATGCTCGCTACAGACCTGCGTCCGTGGTGGCCCACCCAGACCGACTGCGTTGAGCGTTAGCAGGAGCTACAACGAGCCTCGCCAAGCTAGTACAGGTAGAATTCACCTCGTTGAACTCAATAGACTTCATTTGCATCATCATCATGCAGTCAGCTGGAGAGGGATGAGTATAGAGAGTCGTTTGCGCATCGCGCGCTGCAGAGTTCAGAGCGTAGGACTGCGGGCTGAGGGAGATCAAAACAATCAACGATACAAACAAGACTGGTTGGGAGATATGTGCGTCGTCGACGTGGCATGGAACCTAAGAAACAACACCAACTAGCAGTTGGTGCCGTATGTTCAACAAGTTGAACCAGTTGAACCTGGGTTTCATCCGTGAGCGGTGGACGATCATGTGAAAGACACTGAGTTGGAGCTTGGGGGCCACGCTAAACTATAAGCGAGGAGAGTGTATTGATCGGCGGCGGCCACAGTATGAGACTGTGGCTAGCCAGTGGTGGGCCGTGGTGGGTAAAGCAGAGAAACTGCGAATGACTAGACTGCAACTGACCGATCCCATGTGGCTCGCTGTGGACCACTCATTGCTCCCTACTGAAAACAAGCTTTCCAAGCGGCCCGCCGCTACAGAAAACGTACCTTTCATCCGTGAGCGGTGGACGATCATGTGAAAGACACTGAGTTGGAGCTTGGGGGCCACGCTAAACTATAAGCGAGGAGAGTGTATTGATCGGCGGCGGCCACAGTATGAGACTGTGGCTAGCCCATTGAAGGCTCCGCCTTCTGCCGCCGATCATGTGTTGGTCTCGCTGTGGTTGTAGCTGTGGCCATAGCTCGGGCAAGCTGGTCCCTCGAACCAACATCGATGTGAATGTACCGCTGGAAACAATCGCTCGCCCAACGACCTTGCAGCTTGATCGTCGAGTCTTCAAAACCGGCTTGAAAGAGGGCGGTGGCACCACCGCTTCTGAACGAATGTGTGCCGTACATGGAGCTGTCGTCACCGCACGCTGTGGCAGCTTCCTTTACGACTCGATCGAGTGCTGTTGCTGGTAGAATGGCGCCGTCCGCCCAACACAGTGGTGTCTGAGGCGGCATTGTGTGGTTTTCCTTAAGCAACGCCCATGCAGCTCGCACTGGGCAGAGCCACGAGAGACCTGAGACCGCCAACGTCCGTGAAGTCGAAGAGCCGACCTGATCAGTCTTACTTCCGCGAAATCTGATCGTTACATGAGATATCATGTTCCTCTCGCTGGTTGGGCGGCCTCTAGCGTCCATGAGGTTGATGTCCCGCCGCTGGATCACAAACCATGTCGCAGCCCCGTGGCTGCCGAGATATTCGGATCTTCGTAACAGGAAGAAGTAGCCCAAGACAGCACCCCCCAGATAACGCGGTCGCGGGGGGACTGGAAGTTGAGGCTGGCACGGATCTGACGGAGATGGGAGATCGTAACTGGGGCGCGGCGCCGGGGAGGGGCTGACATCCGTCGCATCCCGAGCACAGCGATGCGATGGGAGTCGGAGAGCTGGACAGGGTAGCCGTAGCGGACTTGATGATGCCATGAGATATGGCTACATTTGGACAATACGGTCGCTGGCGAGTTGGGTACGGACGAGGGGCCGCCAAGCCAACAGGAGACGGCGAATAACGCGAGTTGGGCTGAGTGGGCGGCACTGTCCCGGGGAAGTTGGTGCGGTTCGGATCGGCGTCGACGCCACTCGCACCATTGTTCCCATGTCCTGTCATAGAGTCGCCTGGAGCTCGCGGCCAGTGATGCGGACTGTAGTGTGACGAGAACGTCTTGTAGACCCTCCGAACATTGGAAGGAATTGGAATCTGACACCAGGAAGCGACAGCGTTAGCAAACGTTCTACGGTGAGTTGGATGCTGATGACGACTGCCTGCGTCGGCCACGGTGTTCCACGCCCCTGGAATGTGCCCGGTGGATACTCGGAGGCGCCAGGTCGCTTCGGCAAGGCCAATGCATCGGTTCAGTTCCTGCGCAAGCGGATGCCGCGCGGATAACTTGTTGGATCGGGCGACCGTGGTCTTGTTGTCGCTCCAGCATCGAATGTGCGGCCAAGTCGGCGCAGATGCTGCGTGCCATGATGGACCAAACATCATGCAAGCGAGGGCAATGGCGAATTGCTCGCGAATGTTGATGTCGAACTGTTCGTCGAGGAGTTCGTCGGCGTTGAACGTCACTAGGATGTAACGTCGTGCTGCTGGATCGAGAACGCAAAGACCCTCTCCACTCGCGTCCATATACAAGTGGACCTCTGGCGGTGGCGGCGAGCCAAAGAGACGTGTGGGCACCGTATGAAGAGCACCAGAATGGAGAATGTTGCCAAACCATCGGAGGTCGTCAGCTACCCATGGCGTGATTGTCGTGAAGCCCTGGCGCGGAGCAGCGATGCAAAGGTTGTGCAGTCGCTGGTAAAACGGCCGCGACGCTCGAATACAGGTTGCGACGTGGCGAAGGCTGCCGAGGAGACGCTGGAGGTCCGTGGTTGAGATCTTACACGACGAGGCGGCTGCCTCCACGCGATGTAGAGCCTTGGCGATCTTCTCAGGGGGCATAGACACCGAGCGTGCGATGGTGTCCCAGTCCAAGCCGAGCGCGCGAACCTTTGTGCTCCACTGCGTAAACTTAGACTCGTTGATGGCCGTGGGACCGAGCACCGCGAGCATGGCCAACCGTAGCGTATCTTCTGCGACGAGACACCGGTCCTGCAGGTCGGGTTCAAGCATGACATGGTCGTCCACCCACTCGTAGGCAAAGAACGGAGTTGTGTCGCGATGGCCTGGCAACATGGAAGCAGGTGACCCACGACTCACGAGCGTTGAAATAGCACGCCCGAATACGCTGTAGAACGCCGGCGATCTGGTCCAGCCAAATGGCGCCGATAAATCGATGACACCGGCGCGACGGTGACGGAGCCGACCACCCATCCAACGCACGTCTGGAGCACGCTGGCGAAGGTGGCGGAAAGCACCTTGGACGTCTCCTTTCAGCATCAGAGGCCGTGCAGCAGGGTACTTGGCGTGCAGATCTTCGATACGACCGGCCAACGTGCTCACGTAGTCGTAGTGAATGCGAGGGAGGGAGTCGCGGACGGTGTGCTGATTCACGCACTTGCCGATCGGGAACGCGAGGTCGTGGATTAAGCGGATCTCACCATCGTCACCTTTTGGTATGGCACCGAACGGACTCACATACACTCCCCACCGATCCAGAAGGTCTTCATCAACGACCAAGTAGGTACCAGCGGCGACCCCTTCCATGATCTTGGCCGTGACGGCGGCGCTATGTAGGATCGCTGATCGGTGGTTTTGCGGGACCAGATCTGACGGCGGCGCTGTAAGTGTCCAGTCGGCCTTGAACCCCGCTTCGGCGATCGAGATCATCAGGTCGAGATGCTCGTATCCCTGCAGCAGTTGTCGATAAGTAGCCGGACTCAACGCCTTATTTGGGCGTGGGTCTTCTGTCGTTTCACCTCGGACAAGCCGCACAAGCGACACCAACGACATATTGCTAGCACGTACGAGGGCTGATAGTGTATTTTGCATGGAGCCAGCGTTACGTGGTGGAGTGACCCCGAACTCGAGCATGACTTTCTGAACGTGACGAGCCGTAACCGCCGATGCCAACGCCAACGATCGGAGAAGCGACCGCTGCACCGCGGCACTCAGACCCGTGTACGGCTGATGTGGACGGGGCTGACTTGGCGGCAGTCATAAGTGCTGCAGGTCCCTGCGGAGACCGCCAAAGCGATGGGCGATAAACTCACGGAGGAGGTTTGGAAGTCGCTCGGTGGGCACAAAGTGAGATCTGCTTCGAAAGTATTGGCACTGATCAGGGCTGCCTTGTGGACCAGTGCATCCTTGGACGGAGATCCACCGCAGACACAGAGACCGCCCTCCCTGACGAGGTACTAGGGCCTGGATCTCCGGTGGTACCCCTGCGGCGCGTTCAACTGGCGGACGGTCATCCAGAGGTCGGGAACGTCGGCTGCCTTCGATCGATGTGCCTCCCGCACCGCCGTAGTTGAGACGTTCTCCCCGAGGGTTGGGAGCCGAGCGGCGTGACGTGAGCACCAATTGCTCGACCTTCCGTGCGGTGATGAGTTGCGTGATCGCCTGGAGGTTGGGATTGCTAGACACAATTGTGTCCTTGACGAGCAGACGAGTCGTGGTACCATAGCGAGCATCTTGTTGGGCACATGTACGGTATGCCTGGAGTATCGAGTTGAGCCAATATACCAAGAACTTCAAATCGTCAGCGTCCCACATCGACAGCCCGACCATACGCTGAACAAAGACATGCATCACTTGAACCAAGTCGACCACGTCAGAAGTGCAAAATTCCAAACAGTAGCCACGAAGGCTAGCGAGAGCCGACAGGATATCGTCGACACTTTGGGCGGCTGAGGCATCTGGGAGGCTCACAGTCGACGAGAGGTCCTGCATGTTGTCCTTGAGAGACATTACCCACGTCATCTTGGCGATTGGGTCGAGTCGTCCGAGATGCATAATGGATAGGCCACGAACACCAAATTTGAAGTCGTAGAGGCGCGTGAGGACACCAGGGTGCGGGGCAAACTCGACGGCAGGGTGGTCCAGCATATCGTCGACAAACGCATGAGCAGACGTACCTGCATGAGCCGGCGCAGTGATCAACTTGTGCACCCGACGGTGCTCCGTCGGCGGCTGGAACTGGGACTTAGGTTTCTTGTGCGGTCGATCTTCCGCCTCCTCGTCAACGCTAATTGATCGAGGCCGCTTCGTCGACGTGCCCCGTCGTCCCAATCGTGTTGCGAGGTACATGTCGAGAACATCTGGGTACTCAACCAAGGCAGCGACGATGTGAGCGTGACGCTTGCCATCCCGATCGCGATGTGCGGCCTGTGGCTGTGTCGTCTGGTTGCCGGCGTCGCTGTCGTCGCTGTCAGACTCAAAAAACGAATCGGGCGCAGATCGCGAGCGCGTGATTTGGATAGCTGCGGGACGACGTCCGTGGAGCATGGCTCGCGGTGGCGGAGGAGCGTAGAAGTGTGCACCGACGCTATCGCGAACGGCTTTGGCAATGCGGCGAGCACTACTGTCGTGGACAAATACGAAGTCCACCGCATGCTGAAGTGGGAAGTGGTAGGTCTGGCCATCGTCCGCCTGCCAGACACAGTCGCGGAGGGGATCGGGGATGTCTTCTGCGGCCACAATGCCGTCTAGCAGCAGGGCGATGTCTCGCGTTGGTCGTAGATGAGGATTCCTGGAATCGCCGAGGAGACGCTCAAGAATTGTTGAGTGCGCAGCGAGGACATCATTCTCGTCCAGGTCTGGTCCAAGAAGCGCCGGGCTCAGCAGGAGGCTGATGACTGGATCTGTGCCACGGATCGCACCGGGTCGGCAACGCACTTGGTCACCGTCGTGGAGTTGGAGTACCACAGCCTGACGGTCGATCTGCATCACTTGACCGTGATGCCAGCCGGTGTCATGACGAGCGAACGCAGCGCTGAGCGGACGAGGAGCGGGTGGACGAAGGGCGGCGCGGTGGCATGTTGATCGGACGTGTGACCCTATGGACTTGTCACTAAAGCAGAGAAACTGCGAATGACTAGACTGCAACTGACCGATCCCATGTGGCTCGCTGTGGACCACTCATTGCTCCCTACTGAAAACAAGCTTTCCAAGCGGCCCGCCGCTACAGAAAACGTACCTTTACGAGCCTCAAACAGTCTCCCTGTCCACTCACAATATTACATATCTCAACCTGACTCAGCAAAGTTGATCTTTTCGATGCACTCAACTGGATTCCTCCCGCATGATTTCGCCTCACCTGAACGTGGACAAAACACAACAAAGAAACAACTCATTTCATACAGCGATGTTTTCCTACTCAGAGTGACTACTTCACGTGTACGGGCTACCTCTGCTCCACGCCCCAAAAAGACTGCATGGCACACTTTCCAATTCGACATCTTCAGGTTGGATCATCTCCCTAGTCCCGTTACAGCCTCGCTAAATACACGAAGAAAAGCTTCAGTGCCTGCGCGCAGCTCTGCCTCGACAACACACAGTGCCGCGCATATTCACTAACCACGGCGGACGGTGGTACTTGCTGGCTCAGATCGGGATACGGTGTTGGCTCATATGTATACGGTGCAATCTCGGGTATCATAGTTCGAATTGTCAATGGCCAGTGTCCGGGTGGGGCTTACTTCGTGACCAGAAACTGCGATATGCCTGGGAACGACGTCAAGAGTACCAAGGTCACCGGCAAAGACTACACCGAGTGTATGCGTCTCGGTCAGGCGACGGGTGCGATCTTTACTTGGAGCGACTACAACGGTGGTACATGCTGGTTCAAGAGTAACACAGCACCCTGCACGGAATCTAGCAACAAGTACTCAGGCGTGTATACTCGCTACACTGGCTACTGAGGCGGAGCAGGATTGTTACGGGTACTCCGTCTCGTTGTTTGAAAAATAATCTATCTGCTGATTGAAGCATCAATTGAAGGTTGTGCTGGAGTCACAGCTCTGATGCCTGCGCGCTACGCTTATTTGCCCATCGAACGGAATCTCCGGTAAAGGATAGGGAACCCAAACAATTGAAATGGTCAAGAACAAAACACAAGAGGCAAATGTCCATTTTGTCTAGGTTTGATAACAATCTGCCTTTGCATCAGCTTTACCTTGGGCACGATGTCGAAGGTTGAATGAGTCACTCACGATTGCGTACGCGGGCGTTGGGGGACACGCCCAAACAGATCGAGACGATCACGTGAGCTGTTTCTTTGTCACGATCATGCAAGGATGGTGGGCGAAGCATGGACAGGCCTATTAGAGCTCAAGATGACGAGACTATCGTTGGAGCCTAACAATCCACCATTGTCTGAAGTCGTGGCCTCCAACTGAGAGAACCAAGTCCCGGCACATACTATTAGCAAAGCAATGCCAGCGAAAGCTTTCCGACGGGCACCATGGGTATCCCAGCCACCGACGAACCCAAGGCAAGAGACGCAATGAGAGTATGATATTGGTTGGCGTTCTCGACTATCCCAGTGGTTTTCGTTGGCGCAACGCTTGTACGGCAATCACAGCACCGCCAGCAGAGACTCGCACGTATTCAGCAGTCCCAATCTTTGCGAGCAATACCAAGCTTTCCTCTACTTGCCTTGTCGCCATCTCTTCGTAGAACTCGTCCATTGTCGTGAGGGTGGTGAGGCGGTGGACGGCATGGCACTGCTGGGTGGCCGATCCTTCATGCAAAAGGTCCATGAGAAGTGCGATTCCTCCTGCCCTCGCAAATAACGCAAGAGTGGCTAGCGACTTAGACAGGATCTGAACTGCTTCTCGCGCTTGTTCTCGCTGCGACGCGTCACCTGATGAAATAATTGTGAGAAGAGTCTTCACACCACCGTTCTGAATAGCATCTCGCTTGGGGAGAACGGAAGCACGCTCGAGGCTGCGCAGAAAACTGTTCGTAGTATCGGAGTGAGCAGAATTTTTATGCTGGGTACGTTCTCGTCCAGGTGATCTCACTTCATGCTCGCCAAAAAACTGTAAACTGTTGTCGTAATCCTCGTCGTAACACGTCGTGACAACTGGTATAGGGCCGAGCAATTTCGCAACTGGATCGACCAACTTGTTCCCGCGAAGAAGAGTCTCAACCACGTTGACCTTCCGATTCAAGAGTCGCAATTCTCCGTTCACGTAAGTTGTGACGCGATTTCCTCGTTGCGTGCTTCGGCAATAAGTCACGAATGTAAGCGTCCGGCGAAGCGCTCCCAGAAACTCATCGATGGCTTCTTTTGGCGTTTGCTGCTGATCGGATTCGCAAGCTTTGATTTGGGAGAATAAAGTCTCGAGCCGGCGACTCAGTTGAACACATTGCTCGCCGTCAGCATCACGGATCTCGTCGCTTAAGGTCGATATCGCGCCAAGAACTTCTACGATCGGGCCGCGACCGACAATGACTCTGTTCTCGAACTTCGCCATCTCGCACTTTTAGGAACTGGCGACCCCAAGAAAAGTTGTCGATTCATGGGTCGATTCTGATGAAGCCACACCCAACATTTCAAGACTTGGCAGTGTTGGAATGTTGGGTATCAACTGATTTGTGACAAAACTCACGAGGCGACCAATTCTGACAGGGAAACCAAGTAAGTTTTTGTCTGCGACGTCTGAGGATAGCCAAATTTCTTTTATATTTTGAATTCTCAGGAATTTACTGGATCTGGACCCCCCAGAAGTATGGGCTCACTGGACAGGTGTCCAGAGTTTTCTGGAAATGCCAGAATGGCCAGCATACAATTCCCTATATAGAGATGCGTCCCTTCGGAGATTGGGGTCCTTTTACTGGATTGAGCCCAGTGCAAGATGACGCCGGCGTCGCTGACACAGCTCGAGTCCGAGGCGGATGCTATCGCTGCGGCGCGCCTTTCGTTGCGGTCTCGTGGCGCGTACCGTAGCTCTAGTGTCCGCTTTTTGCAATGGCTCTGTGTCTGGAAACCTCAGCTTGTCCAAGACCCGTTCCGTGAAGGCCTGGTGCTGGACAGCGACGGTGTTCCGACGGCAAGTTCAGTGCAAGCAGCGATGGCTGTGCGAGGCCAGCAGCCAATTCACTTTGATCAAATCACGGCGCAAGATTTCATGGCGTGGATATTGTCAATGAAGCATCCTGATGGCACGTATTTCAAGTTTGCAAGCTACGGTACTCATCGCTCTGCTTTTGTGTCTCTGTTCCGCGGCAACGACGCCCCAATGCCAACGACTCTGAAGGAAGGGCTCTCAAGCCGTTTCGGCGGTTTGAAAAAGCGCACAGCGATGCAAATTGGTGCTCGGCAGGGCGGGATCAAGGAAGGCAAAGATCCGATGCCATTCAATCTGTACAAACGGCTCTCGGCGGAGATGCTACGAGGGACGACGCGGGATTTGGTGTTTGGAAGGACGTTTATGGTGTTGTCGTGGAATCTGATGTCGCGAGCGGCGAACACGGTCTCGGTATGCTACAATCACCTCGAGTGGGGAGAGGCCGCGCTGCGAGTGTACTTTGCGCACATGAAAAACGACCATTGGTGCTGTGGGGATCCAGCTCGGCGCCGGCCTCCCTTTCGACATCAGACGCCTGCGGACTTCACGACCCGCAACGAGAGGAAGCGGCTCAGCGATTTCCGCTTCCTCATGACACGGATTGATGACCGAGCCAAGGCTTTGGGGCTCAGCATCCACCAACTCTCCATGGCGGATGCTGCGAGCGTCTTAGAGCAGTGCAGAGACGTAGTCTCCATTCCCACGGTGACTGATCGTGGACGAAAGCGACGGCGGGTGCAACTAGTGTGGCTTACAGTGGCGACTGAACTGCGCAAAGTCGCGCGGCAGTCCGCCACGGCACTCACATGATGGCCATCATCGAACACTCTGCGAAATCTAATGCTATCCTCTATCAAACCCGATCGTCCAGTGTATTCTGGGCAGCTGTCCAGTAGATTCCGTGACTTGGCAGTGTTGGAATGTTGGGTATCAACTGATTTGTGACAAAACTCACGAGGCGACCAATTCTGACAGGGAAACCAAGTAAGTTTTTGTCTGCGACGTCTGAGGATAGCCAAATTTCTTTTATATTTTGAAATTTTGATGGGAATTTTATCAACTCGACTTGTTTCGAGTTTCCACAACGTATTAAGAATAATTTTATTAGACATTACAGTTTTGGTCCCGAATAGTCAATAGCAGCCATTTTTCGGTATAGACGGGTTCTTGAAAATTCTCGAAATACACTTAGCTCAATGTACTAATATATCCGTAATCATGATCATCACTGACACTACTTTCTAGGGACAACCATTGGCTAATTCTAATGACGCAACGCTAATTCAGTTCATAATATACTACCTCTATCAACTAATGTACATAAACCTATAGAGGTATTTGTTCTGCTGCTATTGACTATTCGGGACCAAAACTGTATTTCTCGATCTGTCTCGAGAGATCTAGGGTTGAGACAGTGCTTTTTATTTATTTTATTTTTTTCACGTCTCTGTTGGTGACCTGTCGACGCGATATTCGGCGCCAGCGTGCGACTCACTTTCGGAAAGTGACGGTCGTCACGGTATGTACCGGTACCCCTACCAGACATCGTTCGACTGGGTTCCAAGGATCTCTCGCCTGTCCACAACACCCAGGAATTTGAGCACGCGCGTGAGAACCGCGTGGGGTGAGAGATATCCGATCAGATACTGTACTCTCTTCTTGAAGTGGAAGACTATTTTGTATTTTGTATATTTTGGGGTCCCTGTTGAAGAATCCAAGTGTGTGTCGCGTTTGCGCTTTGATTTGCCGGGTGTGTGGTTTGGATCAAACTCAAACACGTTCGAAACTATTCCAAGGCGAACTGTGAAAACCTCCCCACTACGGTCCGATAGGAACGCAGCAGTGGCCCAACTTGCGTTTGGAATGAGCCGCCGTCAACAAAGCGAGCGTGAGACATGGTTTTTCTTCCCTTCTCGTCTGAGTTGAACACAGCGTGAACGTGAAAATATCACACCGACTGCAGTCGATATTACATTGAGTCTGTCGACGTCTTCATGTTGTGGGAATGTTCTCATCGACACAGTAGCAACTAGCGGGTGATTGGAAGTGGATCCAGGTGGATGGCGTTTCTTGTGCGAGGCGGTAGTTTACACTGGAGCGAAGTTGGAGCCCCAGTTTGCCGACCATCCAGTTTAGTCGCGTTGAGCTCAACGACAGGATGGATCGGAGCTAAATGCAGTCTGCGTCCACGGTCGTGCCCAGAACTGTTCAAAAAAACTTTGTGCATCATCGACAGACTCAGCTGTGCTCAACCTATGATCCTTTGAGCAAGAATTTTGCATTGTCTCTCTTTAACTTTCCATGGTTGAACTCAATAAATAGACTCCATTGCATCATCATCATCTTTCTTGAACGTTGAAGTTGAGGTCAACTAGATCGCTATGCATATTGTGTTTCGCGCCAGAGCAGGAAATGATAGCATTATTGGTCTTTGTGCGGGTTTTCTATAATATCATAGGGTGGATCAATGAGATCCTGGGTATTTCGACGGATGGCGTCGATCAGCGCGGCGGTGGCACGAGCGAGTGCAGCCGATACTGTACACTCGGAGCAACGCATCATCCGGTGTGGACAGGTTCTTCCATGTGTCTGAAAATCTCGTGAAGGGTGGTGCATGAGTTGGAGACAACGTACGAGCTCCATGCATGTGGACGATCGAGAGCCGAGCCCGTCACTCTCTCAGACGTCCTTCACACGAGAAGCAACCGGCACAGCGGACCACACGCCGAGGTCCCCATCATATTCGCTCCCCTTCGGAACCTCCCGCACGACCACGATCTTGGCTGACTCGGCGAAAAGACCCGCTTCGATGCGGTCGACCTGCGCGTGGAGCAGCCGCAGCTCGCCTTGCACGTACGTAGTAAATCGGTCTTGGTGGGTGGTGCTCCGACAGTAGGACACGAAGGTGAGCGTGCGACGCAGCAACTGGATGAAGAAGTCGAGAGTTTCGGGGGTCTCGAGGCAGTGCGTGTGCTTTTCTCTTGCCACGAGTTCGTTGGCGAGGTTGTGTAGGCGCACGGTGAGGCGCACACAGTGGTCGCCGTCGAGGCCGTCGACTTCGACGCTGAGCGCGGAGATGGTGGCGAGCACGGAGGCGACGGTGCCTCGGCCGGGGACGACGAGACTGCAGGTGGTGGCCATGGTTTGATGCGTGGAAGCAGTGATCGAGGTGGTAGGTAGTAGTAGTAGTAGTAGTAGTAGTAGTAGTAGTAGTAGTTGTTGGTTGTGGTGGTGCGGAGCACGTTTGCAAGTGAGGACGTGCTGCAATTGGTTTTGTGTTCGCGCTGGTGACCCGTGGGTGACGCTCCGACTACTACTACGACTACGTACCTACTAGTAGTAAAGTTCGGAGATGTCCAACAAAGTCTCGAAAAAAGATGAGCGGGAGACGGACGGATATTTTGCGCGCACTCACACTCACCCTCGCACTCACGGGTGCTGGTGACATGTACGATCGTGCACGGTAGTCTTGTGTGCAGCGCTGTTGTGTCTGAGTGTTGGGCGTGTCGGATGTCGAATGGGTACACCCAGTGCGATGGGTTCATTCGTCGGTTGCAGCCATTTTACACTCTCTTTCTCTGTCGTGAGAGATCTAGTTGGTGTCCCGCCGACATGAGATTGGGCCCCAGCGTGAGACTCGCAGAGTGACGGTCGAATCAAGAGATCGTTCGACTGGGTTCGAGTGATATGCCGCAAATTTTTGGCCTGCGTGAGAGATTTCCATTTCTACTGTGAGATACCGGTTCTGTTTGTCTGATCTGCTGTCCTTGAACTGTCGTACGCGTTCCATATCACAAAACCGGCCCCAGACTTCGTTCCTAGTGACTGAGCTGTCCTTGCTGGTCGCATATGCCAGTGAAAAGTTCTCTGCTCTTGATGGGTGTCTAGTGCCGAAGGAGCCAACAACCACAATGACTGATAATCCATAGAAGAGCTACGAATCAAAGGAGAAAGCGATAACTTCTCATTATCGCTCCACACAAACGAAAAAAAAATAAAAAAGAGTGCAAATCAAGGCATGCTTCAACATACGATCAGTGGGCGATCAGCTTGAATCCGTGCAGTTTGCTTTCCGCGCGTACGACCGTCAAAATGGCCTCGCCCATCCACCGGTTTGCGTAGTCGACGTGGCTGCTGGCCACCGAGCCGTTGATCGAGCTTTGGACTTCAAGGCACTCACCTTTTTCATTGCGGCTAAGAATATCATGCCGAGTCCAGTGGAAGTTGGTCGTCCAGTACGCGTCGTCGTCGGTGGTCGCCTGCTGAAGCTCTGGACACGGGATGGATCGAAGAGCCTGGACAAATCCGGTGCTCGTTCGCACACGGAAGATCATGAAAAGCATGTGGATCTTGAATGGCACTGTTGGGTACTGCTCTACGCATCTCACGATGCAGATATCGGGCGAGACACGCTGGACAATTTTGTAGAAGCACTTGACGTTGGGCGCCGTCATGCAGTCAATGTACCGGGCACTGTCGAGATGCATCTCCCAGTACGCTGTCGAGAGCGTCTCGGCCTCAACACCTCGGTATTTCTTTGTAAAGCTGAAATGGATCGCGCCCGTGTTCAAGTCGAGCCGCCTTCGGTCTCGCCAGCCCATAAAGCTCAGTCCAGTCGACTGTGTCATGTTGTCGTCAAATGAGTACTTGCTGATTGTCTTCATCGAGTCCTGGACGATCTCCCAGCACGCTTCGAGCGACCACTCGGTGAACGTCGAGGTCGTGATCTCATCCCAGCGCTCGACGTCGTTGGCCCACTGGTCCACCTCCATGCCGCGCGTGAGTTTCCTCAGCGCCGCGACGACCGTCTCCCGCCGCTTGACCATGGTCGAGAGCTCGCTGTTCTCTGCGCGCAGCTGCGAGGCCTCTTTCACGAGCGCGTTGGCTCGGCGCAGAAAGTCCTGCATCTTTTCCGAAGACACCTTGACGCGGTCGCCCGCGCTGGTCACCTCGTCGTCCTCGTGTCCCTCGACTTGGGGCGGCGGCTCCGAGGTCTCGCCGAGCGCGAACGACACGTTCGCAGCCGCGAACTCGAGCACTTTGACTTGCTCGCGCATGAGATCGAGGTTCGTCTGACCGGAAGAGGGCAATCAGCGGCTTGCGAGACAGCGCGAGAGCACACGAGACAGGCATGCACCACTACCTTGCGCTTTTGGCGCGACTTGCGCTCGCTCGTGCGGCGGCGCTCGCGCCACGAGGACGTCTGCTCGTCGCGCGCGGACGCGACCGACGTGGGCGACGCGGCGAAGAGCGCGTCGAGCTCGAACGCGTCGTCCAGCAGCGAGAACGGCGACGCGTCTTCCATGGGAGCGACGAGTTGGTGTGTGACATCCGCATGGGGAGCTCCCGTGAGAGGAGACCGTCGAGGGACTAAGGTTTCTAATCCGACTCAGTACCTGTGAGAACGCATACTGATCTGGTCAAGAGGGCCAGTGGGCACTGTGGAATTCAATGGGTACCTTTCTAGGGCGGAATGGAAATGGAACGTGGGTCTGTGTGGGTCTGTGTGGGGCCCTTTGGTGCCAGTGCGTTGACGAACGACTGTGGGGGGTGACTCTATGAACAGGAGGCACGAGAGGGACCCACTCAACTGCACGCATTCTGGCTACAACGGTGACTAATGGGAGCGCGTCGGCGTTGGAGTCAGCGCCCGAGGAAGTACATGCCGTGGGTCTTGCACTCGGCACGCACGAGCGTCACGAGAAGCTCGCCCATCAAATGCGCGACCAGATCGGCCGTACTGCTCTTGAACGTGCCGTTCACAGTGTGTCGGACGTGCAGCTCGCCATCGTCAGATACGACGTCGTCGACGTTGCCCCAGTAGAAGTTGGTGGCCCACACGGCGTCGTCGTCCACGGTGGCTCGCTCCAGTCGCGGGCACGGGATCGACCGCGCGACCTGGACGAAGCCTGTCGGCGTGCGCACGCGGAACATGAGCAGCAGCATGTGCATCTTGACCGGGATCTCGCGATACTGCCCGACCGACCGCGCGATTGCGATGTCCGACGTGACGCGCTGGATAATCTCGTAATAACATTTTGCGTTGGGCGCGATCATCGTGTCGACGTATCGCTTTTCGTCCATGTACACGTCCCAGTGGACCTGCGATAGAGTTGCCGCGCTCATGCCTCGATACGTCTTGGCGAAACTGAAGTGGAAGGACCCGGTCTTCGTGTCAAGCCGCCGACGGTCCCGCCAGCCCATAAAACTCAAGCCCGTGGTCACTGTTGGTCCATCCTCAAACGAATGGGTTTGGATAATTTGCAGCGACTCTTGGATGACCTCAGCGCACGCTGCTAGCGACCAGTGTGTGAAATATTCGCGCGTCGTTGCGCGCCAACGCTCTACTCCCAGCGTCCACGGGTCGACTTCCATGCCGCGCGTGAGCAACCGCAGAGTCACGAGCGCGTGCACGTGCTTCTGCACCATTCGCTTGAGCTCGCTGTTCTCTTCACGAAGCTGTTGAGCTTCTCGTTCTACCTGGCGCGATCGTCGTAGGAAGCTCCGGAGCGCCAGTGAGCTCACACCCTCGTTTTCGCGGTCCGGCGGTGCGTGGCTTTTCGTGCCTTGTTCCAATTCCTCTCTCACCACTTGCGGCAATTCAGCTGCTACGCATTCAAGCGTCACGACACGTTGCCGCATCTCAGCGACGACATTCTGCTTCAGAAATTCTTAGTTCGAGTCCTCCATTGTTACAGGGGAGAGGAGCATCCCACCTTGTGCTTTGCACGCGCCTTGCGTTCGATGGCTCGGCGTCGCTCGCGAGAGGACGGCGCCGATGTCACGGATCTCGGAGAACCGGAGGTGAGCAGATCCGAAAGTTCGCTCTCGTTCGGCGAAGGCGCGACGCCAATGCCGACGCCGACGCCATCTTCCGGTTTGCTCATGCTGGACTCGCTCATACGTGAGACTTGAGAGGGACCCTCTCAAATCCGGTCCATATGTCCCAATTTGTCGCGATGTCGATTACGCCTGGATCAGACGCTGGGCTGGTGAACCATCCCATCACCTTACAGCAATCGATCTCTTGAATGACCAGGATGACTTGTGCCCTGGGTCGTTCGCGTCCAGTGTAAGAGTATGTGAGACTTGGATGCCTCCGTCACGTTGAGCGTCCTGACTATTCGAGTACTAGCAAATTTTAATAACCAAGCAAGTAGAAACAAACGATCGTTTACTCATCTCGAAGTAGCTTGATGCCTCGACACCACTGTTCCAGACGCACAATGATAAAAACAAGCTCGGTTAGCCACCGCTGCGCCACCGGCTCGCTTGTGCTGCGCATCGTTCCCTGGCCTGCGCTTCGATACTTGACGCACTTGCCCTTGGCATTCCGCTCTAACACCTCAAATGAAGACCAGTAAAAGTGGCCACCCCAAACGGCGTCCTCGTCTGGCAACGCTGCTCGCACTTCGGGTGCCTGCACGGCTCGCTTGATGATGAAGATCGTGTCGCCGACCCGTACGCGGAACAGCAGCATGACCATGTGGAGAATGACAGGAGTGTTGGGATACTGCTCGACGACTCGAACGATACATCGGTCGTCGTCGATGTCTTGGAGTACCTCGCAAAAGCCTCGACAGTTGGGGCCGATTTTGATTTTTGCGTAGTCATCATGAGATCGGTTCAGGCTCCACACTGACGCGCTATCCCTCTCGGCATCGCCGGGAGTTGTCTTGTACAAACTGAACTCGACAGCTGACGACGATATGTCGACACGGCGCTTGTCGCGCCAACCTAACACGGTGAGTCCGGTTGTGACAACATCGTTCTTTGCTGCAAAGCCGTTGATATACTCCATGGTTTCCCGAACAACTGCATCATATTGGGAGGGAGTCCATGGCTCGAAGCTGGCTCGCGTCAGTGCACGCCACCTGAGCACCCTCCAGTTCCAGTCTTCGTGTCTCTTTGCATCCTCGAGCATACACCGCACGAGCGCCTCGAACGTCTGTCTTTCCTCCACGAGACGACGCAGCTCGGTTTGTTCTTGGACAAGCCGCAGCTTGTCGAGCTGCAGGCGAGACACACGTCTCAGAAACTCACGAACGCGTTTCGACTCGTCGTCGTCCAGGAAGCAGTCATCAGCGTCGGCTGGCTCCTCCTTGACAAACATGAGATTTGCCAGCACGCACTCGAGCGTTTTGACTTGGCTTTCCATAATTTCGCGGTTGGATTTGCGCGTCGACCGAGACTTTCTCGCGGCCAAGCGGTTGCGCAGTCTCCGTTCGTCGGCATCCAGCGGAACCATGGCCGTTTGCTTGGATGGATCGACGAGAGCCGAGTCTGCAGGGGTGGAAGTATCGATCATTGATGCTTCCGACGCTTTTTGTTTACTGAGCCCATCGGCGCGCCTCACGCGAATGAACAATCAGCTGATGTCAAGTGGCTGTTAAAATGTCTACTAGGTTATGGTAAATGGGTGATTTATCTTGCTTTGAGAGAGCCTCGTCGCGCCTTGGGAGTGTACCCAAACATAGTACATCGTTCGGATCAGGTCAATTGTGGATTCTGGACTGGCTAGACGGGATTTACGATTTGATAAAAATGCGAAGCGTTGTCTCAAGACAGTGAGATGGCTGATGAATGGGCGACGTTCGGTCTGTTTCCGCCGACGGCAACCAGAGCCGGGCCATCCGGACGAAACTTAGACCCACCAATGCACCATCTAAGCTTGCATTGAGAACTGTTCGGTTCCTACTGGAATGAACAAAGAGCAATTCTTAATGCAACCGCAAACCAAAGGACCTTCCTTTGGTTCCGGCCACGGGCAGGTCAACTGTCGAACCGTCGAGAGCAAAAGGCCTGGTCTCATCACCATCCCAAGCGGCTGCTCCAATTGCAGTTTGGCTAACTCACGACACGTCACCCTAAATCTGGAAAATTTTACGATACGAGCATCGCAGCTCCCCTTGTATCAACTACCTTGAACTCAATAAACTTCACATGCATCATCATTACGTCATGTTTTCTTGGATCAGCCATGGCCCGAAACAATCGGCTGGCAATGTGGCATAGAAAACCTGGACACTAGGTGATAAGCGCACCCAGCTCCACAGCACCAGAGTATGGAGATGCCCACGGTGCTCCTCAATCTGTTTGTCCAAGATGAAAAGAAAAACGCAATCGACTGTAAATGTGATGGGAGCAAAAGCATCTTGCAACTGCGGCTTACTCAGTGATTGGACTTGGCACTCTACAGTATTGGTAGAAGTGCTGCGGATTGGACAGTCGCTGGAGGAGGATCGACGTGAAGCGCAACATTGCGCAAAACCGTCGATACCGATGACGTCTCAGGACAGCACTGGACAGGAATTCGGATGACGCACCAAGGTAACATGAGGAGCCCAGAGCCTGCGATGCATAAGCGATGGTTATAGACCTCGAGTTCTCAATTCGACGAATCGCGCTGGGAACACTTGGAAATCAGTCGTTTCAATTGCAACTACCAGGCTCGACAGCATCCACGTTTGGTACTGGAATACAATCACGTGCTAGGTGACACCTAGATCTACAGCATCCAATGGGAGCGGTGTCATACGAATTCGACAACTGATAGATCCACTTCAGCCAGGCTCGAAATGCGTTGGCGACGTCAGATAGTCGACAACACGCCGAGCTTCTAACTCAGGTCTCATGAATCATGGTCAGATTGTGGCAGGATTCTTGCCAGGATTCAAGTCGCCGCATCACTAACGTGTGGCTTAGCGACCAGCCACCGTGGGTGAGCTCCGTCGCGTGATAAATGTACTAGCATAGTAGAATTCAGTTTCAGCTTGGTCTGTCTGCTCTGTTCAATACTGAGTCCAGCATAACTCACATTTCTAACATAATGTAGTTGTTTACCAGGTCTCGGTGGACAAGCTCACGCGGCTGGTCAGTACCGACCCTGGCAATTTTCAATTTTTCCACGATGGCGACAGTCCAAGATCCACCACCCTCAACGCATCTCGTTCTCGCTTCTCCAACTCAAGAAACCGCACTTGTTGCTCCCGACGATGAAGAACGGAGACTCCGTAATCGCCTCGCGGCGAGAAAGTCCCGGTCAACGAGGAAGTCAAATCGTGAGACCATGGAGAGCCAAGTCAAGGCGTTCGAATGCGTGCTCGCTAATCTTATGTTCATCACGGATGGCAACGAGCAGACCTGCGATGAGGTCTTTCTCGATGATGACGAGTCGAGGCGCGTGCGTGACTTTCTGGTTCGTACAAAGCGCCTGCAGCTTGACAAGATGCGGCTCGTCAACGAACAGAGTGAACTACGCCGCTTGCTCCAGGAGCACCAGGCTTTCCAAGCAGTCGTGCGTCGTCTCCGTGCTGAGCAGGAGGAAGAAGAAGATTGGAACTGGTGCGTGCTGCGCTGGCGCGCACTTACCCGTGCGAGCTTCGAGCCCTGGACTCCAGCGCAGTACGATGCTGCGGTTCGAGAGACGATGAACCACATTAGGCACTTTGCCAAGATGAACGAAGCTGTCACATCGGGGCTTACGTTCATGGGGTGGAGAGAAAAGCGCCATGTCGACGAAGACAACTCGGCCGTTGAGTTCTCTGTGTACAAGACAAACAACGGCGACGCCGAGGTAGACAGTGGGTTGATCTGGAGTTTGGAACGATCCCACAACGACTACGCGCGGATCAAAGCCGGCCCCAACTGCCGTGCATTTAGCGAAGTGCTGCAAGATATAGATGAAGATCGTTCCATTGTTCGCGTCGTCGAGAAGTGCGCCAACACTGAGGTTGTGGTCCATATGGTGATGCTGCTCTTCCGTGAACGGATTGGTGACTCGATCTACATGATCAAGCGCGCAGTGCCTATCCCGGAAGTTCAAGCCGCGTTGCCCGATGAAGACGCCGTCTGGGGCTCCAATTTCTACTGGTCTCGGTTCGACACGGTCGAGCGAGATGATGACGGGAAGTGCACCAAGTACAGAGTTGCCGCGCAAGGCACGCTCTGCAGCAAGAGCGAGCCAGTAGTACGCCGCTGGCTGACGGAGATCGTCTTTATTATTGTACGCATGGAGCAGTGGTGCCGTGGCCTGAAGACACTGCTTGAGTGAGAGTTTTCTTGTGTAGTTTTTGGATTCGTATCGTAAGTGTTGAATTTGTTCTCTGCCTCACATCATTTGGGGGGCGGATGCTTCAGCCGACGCATTTGTCGAGTTGTGATGCTCGTGGGTACTGGTGACGCGACACCTTCGGGTCCGAAATTCTTGTTACATGCACGCCGGATCGACCCGTATCCATACTTGCTCTCAACTAAGACTCTGCTCCACGGCCTGCGTTCGTGAGTACTAGTAAAAATGAGTGAACGGCGCTGTCCGCAGAGTTCTCTTTGCTTTGAGCTCAGCAAATAGCGAGATACAGACACCCACCAAGTGTCTCAATCTGCATCTCCAGGCGTTCCTCCAGCAAATCATTGGCGTTTTCCTGGTGAGCTGTTCAAGCGTCAATGTTTGGACACCGACATAAATCAGTCCAATCCAATGAATACTCCAGAATATTAGTCCAGGCTTCGGACTCATCTTCCAATCGAGAGCGATTGAGAAGACTTCGGTTCCACCACATGGACATTTCGCTGCACTGCATCGTGGTGGAACGGGATCTTCGCGATCCAGCATTCTCTCTGCCGAGCTTCTCTCCCGACGGCTTTCCAACGCAGGGATGCTTCATGGAGGTCCGGATCGATCTGGGGTCACTCACACGAGGGAGGCGCTCCCTCCACGATGGGCTCACTTATTCTCTCCGATGGACCGAGCGCTCGCGCCCGTCGTCGCCCCGGGCGACGTGCAGCTGGACGCGCTGCTCTGCGAGTCTCCGCACGACGAGCTCGGCGTCGATCGCGATCTCTGGGAGCTGCTGGCGGCCGAGGACTCGCCGCGTTCGGTGGCGACGACAACTGTGGCCTCACAACGCAGTAGCCGTCGAGAGAGCGAGCGCAAGTCCCGACAAAGACGCCAGGTGAACGCCGCTGGAATGCCGCGGCTCTGTTGCTACCGAGACTGATGGCTTTTTGGTGTCGATTTAGGAGATGCTGGGCGCGATGCGAGAGCAGATTTCGACGTTGGAGTGTGCAATCGCTGCGGCGACACCCGACGCGAACGGAGATATCGTGTGCGTCACGTTGCCGGCCATGCAAGACTATCTCCGTCGCTCCAAGGCACTCGCTGATGAGGCCGTCAAGCTGCGCGCCCAGAACCAAGAGCTCGGGCGGATGGTCCAAAAACGCGAGGCCTCGCTGCGAGAATTGCGCAAGCTCACGAACGGCATGGTTGTGGACCAGTGGGAGCTCGATGCAGAGCGTTGGTACGAGACGACGATGGCAGCTTTCACGCCTTGGTCATTAGAGGCGTGCGCTGAAGTCGTTCGAGAGTCGATGAAGCGGATCGAGCAACACCGCCTGGGCAGCGGACCGTACGTGACAACGGGGTTGAGCTTCATGGGCTGGCGCGATCGGCGACGACTAGACGCGAGCACGGGCACCCTCTATTTCAGCTTTTCGAAGCGATATTCTGGCGTTGTCGACGTTCACTCGATCGCCCAGTTTTATTGGGCTATCCTGGGCGAAGGCACAGACTCCAATGTCAGCTTGCTTTCGCCGAGTGTCACGTCTTTTGACAAAGTGATCCAGCGAGTGTCTCGGAATATCTCGATCCTCCGCTGTGTGGAGAAGTACCCCGGTGTGGACTTTAAGGCGCACATGCTTATGATGGTCTTCCGAGTGCGATCGTCTACGGGATTTGTCGTCTGCGTCAGGTCGATTCCGTCCCCGGAAGTGCAACGTGCGACGGTGGACGACGATGCGTACTGGGTCAGCAACTTCTATTGGGTCAGGATGGATGTACTGAAGTGGAGTGAGAGCCAGCAAGCTCTTGAGTGGACTATGACGATCACCGGTACACTAGCGAGCGACCAAACGGAGTACGCAAATCGGTGGATGACCGACGCGCTGGCAGCGGTGATTCGCGCGGAAAGCAAGGTGCTGGGTACTGGCTTGTTGAAGCTATGAGAAGTTCCCATGCATCTAGCACTTGAGAAAGTCCGTTTATTTATAAAGGAGGCGTGGAAGACCTGCGCGAGTTCGATTTGAGCATCCAACTAAGCGTGGTGTGCTCATGCAGCTCAAAGATATTCAGTCATCGAAACTCGGCAAAGCTTCAAGTACACTGCTGCCTTTCTATCATCTCTGAGGCACGAGATCATTCTTCCACCCGTTGGACTTCCACTGCTGAACGAGGAAGAAGCCTCAAATGGAATGAGATGTCGACTCTGGAAAATTTTGAGCCACCCATCTCCAAAGCAACTGCTGCCAAGATATGGTTCATGGAATTGTCCCTCCAGCCTTCCCTCTGCTCATGTCTCTGAACAGAATCGTGAGTCGATCTCCCGTGGAGGTTTTGTTTTTGTAAGAGCTGCATGTCAACGAGGAAGCGAGACCCAAACGCAGGTGGACGGGGCAACCATTCTCCTTGTCAGCTGACAATAAGATTTACGTCGAATATGGCTGCCTCGCGGTGCTGGTTCTTCGATGTGTGAGCACTCGCACGAACCTCGCTTGCTCACTCATCTCTTGCCTATTTCCTGCTTTTTTTGGGATCTTCCATGGGAAAAGATCCTTTTCGAGTGATATAAATGTCTCCAAATCTTCAGACCAAGACAAGGACAGAACCCATCGAAAGAGTTCAGAGGACGCTTGCTCACTGGCCAGTGCACGTGCAGAAACCTGCCGAGAATCCACCTGCGCGCTGCATCCCCTCAGTTCCGACGCACCGTCGCTTGCACGACTGCTGATTGGGATAACCACATATTACAAACGTCGCCTGGAAGTGACCCCCACCCACTCCGTAAACTGGGGCGGTCAGTGAGCCAGCGCAATCCGGACTTGTTCATTGGCGAAGGAATGGACGCGGCCAGCAATGATGCACCGGCAGTCGAAGCGCTCGCCACGCTTGACCTCCCCAGCGGAGATGAGCTCTGGGACGCGCTCGGCCTCGAGTCACCGCGCTCCGTGACGAGCGTCAAGGCTTCGCAAGCCGAGATCCGTGCCAAGCGCCGCGATTCCGAGCGCAAGTCCCGCGAGAAGCGCCAGGTGAGACAAAAATATCGATCTGCACCACTCGTTCTGTGTAGCTGAGACCGTGGCTTTAAAGGTCAAAGTCGACAAGATGCGCGAGCAAATCAAGGGCTTGGAGTGTGCGATCGCCGTGGTGACCGAGTCCGAGTCGGATGCCACGACCTCTGACAGTGGGAGCGAAGTCGTCAGGATATCGTCGCCGGCAATGCGAAGATATCTACGACGCTCGAGAGGTCTCGTGCAAGAGGCCGCGCAATTGCGAGCGGCGAATAAAGAACTCGAACAAATGGTGAAAGTGCACGAGACGGCTGTGGCAGACTTGCGCAAACTCACGCATGGCATGGTTGTGGATGAGTGGGCGCTCAACAGCGAGCGTTGGTTTGAGACCACGATGGCTGCGTTCACGCCGTGGACGCTCGAAGCCTGTGCAGAGGTCGTTCGAGATTCGCTGACAAAGATTCGCGAGAATTCGTTGGACGACGGTAATTTTGAAACCACGGGACTGAGCATTTTGGGCTGGCGCGATCGGCGACGACTCGACAAAGCTACAGGCACGTTTTACTTCGGCTTCCGCAAACGGTACTCGGGTGTGATCGACGTCGAGGCCATTGGCCAGCTCTATTGGCAGATGATCAGCGAGGACAACCACACTGGGTACAGTCTACTCGCACCGAACGTTAAGTCGTTCGATCGCGTCATCCAGCGCGTTTCCCGCGACATATCGATCATCCGATGCGTGGAGCAATATCCAGAGATGCCTGTGAAAGCTCACATGCTCATGATGGTGTTCCGTGTCCGCACGCCGACGAGTATCATCGTCTGTGCGAGATCAATTCCAAGCCCAGAGGTCGAGCACGCAACGCTTGACGACGATGCATATTGGACAAGCAACTTCTACTGGGTCAAGCTAGATGTACTCAAACGCAACAGCGATGGACTTGCAGTCGAGATGCGTCAGTCGATCAGCGGCACACTTGCGAGTGAGAATGTGGCGTACGCGAGCCGCTGGATGGGCGAGTTGATCTTATCGCTGATCTACATCGAAAGTCAGGCCCTCGGCACAAGTTTTCTGGGGCTCTAAGCCGGTTACTTAGTATGTTCTTGGTGGGAGTTGGCTCTCTTTGTGCACGGTTCGTCTTTAATTAAGGGTATTCATGCAAACTATTTGTAACGTCGTTTGAGACCTTGATAGTGCCCAACTCACGTGGGGCGGCTGGATTCACCGGACGATGGACAAACACTTCCGCCGGAACTTCATGGCGTTAATTAAAAGGTAATGAGTCTCCACAAAGCGGAAGAAACAACATCTGAATGGAAAAAATGTGTCGCCGGGACCGAGATTCACGTCCCACTCGTTGTTCAGATCACTTTCGATGAGAGAGGTCAAGTGAAGATCACCAGTTGATCAAAACAGGAAATGTTGAGTACACTTTCCATCTGTCCTGTTTTCATTGACACGATCACACGAGAACTGTGGCCATGCTGACTGCATCCAGTGCAGGAATCTCCAACTCGCTCGTGTTTCTTCTCTGAGAAAGAGCGTGGGGGAAACGTCAGAGCTCAAAGACTCAGGCCAGCGGAACCCCCCCCCCCCCCCCCCCCCCAAAAAAAAAAAGTCGAGAATCGACTACCGATTTCTAAACAATCGATGTCATGTTCGTAACAGACCGATACGCTATTGTAACATACAGACATGTTCTAACCGCATCAACGGATCATGGTTCGAGCGTCACTGAGCTCTTCCGACGACGTCGCTGAGCCGCGAGGCCACGGCCACGAGCGTGCGAGCGAGAGACCGACGCGCTCGCTTCTGAGCAGCAAAAGCGTGCGTGGAGCTTCTCCGCCCAGCAGCTCAGCAGCGACTTTTTGCGGGAGAGGACCGAGCTCGAGCAGATGCGCGATCGCGCTTTGCGACGGCGCCGAGAGTGGGGGACACAATGTGTGTGTGTGCAATTGCATCGCTTGAGAGACGCGCATCCAGAATGGCGAGTGTTTGCTCTGTGGCGAGAGAGGCTAAAGCCTGCAGCTTGGCGAGCCCAGTCGGATCGCACAAGCTGATGACGTGGCCGCGACGGACTCGCAAAGGCCCACGCGTGGCGTGGTCGTGGACCACTGCAAGCACAATGTGGGGCGTCGTTTGAGGAGACGGTGGGTGTCGTCGAGGCTCGAAGGCTGAAACTGCACGAATAGTGGGACGAAAGAGACCACCCAGTGGGAGCAAGTCTCCGGGACTTGCGGAGTAAGATTGCCGACGTTGCCGAGAATCCCCCCCAAAACTCAAAAGGTAACCGTCGCCGATTGATTTAGCATCATTTTCCCGTCACGAATGCCTGGAACCGAGGAATTTACTGACCTTCCAACCGCCAAACTTTAGGATCAAAGTCTACGCTGCAAGATTGTGGCTGAATAGTTACGCATGCTTGAGCTCTATTTCTCGCCAGCTTTTGCTCGTCAATGCCAGCACGTGATATGGTCTTGGCTCAAGACTTTCCTGGTTGGTTCGGGACTCCCATGAACTCCAATTTATGGATTGCACAAAATGGATTACAAAAATGTGGCGAATCTGGGGTAGTATCTCTCCAAGGGGTGGTCGCGGAGTACGAGAAGCACCGAAATTGTTTGAAAAGGGATTTGGTGCCGACTTGTCAGGTAGAATATCGGCTAGGAGTAGGTATCGACCGCTCGAAAACTACGGAAGTCCATGGTTGCTTTTGAGCAAGAGCTATCTGTCGAAAGACCACGTACTAGAACAACGTAAATCTACAAAGCAGATGCAACCGTGGATAAGGCGTTGCTGCTGTTACCCGTAGCGGCGTTGTATAGGACTCAAGAGTTGCACGATAGGCCAATGGTTCTCCGAGTGACGAGTCCGAAGAGTTGGAATCTCTAAGGTGAACTGTTTCATTAAGTCATACTTCCACGTATCCTTTGGTAGCCGAAGGTGTAAGCGTTTTTTTGTTGTTGTTGTATTTGTTGTTTGTCTGTTGCTTGCTACATCAACCTTTTTTCTCTTGGAGCGTTGCTTCCTCCTACCTTCTGTTGCCTTTCGTTGTCGCTTTTTGTCTTGCTCTTGGTGACGAGTGGATAGCCGACGTGGCTCGAACGAGCTCGCCAAAGCCAAACACGCTCACTCGCGTTTGCCCGTAGCTTTCTTGCCCTTGCCTGTATCCGCCTTCTTGGTGCTGGTGCTCGCTTCTCCCTTCTTGCCTGTGGTCGTGCTTGCCTGTGGCGTTGCGGCTGGCTTCGGACCGAGGTCCTTGCAAAAGCAATAGTAGCTGCCCTTGAGAAGCTTCGGCGCCATCTTCTTCGAGTTGTAGCAGGTCGTCGGCCCACTCACGACAGGCCACGCACTCGTGTCCACGTTGTGAGGATGCTTCTGTTCGCACGTCCTGTATCCTTCTGCCTCACACCCCTTTTCGTCTCCTTTGCACGGGCCAATCGCACTCGCAGAGCCGAAGAGCACGATGGATGCACAGAGAGCGAGTTGGACGATAGCGACGGTCTTCATGGTGGTTGGATGTGGTGGATGGGAGGTCGAGTAGTTGGTTCGTTGGTTGGTGGTGGTCGCTGGTTGGTGGCCAATTTGGGAGTGAGTGAACTCCAAGACCAATAGCGAAACTCGATGCTCGGCGTTCAATCCTCCATGGCGCGATCGCTCCCAGTAGGGTGCGTGTGGATGTGGCCCACATCCACACTGCTTAGTCACCCACATCCGATGTGGGTGACTGAGCAGTACAGTAGTGGGTGCGAGAGAACTCGTAAAGATCTCTGCCAGCGTGGAGTGTACTGTACATATGCCTTTGTTTGTCAGAGATGACAGTCAATATGTGGTCCTGTGTCGCGTGCCTGGAGCCAAGGTTGTGTAGTTGCGAGACACTTTGTGTTCACATCTCGTCCACAGATGGTCAGATCGGTACATATTGCTTCTTTGTTTCGGCATGGACAAATGTTGATGGCCACGTTGGCGGACGCGATCCAGTCGATCTTCGTGATCCACTCACCACCGATTGGATGGGAAGAAGACGGGTGTGTTGAGGAGACTGGCCATCCTTATTAGGCGACAGACTGGCCGACAGCTGTCAGTATTCGCGACGTTGGCCTCCATACACTTCACTTGCATCGTCTTCGAGACTTGCGTCCAGGTTATCAACCATATTCCAGCAATATGGAAGGACTGGTGTTTCGTGTCAAAAGACGTTATTTATTTCCATCTGCTGACGGGGTTGAGCGAATCCTACGTCTCATCCATAGAATCGAAATCCACTCTACACGCTGGCAGAGATCTTTACGAGTTCTCTCGCACCCACTACTGTACTGCTCAGTCACCCACATCGGATGTGGGTGACTAAGCAGTGTGGATGTGGGCCACATCCACACGCACCCTACTGGGAGCGATCGCGCCATGGAGGATTGAACGCCGAGCATCGAGTTTCGCTATTGGTCTTGGAGTTCACTCACTCCCAAATTGGCCACCAACCAGCGACCACCACCAACCAACGAACCAACTACTCGACCTCCCATCCACCACATCCAACCACCATGAAGACCGTCGCTATCGTCCAACTCGCTCTCTGTGCATCCATCGTGCTCTTCGGCTCTGCGAGTGCGATTGGCCCGTGCAAAGGAGACGAAAAGGGGTGTGAGGCAGAAGGATACAGGACGTGCGAACAGAAGCATCCTCACAACGTGGACACGAGTGCGTGGCCTGTCGTGAGTGGGCCGACGACCTGCTACAACTCGAAGAAGATGGCGCCGAAGCTTCTCAAGGGCAGCTACTATTGCTTTTGCAAGGACCTCGGTCCGAAGCCAGCCGCAACGCCACAGGCAAGCACGACCACAGGCAAGAAGGGAGAAGCGAGCACCAGCACCAAGAAGGCGGATACAGGCAAGGGCAAGAAAGCTACGGGCAAACGCGAGTGAGCGTGTTTGGCTTTGGCGAGCTCGTTCGAGCCACGTCGGCTATCCACTCGTCACCAAGAGCAAGACAAAAAGCGACAACGAAAGGCAACAGAAGGTAGGAGGAAGCAACGCTCCAAGAGAAAAAAGGTTGATGTAGCAAGCAACAGACAAACAACAAATACAACAACAACAAAAACGCAAAGGTCAGGTTTCCGGGCGTAACAACGTTCGTAAAGCTTGTTTTCCGAAGGCGAGATGGGTGGCTCTCAAGGACTCAATCACGAAGCGTAGGATCGATAGAACAGGCCACATTTCAATTAGCGGCGTAATTCACCACTCCACTCCTGGGGGGCATCCCCAGCTGTCCTGCTGAGGCCGTCGACAGATCAATACGCTCTCATCCAGCTCGCTGGCGAGCGTTGCCCCCATGCCGAGCACACAAATCTGGAGAAAAAAACACCTACGCTCTATGCTACAAAAGAACGCGACTCGTACAAAGCGGGTGAACGCAGGCCCACGTGAAGAGGATTCTTCCTAGACGACGACCGGGTTTGTCGACTGAGACGATGGCACATCCACGAGCGTTGAACATCGTGGCATTTGTGAACTTCCAAGCCGATGCGCACCAGCAGAATGTCGCCACGCGCAATGCCACATTCCACCAGATCAACCAGGAGTTGGAAACTGCCACGAAGAAAGGGCATCACGCAACCTCTAATCGAGAGGACACCATCGGTCCTTCGTTGCCAAGGGCGCGGCCAGAGTCTTCATGGCGGGGTTTATCGAAGTACCCACCTCGCCCGAGCCGTTCTAGATCTGTATAAAAACTAAAGAGGTGTCGATCTTGTAAGACCACCCATCACCATGACCACCAATCACCCATCGAGACAGAGAGCACGTGTTTAGGTCTTGACTGCGCGAGTAAACGTAGGGGTGATCTGGGAAATTCTGTTCGCATGTCGGTGGCTTTTTACAATGTCAGTGAAAGTTCCATAATACCAAAGTTACTCGCCAAGTTTGGTTGTATTAAAGGGAGCACATGTGTTTTGTACTTGTAGTTATTGCTCGCTAGTGTATGAGCTCTTTGATTATCTGTCGTTCAAAACTGAACCCGTCCAATCTGAGGTTGACCTCTTCGCCCTTGACGAGCCGAAGAAAATCGAGTCAAGATAGACCGAACGAGCGCGCCAAAGCCAAGGCTCGCTTAGCTTACTTGCAGAAGCAGTAGTAGCTGCCCTTCTTGAGCTTCGGCGCCAACTTCTTGGACTTGGAGCAAGTCGTGGGTCCACTCACGACAGGCCACGCACTCGTGTCAACGTTGTGGGGGTGCTTCTGTTCACAGGTCTTGTATCCTTCTTTCTCGCATCCCTTCTCATCTCCCTTGCACGGCCCAACGGCATCCGCAGCGCCGAGCAGCAAGATAGCGCAGACTGCCATTTGGACGATCGCGAAAGTCTTCATAGTGGATGGAGGTGGTTGAGAAGTGGGGAAGTTGGTTGGGGTGGTCGGTGGTTGGTGGTCGGTGGCCGATTGGGAAATGAAACCTCTCGTCAGTGGTGAATGCTCAATGGCGAGACCATTCACGTGAGACCCACTGGACTCTGTGGGTGGCGTGAATGAAGAGGTCACTGCTTCGCGGATGGATCGCATCTGGATGATTTTCCCTTCAAGTGATGGCTGCTGGAGATCGGTAGTACCAATCATCGGCAGACGCTCGGGTTCCTTTTCTCCTCGATGTTGACGGTTTGTCCAAAGTTTGTGCAGACCAGACAGTCGAGTCACACAGGAGAAAAGAACATCTTCCCCACACAGAAGTCCGAACATATCTTAGCACGTTGCGTTGCTCTCGGTTTCCGTGGCGAAGCCGGTGAATTATCTGATGCGACAAGCCTCCCAACAGCCGGAGCAGTGGCCGCCATCAGCCGTCGCAAAATATAAAGGATCGAAGGATCGATGTGTCTTTCGATGGAATGTCGCAGTCTCATCGATGCAACGTTCTAGTTTAAATGGGTGAACAGATGGATCGGACGTCTGTTTGCACCTAACATCCGTCTTCATGTTGCTGTAGTATGGGTGATGCAACACTGACGGAATGGACAGCCCCAGCACAAGAGACACCGCATCTCACTTCAACTTCAAATACCGCAACCACCTCGTGATGACTGGATTGTCAGTGTTTGTCATCCCGCCGTTACAAGTATCGACATACGTTACCCAGACAATTCTTCCGATGAACATGCTGTGAGGGTGGTCGTCGTGGATTCTGTCGATAACGTCCGAATCGGACGTTATGCTCATGGGAGCTCGGATTCCCCAAGGACGCTCGATTTACATGCAACGCGCAGATTGTCTGTAGCTATCAGTACTGGGTCAATCGTCGACGCTTTGAACAGATTGTTCAAACACGATAGACTACGACTTCTATCACTTCGGGCCAGGATGCATCTAGTCCAAGTCACAGGCTCGACACACAGTTTCACGAAAGAGCCGGAATCTTTGATGATCACAGAACCTTACAAACACTTTTTTTTTTTATCGTTTTCTCATGCTCCACGCAGCTCGTCAAGGGGCAATCGATGTATTGACCATGCACTCGAGGGCGTGGTGAGGCGGACGTTTAAGCGTGTGATCAATATAGTTTGTCGGAGTTGTTCGTGGGGCCTTGGTCGCCCAGACCGTTCCTCGCTTCTTACCGCATCGAAAAGCCGCAACATCCTCGAGCAATGTTCTGCTTCTCTTTGATGCTAAATATGTTTAGTTGGTGCGATGTATCGAGTTGAAGGAGTATTCACTGCTCACGTTCTCGTACTCCAAACGACCGATCACATTTCAGCGAGTGGACAGGGCAGCGTGGGCTATTCCAACAGATCAACGTGCCGTAATGTGAATTGCACCACTCATCCATCTTCGCCGAAGTAACCAAGTTTGCCCCGATGCACCCAACGGAACGTAAGAAACAAGTCGAGTGCAAGTGAAATCGACTGAGCGATATTCAACAGCCATGCGTGATATGCACCCAGATACCACGACACCGATCATCACGATTGTCGGTGACTGGCCATCACGGGGACGATAAGGTAAGTGCTCGCACGGCAGGATCCTGCTTCAAGAATGCCCCGTCTACCTGGGCCAGCCACTCCCAGGCAAGCGCCAATGCTTGTCCGCTTGAGGGAGAGGTAGCGCCCATGCAAATCATCTTTTCCCTTTCTCTATGGTTCTCGCCAGCAGACGATGGACCGTCCATCGGATGGAATCCATCAACGTACGTACATGATCCATACGAGTAACTACAGCTGTACATTGGCGCGCAGTGTGTACTGTACTATACTATTGATAGTTGAGCTTTCTTCTACACAAGATGGACGATGATTGGTACTACCGATCTCCAGCAGCCATCACTTGAAGGGAAAATCATCCAGATGCGATCCATCCGCGAAGCAGTGACCTCTTCATTCACGCCACCCACAGAGTCCAGTGGGTCTCACGTGAATGGTCTCGCCATTGAGCATTCACCACTGACGAGAGGTTTCATTTCCCAATCGGCCACCGACCACCAACCACCGACCACCCCAACCAACTTCCCCACTTCTCAACCACCTCCATCCACTATGAAGACTTTCGCGATCGTCCAAATGGCAGTCTGCGCTATCTTGCTGCTCGGCGCTGCGGATGCCGTTGGGCCGTGCAAGGGAGATGAGAAGGGATGCGAGAAAGAAGGATACAAGACCTGTGAACAGAAGCACCCCCACAACGTTGACACGAGTGCGTGGCCTGTCGTGAGTGGACCCACGACTTGCTCCAAGTCCAAGAAGTTGGCGCCGAAGCTCAAGAAGGGCAGCTACTACTGCTTCTGCAAGTAAGCTAAGCGAGCCTTGGCTTTGGCGCGCTCGTTCGGTCTATCTTGACTCGATTTTCTTCGGCTCGTCAAGGGCGAAGAGGTCAACCTCAGATTGGACGGGTTCAGTTTTGAACGACAGATAATCAAAGAGCTCATACACTAGCGAGCAATAACTACAAGTACAAAACACATGTGCTCCCTTTAATACAACCAAACTTGGCGAGTAACTTTGGTATTATGGAACTTTCACTGACATTGTAAAAAGCCACCGACATGCGAACAGAATTTCCCAGATCACCCCTACGTTTACTCGCGCAGTCAAGACCTAAACACGTGCTCTCTGTCTCGATGGGTGATTGGTGGTCATGGTGATGGGTGGTCTTACAAGATCGACACCTCTTTAGTTTTTATACAGATCTAGAACGGCTCGGGCGAGGTGGGTACTTCGATAAACCCCGCCATGAAGACTCTGGCCGCGCCCTTGGCAACGAAGGACCGATGGTGTCCTCTCGATTAGAGGTTGCGTGATGCCCTTTCTTCGTGGCAGTTTCCAACTCCTGGTTGATCTGGTGGAATGTGGCATTGCGCGTGGCGACATTCTGCTGGTGCGCATCGGCTTGGAAGTTCACAAATGCCACGATGTTCAACGCTCGTGGATGTGCCACCGCTGTCGGGCATGTCACCTGCAAGAGCGAGTTGTTGAAATTACGCCGCGGTACGCCGCTGGTCCTGACAGTATCCGCGATTTCTTCTCCGACAGAGTTTCTCACGGTGACCCAGGACACCGACGTTACCGATACCTTAACCTGCATTGAAAGCAACCCGTGCCATTCAAGATGCTACGTATTTCGGAACAGAGCTGTAGTACGCTGCACACATCTGAGTGTGGTTCTTCCGTGGTAGGTACAGTAAGCTACATGTATTTGTTTTTCCATCTTTTTTAAATTCTCGTTTGAGCTTGAGTGCCCGGGATCGTCGGGTGTTCGTGTTGGCTTGAACGAGCCGATCCAATACGAGTGCAGAAGAATCGAACGAACTCGCCAAAGCCAAACATCACGTGGCTTACTTGCAGAAGCAATAGTAGCTGCCCTTGAGGAGGTTGGATACCAATTTTTTGGACTTGGTGCAAGTCGTGGGTCCACTCACGACAGGCCATGCACCCGTGTCTACGTTGTGGGGGTGCTTCTGTTCGCATACCGTGTATCCTTCTTTCTCGCATCCTTTCTCATCTCCGTTGCACGGACCAAAAGCATCGGTCGAGCCGAGCAGCAAGATAGCGCAGACGGCCATTTGGACGATCGCGAAAGTCTTCATGGTGAATGGAGGTGGTTGGGAAGTGGGGAAGTTGGCTGAGGTGGCTGGTGTGGTCGGTGGTCCGAGGCAAATTGGGATGTGAGGAGGAAGGAATCGATACCTCTTCCGCGCTCGATTCGCTGCGCCACTAAAGAGCACGATGCAACGTTGTATTTTTTTCCCGGCTTTTCGTTGCCCTGTGCTATTTCTTTTCGTCCTGGCCACAAGCCGTTGCCTGCTTGGTGGAGGCCACGCTTTGTGTATCCTGGTTTCCGTTACCGTTACGAAGATTCCTCGTGGGTTCATGTTAACCCGTGAGCCTAGTCTGCACCGGCGGAATCAAATCACCTCCGATTTCTAATAATCTCAAAAACCACGTGCGCGATGTCGGTTTTTTGCGGCCGAGCTCAATGATCTCGACTGAAGCTATCAATACCGCTAACGAGCAACGGCAGCCAACTCAATGCCGGTGGATGGCCAAGTACGAGATCAGACTCGCTGACGGTAGTGTGAAGCAATATGTAGGTCAATGCTTGCCGATGATTGTATTGACAACCGGATGAACCCTTTCAGCACGATGGCAGCTGAAGATCGGCAGTGACGATCATCTGGACATGATTTATGTCCTTTTTGACGATCGAGCGTAAATTTTGGGCATTCCGAGGAGACAATGCTGCTCCGACCTGTAAACCTGGGAAAGGAGACGCGGCGAAGTGGGAGGATGAGCTGGTGCGGCTGTGTTCAACCTGTCTGCGTCTAGTTCAAATGATCTGCAACTGACTACTAGTACTCTGGCATGTTGCACTCGGTTGTCAGACCACGAGATAAGTCGAGAGTCGACAAACGATGTCATTCGAGTGAGGAGTGCGATGCGAGTTGGAGTTCTTCTCATTTTTTTTTTTTTATAGAGAGAGTCTGACGTTGGTAAACTATTGATGGATTGAGTAGATCGATACGATGATGCTATTGAGCGCAAAGAGAGAACCCTAATAGCTGGGGCGAGTTGCGTATATTTCTAGAATCGATATACTACGAAGTACGTTACTGTTGTTATTATTATAGGGAAAAAGATAGGTATGTGGAGTATGTAGATCGTCATCTGGCTATGTTGAAACTCAATGAAGCTTCACCAGCCGCACGCAGTTAGCCCTCTCACCGGGATAGAGTCGACAAGACCGTGCCAACGGACAAAGCAACAGACCAACACGCCGCGCCACCACTCCACACAAGAGTAAGCCTCATTTTCTCGCCTTGTGGTACGCTTCACATCCCACTGCCTTGATTCGATGCGAACGCGGTAGCGACAGATTCGACTGGTGTCCAGGACTGAGGGCAGCTGCGGATCCCTGGTCACTGTCAGCATCTTGATTTTGAAGTGATTCGCCCGCGCGCACAAAGGCCGCATACGGCGAACCCACTGGCGATGATGATACATACTTGTACCTTGAAGAGTGGACCACCCCGACCGTTTGATTACCAAATTCGGATTACTCGCGTTCGACCCTAGCCCACCGGAAGGAATGTGAAGGCACTAGTACTCGTGTCTTCACAAAGTCACAGTCCCCTGTCTCTTCAACCTATTCCATTCCTAAATTGCAATACTAGCTCCAGAGAATCAACTGAAAGATCTTCAATATGAACCCAAGACCATGACGCATTGCCCAAACCTATCCCGACATCTCCAACGAAGGTAAGTTCTGTGACGCGCTCCCTTGTGCGCCTGAAAACCAGGCTAAGTGGGATTAGCGAATGAACCGCACTAAGCTCCGAAGGAAGTGCTGGTCGCGCAAGACGCGACAAGTGTTGGAGTTTCCTATCTGTTTCACGGAACGTCTATTGAGCAACGAATAAGTGCCTGCGAAGTTGAAGTAGAACGGAGAGAAAGTGCAGCATCTCAAGTGCGTGCACGACACAAGATCGCATTAACGACAGCACCTACAGCATGAATAACTCGTTGCACATCACGTTCACTAAGATGAACTCGCGTGTTGAAGGTACAGGACGCACTGACAATCACTTCACTTTTGTTTCCATTCCACCGCATGGATTGTCATCTATCTCCTTTGGAATAGGATACGAGCTGCAGCTCCATGACCTGGCACGACCCTCTTGACGAAGATTTCGACAATGAGGCTGTCCTCATTGTCGAAATCTTCGTCAAGAGGGTCGTGCCAGGTTTCCGGATCTGCACAGTCAATCACTCCAACACCAAATCCTAACCCGCAGTTCTGCTCTAGCACGACATCCGATGTACGCACAGTGCATACGTCGGATTGTCGTGCTAGAGCAGATTCGAATGGGGTTCATGACTCCAGTCGAATCTGCCGCTACCGCGTTCGCATCGAATCAAGGCAGTGGGATGTGAAGCGTACCACAGGGCGAGAAAATGAGGCTTACTCTTGTGTGGAGTGGTGGCGCGGCGTGTTGGTCTGTTGCTTTGTCCGTTGGCACGGTCTTGTCGACTCTATCCCGGTGAGAGGGCTAACTGCGTGCGGCTGGTGAAGCTTCATTGAGTTTCAACATAGCCAGATGACGATCTACATACTCCACATACCTATCTTTTTCCCTATAATAATAACAACAGTAACGTACTTCGTAGTATATCGATTCTAGAAATATACGCAACACGCCCCAGCTATTAGGGTTCTCTCTTTGCGCTCAATAGCATCATCGTATCGATCTACTCAATCCATCAATAGTTTACCAACGTCAGACTCTCTCTATCCCTTCGTTGACGGACGGTCCTTATATGATGCAAATATGCATCAGATTGCCTATACAATAAACAAGTATATTTTGCATAGACGGGTCACAACGTTGTGTGGAATTTGGCGAAGCAATTACGCTTTTGGTTGCAGCACAAAGCAACCTTGCAATGGGCGCACATGACCGCAGTCTGTGGGGCATCTTCAGCACTCTTGTTGTCGTCGGTGAGCCCTTGGTAGCGACACAAAAAGCACCGGAGACGAGTCGAGATGAACTCTGGAAGGTGATTGCCTGGTAAAAGACGACACGATGGCAACTCCACACTCGCAGATGTCACGTAGGTTCTTGTAGTCGATGCCGCACTCGCGGAGACGGTGATTCTCTTTTTCTGTGGACGATCACCTCGTGGGGCTGGTGCACCTTCGGCAAGTAGATCCATCGCCAATTGAACACGGAAGTCCTTGTGGTCAAGTTGACTGGAAGTACTTTGGCGGTGGATGATGTAGGCGTTCACGACAGCGGTCTCAATCAACCAGAAGAACAATGGCATCCACGTCCTGGACGATATGAGTTGAAGAGAATAGTAGCGTGTACGTTAGTAGTAGATGAAATACGTTGGCCGGTGTGAGAGTTTGGAGTCGTAAGTCGGGCGGGAGCAGCACATACGGCTCGTGATCGCGGATCTCGTGAACAAACGGACTGAATGAACCATTCGCTGCACCAGCAGAGCTGGTTTGCTGGCCTGGGACGTCGTTGGGTTCGCCGTTGCTTGATGGTGTCATTCGCATTCCCAACAGCATACGCGTGACAGCAAACAGTTCGACATCCACATCTTGCGGTTCGTTGGTGTCGGGAGAATCCATGGTTGGCAGTGACTGAATGGCCCCCGACCCATTTCTCATCAACGGGAGCGCCAATCTCGAACATTCGACCCACGTTTGAATCGTCTTGATCTAGGCAATCTCCTCGTACAACTCGTTTGGTGTAGATCACACTATTTCAGACGTTTTGATTCAAAAATCCATCATAATTGCCAATCTGATGTAAATTTGCATCAGCCGTCAACGAAGGGATAAAAAAAAAAATGAGAAGAACTCCAACTCGCATCTCACTCCTCACTCGAATGACATCGTTTGTCGACTCTCGACTTATCTCGTGGTCTGACAACCGAGTGCAACATGCCAGAGTACTAGTAGTCAGTTGCAGATCATTTGAACTAGACGCAGACAGGTTGAACACAGCCGCACCAGCTCATCCTCCCACTTCGCCGCGTCTCCTTTCCCAGGTTTACAGGTCGGAGCAGCATTGTCTCCTCGGAATGCCCAAAATTTACGCTCGATCGTCAAAAAGGACATAAATCATGTCCAGATGATCGTCACTGCCGATCTTCAGCTGCCATCGTGCTGAAAGGGTTCATCCGGTTGTCAATACAATCATCGGCAAGCATTGACCTACATATTGCTTCACACTACCGTCAGCGAGTCTGATCTCGTACTTGGCCATCCACCGGCATTGAGTTGGCTGCCGTTGCTCGTTAGCGGTATTGATAGCTTCAGTCGAGATCATTGAGCTCGGCCGCAAAAAACCGACATCGCGCACGTGGTTTTTGAGATTATTAGAAATCGGAGGTGATTTGATTCCGCCGGTGCAGACTAGGCTCACGGGTTAACATGAACCCACGAGGAATCTTCGTAACGGTAACGGAAACCAGGATACACAAAGCGTGGCCTCCACCAAGCAGGCAACGGCTTGTGGCCAGGACGAAAAGAAATAGCACAGGGCAACGAAAAGCCGGGAAAAAAATACAACGTTGCATCGTGCTCTTTAGTGGCGCAGCGAATCGAGCGCGGAAGAGGTATCGATTCCTTCCTCCTCACATCCCAATTTGCCTCGGACCACCGACCACACCAGCCACCTCAGCCAACTTCCCCACTTCCCAACCACCTCCATTCACCATGAAGACTTTCGCGATCGTCCAAATGGCCGTCTGCGCTATCTTGCTGCTCGGCTCGACCGATGCTTTTGGTCCGTGCAACGGAGATGAGAAAGGATGCGAGAAAGAAGGATACACGGTATGCGAACAGAAGCACCCCCACAACGTAGACACGGGTGCATGGCCTGTCGTGAGTGGACCCACGACTTGCACCAAGTCCAAAAAATTGGTATCCAACCTCCTCAAGGGCAGCTACTATTGCTTCTGCAAGTAAGCCACGTGATGTTTGGCTTTGGCGAGTTCGTTCGATTCTTCTGCACTCGTATTGGATCGGCTCGTTCAAGCCAACACGAACACCCGACGATCCCGGGCACTCAAGCTCAAACGAGAATTTAAAAAAGATGGAAAAACAAATACATGTAGCTTACTGTACCTACCACGGAAGAACCACACTCAGATGTGTGCAGCGTACTACAGCTCTGTTCCGAAATACGTAGCATCTTGAATGGCACGGGTTGCTTTCAATGCAGGTTAAGGTATCGGTAACGTCGGTGTCCTGGGTCACCGTGAGAAACTCTGTCGGAGAAGAAATCGCGGATACTGTCAGGACCAGCGGCGTACCGCGGCGTAATTTCAACAACTCGCTCTTGCAGGTGACATGCCCGACAGCGGTGGCACATCAATCGATGATCACGTACGCTTCTCTATCTCACACGTTCGGCGAACAACACCATGGCTGATCTTGGGCTATGATTTGTTGAGTCGCGTCGATTTTCTAGGCGGAAACTAGAAAATCGACGCTATCCAACGGATCGTCGCCAATTTCAGCGGTTGTTTGACTTGTTGTTCAGTTCTCAGCATCATAACCACCAGTCTGTACTTGGCAAACTTATGAGATGGGAGCATCCGCACTCACTCGCATACCATTTTTGTTCTCCTTTTCATATCATGTATTTGATGTTTGCTGCCTGCGACTACTTACGGCTCGTGTTCGTCGACTGTGTTCGCCAGCTTGGGTCCACGTTGTCTTCCTTTGCTCTTGGCTGGTGCTTCCCCACGACCAGAATGTTGCCAACGTAACTCGAACACGGGGAAACGCAGACCCAAAACCAAAGCCGAGCCAGGACGCAACGTCCAAACCGAGGCCACTGCTTACTTGCAGAAGCAGTAGTATTGGCTCTTGACGAGCTTCGGTAGCGCCTTCTTTGTTTTGGTGCAGCCCTCTGGCCCACTCACGTAAGGCCACGAGCTCGGGTTGACGTTGTGAGGATGCTTTCGTTCACACGTGCCGTGGTTTTCCTTGGCACACCCTTTTTCCTGTCCTCCGGTGCACGGCCCGATCGCCTCTGCAGATCCGAGGAACACGATGGCGCAGACTGCCAGTTGCACGATAGCGAAAGCCTTCATGGTGGTTAAGGTGGTAAGGCGGTGAGGTGGTGAGGTGGTGAGGTGGTGAGGTGGTGAGGTGGTGAGGTGGTGAGGTGGTGAGGTGGTGAGGTGGTGAGAAGGCGCTTGTGGGGTCGGTGGCCGATTCGGAAATGAAGAACGCGCAACCAACTCTACTCAACGCTGCTACTCGATTGCTCCATGACGCGAACTTTCACACGGGAGACCCACCGGTGAGAGCTGCTGGTGGCTACTGCTGGTGACTACGGCTAGTGCCTGCTGTTGGTGCCTGCTGTTGATGCCGATTGGCGATGGCTACTGCTCGTGGTGTCTACTGGTGGCGTGAGGCGGTCGGTCCTCGCTATCCAGACGGTTCGGCTTCCGACGACACGCATCTAGATGATCCCTATCTGCGGTAGATGATAGATGATTGTGTGCGGTGGGTCAATATGCTCCACAAGAGTGTGTAGAGCGAGTCTGGAGCGTATTGAGTGCTGTACGGAGAGTGGGGCTGTACGTCTTGTGTCATCGCGACGCGCGTCTTCTGCATCACCGGTCGGCACCTGGACCTGGATACTCACACTACTGTACGTACTGCCGAGGATGGATGGTGGATTCCATCCGCTGGACGGCGGTCCATCGCCTGCTACTTACTTTTGTGTCCACTGTCTTTGTGTGCCTCATGGCGAACAAAGATCGTCTTCTTATTTTCAGACGTGATGGTTTAGATCGCTCTGTGTCCAATGGAATCGACACAGCCATCCGCAAATCATCTCCGCAAATCATCTCGCTGGTCATCTCGCTGGTCATCTTGCTGGTCATCGGCAGCCATCACCCGGTCGCTATCTCACTCTTCTCCAACTCTCCTCCCCAGTGTGTAATTAATTGAAATCGATAAGTGGATGGATGAGTTGGTACGACACCTCTCAGAAAAGGTAGAACTGTTAGATTGCCTACCGAGTGTGCATGTGTGTACGTGGGTAAATAAATGTGTTAGTGTGTGGTACATATGTAGTAGCAAGCTGGTCCGGTATCCGTTGATATCTTGCTCTGGCTGCACAATGTTGCAATGCTGTGAGAGGTGTTGGGATCAAGACGTCGTGCAGAAGTAAGCTCCAGCAAGTGGATGAGTACGCGTAATCAGACCTGAGAATGGCGTCGCATCGTCTCTCGCCTGAATGAAACGGCTGAACGCGATGGACTTCACTCCGATCATCATCGACAGCCTTGTCATTCCCAGTGATCTTCGTTGAAGGTTTTTTCGCAGACAGTTGCGCTCGATTCTTTTGTTGGAACTATTTGGTTGGTCTTCCAGCGACGGCTGGATCGCAACTCTGGATAGAACGACGGACAAAAATGCCGGCGTGGTTTGTCGCACATGTCGACCTATGGGTCTAAAAAAACAACCAGCTCCACCACATGATGGCTGCCGATGACCAGCGAGATGATTTGCGGAGATGATTTGCGGATGGCTGTGTCGATTCCATTGGACACAGAGCGATCTAAACCATCACGTCTGAAAATAAGAAGACGATCTTTGTTCGCCATGAGGCACACAAAGACAGTGGACACAAAAGTAAGTAGCAGGCGATGGACCGCCGTCCAGCGGATGGAATCCACCATCCATCCTCGGCAGTACGTACAGTAGTGTGAGTATCCAGGTCCAGGTGCCGACCGGTGATGCAGAAGACGCGCGTCGCGATGACACAAGACGTACAGCCCCACTCTCCGTACAGCACTCAATACGCTCCAGACTCGCTCTACACACTCTTGTGGAGCATATTGACCCACCGCACACAATCATCTATCATCTACCGCAGATAGGGATCATCTAGATGCGTGTCGTCGGAAGCCGAACCGTCTGGATAGCGAGGACCGACCGCCTCACGCCACCAGTAGACACCACGAGCAGTAGCCATCGCCAATCGGCATCAACAGCAGGCACCAACAGCAGGCACTAGCCGTAGTCACCAGCAGTAGCCACCAGCAGCTCTCACCGGTGGGTCTCCCGTGTGAAAGTTCGCGTCATGGAGCAATCGAGTAGCAGCGTTGAGTAGAGTTGGTTGCGCGTTCTTCATTTCCGAATCGGCCACCGACCCCACAAGCGCCTTCTCACCACCTCACCACCTCACCACCTCACCACCTCACCACCTCACCACCTCACCACCTCACCACCTCACCGCCTTACCACCTTAACCACCATGAAGGCTTTCGCTATCGTGCAACTGGCAGTCTGCGCCATCGTGTTCCTCGGATCTGCAGAGGCGATCGGGCCGTGCACCGGAGGACAGGAAAAAGGGTGTGCCAAGGAAAACCACGGCACGTGTGAACGAAAGCATCCTCACAACGTCAACCCGAGCTCGTGGCCTTACGTGAGTGGGCCAGAGGGCTGCACCAAAACAAAGAAGGCGCTACCGAAGCTCGTCAAGAACCAATACTACTGCTTCTGCAAGTAAGCAGTGGCCTCGGTTTGGACGTTGCGTCCTGGCTCGGCTTTGGTTTTGGGTCTGCGTTTCCCCGTGTTCGAGTTACGTTGGCAACATTCTGGTCGTGGGGAAGCACCAGCCAAGAGCAAAGGAAGACAACGTGGACCCAAGCTGGCGAACACAGTCGACGAACACGAGCCGTAAGTAGTCGCAGGCAGCAAACATCAAATACATGATATAAAAATGAGAACAGAAATGGCACGTGAGAGAGAGAGGATGTAAAGAACGCTTTGTACTTCCCCTCCCCGTATCGTCGAAGTGACGCAGGTCATCGGGCCAGTCAGGCCGTTTCACTATGCAAAGTCCTGAGTAGCACTCGGATGTGTTCACGCGCGACGCCTAAGTCTTCAGAGAACCCGCGACCTTGATATCCGGACTGGTGGAATCGAATGTTTTCTCATCAGTATTTAGAGAACTTTTGTCGGCGCTTTCTGACTTGCTCTCGCGAAAGACAAACGCTCGTTTGCAAGCCCATTTCTAGAGTTCAACGTAGCTTGCATGGGGTGGAAATGATTTCTACGATGCATTGTTCTCATATGAAGGAGTATTTTTTGACTCGACAAGAGACACTTGTGGACCAACCACGAAAGTATCTACACGTGCCAGTGCGAATATAAGCTCAGTGACCCAGCGCCTTGCATATCCTGGATCATCTGCGCCGATCGAACCGGTGAGGGTAGTCAAAAACTCTCGACATTTTCCGTTGGCATCTTGTGTCAAAACGTCCCAATTGCACCAGAAAAAATTCTCAGCTTTGGCAATACCTTCGCATTCCATCACGCTGTCAAGCTCCGGTGAGCAAGTGCATCTTAAGACCAGCATGTATCCTGCGGTTGTCTGCATTCGAAAGACGAGAGCGAGTTGACGAACCATCTTGTCCATCCCTGGGTACTGTTCAATAGTGTGCAGGACCATCATATCGTCCGAGATGCGCTGAATGATCTCGTGAAAGAAATTCCCGAATCGGCCGATGTTGAACTCTTTGAACCGCTCTGCGTGTTCGTATATGGACCACGTCTCCTCTGCGGCGGTTTTGATGTCCGGCGAGCAGTAGGTCTTGCGTTTGACGAAGTGGATGAACCGCTCGTCCACGGCCTGCGAATCGCGCCACCCATAGAAGCTGTAGTTGTTCTCGCGAGCGCCGCTTGGCATCTTAAAGCACTTGATCGCGCGCATGGTCTCTTTGACGAGTGCCACGTATTCCTTTGGTGTGAACGGATGGTAGTACTCGGCAGACAACGACCGCCACCGCTCGCATTGCCAGTACCAGTCGTTCAGATCCACGCGTCATGGAGCAATCGAGTAGCAGCGTTGAGTAGAGTTGGTTGCGCGTTCTTCATTTCCGAATCGGCCACCGACCCCACAAGCGCCTTCTCACCACCTCACCACCTCACCACCTCACCACCTCACCACCTCACCACCTCACCACCTCACCACCTCACCGCCTTACCACCTTAACCACCATGAAGGCTTTCGCTATCGTGCAACTGGCAGTCTGCGCCATCGTGTTCCTCGGATCTGCAGAGGCGATCGGGCCGTGCACCGGAGGACAGGAAAAAGGGTGTGCCAAGGAAAACCACGGCACGTGTGAACGAAAGCATCCTCACAACGTCAACCCGAGCTCGTGGCCTTACGTGAGTGGGCCAGAGGGCTGCACCAAAACAAAGAAGGCGCTACCGAAGCTCGTCAAGAACCAATACTACTGCTTCTGCAAGTAAGCAGTGGCCTCGGTTTGGACGTTGCGTCCTGGCTCGGCTTTGGTTTTGGGTCTGCGTTTCCCCGTGTTCGAGTTACGTTGGCAACATTCTGGTCGTGGGGAAGCACCAGCCAAGAGCAAAGGAAGACAACGTGGACCCAAGCTGGCGAACACAGTCGACGAACACGAGCCGTAAGTAGTCGCAGGCAGCAAACATCAAATACATGATATAAAAATGAGAACAGAAATGGCACGTGAGAGAGAGAGGATGTAAAGAACGCTTTGTACTTCCCCTCCCCGTATCGTCGAAGTGACGCAGGTCATCGGGCCAGTCAGGCCGTTTCACTATGCAAAGTCCTGAGTAGCACTCGGATGTGTTCACGCGCGACGCCTAAGTCTTCAGAGAACCCGCGACCTTGATATCCGGACTGGTGGAATCGAATGTTTTCTCATCAGTATTTAGAGAACTTTTGTCGGCGCTTTCTGACTTGCTCTCGCGAAAGACAAACGCTCGTTTGCAAGCCCATTTCTAGAGTTCAACGTAGCTTGCATGGGGTGGAAATGATTTCTACGATGCATTGTTCTCATATGAAGGAGTATTTTTTGACTCGACAAGAGACACTTGTGGACCAACCACGAAAGTATCTACACGTGCCAGTGCGAATATAAGCTCAGTGACCCAGCGCCTTGCATATCCTGGATCATCTGCGCCGATCGAACCGGTGAGGGTAGTCAAAAACTCTCGACATTTTCCGTTGGCATCTTGTGTCAAAACGTCCCAATTGCACCAGAAAAAATTCTCAGCTTTGGCAATACCTTCGCATTCCATCACGCTGTCAAGCTCCGGTGAGCAAGTGCATCTTAAGACCAGCATGTATCCTGCGGTTGTCTGCATTCGAAAGACGAGAGCGAGTTGACGAACCATCTTGTCCATCCCTGGGTACTGTTCAATAGTGTGCAGGACCATCATATCGTCCGAGATGCGCTGAATGATCTCGTGAAAGAAATTCCCGAATCGGCCGATGTTGAACTCTTTGAACCGCTCTGCGTGTTCGTATATGGACCACGTCTCCTCTGCGGCGGTTTTGATGTCCGGCGAGCAGTAGGTCTTGCGTTTGACGAAGTGGATGAACCGCTCGTCCACGGCCTGCGAATCGCGCCACCCATAGAAGCTGTAGTTGTTCTCGCGAGCGCCGCTTGGCATCTTAAAGCACTTGATCGCGCGCATGGTCTCTTTGACGAGTGCCACGTATTCCTTTGGTGTGAACGGATGGTAGTACTCGGCAGACAACGACCGCCACCGCTCGCATTGCCAGTACCAGTCGTTCAGATCCATACCGCGCATGAGCTTGTGGAGCGAGGTCGTGCTCTCGTAGTGGTGCTTGAGCATGGCCAGCAACTCCGTTCGTACCTGGCGCTCGGACTGTTCCTGCGACACCAGCGTGACCATATTGCGGAGAAAGGCGCGCATGCGCCGCGTCTTCTCGTCGTTCGGTGGATGCTCCTCATCGTCATCAGGCGACTGCAGCGCATACGGCAAGTTTGCCACGACGTGCTCGTAGGCCTCGGCACGTGCGCGCAGTCGCTGGAGAGAAGGCTACCATCGAGCAAGCGATTATTATTAGCGATGCGCACGGTTGTGCGTGGCACAATTGTGAGGAGACCACAAACCGTTCGGCGGCGTGGTGCGCGTGTCACAGACGCAGTTAAAATGGGCGAGGGAGAAGGCGAGGAGACGGGCGACGGCGTGGCGTCGGCGGCGCTTTCGTCGTCGTCGCAAGAGAGCAGCCGCGCGATGTCCATGGCCGCCTGAGCCTTCCACTTGACGTGGACTCTCCGTGGACGGGCCTCCCGTTCTCGGGAGACCTTCTCAGCAGTGTGAGTGGCTAAGAAACTAGAAATTGGTGGTCCAAAAAGAAGTGATTGAATTGAGAGTGGGAGGTCGAATCATAATTCGACGCAACGGGATGCGGTTCAGCGCTTCTTTGACAGCGTGGACTGGAACGTCTTTGTTTACAGCTGCTGGTAGAGCTCAATCACACGCTGGACGTCACGCGAGCAGCCGAGGAAGATTGGAGATCGCTCGTGGATGTCAGTCTGCAAGCGAAGGTCAGCCTACCATCATAGCATGTTCACGAGCCAAACAAAACGCGTACCGGCACAATATCAAGCACTCGCTGCGTGCCCGTGGTCGACATGCCGCCAGCTTGCTCCACAATAAACGACATCGGGTTGCCTTCGTACAATAGCCGCAGCTTGCCTGAAGCGCTCTTCTTGGTGCCCGGGTACATGTAGATGCCTCCGTAGAGAAGGGTTCGGTGCACGTCCGAGACCATACTGCCGACGTAACGCGCCGAGTACGGCGTGGGCTTATTCTTGCATTCGTCAACGAACGCCTTGGCTGCGTCGTCCCAGAGCGCGTAATTGCCTTCGTTGCATGAGTAGATCTACGATCGCATGAGGACGATTGTCAGCAACTGCCTCTGACTCAAGAATCGCTCCACGAGTGCGCCTCACCGTCTTGGGCTCGTCCGGAATACGAATAGAGTGGTGCGAGAGAACAAATGTGCCGATGGTTGGATCAAGCGTAAAGCCGTGGACGCCCTTGCCCCACGTCAGGACGAGCTGCGTCGAGCTGCCGTACATACAATAACCAGCAGCTACGAGCTTGTTACCAGGCTGCAAGATGTCCTGGTACCTACACACATATTGGCCACGTCAGATAATCATTCGGGTGTCAAGTATGCCTAGGGATGGCTTACCCATTTGATGGTTGTGTGTGGTCGCCCTGGTAGATCGCAAAGATCGTACCCGTCGAGACGTTACAGTCAATGTTTGATGAGCCATCAAGCGGGTCAAACGCGATGCAGTACTGAGCTGTGTGATTTTTTCTCCGCGTCATTCACAAAACCATCAACCAAGAGACAAAGACCACCCTACCTCCTGTTGAACGACCTTCGACGATGATCGGCTCGGCATTCTCCTCCGAGACCATCACCTCGATCTTGGTCGAGAACTTGAGTGCGTTGACGAACACATCATTCGCAAGAATATCGAGCTTCTTGACCGCATCACCAGTGGCATTCTCCGAGCCGTCGAGACCGTAGAGGCCTGTGAGACTGGCTCGGCGAACAGCACTGGCGATGACCTTGCAGGCGAGTTCGATGGACGAGAAGAGAATGGAGAGGTCGGCGTTGGACTGGATGTCCTTTTCTGCGAGAATGAAGCGCGAGAGCGTGATCGGGTTCGATTCCGGGGCTGACATGTTTGCAATTGGAGGCGATTTGACAAATGCTCGACTGATAGCTGCAAATGATCAGGACCGAAGCTGAGACGGAGTTCCGTCGAGAGAGTCATCAACAAGATGGTTGAGCAGACATGGGTGCGTCATCATACCAGGCTCATGCGGGAATGTACTGAGAGCTTATCAACATCGTTTCTATACATTTTCCAAGACTTGTAAAGTGTCGCGACCAGCGAGATATAATTTCCATCTCAAATCGAAATTATTACCTTGTTTGAATGACATGGAACTTTGTTTTGAGATTATTGCGGACATCCTTCATCATCCTTCACACACAAACGAAAGCAACGCGCAGTGAAAAGTGACAGCATTCGCAGAAGAGATCAAGTGGGATGGCTTTCGATTGGTTTGGGTGTTGATAGACTCAGTGTGTGTCTCAGTCTCGATGCGAGACACATGCGGTTTGGGAATGAAGGGCTGCTGCTCGCAGTGATTCGCTTACTTCTGCTGCTCGTAGAGCTCAATCACACGCTTGACGTCGCGCGCACAGCCGAGGAAGATGGGCGATCGCTCGTGAATGTTCGTCTACAAATATCAGTTTAGGAGGTGAGCAGAAAGTCTAGCGTGACGCTTTAAACGACATAACGTACCGGCACGAGATCGAGCACGCGCTGCGTGCCCGTGGTCGACAGACCGCCGGCCTGCTCCACGATGAACGACATCGGGTTGGCCTCGTACAGCAAACGCAGCTTGCCCGACTTGCTCTTCTTGTCGGCTGGGTACATGAAGATACCTCCGTAGAGCAAAGTACGGTGCACATCCGACACCATACTACCAACGTAACGAGCCGAGTACGGCTTCGGCTTGTTCTTGCATTCGTCGACGAACGCCTTGGTCACGTCATCCCAGAGAGCGTAGTTACCCTCGTTACACGAGTAGATCTTCACAAAAAAAAATCCTCCGTCAGCCTGGATTCGACCCGTACCACATGCCAATATGTATCGGCGTACCGTCTTGGGCTCGTCCGGAATACGAATGTTGTGGTGCGAGAGGATGAACGCGCCGATGGTAGGGTCAAGCGTGAAGCCGTGGACGCCCTTGCCCCACGTCAGCACGAGCTGCGTCGAGCTACCGTACATGCAGTAGCCGGCGGCCACGAGCTTGTTACCCGGCTGGAGGATATCTTGGTAGCTATACAAGTCCAAGTACCAAAAAAAAGTCAATCGACCACGTCCACGATCATACCAAATATCCATGGAAGAGATCAACGCACCCGTTGGAAGGCTGCGTGTGGTCGCGCTGGTAGATCGCAAAGATCGTACCCGTCGAGACGTTACAGTCAATGTTGGACGAGCCGTCGAGCGGGTCGAACGCGATGCAGTATTGCGCTGCGCGTCACAACTCCCTCAACATCCTCCTTTTTTTCCTCTTTGCCTCCACCACGAAAGACACTCACCTCCGGTCGACGCGCCTTCGACGATGATGGGCTCGGCGTTCTCCTCCGAGACCATCACCTCGATCTTGGTCGAGAACTTGAGCGCGTTGATGAAGATATCGTTCGCGAGGATGTCAAGCTTCTTGACCGCATCGCCCGTGGCGTTCTCCGAGCCGTCGAGACCGTAGAGCCCCGTGAGTCCCGCGCGACGCACGGCGCTCGCGATGACCTTACAGGCGAGCTCGATGGACGAGAAGAGAATGGAGAGGTCGGCGTTGGACTGGATGTCCTTCTCCGCGAGGATGAAGCGCGAGAGCGTGATCGGGTTCGAGTGGTCCACGGGCGCAGCCATGATGGAGAGAGAGCAGCGAGCGAATCGGCAAGTGAGCTCGGATCCCCTCCCAAGCGGAGCTGCTCACGAGCTCTTGGTGACGCGCCGTGGTCATCGGCAAGATCGTTCTTGAAGTTCGGGAAGGAGCCGGAGTACATTTTCAGCCAATGGAATGAGAGAGATGTTAACGTAGCGTGACAGCGGCCGCGTCAGCATGTCGCTATTTTTAGTATCGGGAAAAAATATAGAGAGCTTCGCTACAGAACGTGGTTCGGAATCATGGCGTCCCGACTGTCTCATTCATGACCCACAGACGGTCTCTGCTCCGAGAGGCAGTCATCATCACGGCCTGTAAGCATGCAGAGCGTCAACATGAAGGATTCGTCGAGTCTGGTTCGCAGTGCAATGGCCATTCCCATTCATTGCATGGAGCTCTTGAAAAGGCTAAAACTTGAGATTTGTCAAGAGGTCTCGCCTCGCACGACAGCCGCAAGACCCTCGACGAGCCACCGCGCTGCGTAGTTCGGGTCCTGGCCAGCGAGCGAACCGCCAATGTGGAAGGTGTACTCGGTGCCGGCGTCGTTCAGGACGTCCCATTGGAGCCAGACGGTGTTGGACGCCCACATATCTGTGTTCTGGCAGGTCTTCTTCTGGATCTTGGGCATGCACAGCGAGCGCACGCCCTGGGTGTACCCGGTGTCGGTCTTGACGCGGAAGACGAGGTAAATCATGTGTGCGTCCATGGAGATGGCAGGATACCGCTCCACACATCGAACGATCCAGATCTCGGGCGAGAGCTTCTGCAGTACCTCGACCCAGCCTCGCGAATGGCGACCAACTAGGACTTGGTTGTACGTGTCCAAGTCAGTATACGTTCGCCAGACAAGATCGAGATACTTGGTCACGTCGTGACCATGAAACGTCTTTCGGAAGCCAAACTGGAACGCCCCCCTCGAGTGGACGATGCGCCGTCGATCTCGCCAACCCAGGAAACTCACGCCAGACGAAATCGTGTCCTGGCTCCACAAGAACGCATTCCATTCTCGAAGTGTCGCCTCCATCTCGACCAGGCACTCGTCCAGCGTCCACGGGACGAAGTACCTGTGCGTGATCGCTCGCCACTGTTGGATACTTTCTTCCCAGTCGTCAGTTGGTCGGGTCGCGTGGAGCCCTGCAATCGCGTAACTTGCCAAGCGATGCTCATGGAGAAGGCGCTTGAGCTCGACGCGATTGCGCTGGAGCTGCTTCGCCTCTTGGGCTAACACGAGTGTGCGTCGCAGGTGCTTGCGAAGCCTCTGAGCGTCGGAGTCCAAAAGAACTCCCCACAGACTTTCATCGTCGTCATTGCCGCTGTCCAGTGTATGTAGAACGGGCACTACACACTCCAGGGCCTCAACAGTCGTCCGCATCAAGGTTAGCTGCGCCTGGTGGACACCGACATAATTACGTGAGAGGACGTCTAAGCCGTCTCGTCTTGCACCCATACGAACCGAACGACGCTCGCGGGACTTGCGCTCGCGCTCGCGGAGCACCGAGCGCATCATCTTGGTCGTGAGATCTCTCGCGGCTGTCTCGTCGGAGAAGACAAAGTGTGCTGATGACAGTCTGATTTGCAATTGCTCGGTGATCAAACCTGTTTGTGGATTCCTAAATCTGGTTTGGGGTGTCACTTGCAGCTGTTGGGGTTGTGCTCGTTGAATCAACGAGCACAGCCAATTCATCAACGGTTGATGAACTGATGAACGGAATGTCTTGACAGGTGATAGCATTGTGTAATCTGGTCGCTTGTCCTCTACTCTATGTCAAAGTTGGTTCGTACCGGATACGACAAAGGAATGAGACCTCGACGTCATTGGGAAACAAGGGCGTATTCATCCACAACGGCAATCATTTGTATTAGCTACGAACCTTTGTCTGTCGCAGCGGTGACCGGAACATCCATCATATCATCGTCGAATACGAGCATTTTCTTCGTCGCCATCCGTTCCATTCGCAACATCACGGCCAACGTCTCTATGAGCCAATGCTCTGCGTACTTGGCGTCGATAGCCGCCAACTTCCCACCGAGGTGGGCACGATACTCTGTCCCGTCATCGTTCAAGCGGTCCCATTGTAACCACACCGAGTTGGTCGCCCACACGTCTGTGAAATGGCAAGTTTCCTTCTGGACTTCTGGAACGCATAGCGTCCGTACAAACTGCGTGACGCCTCTCTCGGTCTTAGTTCGGCTAACGAGGAAGATCGTGTGGGCATCCAATAACATCGCTGGATGCCGCTCGGTGCATCTCACGATCCACATATCGCTCGTGATCTTCTGAACAACTTCGAGCCACCCGTGAGCGCGGCCGTTGAACGCCAGTTTGTTGTACTTGTCCAGATCAGTGTACAGTTGCCACCCTACCTGGACGAAGTCCGACATTGGATATCCGCGGAACGTCTTCTCGAAGCTAAACTGAACCACGTCTCGAGACCGCGTCATGCGGCGTCGCACGCGCCAGCCCATAAAGTTCGAGCCGATCTCACGCGTGTCCATGCTCCACAGGAACGCGTTCAATTGTTTCTGTGCGATCTCAATTTCTGCTTCGCACTCCTCGATGCTCCACGGGCGGAACTTGTTGAGTGTGATGGATCTCCACTTCGTACGCTCTCCTCCCAATCTTCCAGCGCGCTTGTCGCCTGGATCCTAGTGACCATCAGCGAAGCAACGCGGTGTTCGTATAGAAGGCGCTTAAACTGGTTCTTGGACCCCACAAGCTCTCGAGCTTCCTCCGATAAGCGCAGCGAGCAAAGAAGGAATTTGCGCAGACGCAAAGCGTCTGGGTCAAGAATTGCCTCCCACACAGTGCCATCAGAGTCATACACTGACGGGAGCACGAGAAGAACATACTCGAGTGTCTCGGCGGTCGCCCGGAGCTGCTTGAGCTGCGCCTGCAACTTCCATATCAGGAACGTGATGAGCAAAAGCAGAGGCCTACGAATCAACATACAGCTCGTCGCTCGCGGGATTTTCGTTCTCGTGCGCGCAGCGTCTCCGGCGCTGCACGCGGTCGCGATGGCGTCATTCGAGTGACGGATGCCATGACTACTTAACGGGAAGACGAATAGTAACCCTCGATGGGTTTGTCAAACCAGGGGACCAGAAGATATGACGCGTTGTTGGTCCGACTAATCATTTTGTCGGAAACTGACGGCATTGGTCAAGAAGGCAAACCAGAGAGATCAAACAGATCCACTCGAGGACGTTCTCACAATTCTGATCGTAATCCATCGAGCTGGGAGGGGCAGACCTTCATAGCAGCTGTGTTCGGTCGTCAACTGGAGGATTTAACCCTGGCATGGAGTTTCCATGTAACATACGAACTCGCTTTTCCCCCCAGTGTTGGCAATGAAGCTGAACCGTACAAAAGAAATACCTTGTCACTCGCTAACCAGAAGAGCTCGTCTCGTGGCCATCAGCTCAAGTCGTTGTGTCACAGCTAACGACTTCATCAGCGAATACCGAACGTAGTTTGCGTCCCGTACCGAGCACTTGGACTGTCGGCTTGAACGCTTGTAGCCGAAACTGTCAACTCCGAAGCTCACGAATAGTTTTTGAGGATTCAAGAAATCTCTCGACGCTCCAGCGCTTTGCGCTCTCGTTCACACTGAAGCATTGTGAGCGCCAACATATTTGCGTTTTCCTTCCCCATTTAGGGAGCGTTCGAAACAGATTGGCTCGTACGATTTGGTGGTAGGGACAATGGTGAGTACAAATGTGGATGACAGTGAGAATACAGCATCTGATCATGGGCCGTGCGGCATTTCGCAGAACAGCAATCGTCAGAAGTTCATCGTCACTCGTCTTTTATCACCAGAGTTGCCTTCGGCTTGTTGGTTAGTCACTCGTACTCACACGATTTCAACGTCAAAGCTTGATGTAGACACGGTTTAGGTGTGCGATGGCACGAAGAAGCAATCAGCCTTGACCACGCGACAAAATCAGTCCCTGTTCTGAGGTCTGATCATGTCGGCTTGAGCGCGAAATCACGGGCAAGATGCACCTTATGCATCTGGTGGATGACCCAGATAATTACCTGTCGAGCGAGAAGGCTAGGTGACTATCGACCGAATTTGCTTGTCATAAGGTCAATTATCGAGAGCAAGGTTACTCACGAGTTCGATAACATCCCTCGCTTCGTAGCAATGGCTTCAAGACGCGTGACAACGCCAAGTGAACCGATGAGCCACCTAGCCGCATAGTTGGTGTCATCGCCGGCGAGCTTACCACCGACTTGGACTCGAAAGTCATTCCCATCAGCATCCAGACGATCCCACTTCATCCACACAAAGTTTGAAGCCCACATGTCTGTGTACTCGTTAGTCTTGTTCTGGAGCCTCGGCATCCAAAGCGACCGTGCGAACTGCACGAACCCCGTTTCCGTCTTGATGCGACTGACGAGGTACAGCTTATGGACGTCCATCATGACCGACGGGAATCTCTCTGCCACGCGCACGACACACATATCCGGCGTGACCTCTTGGAGGATCGCGACCCAGCCTTCTGCGCGGTGGTCCATGATCGACTTGTACACGTTATAGTCTGTGTACAGACCCCAGCCTGCACGAACAAAGTCCGCCATCGGGAACCCTCGCAGCGTCTTGTCGAAGCTAAACTGGATCGCGTCTCTTGCCTGCACAATCCGCCGCCGCACGCGCCACCCAAGGTAGCTCGCCCCGATCACCTGCGTGTCGAGACTGTACGTGAACGCGTTCATCTCGTTCTGGGCGGCCTCGATGTCAGTCTCGCATTCCTCCACAGTCAGCGGTTCATAGTATCGCAGTGTGATAGCCCGCCATTTCTCAACACAGGCCTCCCATGCATTCGTGGGCCTCGTCGCATGGAGCCCAGCGATCGCATAGGACGCCAAGCGATGTTCGTGAAGCAGGCGCTTGAGTTCGATCTGGTTTTGTTTGAGCTGCTGCGCCTCCTGTAGCAAGCGCGCGGACCGCTGGAGATGGTGACGCACGCGCAGTGCGTTCGTATCGAGAATGACGCTCCACACAGCGTCGTCGGCGTCGCCGAGCGTCGGCGCGATCGAGAGCACGTACTCGAGCGCCTCGGTGGTCTCGCGCAGTCGTCGTAAGTTTGCCTGGCCTACAGTGGTCAGAATCAAGCCGGAAAGGCGCGGATCGAGAGGCGAGACGCACCGCTCGACGCTCACGCGACTTGCGCTCGCGCTCGCGCTGCGTCTGCGGCGAGAGGCGCGGCGCCGACGTCAAGAGTTTGCCACCAAGTCTCATTTGGGATTGCGTGGTGCTTGGGTTCGCCATTCCCTTATCAGTATCCTACAAATATAGGATGATAGACTACATAAACTACATTTCTAAACACGCCTGGCTCTGTCCATCAGGATCACTTGCCTCGGATCAGGTCGGGAGAAGGCAACTGGTGAAGAAGCCTTCGAGGCTTTGGGCGTTTGAGGCTTTGGGCGTTGTCCAACTCGACGCGATTGCGATTCTCAGTGGCCTCGTCCGTCTCGTCTCCAGTTGGTCTCCACGAAGCGTTCTCGGTGGTCTGGTCGTGGATCACGGACCAAACCAGACGTTCTTGGGCTCGGATGATGCAGAGGAATGATGATGGCTACCGGAGCCATCATGAGTCTTGAGGAGCGTCATCAACGACCTACCACAGCCATAGACCGTGTACTGTATGTTGTAGAAAACGTAGGGTTCTCACGAGTCGCTCGGGAGGAGGCCTCGTCGGGTGGCTACGCGCTCGACTCGCATGAGCGCCGCCAGCGTCTCCATGAGCCACTCGGCGGCGTAGTTGGTATCGAGGCTCGAGAGCGTGCCGCCAATGTGGACGTCGTAGTCGGTCGCATCCTCGTTGAGGGCGTCTACGTAGGACCAGACGCAGTCGGTGGCCCACATGTCCGTGGGCTGGCAGATTCTCCTCTGCACCTCGGGCACGTGTAGTGAGCGCACAAACTGGGTTGCGACTAAAACAGGTCAATTTGACGGTCAGGTCAGCGTCTTTTCTATGTGCAGGGCGTGACCTGTGGGGCCTCGGGCGCAGAACATACTAATTTATTGGGCGAGCGAAGGACAAATCGTTCACAAAGTGCATTAGGTATTTAGTTAACATCATCTTGGTTGAGGAGTCCCCACTGCGATCTGAGTCATTCTCATCATTGTCGTGCATTTCGTGGGCCGAAAGCCCGCGCATGTCGTCAGGTGCAGATGGCTCATGAGACCCTTTCGATCGTTCTCCAGCGACGGGTGGGACGCATCAAAAGACTATTGGCGGCATGGTGTTTGAGATTGCGATCAGATCGATCTCGTTTTTTTATCGCGGTGATAGCATTTCCAGCGGCGTATGACGCCCCACCACTGCATCACGCGGACACGCGGAGTAAGTTGTGGGTAGGCTTACATCATCATCATCAATGTGAGGTCTATTGGTTTACTCGTCTAGAAACCTATAGCCGGCGTGAAGCGCCTGGTTAGGATTGAAGTCCTATTCTGTAATGCGCAATGTCTATGCTAAGTAGCGCAGCAATTTGCTTGTGCTCTGGTCGGTGAGTTGGGTGAAGAACTTGACTGCTACGTTCCTCGTCCATGGCGAGGTTGGCCGCTGCGTCTGCCATTCGGTTGGCTGCTCGCGGATGATGCTTCCAAGTGCGGACGCCGAGGATGTCCGCTAAGCGTCGAGCGACTGCATACGAGCGCTGAAGTCTCCGGTTCTGAGGTGCCTTGTACCTCTTCATTTGCTGGATAATGAGCATACTATCGCCGACCACCTCTAGTGGCGTCCATTGAAACTGGGTGGCTGCGGTCAAGCCGGTGACGAGGCCCTTGTACTCTGCTTGGTTATTTGTGGTCGTCCGCGCGGCGTGGGACATTGCTGCTGTGTACACAACCGTTGCGTGGGTAGCTTCATCGGTAATGCGTGCAATTACTGCTCCTGAGCCCCCAGGCCCAGGGTGGGTAGGCTTACGATCCCAGGCGCCAGAGGGCAAGCCTGGAGATCTTGGAGGCGGCAAGCCGACGGACTTGGCCGCCGGTATCCGACGTGTGGGGAGAGATCAAGTTCCGAGAAGGCGCTAGGGCAGAGATATAGCTGTGCTCCTCACACTGCTGCACAGTCGGGGTGCTGTTGCCCGATACCAGAGCCGGAGTCGGCGCTGGCTCTGGAGCAGGAGTGCCCAACGCCCATGGTGCCGGTCCGTCACTAAAGGCGCAGTCAAACCGGCGGTGAAGGCGCGCTCGGGATCTCGCCTCCACTCCGCTTGAAGCCGGATGTGGAGCAGGAGCGGAAGCAGAAGCTGAGGTCAAAACCGACGACCACGAGCCAGAGTCCCCGCTGCCCTGCCCTTGCTGCCCTTGTCCTTGCCGCACTTGGACGGACGCGGTGTGTCAGCGAAGTCTCCTTCACCAAAAGTTACGCTCGACGAAGTTTTACGCAGCCTTTAGGTGAGCTCAACCCGGGTCGGCGGGGTTACTGTCAGGTCTGCCGCTGCTGTCATATGGTCCGTCACAAAGAATAGGTCTTCCGTATGCAGGGGCAACTGCACACAATGGCGGAGGGCGCTTTGGATAGCACGATTGACATGGGCTCGCTGACCTCAAGTTCGCATCCGTTCAATAGCGCCTGACCTAGCATGGTGACGCGACGCGAAGAGCGTGACTCCCACATCCAACCGACCACAACGGAGGAACGCTTGCTTGAGCGACGGCGCTGGCGCAGGCGAGAACGAACTTACGCAACTGAGGCCAGCATGATGATGATGGATTAAGTGGAGTCTGTTGAGTTTGTCTTAATGAATCCTAACAGGTTTCCTGCTGCGCTCCACATACTTCGTTTAGGACTCAATAGTGTCGCCAGCCAAACTGTGCAAACACATCTAACGCATTGCTGTCAACAACGAGTGTTGAGGCTCGCGCGCAGGCTCTACTTAGCGCGCCACTCCACACTCCACGAGCACAAAGCGCCCAGGCTCTGCCCCGAGGCCGATGAGGACACGAAGCGCCACGGCCGACGACCACAGTTGGCGGACAAACCGCCCGAATAGCTCGCTGCTTCCAGACGCAGTGCCGGCGGCAGCAGTTGCGCACGGAGCTCTCTCGGGTGGCCAACGACGAGGCGCAACGCCTGGCGGTCTGCTGCCCGAGCTTGTGCGGCGGCGATGGCGCAAGGCTTCGCGCGAGCGCGACCACCCACAAAGGCGTTAGACAGAGGTCGCGCCATCGCTACCCGCGGCCGGGGTGACGTTCGACCACGCGCGAGCGCGACCTCGGGCGTTTCCTCGAGGCCGCGCTGTTGCCGTGACTCACAGCCGACCGCGTGCACTCGGGAGGGCGCGACCTCCTTGGCCGGCAGATCGAGCCCTGTTCTTGTTTGATTGGCTTGTTGGTTGTTCGACCTTGGAAAGTCTGTTTCGGCGTCAAAAGTCTGACCTCGGCAGTGACAGTGAGCATTGGTCACGTGGCTCGACGTGACCTGTTGCCTGACCAAGTCGATGTGTGCATAGAAAAGACGCTGACCTGACCCACAAATTGACCTGTATTAGACGCTTCCCACAAACTGAACCGACCACTTTTCAGTCCTGACGCGAGACACGAGGTAGATCATATGCGCGTCCATGGAGATAGTGGCATACCGGTCGACGCAACGCACGATCCACATGTCAGGCGTGAGCTGCTGGAGAACTTCCAGCCACCCACGACCGCGGTCGCCTAGCATCACCTTCGTGTAGCTGTCGTGGATCGTGAACGCATGCCACACCGTCGATATGAAATCCTCCATCGCGAACCCGTACATCGTCTTCGCGAAGCTGAACTGCACGGCGTCCTTGGACTGGAGGATTCGCCGGTGTACACGCCAGCCGAAGAAGGCCGAGATGATCAACTCCGTATCCATACTCCAGAGGAACGTGTTGAGTTCTTGTTGAGCCGTCTCGGTTTCTGCCTTGCAGTCTTCGAGAGTCCATGGTCGGTAGTAGCGACTCGTCGTCATGCGCCACTGACGTATAGAGTCTTCCCACGTCGTCGTCCCCATAGTCCCGAGCCAGCCTTCGATTGCAATGGCCGCAAGGCGGTGCTCCTGGAGCAGACTACATAGCTCTGCGCGTTCACGTTGAAGCTAATATTGCTCTTGGATGAGTCGTAGCGTTCGTTGCAAATGGATCCGCAGTCGCAGGGCATCGGGATCCAAGACGCTCTCCCAAGACACATCACCCGTGATGACGAGGGTTGGGAGGATAGCCACCACGCTTTCGAGGGCCTCAAATGTTGCGCGTTTCTGGGAGAGAATTACCTTGGAGGAATCGACACATCATCTCAGTCACGTGAAAAAGTCTACAAGACTGAACGAGCCATACCGCGCGGCGCTGTCTCGACTTGCGCTCCCGCTCGCGATCGCGTTAGCGGTGCCGCGACCATCTTGTTGCTCATGGGAGCCACGGACATCTTGGAGGCGGTAAAGAAAGTATTCGATCGTGAAATGATGGGTGCTGGTGCACCGTGTGTTAGTCAAACATCATCTGGCGTCTTTGGATAGTCTCGTTTAACTCAGAAATGTAGATCGAGGAAACCACGCAGCCCTGGATCTTTCCGTTCTGTCTCATGATCGCCGCCCAACATTATGGCGCTCGGATCTGCCATCATCGGTGCAAAAGAAACGTAGAGCACTTGACAAACACAAAAAATGCAGTGACAAACACACGACGCAAGCGCTGATCAAAGTGTGTTTCTCACACCATACACGTGATCCCGTTTCAGATGTTGGAGAGAAGGTCTCGCTTCGTCGCGGCTCTCTCCGTGCGCAGTAGCACAGCCAACGTACCCACGAGCATCTGAGCTGCGTAGTTGGTGTCCTGGCCAGAGAGTGTTCCGCCGATGTGAACGCGATAATCGGTTGCATCGTCGTTGAGAAGATCGAAACAGACCCACACAAAGTTGTACGCCCACATGTCTCTCTCCTGGCTGGTTCGCTTCTGGACCTGGGGCTCGTGCACGGATCGCACAAACTGTGTGAAGCCGGTGTCGGTCTTACTCTGACTCACGAGGTAGAAGGTGTGGACATCGATCATGAGCGCTGGCGACCGCTCGGTGCACCGAACGATCCAGATATCCGGTGTGACCTCTTGCACGCGCTCCATCCAACCCGTTCCGCGGTCACCGATCATGACCTCACAATACGCCTCATGGCTGGTATTCATATCCCATGTGACCTTGGCAAAGTCGGCGACGGGAAAACCACGAAATGTCTTCTCGAAGCTGAATTGGATAGCGTCTCTCGATGGTACCAGGCGACGTCGAGCACGCCATCCGAAGAAGGTCGAGCCGATGAATTTCGTATCCACGCTCCAGAGGAATGCGTTCAGTTCTTTCTGCGACGTCTCGATCTCGGTCAAACAGTCCTCCAGTGTCCATGGCTTAAAATTGCGACGGGTAATTGCTCTCCACCGCCTCACGCTTTCCTCCCAGTCGTCGCTTGGTTCTCTGGCTAGAAGGCTCTCGATTGCGTAGGATGCCATTTGATGTTCTCGCAACAGGCGAGTTAGAAGCCTGCGCTCCTGCTCGAGATCTTGCTGTTCTTGAACTAGTCGTGCTGTCCGCTGGAGGTGAGATCTCATCCTCGCGGACTTTGAATCGAGCAGAATCTCCCAGAGGCCGTCATCGTCTGCGATCGTCGGGAGAACCGCGGTCATGCGCTCGAGAAACTCGACTGTCGCGTGCTGTTGCGCGATGACAACCTCGAGTTCGCACATCACGACTCAATTATCCTCCCACGGAACAAGTCGAATTTTTAAAGGATCTCGTGAGCGTACCTTTCGGCGCTCCCGGGACTTGCGTTCGCGTTCGCGCAGCGTCTTGCGGTCAAGGCGCGACACCGCCGATGGCACAACGGCCAACGAGGGGGAGCCCGTAGACACTTTCATTGTTCGAGAAGAACAAGAATTGAGACCGTCCCTGATACCTTGGCACTGGGCGAGATGATGGCTGCCGACTGTCTTCTCTGCCGACTTCGCATTTAACAGCATTTAAGTCGGGCCAAATTGCTCACTTGATGAAGTACTCAGAGCCTGGCGTCATCGCAACAAAGTTCCCGCCTCTATTGTGATTGGATATCACATTACCAGACTTTTATGGGATCAGACTGGCTGATCGGGTGGCTCTGTGGGACAGATGTCATCATTTTTTCCACTGATCGGTTTTGTTGATTGCTGTTGTGTGGCTCGGCGTTCAGTGTTTTGAGCAATCAACAGGATTTTGTGTACCTCGCATCCCACAGACAAAGATGGAGACGTCTGAGGCACTAAGTGTACGGGAACGTGTCGCACTCATTCGCGCGAACACGATATCAGCAACTTCACGTCGCTCGTATCGCGCGACGTGGTCGGCTTTAGTCCAGTGGATGCTCCAGCACAAGCGCAACCTCATCCCGATACCATTTGTGGAGCAGCTTCACGACCCCAGTCGCACGCGCAAAGCTATCCTCGCTGCGATCGACGCTGACGTTGACCACACCCGACCTCCGTTGGATTTCGAGCGGCTGCAAGCAGCAGACTTTGTGGAGTGGCTCCTGACCCTGCGCAAACGCGACGGAAAGCCCCCCGGCTTCTCAACGTTCAATAACCACCGGGCGGCGCTGTTCAATCTCTTTCGAGAGTATCGCTGTCTGATGAGCAATGAGCTCCAGACCGAGCTGACTACGTACTTCCGAGGCCTCAAGCGTAGTACCACCGAGCAAGCAGCGAATGGCGACGTTGCCGTCAAGGTCGGGAAGGATCCACTCTTGCTGGAGATGTATGAGTTCATCTGCACGCAGATGTTGAAGTCCAGCTCCAAGGACATGGTGTTCGCACATGCCTTTCTTGTGATCTCGTGGAATCTCATGTGCAGGTCTGCAAACACAGTGGGCATCATGACAAGCCACATCGAGTGGCGGGACGATTCTTTCTGTGTGTTTTTTGCGCACATGAAGAACGATCAAACCGGTTCCAGACCAAGAGATCCTCGTCACATTTACGCGAACCCCCTACCAAGAATCTGTCCGCTCTTGGCGCTGGGGATCTATTGGGCTGTGTTTGCAGTGGACCAAGACCGCTTGTTCCCGGGATCGGCACAATACGACCGATTCCGCAAGCTACTGCACGCTTTCCTCGAAGAAGACGCAGTGAAGGCAGAGTTGTTCCGACGTGGCGTCGATTCAAACGACATCGGCACTCACTCAATCCGCAAAGGCTCGGCGACGTACTGCTCATCCGGTTCAACTGCTTGTCCATCCTCCACAGCGGTCCATCTTCGTGCTGGTTGGTCTCTCGGTGGTGTACAAAACACATATCTTCGCTATCAGGGCGCTGGCGACATGCATGTTGGTCGCACGGTGTCCGGTCTTCCACCAAACAGCGAGCTCTTTGCATCCCTCCCACCCCGTTTCGACTACAACGACGAACTCGTCAAGCTCGGCATCAAGACCGCGTTTGGTGATGTTCCGTTGAACCTTCGATTTGTCTGCGAGCACGCACTCGCGGCGCTTGCGTACCACTCCGACTATCTGATCGCAACACTACCCGCCGCTCACCCCTTGTTCCAAACCCCGATCTTCCAGACAGGCGATCGCCTCAAGCAACTTCGCGACCGCGTGCGTGTCGGCATCGCCTCCGATGATCCAACACAGATTGCTTCTGGTGTGCCTCCTCACTGTGCCATGCTCGGTCGTCTACGGTCTGTGGAGCAGGAACTACAGGCACTACGATCCACCGTTGTTGAACAAGTCGTGGAAGGTGTTGTAAGTGCCATCGACGGGCAATCGCACTCGTCAGCAGCAGCAGTCAAACGCGCCATCATCGCATCGTTCCAAGAGCTCGGTCTCGTGGGCCTGGTTGAACAAGTGCGAGTCGGCTGCCAGCCTGACACACAGTCCTCTCCAACGCCCGACGAATCGACGATCTTTTTGTATACGTGGGGAGGCAGGTACAGACGTCTCCCCGAGGACTATCAGCTCCACGACGGAACTCCTCGACAGATGTGGGTGGACTTGCGGTGGCACAAAGCCAAGCGTCCCACCACTACGTCATGTCCAACCGAGCGACCTGAGCTCAGCCAACTCGAGGAAGCGACTTAGTGATCTGCGATTCCTGATGAGCCGTCTCGAGAGTGCTGCACGAGGACATCCTGCCTGGAGTGCACGCAACGTGGATGTTGAGACCGCTTGTCGTGTTTACGACGAAAACGCAAACGTCGGCACTCCCAGCTCGGTTGGCGTACAGTCGTCAACGAGTTGCGAAAGCGTCAACGTCAGGTGCATGACAACCAGTAGGTAGTCAACAAAATACAAGTACCGGTGTAGGTTGAACAGTGTAACGATACATAACCGGTTACATTTACGGTGTTCCCACTCCGTCCCACAAAGTCCTTCCAACAGTCGTTGGATATAGACGAATCATAATTTCTAATGATACTAGTAACCCGTTCAGTTCGTAACGAACTGAGAGGTGATGAATGTTAGAAAATGCGGTAACGAATAGTGTTAGAAAATGTAGTAAACATTAGAAATCAATGTGAAGAGTTTCTGTGCCAGCGCGAGGGCGAACCGTTGCAATGTTGCTTGAAGTCGCAGTCTAATTGCTGGAGTGTGTGAGATCGATTAGTGCACTGCTCGCAAGATAGACGTCGCCATCATTGTTTTCTGGAGGCTGTGTTTTCGCAACGTGTGCAGTAGTATTCCCGGTGGGAGGGACAGGGTGCACTTCAGCGAGCGTAGCAATGGACTTGGCATAATCCTTACGCATGGTGGTAGCTGGAAATGTGGGTGGTAGGGGTGTCACATCCGCGTGAATGTCAGCGACACGAATGTCGTGCTCGCGCAGAACCTCGGCGATACTCATTGTAACTACCTGCAGCTCATGATCATCTGGGATCTTGCCGCGAGCGTTGTTGAGGCGGTCGATAAAGAGCAGATGGGAGGGTTAGTGGAGGGGTGGGGTGGGGGGTCGAAAGGACGTGGAAAGAAGAGTATTGTACTAAATTTCGTTATATTAGAGCCTCTCGGAATACAACATTCTTTGCTCTGAATCTGCCTTGCTCATCTCGTGGTGTGAGGATCTTGATACTGTCTGGGGAACCAACCCTAGACATTGCGACATATAGCTGGCCGTGGGTAAAGACGGGCGGCGTAAGCATCAATCCGACAAACGAAAGCGTCTGACCCTGGGACTTGTTGATGGTCAAGGCGAACGCTGGTTGTAGTGGAAATTGAAGTCTTTGGAATGGAAATGGAAATTTGGAATCTGAGGGGCACGTAATCACGCGTGGAATCAGTGCAAGTGTGCCAGCATGGTCACCCACTGCGATTTCGCACGAAACAATTCTTGTACCAATATGGCGTACAATCATTCGCACACCATTGCAGAGACCGGCAGCTGGGCGAAGATTACGCATTAACAGTACTGGTATGCCTGGCTTCAACTTAAGGAGATGGGGTGGCAGCCCGGATGGTGATAAAGAGTTGAGAAATTCTGTGGGATAGATAGATGCTCCTCGGTCACTGGTCATAGTATCAGTAGACCTTAGCGTTACAGCGGTGCCCGGCAGCTTGTCGAGCATATGTCGGTTTATTTCTTCTACCACGTCGTTCTTCGCCGCAAGAATTGCGCGAGAAATAATGAACTGTTCGTTCGATACGTTTGACGTAAAGTCTGGGAATGTAACATCAATAATTCGCTCGATGCTCGCAACGTGGTTGGGGCCTGGCTCGATACAGAGTGCCTCTGGGAGTTCAACGTAGTCATCTTGGGTTGTAGTTTGGAGTAATCCTTTGCCAACTGAGAGAAGGAGGTTTGAAAAAGCGGTCATTTGGGTCGCGTCACGTCCTTCCTCGAGCAATCTGTTGATCCGCATGTTTATTGTAAGTCTCATGACAATAACCTTCCCCCCAAACGGTAAACGCTGGAAATCTTCGTCAACATTGCGCATGATATCCCTGTAAAGGCGTTCAACGGCTTCAACGCAAAATCGATGGATCATTCCAACTTCATCCCAGATGGTGATAGCTGATGTGCGGATTATGGTAGCCATTCGCGTATTCACAGAGAGTCCGCACACGGAGTCATGAGAGAGTCCCGTAATTGGAATCTTGAAAACAGAATGAGCAGTTCTTCCTCCTCGGAGTAAAATTGCGGAAATCCCAGATAATGACACCACGACTGCATGGGACCCCTGCGCGCTCAGGTATTGAATAATAGAATTGTAAAGGAACGTTTTCCCTGTTCCTCCGGGACCGTCGACGTAAACCAAATGGCCGGGCATTCCAGCTGGTCTCGAAATGGCTTGGACGACGTGTTCAAAAATCGCACGCTGGTCATCGTTCAAGAGCTCAATGGTTGTGTTGTGAGAATGCGTGTTTTCTAGTGGCTCATATGTTTCTGGGATTTCGGTGACAATATCCATGTCTGGAAAAGATCTGAGCGATTTCCCAACCAATTGAAGCTCTTGCTCAACCTCGTTCAATGCGGCAGCTATATCTTCGGGTAAGAGGTTTGGGTTGTTGTCCCTGGCCCTACGCTCAAATCGAAAATCCTCCGCCAGATGGCGTTAAAAACTGTCCCACAATGCCCTTGGTTCCGCCACATTTCCAAAGAGTAATATGGTTACGAATAGTGCTCGTAGTTGTTTGCAATTTGTAATTGCCTCGCAAGCCTCTTCCATGCACCTGTACCATTCTGAGTCATCGTGGAGCAGGCCCTGTGCAATACACGCAGCCCCAAACGTGGCATATTGTGTCCCGTTGACTGTTTTCAGGCTGGCGAAACTCGTTGCACCTGTGACACGCGTGAGGAGCAAACGGAGACAGAAGCGTTCGGTGTCACTGGGAGAAACGAAGTACATTCGCCCAATCGTCGGTGTTCTTTGTTTGTGAGTCCTTCGAATCCAGGAACCTGTGCGCTTGTTCCAGCTGTATAAAGTGGGGATATCATGATAAAGAATGTCTCGGGCTTGTGGATCAACCGTGTTGAGAAGAATGAACGCTGTGAGTGTCGTATTTCTTTGTGGCGCTTGAGTCACCACGGTGGAGCCAGACAGTATCACATTCTGCATTCCTTCCTCGTGAACTGCCAATCGCTGGACAGCTGGTGAGCGATCATGCAATTTGAATTGGAAGATTCGATGTAGCGCTTCACACTGTGAGACATACCTGCCAGTTGTAAATCGCTCAATTTCGTCAACCGGCTCTGTTCCAGGAGTTGTGAGGGCTCGATTTGTCCGATCATGGCCTTTATGCACGTACTTGAAAAGGTACTTGACACTTTTTACGCTTGAGCATATCTCGACGTTTATGTGGCAATTGTACTTTTGGGTTAAAAAGGGGTTGTATGGGACAACAAACTGGTTCGTGAAAGCTGACCCATTTCTAACCACGCTGACTCCATCATCTCGTCTTCTATACAGCGGGTATCCATCTTCATTGTCAGCTGTAACCTCTTGAAAGGGCTTTGGAAAGTCTTTCGAACAGACTCCATCCTCGGTTAATCATCTGCCGTCGCAGGGTCCGTGCAGCATACATGTAGAAACAGTTTCATACAGCTGTGGGAATATCTGAGCATCTGGTATTTCTGCTGACACGAAGCGGTCATAGTCATCCACTGTTCGCGGCTTGCTTTCGTCATCCAAAATGAGGAGAATGTGAGCATGCGGTAAATCTCTTTTCTGAATTTCGATCACCCAAACATAGGCCAAAACTTTGCCAAAGACTTCATTGTGGAGAAGGTCTTGAAGCAGTGCCTTTAGCTTCAAGTAGAATACACGCACGGCTAAGTCTGGACGATCGGCAGCTGTTTGGTGGGCGAGGAGGTTTTCTTGTATTTCCGGCCAGTTGCTGTTGCACGTCATTGTGATAAACATGTCCGGTTTCATGTACTTGCGAATGATCGCCATGGCGTCTTGGTATTGCTCGTGCATATGCCGCGGTGACCCATGAAAAGATGAAGGCAATACGATACGGCGCCCCACAGATGAGTAAGCAACAGCACCTTCTGCGTCAAGGGCGTCGCAAAGTCCACGATATGACTCTGCACGTAAATCATCTTGATGGGCTCGAATGTATAGGAGGCGTTGAGACTCGATTCGTGCGTAATTATCGACAACAAACTGAAGAAACAACCGACCAAACCTGAACAGATGGGTATTGGGCCTAATCATAAGTCGATAGCTGGTATACTGGAGTAATGATACAAATCTTCTCGATCTTCCTCGCTGACTTTGATAAGAATCTGGCGAATCATCACCGTCACCCTCAGCTGAGAGCAAGTGTCCATCGACGTCCTCCCCATCGTCATTTCTCACGACTTCATCGTTGTCATTCACGTTTGTGTTGTCGGTCCCAGTATTCGTTCGAATTCGCAGCTGAATTCCAATACGCCAACCGTCTTCTCCTGTTGGGAAGAGTATAGGGTAATGGAGCGCGTTGTACGCGGGGTGATTGAAAGGTATTCTTTTCAGCCTTGATGACCTGTACTGGATAATAATGTCGCGGGTGCCAACAGCATTGTCCTCACCAGATCCTGGCAAAATAATAGCAAATTCATCATTGGTAGGGAGGTCGTGAGTTCCAGCTGTTTGGTCTTGGCGTGCGCCAAGTAAACGAATATGCAGCTCTTGATGGGGAGTTTGGGCAAGTTTCGCAGCTGCTGATCGGAGCACCTGTGCGTACGCATTTGTAGTCATTAGCATCTGGGTCAACTCATCAAGAAGCCGTGGAAGGTTCAGATTGCGGTCTTGGACTACTCGCATAAGGTAAGCCGACCGGGCTACAGATGCCTCGTGTGCATCATAAACGTACAACTGTGCAAATCGACCCTCATCGCTCTCTCGTGGCAGAAGCGAGCCAATCAGATGATGCATTTCACCGGAAATCACGTAACATGGAGATCCACGTGTGAATGTTACGTCTTCTTCACATACACCGGTGGACGTGAAAGCGAGATTTGAATTAAAAGCGCGTACGTTCTTCAGAAACAGCCTGCTGAGAGGGTGTTGATGAGTAGTTAGCTGCTCCAAGAGGGGTGGAAGTGGCGGGGCAGGAGTCAAGTTGACACGGCCATGACTACAGCAAATGAGAAATGTCCCTCTAGAACGAATTGGCTGCTCTTCAAACCACATTTGCGCAAAGCAGTACCGACAGATGGCGTGCATAGCTCTTAAACGATGGCGTCCGTTCTGAACATTCTGTTGATGACGCATAGCTTCACGAAAGTCAGGTCGTGTTGCAGCTAGTCGGATTTGAGAAACCTGTCGAGAGCCGGGACAACGCGCCGACCTGGCTGTGTGTCCTTGATTACCGCATACTGAGCATCTGGGTACTCGGACCACCTCTTGCAAATGGCACGTTCGTATGTTGTGCCCCAATTCTCGACATCGCCCGCACCTCATTTGCCGCTTGGTGAGCCAACTGGAGATTGTGGCCCTACCAGCCGACTTCCAAGAGGTGACCTTTCATTCCTAGAATACGTACCCATTCCCAGCCTTGCACAACCCTATCCATCCCTATTACACGAATTGGCTCGAGGGGTTGGGCTCGTATATCCCGAAACCTACCAAGAGGCGACGCTTCTGGCTAACTGTAGACGCTTTTTGCACTCGACCCAAAAAGCGCCACAGTGTTGTAGTCAATCCCGGTGCGGATTGCCAAAACCGACTCCGAAAGTAGTCGTTTTTAGCGCGAAGTGCCAAAATCGACTCCGGGAAGTAGTCGTTTTTAGCGCGGGGTACCAAAATCGTCTCATCGGTGTAGTCGATTCTAGCGCGGGCACCAAAACCGTCTCATGATTCACTGAGTGACCTTAAAAGAGTGAAAACTGGCAATTTTTATACTTCAACATGTTTTATTTTAAGTAACCCTGGAGAACTCCCGAAATTTATCATCCGCTCAGTAACAAATCATTCATGTAAAATACCTTAACTTGTTCATTTTTATACTTTAACAGGCATTTACATTTCACAGGAACTTCAATGTACTGGTGTTGACATTTCAAATACATGAAATATATTAATGGAATTAATACTCTGTGTTGATCCTTTTAGGGCAAGAGCGTACAGGGCATGTTGGATTCGGGCACAAAGGATTGCGCCGACGTTGAAGTACGGCGTCTATGCAGACGGCGTGATACCTGTGGGGACACCCAAAAGATGGGCGCCAGTGTCTTGTTGGTCTTCCACAGAGCGAGCATGACGATTCAGGCAAGTTGCATGGTGTGATGAGTTGGCGGCAAAGTGGGCAACAAACGTCAACTCTTATTGGATGCTGTGCATACCACCTTTCGAGACACTCCGCGTGGCAAATATGCCCGCAGGGTAAAGTCGCTGGGTTCAGAACCGGCTCAAAACAACAGACACAATCTTGAGCGCTCGCCATACGCTTCTTTGTACGATAACGTTGTTGCCGTTCGGCCTTTTTCTTACGCTTATGGCTTACAGGGTCAGAGATAAGTGATTTTGCGTTTTCGCACCTGCCCTGCACGCTCTGATGGCGCTTCAGGCCTGATTTTCTCTTGAACGTGCGGTTGCACCCGCTGCACCGGAATGTAGGATCGGGAGGAGGTGGGGGACTTGGTGGTGGAGGAGGTGGATCCGGAGGTGGTGGTGGTGCACTGACACTTGCCATGAAGGACAGGAAATGAGGCAGAGGTTTGGCCGAAGCCCTCCGAGAACACACACAAAAAATCCGTATCTTTTCGATCTTACTGCGCCGTGTATACTTAGACCATTTGGATGTGTAGCTCGAAATACCCACCGATTGATCGTCTCACATGGTCGTGCATATAGAGATGACACCCCCCAATTTTCGGCTTTTGGAAGAGTTCTTACCGTAGTTTTGCTATTGCGGCTACCTACGGGGATGGAAGTCCTGAACGTCAGACGGCTTTTAATTGTTTAGATTTACACCTTATTTTGTCAGGACTTGAACCATGCACACAGGATCAAATCCGGAAGGCATTGGTTTTGAAAGAAACAACGGAGGCGTGGAAACAGTCGTTGGCCAGTAATGTTGAGTCCACAAGAAATCGATCGGTATTTTGTCCGCTACAACACAAGCTCCTTCTATCGACTCTCCGATGGGAGTCCTGCGGATGCTGCAGTCAGGTCAACAAGTTGCGATCACGCCGTTGGCTGCGGCGTGCCATCATGTGAAACTACCGATGGTACCATTCGTGAACTCATGCGCTGGGCTGTTCCTGGCGTCATTGGCGGTCGATATGGTTTTGTGATGATACGACTTGTTAGTGGAGAGGAAAATGGAAGAGTCAGTATATTTCAGTAGCAGCAAATGCAACAAACAAAACAGGTCCTAGTTCGGGCTGCCCCCTACGTCTACCCTGCTACGCGCATGGTCCAGATGCGCTTGGTCCGATGAGTCTTGATGCATCGTGATACGTCCTTGAGTCATCTTGTTTGCCATAGTGCTTTCCAATGGAGCGGAGTTGAGTGCCTGTCTACTTTCCCCAACACTCCCACTCGCTCAGCATCGATCCACACTGCTGCTCGCACGTACGCCCATTTTAGCTCGAAGCCCCTCAAAACGCTTCGTCGCCAAAGCCTTCGTGGTAATGTCGGCGATCTGCTTACTGCTTCCAGGTATCATAGCCTCAGATCCTTTGTGCTGATCTTTTCGCGCACAAAATGGTGTCGAATGTCGATATGCTTCGCTCGTCCGCTGTACTCGACGTTTGGCGCGAGGCGATGGTACCCTGGTTGTCCTTGTACACCACAGTCGGCCCGCGCTGCTCGGCGTCCAAATCAACAAGCAAGCACGCGTCCATGGTATCTCTTGAGCACACAAACTGAGCGCCATGCACTCTAATGCCACGGTTCTTTGGTACCGTGACTTGAACACTACCGACGCGCCATTTACAATTAACACGACGCCCGACACAGAGTACCGGTCGTCCAAGTTGGCGCCACAGTCGGCGTCAAAGTAGATGCTCAGAGTCACAGTCGGAGAGGTCGCATGATAGTATAGACCGTGGTTGCGGGTCGTGTAAAGATAGCGGAGTACTCGGATGCCCCCGAGCCAAAGGCATTCACCAGGCGCCTCGACATAGCGACTCAAGTGCCCAACAATGTAGCATACGTCGGGTCTTATAAAGGTACAGACGTATAGCAAGCATCCTATCAATGACCGATACGGTCGACGGTTCATTGTCATCTCTTAATCTGCCGTTGTTGGCGCATGTAACGGGGTACAAGGTTACACAAGTAGGTTAGGTTGTGTAGGTACATAATGTGTGTGGTCCACTTAGGGGAAAAGTTACCCTAAGTAGTGACTCTCTTTTATTAGATTCAGTAGGTGATATCCCTGGGTATTAGATACCAGGGATATCAGGTATAGGGGGAATTATTCCCCAGGGGACAAATCTGAATACAATCAGTTCGCTTTTTGCCAAGTCCTTGGCGCTCGTCGACAGGGGTCGACTCGGAGCGGCTGCTCACGCTTCCTCAAGCGCAGGTGCTGTGTACGGTCGTGGACCGTTACACTTGGTAGCACTCGTCGTCAATCCGACGCCGACATCGTGATGTCCGAAGCTTCCGACTTCGTGATGGCGTCAAGCCATCCGACGCTGTCGCGTCAAGACCATCCGTACCTGGATGAGGCCCAGTGGGCCTATCTCCAGAAGATGGAGGCCATCAATGGCCGAGCAAGTGTCATCGAGCTGCTCGGACGCGGCTCCGGCGAAGTCCTCGCCCATGTCGCGCGTTTTCGCGACTACGAGACAGCTCTCGAGAAGTATCTTCTCGACGTCGTGACGTCCCGCGTGTCCGCGACTCAGGCTACTCAGCCAGCTCAGGTGCCGCCGACGGCTACGTATGTGCCATCGCCGGCACCTCCGGAACGTCCGAAGGCCGTGAAGGTTACGGTGTCCCCGTATTCGGGTGATGAAAGCGACAATCTTGCCTTCTGGCAACGCGAGATCGAGCTCGCCACAGCAGCCGGCTGCATCCGTGATGAACGGCAGAAGATCGCCTTTGCGATCTCGAACATGACTGGCCGGGCGAAGATCTGGGCCCTCACGTGCGAGACCTCGCATCCCGGATGTTTTTCCGACTGGGCAACGCTTGCCAAGGCGATGAAGTCGATGTTTCAACCGCCAAATGTGGCGCATCGCCAGCGAGCTGCGTTTCTCGCTTGTCGGCAAGGTGGCCGCGAGCTGCACACGTATGTGCAGGAGTTACGTCAACTCCGGGCCAACATGGCTGCGAATGCGCTCGCAGAAGACGTCATGCTGACGACGTTCATGGAAGGGATGGATCCCGGTCCTGAGAAGGCTGCGGTTTTCCGCGAGGAGCCCATGCTCCTAGAAGACGCGTTCGTCGTCGCGCTGCGGGAGGACTACGTCCAGCGTCTCTCGCGCGGTTTATCCGCGAGTCCGGCTGCGCCGCCTCCGGTCACGCCGGTTCCACCACCGGTCATCGAACCGATGGACCTGAGTGTCATCGACCTCAGTGGAGTCGATCTCAGCACGGTCGACTTGCGTGCGATCGACGTGAAGGCTCTTCACATCAAGTGTTCTACTTGTGGGAAGTTCGGTCACTTCCAGCGGAATTGTCCGCGCAAGAGGGGCGGTGGTCGTGCTCGCCGTGGTCGGCCGCGGCGCTCGGGAAACCGAGGTGGATCTGCTTCCACGTCGCAGGGAAACGACAGTTCCCAGTAGACGCGGGGCAGTCTACTGGGGCGATCACTCCTCGCTCCGCGACGCCGAGTTCGGCAGTATCGCAAGGCGGGGTGAGAAGATCTCTTCTCAGCAGTTGATGAGCTGCGCATCAGTGGCGAGCTCATCGTCGTCACTGCTCAAGTGAAGGGATTTGCACGTCCCTTCAGAGTCTTAATCGACTCTGGTGCGACGCGCAATTACGGTCGCAAGCAAAGTATTGCTGAGAATGCTTCTCTGTTTGCTCAAGCTTGTGAGCGAGATCTCGGAAGAGTCTCGGTGCGTCTTGCGACGGGCATCGTCGCAGAGACGAAGAAGATCGAAGTCGATCTACGCATTGCGTTTGTCGATTTCGACTCAGTCGAGCGCTTTACAGTGCTCGACATGGATGAGAGGTTTGACCTCATCCTCGGCATGCCGTGGCTTGAGCGCCACGAGCCATGGATCGACTGGAGAACCAAGTCGATTGGGAGCACGTCTCCCGGCAGGAACGGAGCTCAGGAGCGTCATGAACCCTCCTTCGTCCGCCGGCTGATGAGCCCCATCAAGGATGATGGAAGTGCCTACTTCATTGGCGTAGTGAACGCCATGGACACCTCGGGTGTTCCGGAGACGGTCGTGCCGTCTGCCGTGGAGTACGGCGTAGAAGAGGGCGTCGAGTTGTCTCCGCCCCCTCCAAGTACCAGCATGGAAGATGCCTCCGGGATTTGTCCCCTTGTCGCGTGTCCGCGTGCGGTCGAGCCGCTTTCAGGGTCGTCAGGTATGACCGAGCCCATGCCTGAGCCACTCCCGCTCTCGGGCGCGTCGTATGACGTGCACATCGTTGATGTGATGACGGGATCGTCGATCGATCCGTCCACGGTCGATATGGCACCGTTGCCAGAGTTCTCTGAGCTGACTAGCTTGGAGGAACTCCCTATGGACGATTTCGTCCGCGAGCTCAAGGCTGGTGAGATCGCTGAGGTTGTGATCCTCCGATCTGAGCGAGACCTCGCTGAACTCAACACCTCGACGGTGATTGACGAGGATGTCCTCGTTGAGTTTCGTCAGAAGTTTGACGCGCGCCGTGGTTCGGCCATCCTTAAGAATCCGAAGGATCGGTTCTATCCGCTAGCTAAGCGGTTTGCGGAGACTTGCCTCAGCAAGAATCCGCCGGCGGGGTTGCCCCCTGATCGTGGCGTTCGTCACGAGATCAAGCTCAAGCCTGGCTCGAGCTATGCGACGGTTCGCCAGTGGGCTCTGCCGGCCGAACAATCGGACTTCATTGATGAATTCTTTGCCAAGAAAGCCAAGGCTGGCCTGGTGCGCGAGAGCGTCTCGCCGCACAGCGCACCAACGTTCTGTGTGCGCAAGCCAAATGGCAAGTGGAGGATCGTCCACGCGTACAACAAGTTGAACGCACAGACGATTCCTGCGTCCACTCCGATCCCTCGGAAGGATGTGATCATCCACCGGATGTCCGGCGCGAAGAAATTCAGTTCTCTCGACTTGGTCGACGGTTATTACCAAGTGCTCATGGAGCGTGGGGACATCCCCAAGACTGCCGTCAGTACGCCGAGCGGTATGCTCTGGGAGTGGCTCGTGATGCCACAGGGGCTGTCGAACGCCCCAGCGACGTTCAATCGCTTGGTGACCCATTTGTTCCGTCCCCTGCGAGCGTTCGCACAGACGTACTTCGACGACATCTACGTCCACACGAAGCCGGAGCCCGGTCGTGATTTGGATACGCTCCATGAGGATCACCTCCGCCAAGTTCTCGAATGCCTCGAGGAGCATAAGCTTTACGCCAACTTGGATAAGTGTATCTTCGGTGCCGAAGAGATCCCAGTGCTTGGGTGTTTCGTCGGAGTCGACGGTGTTCGGGCGGATCCCGAGAAGGTGAAGGCAATCGCCGAGTGGCCATCGCCACGGTCCGTGAAGGACCTACGCAAGTGGTTGGGTCTCGCCAACTACTTGCACCGGTTCACGAAGAACTACGCCGAGATGGCTCGGCCGCTGACTCAGCTGCTCAAGAATGACGTTGAGTGGTCGTGGTCTCACGACACGGAAGCTGCCTTCCAAAGGATCAAGGAGAGTCTCCTCCAAGCGCCGATCCTGGCGTTGCCGGATGACTCCGGTCCGTATAGCGTCGTCTGCGACGCCTCCGATTATGCGATCGGCTGTGCACTTCTGCAGAAGGACCACGATGGTCACGAGAGAGTCATCTCGTATCAGTCTCGCCAGCTCCAAGCGGCCGAGAAGAACTATCCAGTTCACGACAAGGAGTTGTTGGCGATGAAGTACGCCCTGGTGAAATTCCGCGTTCACCTTCTCGGCGCGTTGCCGTTCGTGGTCTACACAGACCATGCGTCTCTACGCACGGCGACACAGTCCCCGCACTTGTCGCCGCGAATGGCTCGCTGGTTGTCATTCTTTTCAGAACACAACTTTACTGTTGAGTACAAGCCGGGTCGGCTCAACGTGCTGGCAGATGCACTCTCTCGGCGTCCCGACTACGAGATGAACCATCTCACATCAGTTGCTTCTGATGTCTACGACTTGATTCGTGACGCCTACGCAGGCGACGCACAGTGTGCGGAGATCATTCGTGCTCTCAAGTCATCCGACTCGGAGAAGTCTCTCTCGCCTCGTGTTCGAGCCCGACTCCATCGGTACACGTTCGAAGGCGGCCTCCTGAAATATCAGGTCTCGAACAGCGAAGAAGCTCGCGTTGTCGTTCCTGCAGACGACGACCTGCGATATGTGATCGCGCATGGTGCCCACGACGCACCTGGTGCTGGCCATCTTGGCCGTGAGAAGACGTACGCGCTTCTCAGCCCAAGGTTTTGGTGGCCCAAGATGTACAAGTGGGTGTCGCGGTATGTCCGCACGTGTGACGTCTGTCAACGAGTGAAGCCAAGTGCACACTCTCAGGCTCCGCTTCAGAGCTTGCCTGTCCCCAGCGACTGCTGGCGCTCAGTGAGCATGGACTTCTTCTTTGGCATGCCAAAGACGTCCGCTGGGCACAATGGTGTGCTGGTCTTTGTTGACCGTTTGTCCAAGATGGTGCATCTTGTTCCGGTCTCGGATACCTGCACAGGTCTCGACTGTGCTCGACTTTTCGTCGACACCGTGTTTCGACTACACGGTCTCCCCGACTCAATCGTATCGGATCGGGATCCCAGGTTCACTGGTGATTTCTGGGAAGGTCTCTTCCAAATCCTGGGCTCCAGGCTCGACATGTCGACGACAAACCATCCGGAGACCGATGGTCAGACCGAGCGCGCCAACCGCGTCGTCGAGGATATCCTCCGCTCGTATTGTGCGAGTGACCCACTCTCGTGGTGCGACCACCTCCCCATGGTGGAGTTCGCCATGAACAACTCTGTTCATGCCTCGACAGGTCTGTCGCCGTTCTACGTGAACGGGTTGAGACACCCAGCGCTGCCGCTCTGTCTCATGGGCAGTGCCCAGTCTGGTGAGGGAGGGGCTCGGCAATTACTTGCCTCCCAGTTGGAAGGTGTTTCAAAGTCGGCGGAGCGCCGCAAGATCGACGGGTTCTTGTCGACACATGTGAACGTCATCACCCGCGTGCGTGACGCGATGGCAGCTGCCCAAGATGTTCAGAAGGAACAAGCCGACAAACACGGTCGGAAGAACACGCACGTGTTCAAGCCAGGCGACTATGTGCTTGTCAGCACGAAGAACCTGTCTCAGAATGCTGTGTCCAGCTTGGGCAGCTCAAAGCTGCTGCCGAGATATATCGGCCCGTTCAAGGTGTTGAAGCGGAGTGGAAACTCCTACAGGGTCGACCTGCCAACATGGTTGCAGACGCACCCGACGTTCTACGTCGGCTTGCTCAAGCCATATCTCCGCCCCGATGGAGATGCATCAGACGAAGAGTCGTCGGAAACAATTCCAAGCGGAGTTGGCGTCGATATGCAACCACCCACAGTTGCGCACGAGAACGTGCCAGTCACGGATGGTTCCTCTAGCGACTCTCTCGCAGTGCAGGGTTCTGCAGGTGGCGTGGTTCACCCACACAGCGAAGCGCCAAGACGCTCTGCACGGCTTGCTCAAGCCCGTCGAAGTGCGACATGGTCGTCAAATGCGACGGCAGCGTCGTCAATACGACGTCGGGTTACGTTTGCCGAACCCGAAGGAGCACGTCGGATCCCCGACACTGGTGTGAAGACCAGAAGGAAAGCGCTGCGACCGGTGCGCGCTCCTTTGCCTGTGATCGACAGGAATGGCGAACGCCATTATCACGTCGAGTCTCTCGACAGTGTGCGTGTGCACAATGACGTCCGCCAGCTCTTGGTCAAGTGGCTTGGATATCCAAGCAACCAGAGCTCCTGGGTCGATGAGAGTGTTCTCAGGCAAGATTGCTCTGATCTTGTTCGTGCATGCGAACATGATCATCCTGGATGGTTCCAGTAGGTGGGACCGACCACCTCCATCAAGATGAGAAGAGTCTCAAGTTCCTCAAGGAAGACGGTCAGTGGAGCACACGGAAGGTCCGTCTCAGTCAAGTCGACTGTCCCTGTCTATTGTAGACATGGGTACAAGACCCAAGCAGAAGGCCATAAAGATGGCGAGAACGCCGCGTTCGGCGCAGTCGAAGCTTCGACAACGTCCACCGACCTCATCGGTTGCGTTGGACAACGCTCGCACCAAGCCAGAGTGGCTGGCTCAGTTTGGTGTTGCTACACCGAGCAGTTCTCTGCGGTGTAGCCATCACGCCCGAGCGTATGGCCGACAACACGAAGTTGTCCGGCAGCGTCGTTGTTCGACTGCCACGGGTATCCCCGCACTCCACGAACTCAGTTGAGTCGCTGGATGAGGCTAGCCAGCCTCTCGAGTACTTGGTAGTACTCGCGGTGAATACCCACCGACCACAGTCTCCAGAATTGGACTGGACCCAGTTCTGGGCACCGTCAAGAGACGAAGTTTGCGAGTTCGCATCGTACAGGTCTGTACGCTTGCACGAGGCAAGAACCCATCGCACTGAGTGTGTGTGCCAAGTTTGGGCTTGCCGCGAGCTCTGCTCGCCTCGCAATGGTCGTCTGACCATGCCATTTTGGCTTGCCGCCGTCAGACGGCAAAATGGCCCAGTTTTGGGGGATCGTCATGATCCAGTGGTCGCTGGCGACCGCGCGCACGTCTGCATGCGTCTCATGACGCAGCGAGGTGTTGCGCCAAGCCGCTGCGGTTCTCGGTCAGTCGTTGTCGAAAAATCGACACGCGACTTCGCGCTCATGGTCGCCATGAGTCTGTACCCATTTCCGTGTGGGTCCTCGGAAATTCCGTACTGGAATAGGCTCGTGTTCCTTTTCTAGGACACGGCTGTTCCTAAAGTAGGGACAAGGGTGTTCCTCATTTTGGGTGGGGGGTGGTGTAACGGGGTACAAGGTTACACAAGTAGGTTAGGTTGTGTAGGTACATAATGTGTGTGGTCCACTTAGGGGAAAAGTTACCCTAAGTAGTGACTCTCTTTTATTAGATTCAGTAGGTGATATCCCTGGGTATTAGATACCAGGGATATCAGGTATAGGGGGAATTATTCCCCAGGGGACAAATCTGAATACAATCAGTTCGCTTTTTGCCAAGTCCTTGGCGCTCGTCGACAGGGGTCGACTCGGAGCGGCTGCTCACGCTTCCTCAAGCGCAGGTGCTGTGTACGGTCGTGGACCGTTACAGCGCATCATGTGTCGACTACTTCCCACTAATCTCGCACTGATTGTATGTCGCCCGGGAATTCAACTGGTTCTATCGCGTCGCCACATCTACAATATACTGTGTCTAGCTCAGCACGATCGTGCCTTGTTTCACGTCCCGACCGATTTCCATACCAAGCACGAACTTAGCAAAGCCGAGCTCCTTGTGTCGAAAGTGTTCAACGAGCTGGTCTTCGATTGACACAGCCACTTCTGCGATTTTGGCAGCGATCAAGATGTCATCGACGTAGTCTCCTTGCTGCCATGCTTGACAAATATGCACGAGTCCATGTCGGACGACACAAAACCCATAGCAATCAACACTCGGTCAATTGTTCGGTTCCACACGTGTGATGCTTGCTTGAGGCCATAGAGGGACTTGCGTAGAACACACACCATGTCTGACTGTACGTCGACAGCATCCGGCACCTCCATATAAACGACTTCATTCAGCACACCATAGAGAAAAGCTGTGTCGACATCAAACGGCATTACGACAAACTTCTTGCTGCTGCACACGGCCAGCAACACTCGAATCGAGTTGATGTTTGCAACCCGAGAGTAAGTCTTGAAGTAGTTCACACCGAACTGTTGTCGAAAACCACGAGCAACAATGGGTGCCTTGTAACGCACTACCTCACCCTTTTCATTCCGATTCTTTGCGAAGATCCACTTACATCCGATAACATTCATGCCACGTTCAGGAGGGACTACTTCCCATGTGCCATTTCGCATGTGCGCAGCAATCTCCTCACAGATGGGGTCGCGCTAACGGGGTTGTTCACGGCCGGTCGTTGCATCTCCATAAGTTGATGGTACATCAGTCAAACCGACTGCCGCAAAGCTGTACTCTTCTTCCCAATCATTCAGTCGCTTCGGCCGTGGCGCACCAGGAACGTCATCTCCATGATCATACAAGACAATGCTACGGGCATCCGTTGTCGTCGATTCACCATTGGCAAGTCGTAGTGGTTCATCATTGTCACGCAGGCCCCCAGTGGTCTGAAACCTATTGCTTGTTTTCGGGTAAGCCGTCTGTTGGAAGACCAAAGCATCGCTGAGGTTTCTTGGAGGGTTTTGGTGCACTAGAGCCGGTCATTCCGCCAACGGCAATTCAGCAACACCTTTTCCGTTCATGTGGCCCTGTGGCACGGCAGTACCACTCGAATCGGTTTCTTCCATCTGCTCCTCTATCTATACATCTTTGCCGTGTCTGCATCGTCAGTCTTGTTGGCGTCGTCGGCGTCTTGCTTCCCAAATATTCTGAATGCTAGTCTCAGTCTGTGTGTTATAGAGGCCATCGACCTCCCGCTCATCCATTGCGAGCGTTCGGCTAAGCTTGACCTTACCGGTCTCAACATCAACGACCCGGTACGCCTTGGTCTGGTCCGAGTAACCTATCATCATGCACTAATAGCTTTTGGCGTCAAGATTATTAGCTTATTGTGCCTGGTCGAGTCGATGTGAGTATAGCCCATGGATCCAAATACTCGTAGATGGCCGAGGTTCGGGCGACGGTCATGGCAAAGTTTATACAGCGTGACGTCTGGATGCACAGTATTTGTTGGAATGAACACAGCAAGACTCTATTGAAAAAAAGTTCCCTTTATTACTCGTTCCCTTATTCCTAGTTGCTAGCTCTAGACGTGCTCAGTCTGAAGCAAAAAGGAAAGTGAGCTCCACTTTCCTCGCTTCTTGTTCCTCATCGCACTGGTTGTGGGCCTCGGTCAGGCCGGAGAGGTTGCCACCCAACCGTCCAGTCTGACCGAGGCCTTTACCGAATTGCACTTGTATAAAACTGTATTAAACATAGAGTCTAACAGTATTGACTTGTCGATTCAGCAGATACACTGTCGTGTTCACCGCGTCAGCCCACCATCGTACGTCCAGGCCTTCAAAGTGCAGCATGCTCCGCCCCGACTCGATGATTGCGCATGAATAGGATGTCCTATTCATTCGCTCGGCAAGTCCGTTTTTCTGAGGACCGTACGGTGTCGAACGCTGATGATCGATACCACTCGCGCGGCAAAGTGCGTCGACCGACGTGTTGACAAATTCGATCCCATTGTCGGCCCGAAATGTCTGGATCTTCTTGCCAAACTGGTTTTGTACGAGAGCCTTGTACTCTGCAAAGCGAGCTGCTACTTTGCTCTACTTTTTCTTGAGAAAATAAACAGTGACGTAGCGTGAGTAGTCGTAGATGAATGTCAGTATATACCGTGCACCACCAGTCGAGGGGGTCTTGAATGGTCCCATGTGGTCACTGTGGATTAACTCGAGGACTCTATAACTCTTTACATAAGACTTTGACGAAGGGAACGAAGCGACAGTCTGCTTCCCCTTCAAGCATCCTGAGCACAAGGCGCCGGCTTCGCCCTTAATCATCGGCAAACCATCCACAGCCGCCTGTGTGCCAGTGTAGCGTCCGCTTGATGCATGGCCTAAGCGCGCGTGCCAAAGCTCCCACTGCGCTGGAGCTCCAGCACAGTCGACCATCATGGCCGTCTCAGGTTCTACCGAGAGCTGGTACATGGTCCCGACCCTTGGTTTATTAAGAGTAAGATGACGCTCTTGGAACCTTCAAGAGCGTCATCCTACTCTTAATAAACCAACAAAAACTTATGCCGAACTTCACAGCAATTCCACGCGCTGTGATCTGAGCGATCGAGATGTGGCGACGACCCAGTATCGGAATGTGGAGAAACTGAACGATTTCGACGCCGTGCTTGGCCAATATTTACGGAAGGAGCACTAGCAGAAGCATGTTCTGGTAGCAGGGTGCATTATCAGACTGGAACACGATGCGTGTAACTTCAGGGAGGTCCTTCCGCAGACGGATAATCACAGCCTCAATCATTGATAACATCTTGCTTATTGTCAGGTGGACAAGTGATCGTAGTACAGCTTCTGGTCGATCACCTCGGGTTCATATCCGTCGTAGCCCTCTTGATACTCGAGATATTGGACTAACGCACCATGCCACGTCATACCGCGTTTGCCGTAGTGCTCAACCGTCTTCCCACGATAGTACAGAGGCTCCAACTTCATTTTGAAGTGGTTTAACGCTATCACTTCTGTTGTCACTTTGCTCTGTAGCGTTGCATTTTTCAGATCTTCCGTGGCCTGGTAAATCACAGCCTGTTGGTTCAACACTCGTAGACGATGGCCGAGGTATAGTCTCGCCTTATTTGCGCATTCGTCAAGCGCCTGAGACGCCGTTTTTGGTGCACCCGCAGCTCTCAAACCTGTTCTGATGTGCTTGAAAACGCGAAGATGTTGACACAATCATCACATGCGCCAGCTTCAGGAGTGCATTTCTCGGGTGTGTGGCCGAGCGCGTACTGGATGTCATGAAGCCTGCAGGGTAGGTTGGACTGAACATGCTCGTCAAATCCATACTTCTAGTACGATTGCACTACCTCGACGTCCACGAGGAGCGACCCTTCATCATCTTTTGAAGCAGCCGCTGTGTCATTCACTAGAAGACCCACAACGTAGTCAACGGCTGTCCTAGTATCCGGGTCTCGAGCAGTGATTCGATTCACTACGCGGAACAATGTCGCTCGTGAGAGAGGTTTGAGATTAGATGGAACACTCAGAGTATAGGCCTCGAACATATGCGTTAGAGTCTTCTGTCGTGTGATGGCGGGTATAATGGCCCACGTTCCCTCGAGCTTTAAACGCTTCGCACCCCACGAAAGGTACGTCACATTCGTTCCCGATAGAATGAAATTCACTGCATGCTTCACAGTCTCCTCTGTCAAACTGCTGAACTTGATGCGCCATCGTCTCGATCGCAGTACCAACTTGAAGAAGTTTGAGATCTTTGCGACCTTGCGCAAAGCTTTCAGGGGATAGCGAAAATATCATCTCGGCCGCAAATGATTCAATCAACGATCGCCTTTGAAACTGACACATGACGGCGCGCAACAAGCTTTTTTCGCACAACCCTTTCTGTACCATTGGGTAGCATTCTGCAACTGTACGAAGTAATGTGCTGGGCTCGCTCTTCAATTGATTGTCTTCTCCACCGATGACACATTGCATGAGCTCAGTCGTTGCGGCAGGGTTGTTCGCGCAGACAATTGAGCAGACGCGTTGAATGATCTCGCAAACGATCGATATCGCCCAGCGGGCACCTGATTTATCACGTTGCTGCCAAAAACATGGATCCTGACGCTGTATCACTGGTGGGATATGCTTGTGGAAGCGCTCGGCTCTATCATCCAAGCGAAGACTTTCAACACGTCTGAGATTGTGGTGCACTTTGACGTGCTTCTCACAGCAGGGTTCGAGCTGTAAAATAAAGAGTGCAGAACGAACTCTGTCGCAGGTGTGAGCGGTGACTCGGACAAATCACCGGGTTTGTATGTATTTGTTGCTCGTTTGACGACTGCCATGTCTTCATCAGCCTACACGCCCTTCTTCGCTTGCTCACGCTGGCCCTTCAAACGCGCCGCTACCCGAGCTGGTTTAGTGCCGTCTTGATCACATCCACGTCGGCTACACAGCCCGCATCCTGGGTGGCTGCAGATCCTCACCTTGCACGAACACGCCCCAGTGCCGTCTCGCTGACTCTCCATTTGTTGCTTATTTGCTGAACACACAGGTTGGATTATTTGTCTCTAAACAGCACCCAACCTACTTTTAGTCTTTCGTGACCTTTCTCCGTCTCCCACCATTGGATCACCATTAGCAAACCCGCCAACGTCAAGAGATTGCAACACGACCGAGCGAAGACCCGTCGCATGAAACACTTGATGTCCTTCTGGTCACAACAGGTGAACCTGCCACCACCTGATTGTCCAACGTTGAGTTGGTGCCTTTAGTGATGATGCAATCTCACCCTGCATGACAATTATTCTGGCGTGGGATACACGGGTTACGGAAGAAAGCCGGGGATGGGCACTACTCTGTGCAACAAAGTACAGCAGATTTCTCTATCCAATCGCTCCAATATCACTTGACTGGTAGAGTAGCTGCGGTTTTATGACTATGTAATGTCGCGCTCTCCGCGTTATTCCTGTTGGAAAGTAAGTTCTCAACTGGTTTTGTCTCTCTTGGAAAGCAAGTTCTCAAGCAGATTACGGTAGGTCCACTCTTCAAGACAAGTCTATTATTATAGTATATTTTGGGCAGACTGTGAAAAACATATGGGAAGGTGGGGATATATAGTATGACCGCACATTCAAGACTTGTTCAGCTGGTCGTGGTGGTCCATGGTTGCTGTACCCAAATCGAATCCTTTGTGATCGTGCCCGGTTTGGGGTTTCGGGTTGAAGCGTCCCCCGGGACACAACAACCATGGTTGGCCTAACCGTTGGAGGCCTAGAGATGGGTGAGGAGGCGGCGCTTCAGGTCGACAGTCTTGAGGCTGTGCGGCTAGGTCTCAGGTCTTGGCGGAAAGACCAGGATCTCGGACCTGATGACCTCTTGCACCATAATCTGCTGTCGATAGGATCCCGCCAATCGTTGATCTCTATTCTATAATACGTGTCTCCCATTGGTCAACTTGGGTTTTTCCGCCACAATCTCTTGGACCGTCATAATCTGCTGAAATACGTTACGCCTTTCGTATCATGGAGAAATGCTTGATATAAATATCGAGATAGCACTTGGTAGCACTTCTCGTCAATCCGATACCGACATGGTGATGTCCGAAGATTCCGACTTCGTGATGGCGTCAAGTCATCCAGCGCTATTGCGTCAAGACCATCTGTACCTAGATGATGCCCAGTGGGCGAATCTCCAGAAGATGTAGGCCATCAATGACCGAGCAAGAATCATCGAGCTGCTCCGACGAAACTTTGGCGGAATTCTCTCCCATTTCGCGCGCTTTCACGACCACGAGATAGCTCTCGAGAGTCATGTTCTGGACGTCGTCACGTCCCGTGTGTTTGCGACTCAGGCTACCCAGCCAAGCCAGGTGTCGCCGACGGTCTCCTATGTCAACTCGATGCCAACATGGCTGCGAATGCGCTCGTAGATGCCGTCATGCTGACGACGTCCATGGAATCAATGAGTCCCCAGTGGTGAGATTTCTGCGAACACCCCGCGCTCCTAGAGGTCGCGTTCGTCATCGCGCTGCGAGAAGACTACGTTCAGTGTCTTTCGCCCGGTTTATCCATGAATCCGGCAACGCCTCACGCCACGTCGGTTCCGCCACCGGTCTAAGGCTGAGCATCATAGACCTTAGTGGAGTCGCTCTGAGCACGATCGACTTGCATGCGATCGACGCAAAGGTTCTTCACATCCAGCGTTCCACTTCTTGGAAGTTTGATCTCTTCCAGCGCTATTGTGCGCGCAAGAGGCACGGTGTTTGTACCCGCCGTGGTCAACCACGGCGCTCATTGCATGGAAATGACAGTTCCCACTTGGCGTGGCGCTGTCTGCTGGATGATCGCTCGTCACTACGCGACTCAAGGGATCTATTCCCTGCAGCCACGATCTATTCGTCATTTATGTTGACTTCTCAAAAATGAACAAATACGGTTGCATGCATTTCATACTTTTCAGTAACTACCAGCTGAAACGTATATAGCAACCTCAGTGGACCAAATCTGCCGGTGTAGCCGATTTTTAGCTTTGCGACCTTGCCTTGTCTGACGCGTAGAATCCTACTTGGCAAGCATCTTTTGCGTCCTCAATGTCGACATCATCACATCTGATGGGGCTTTGATTGAATCTTACATGCGGAAGTATCCTCTGGGTGCCGACGATATACAATACACTATTTCATGATGGATGCAAAAACCTCACCAGCAGTTGAGGCGTTCAACCAAATGAACATGCGATTTCTGCCAAATGAAGAGCCAGAATATCAAAAGCAAGAAGGAGGAATACCTTGTGTTGCTTCGGTTTGACAAAATCGGTCGATGGAAACGAACGCAATTTTTGGTGAGCAGATTTCCGAGCCGAAATTGGTGGACGCCTGTGGTTAGACAAAAAAAGTGGCGGCAAATTCAAACGTACTGACTTACAGAAGAAGAATGTTTCGGTTTACTGGACTGATGGGCGACGGAGCCTACACACGTACCACCACGTCAATACCATATCCAACCGCAAAACGTGCGTGGAAATGCACCTCTTCTTGTTCGCGTAGGCGTGTCATGTGAGCTGACAGAGCGTCTCCAAGCGAAATGCTTTCGTGGCAACCTTGGCTGCCCATCGTTTTGCTCTTTTTGGAACCGGAAAACGAGCGTAGCAGTTCACGGTCCTTCAGCCACGTTCTGAGCGTCGACTCGCTTGTGTCCATGACGGATGCCACCGTCGACAGAGGCTCGCCGTCCTCGATCATCGCGATCGCGTTTAGCTTCTCTTCGATCGTGTAGGTACGGCGCTGGCGCTTGGTTGGGGCGGCGAACATCGTGCTCGTGATGCGATGGGTGGAAAAGTTTTGAAGTGAGTGTGCCCCCGCGCGGCAGCCTCGGGGCGAAATCCAGAAGCGCGCCATTTGGTTTGGGCGCGGAAATCGGAGAGAACAAAAACTCAGGACTAGCGTGGGATTGGTGGAAAATAATTGGATTGATTGGACCGATAGCGGTTTTGTTTTATCTGGTGTTCTTTTCCGTCGTTATCCGTAGCCCCAACCATTGCGACGCTGATGTGGTCAATTGCTCGGAGGCATACAAATAAGGGGCCCAGCAGTAGTTTTGACAACGTAATGATAAGATCGATGCAGCGTTGTCGACTACCACCAACAGCTACGTAATTGAGCAATCAAAAGATAGCGTACATATCCAAATTCACATCCTCTCCAGCGTGAAGCTACAAACTCTGCACACAAAAAACGGCAAGAAAGCGATGGAATCGCGCCAACCGAGCGACGCACTTAACCCATGCTGCTGTCCGCAACTTCTGCTAGAGCACTACGGAGGATGCGGCCACGCGCCATACACTGGAGGGCGGGAACTGGCCATGAGCCCGGCATTCCTCGGGTCGTGATGGGAATCAAGAGAAACTTGCAAATGGATCCAGAGAAGTATTTCTGGATCGAAAACCCCTCTAGCGATATTTAATTGGACAGTACAGGTGAGCAGTTTGATGGTTCTTGGTCTCGGTGGTTCAAACAGCCAGGGACGGAAAAGTGGAGTGGAACCCACAATACTCTCTCCACTGATTCAATACACCTTCAAAGGATGAGCTTACAGGTTTTGCTTGTATGAAGCATCGCTCGATTCTGCATCTGGGGGATAAAAGAGCAGTTTTAACAATTTTTAATCAATTGCGAATGCGCCGTATTACCCTAACACGTGGCATAAAATATTGCCGAATTAGCGTACTGTGAGAAATATCTTCGTAGCCTACCAAGTGCATGAGCTAATGACGTGTAGCCAAGCAATCGAGACAACACTAACCTTCAACAGTAGGTCCGATGGTGGGACCGGAATCATCTCATTCGAGAGATTTCCAAAGCCAAAATCCGCACCCGCTCCCGCACACGGAATAAAATAGTCCAGAACCTTTCTAAATCGATGGGTGTGCGGGATGGGACCCGGAGATTTGAGTGAATGTGGAGATTGTAAACGTACAACGTGAAACAACGCACTGCGGAGCGATGGCGAGGCGCAATATCGCTCTTCTCCGCCAGGTGAGCGCCGACACGCTCTTCAAGGTGAAATACGGTAGCGTCATGGACGCGTAGGAGAAGCTTACCAGGGTCGTTGCCCAAGTTCCAGGCTTCGAGCGGGAGAGCTTCGACGGGAAAAGGGCCCAGAACCGCTTCTGTGCGCTGCCAGAGAAACACAAAGTCGACGACAAAGAGTTAGCCAGGCTGTCGGTTACGTCTGAAGAATAGAAGGAGAAACGAGAGCTCCTACAGTTTCGCTTGGCTGTCTTTCGTGACCACAAGCTTGATGAGGCTGCAAAGACCGAAGAGGAGAGAAAAAAAAGAAAGACGATGACATCGCAGCAGGCGCCAAAGCCAGAGACACTGTGATGTGGCGTCTCGGCAAGCGTAGCTCCGAGGTCGAGCGCAAGACTCTGGAGAATAAGGGCAAAACCAACGTCACGAGCTTATCCACCGGAGATAGCATGCCTTTTTTTTAAGTCGATGGCCGCCCACAGCGTTTTCATCCTGCCGAATGACCACTCAACAGCCTCGCGGACGCAGCTGATCGCTCGATTAAATGCTTGCTGCTGCTCGGTCAGAGACACACCCTTGTATGGCGCCACGACGTGGCGGTAGATACATACCATACGCAGAATCACCGTAGATAAATTGACCGTCCAAAATGTCGTCGTGCTGAGCGAGCCGCTCGCGCAACTCACTAAGCCGAAGCATGGTCGAGTCGTGAACGCGCCCTTCCACGGAGCCCTTGAAATGGACACAGAGTCAGTCTGGGGCCGTCAAGCACTGAACGTTGACGCGATGGATTCTTTTGTGACCATTGTAGATCACCTTTTGTAGGTTGTTCTGCCGCTAGATACGGCAGGTCGCCACTTAGATCCCATCTATGATCATGCATGTGATCTCAAGAAGTCGCTTCGTGTGACATCGGTGTCTGCCTGTTTAAACCTTGATGTCGCATTGAAGCTCCCGCAAGGATTGTTTGTAGTCGCAAAGCCAGGCGGAGTATGGAACACCTGCCATCGCCAGTATCTACTCTGGAGCCACTGTGTCGCAAAATATGGCACAAACACCGTCAACTGCGGGATCACCATCCATTGCTCGTACACAGAAGCCATTGCATTGAGGAAAATGCCAAAACTGTCTGTATACTCAGTAGTAGATCTCATAATTGATGCCCATCCTTGGCTACCTCTACCAAAATAGAAGCGTATACTATGAGGTGATTTCGGTAATGTTACTATGGGGTCTGAACGTGGTTTGGTGGTATGGGCGCGCCATGTGTCACGTAGTAGGTTGAAAACGGAGAAAGTTGGCGTACGTAACTCGCTTCGAACCGCCGACGGCAACAAACTTTACTTGGAATTAGACTTGAACTTCGAGATATCACTGATTCTTCGAAGTGGACGTCCGAACCTCCAACACGCCCATTCAACGGGTCCTCACTTACCAGAGGTAACGAGAGTGCACTTCGAGAAGAAGAGAATGCTTCGGGGTTGGCCCGATGTCGGCGCGGACGAGACCACCCAGACGAGACCACCCAGGCTCAGACATATTCCTGTCCGACTGGTCGAATCCGACTTCCTGATACAAACTGTAAGCTGTTTCACTGACTAGAAAGGAGTTCGATACAACTGGGAACGGTCTTGTCGAAGGGGGGAACTTTCTGTACTGACTTCCCGGATGGGAGGCTGTGAATCGTTCTCACCCTCTTCCCCGGGTTATTGGGTTTTTCCTACTTCAATAGCAGGCCTCTATTCAGCCCTGCCACGCTACACCTACTGTTTTGTGTATTATTCTCTGCTGCTCGCGGATCCTCTAATCAGGCCCACGATCCTAATGCCTACTGTTTGTATGCATTCTTTTTCGATACTAAAACTGCTTACTGACTTATCACAGCAATTTAAAGATTTTCCACGCCACTTCACCACACATGCAGCAATGCCGGGTTCGAGTCCCTTCTCTGGGAGTGATTCCGCAGCACCATGCTGAATTGGAGGGCCATGAGGTTGATGCGTGTGCGCTGCTACTTCCACTGATAAATGAGCGCCCGAACTAGGATCCGTGGGCGGTTGTTGAGAAACAGGTTGGCTATGGTATCGATAGAGCCGTCCGCCATGTAGAACTCCAATGCTGCGTTCTTTACATCATGTGAAATTGGCATGCGCTCGAAGTTGTTTGGCTTCGCATGCTCGCCCTTTACGCCGGTCCCCCCCCCCCCCCCCTCCCCGCGCGCCATTTCCGAACAGCTGGACGGGGAATCGCCGCTGTCACAAAACGGGTAGCATTTATGTACTATATCCAAAACAATACTCGGCTACAACTACCATAGTAGAAGCGCGTATCTTATGAGATCGCATCAATTATGAGATCTACTATAGAGTAGTGCATGTGCATGCCCTTCATGACAGCACGGCGCAGCTGCTGGGTTTGCTTCCTCACGTTGTAGAACACGTGGAAAAAGCACATCGAAAACGTTGATTGTGCAAACTCGTCGACTTGTTGGAAGGTATTAGACTGGGCATCCTCCGCGCCACCCATGACGAAGTTGATATTGAGACGCGCGCCTGGTTGAACGTGACCAATAACGGAAACTAATAGCAATCGCAACGCGGCCCTCTATCAACGGGATGACGAAATAGTAAGCGATCCCGAGCGGCAGCGTCCAGAAGACGAACCAGCGATTGCCAGGCACGAACAAGAGCGTCTTCCAAAGCACGAATTCGCCTCTGCGCACGTCGTACATGACCACTCTTTGGTCTCGGTCCAGCTCTATCTCGACCACGATAGAGGACAGTCGTTGAGAATTTCAGCGCATCGCCGGTCTCTTTCTCTAACGTTCGAATTTGCGACGTGTGCAACTCTCTTACACGGCCTCCAATGGAGATGGTCTCACGTCGCATATTATTGTGAATGGCCAGTCTCTAACCATCTGAGCACTTTCATTGGGTGCCCTAAACGGTCTCTATCTCGCTGTGGGATGGAATCGCATGAAGGTGTCGAAAAAGTTGGTAACTATCCACTCGATCTCGTCCTACTTGGTGAAGATGTCCATGATGCCTCTTCATCTTGCTTCTGTTGAAGTGTCTGTGGAACAATACGACAGGAGACTCTCCTCTAAATTGGACATCTGTTTCAAAATAGAGCAGCCAATCGCATTGCGTGGATATTTAGGGTTAGGGAGCCAGCGCTACGAATGCTCAAAGGCCCGAAGACACTTGGAGTCCTCGTTCATTGTCCGCCTGCTGACGATCAAGATTGCTGCCAACTGATACTACCTCGCGTCAGTGAAGCCACTTCTTCTGATGGACGGGTATACCAAATCGCTTATGAAAGTAGCATCTCCATGGAATACAGTCGACCGATCGTAGCTTGCGAAGCGAACACACGCAGAAAGTAGCTCCAAAGTGGTTACTTCGAGAATGAACGGATCATCATCCACGCCTTTGCAGACGTATGGAGCACCATTCCCGTCCTCGCGCGCCACAAAGACAAATGGTGAATCTTCAGGATTATCCACAATGAACTTGAGCCTGTCGACGGCTTGTTGGACCGCGTATAACGTGTTTTTCGTCCCTTGGTGGCGGCGAAGGTACTTCACACAATTCTGTACTTGACGGAGCGATGGATAGCCGCGCATTGGCGGGACGATGTCACGAGATGACTTTATGTTGCTCAGGATCAGCATTGGCGGGATCATGCATTCGTCTTGTTGGAGAATGCACGCTTTCATCGGGTCGGCGACGACAGATCCATGGCGAACACCCCAAGGTGACTCTGCCCCGCGCAGATGACTGCGACCATCGTGCAGCACGATCCACTCGTCGCACTGTCCGCATGACCTCACTTTCTACTTCAATGGGCTGACGCCTTGTTCTTTACACGCTGGACTGTTGCAGACGAATCTCCTCTCCACCATGGTGGTCACCGTAGTGCCCTTTTACGGCTTGCCCGACGATTGCCGTGGTGCCTTGGTCGTGGAGGCGCGTTTCCATCGGGCGAATTACATAAGGTCGATGCGGATCCGTGTGGCTGACCTTCGCACAGCAAAACTCGTCATCTTGGTAGGTCTCATAGTCGTACGTCGAGCATAGCGACTTCACACAGGACCACTCCATTTTTGTTTTCATGCCTCCTCCAACGAATGAGCGCGAACAGTTTCTTCAAATGTGGACCACGCTATACAGCTTTATCTTTTGTGGGCCACGCAGGGTGGAGCACTGCCCTATACTTGAGTGGACCACAATTCTACTTGACAGAGAACAGCAGCTAAGTGCATAAATGCCGTCGAGGACACCACACTCCTGTCTATGCCCCACTTGTTCTGTAGATCCCAACCACCTGTCTGTGGAGTTCATCCGGTGTGTTCGCAGATATGTGCTTGTCACCAAATTGCTGTATGCATCCTTGGATCACTATTTCCCCCACTTGTTTAGTCTGTGCGATTCACCTGCTCTCCTGTTGCCCTCACTTGTTTAGTCTATGCGATTCACCTGCTCTCACTCAGAATCGAGGAAACCACGCGATTTGGTTCTGTCTCATGATGGTCGCTTTATATTATGGCGCTCGGATCTGCCATCATCTGCGCAAAAGAAACGTAGAGCACATGACAACACAAAAAATGCAGTGACAAACACACGACAAGCACTGATCGAAGTGTGTTTCTCATACCATACACGTGATCACCGTTTCAGTTGTTGGAGAGAAGGTCTCGCTTCGTCGCGGCTCTCTCCGTGCGCAGTAGCACAGCCAACGTACCCACGAGCATCTGAGCTGCGTAGTTGGTGTCCTGGCCAGAGAGTGTTCCGCCGATGTGAACGCGATAATCGGTTGCATCGTCGTTGAGAAGATCGAAACAGACCCACACAAAGTTGTACGCCCACATGTCTCTCTCCTGGCTGGTTCGCTTCTGAACCTGGGGCACGTGCACGGATCGCACAAACTGTGTGAAGCCGGTGTCGGTCTTACTCTGACTCACGAGGTAGAAGGTGTGGACATCGATCATGAGCGCTGGCGACCGCTCGGTGCACCGAACGATCCAGATATCCGGTGTGACCTCTTGCACGCGCTCCATCCACCCCGTCCCGCGGTCGCCGATCATGACCTCACAATACGCCTCATGGCTGGTATTCATATCCCACGTGACCTTGGCAAAGTCGGCGACGGGAAAACCACGAAATGTCTTCTCGAAGCTGAATTGGATAGCGTCTCTCGATGGTACCAGGCGACGTCGAACACGCCACCCGAAGAAGCTGGAGCCGATGAACTGTGTATGCATGCACTAGAGAAACGCGTTCAGTTCTTTCTGCGACGTCTCGATCTCGGTCAAACAGTCCTCCAGTGTCCATGGCTTAAAATTGCGACGGGTAATTGCTCTCCACCGCCTCACGCTTTCCTCCCAGTCGTCGCTTGGTTCTCTGGCTAGAAGGCTCTCGATTGCGTAGGATGCCATTTGATGTTCTCGCAACAGGCGAGTTAGAAGCCTGCGCTCCTGCTCGAGATCTTGCTGTTCTTGAACTAGTCGTGCTGTCCGCTGGAGGTGAGATCTCATCCTCGCGGACTTTGAATCGAGCAGAATCTCCCAGAGGCCGTCATCGTCTGCGATCGTCGGGAGAACCGCGGTCATGCGCTCGAGAAACTCGACTGTCGCGTGCTGTTGCGCGATGACAACCTCGAGTTCGCACATCACGACTCAATTATCCTCCCACGGAACAAGTCGAATTTTTAAAGGATCTCGTGAGCGTACCTTTCGGCGCTCCCGGGACTTGCGTTCGCGTTCGCGCAGCGTCTTGCGGTCAAGGCGCGACACCGCCGATGGCACAACGGCCAACGAGGGGGAGCCCGTAGACACTTTCATTGTTCGAGAAGAACAAGAATTGAGACCGTCCCTGATACCTTGGCACTGGGCGAGATGATGGCTGCCGACTGTCTTCTCTGCCGACTTCGCATTTAACAGCATTTAAGTCGGGCCAAATTGTTTGTGTCGTCTGAAATACTCGGGCGCTGGCGTCATCGCAACGAGGTTCGTGTCGTCTTGAGCATAAATCCCATTTTTTTTGTATTACGGAAGAAGATAGACACCGTAGCGATCGGGGACGACCAACCCGACCCAGCTTCAGCTCCCCGGGGTCGCATAAATCACGTTGGTACCCAAGGTTTGGACGAGTCACCAGTTTATTTCGAGTTTTTACACTTTCTTTCGTGAGGGCTTCAGAAAGCGTCCCGGATCAAATCCTGAAGGTATTGCTTGTGAGGGCAACAAGGGGAGGCTTGGGGTTAGTCCCATGGATTGCCGAACCAGCCGGGCCCAGCGGAGATGAGGCCCAACTGAATCCATTGTTATCTTATGTTCAAGCGTGACAGAATCTCGACTCACGAGGGCCGAGTTAACAGGAAAGGAGTCGTGAGCCGGGGTGTGGTGTGGATAGGGAAGGAGAATAGTTTCGTTCGAGGACGAATGTTGGGAGCTGATACGCACATCTCGTTATCTGTTCATTCATGTCTCGCGTGATCGGCTTGCACGGCTGCAAATTTTCAGGTGTGCATGAGGCGTCCACACCTAGCACGATCAACCAATGGCGAACATGGCTTCTCCAGCGAAATGGGTACTTTTTTTTACAACACATCATGACCACGTAATCCCCTCTTGTGTGCCAAACTGCTAAACCAACAAGGCTCAAAACCTATGATTACTGGTTAGGAACTGTCGCCTGGTTGCGACTGCCTCGGCTCTCAACAACACGGCCAACGTCTCAACAAGCCAGCGTGCTGCGTACTCCGAGTCATGGCCTGACAGCGTCCCACCGAAATGCGTCCGGTAATCGCTCGCATCCTCGTTGAGCGCTTCGAAGCTTAGCCACACAAAGTCGCTCGTCCACATGTCGGTGCGCTCGCAAATCCTGTTCTGGACCTCAGGCACGAACAACGAGCGCACGAACTGAACGCACCCGTTCTCGGTGTGCAGGCGGCTCACAAGGTAAAACATGTGTGCATCCATGGAGATCGCTGTGTATCGCTCAACGCAGCGTACAATCCACACATCCTCAGTGAGTTTCTGAAGAACCTCGACCCAACCTCTTCCGTGGCCGGCGTTCATGACGGCGTTGAACGTGTCTTGATCCGTGTACACATTCCACACGGTTCGCACGAAGTCACTCATGCGGAAGCCTCGCAACGTTTTCTCGAAGCTGAACTGCACGGCGTTCCGAGACTCAATGATGCGCCGACTCGCACTCCAACCGAAAAACCCCGCTCCAATTCGCTGTGTCTCGTCGCTCCACAAGTACGCGCTCATCTCTTTTTGACACTGTTCAATCTCCGGGAGGCAATCGTTCATTGACCAAGGCCGGAAATATCGACGCGTGATCAAGCGCCACCGCTTGACGCATTCTTGCCAGTCGGTGGTCGGCCTCATCTCCAGCATCTTGGCGATCGCGTATGAGGCCAGGCGGTGCTCCTGTAGAAGCACGCTGAGCTGCGCGTTAGCCAACTCAAGTTGACGTCGCTCAAGATTTAGTCGGAGTTGGCTGCTCAAAAGTGTTCGCAACTGCACGGCCTCGGGATCAAGCAAGACCTCCTTTGAGGTGTCGGCACCGTCAACAAGACTTGGGAGGATTGCCACCGCTCTCTCCAGGAACTCGACGGTCACTCGCTTGCGCTCGACCATCGCCTAGACAATCATCAGGTTCTTCAAGGTTCAGTCCCACGCATGGTTAGAGTCACATCAGAAATAAATCGCAGCCCACCAGGCGACGTTCGCGGGACTTGCGCTCTCGCTCTCGCAGCGTCTTCCTGTCGGGCTTACCCCTCGCGGTTGAAGACGCGGGCAACAGCGTTTCAGCGTCTGATGGGGATGGCATATTCGCGACTGGTGTAGTGGCGCTTGCTGAGTCCAAATGCAAAAGTGGACGCAGGGCGCAGCTGCGACGGCTTTCCCGTTTTGAGTTTGGATGAGGCAGCTCGATGACTGACGGTTTGGTGTATGGTGGGTGCGGAGCCGGGGGTGGAACGTTTGCCAACTCCAGTTCGGAGACGCCATTTAGCGCAACTGCAACCGACGGGGAGGTTCAGGATGGATGCACCTGCCCGTAAAGATCATGAAGAAGACAGCTGTGTCGCCTTGGTGTCCATGCGTTTCTCTTCCACGAGTCGTCACGATCAGCCGCTCGACAAAAGACCCCGCTTGGTTGCCAGCTGCTCAACACGTAGCAACACGGCGAGCGTCTCGACAAGCCATCGTCCTGCATAGTTGGAGTCGTGACCAGATAATTTCCCTCCGATGTGAACTTTGTAGTCGTTAGCGTCCTCGTTGAGACGATCCCACTGCAACCAGACAAAGTTAGTGGCCCACATGCCTGTGCGTTCGCACGTCTTCTCCTCGACTTTGGGTACAGGCATCGACCGAACAAACTGCGTGAAGCCCGTTTCCGTCTCGACGCGGCCGACGAGGTAGACCTTGTGCGCGTCGAGCGAGATGCCTGGGTAGCGCTCAACGCATCGCACGATCCAGATCTCAGGCGTGAGCTTCTGCAGCGCTTCGACCCAGCCGCGGCCTCGGTTGCCGATCACGTACTCGTCATAGACGTCGACGTCTGTGTAGCAGTCCCATCCGACGCGGACGAAGTCCTCCATCGGGAATCCTCGAATCGTCTTCTCAAAGCTAAACTGGACAGCGTCGCGAGACTGGACGATGCGCAGCCGCGCGCGCCAGCCGAAGAAGCTGACGCCGATCACCTGCGTATCCAAGCTCCACAGAAAGGCGTTCACCTCTTTCTGGCAGATCTCGAGCTCCGCGAGGCAGTCTTCGAGCGAGAACGGCTCATAGTATCTGAGCGTGATTGCGCGCCAGCGTTTGACACACTCCTCCCACTCATCTCTCGCGGCGAAGCCCAGCATACCTTCGATCGCGAGTGTCGCGAGGCGGTGTTCCTGGAGCATGAGACCGAGCTGCGCCTGGTCTTGTTCGAGCTGCCGCTGTTCCTGCTCGAGTCGCATAATGCCTCTCATGTGGGTTCGTAGACGCGCGGCCTTGGGGTTGAGCACGGCGTTCCAAACTTGGTCGTCGTCGTCAAAGAGCGTCGGGATGATCGGCGCGACGTTCTCCAACGCCTCGAGCGTCGCGCGCTGCCATTCGAGCTTGGCCTAAAAAAACCACATCACTATCGGAGACCGTGCTGAGATGGCTACAGTTACGTTGGACTCACCGCTCGGCGTTCGCGGGACTTGCGCTCTCGCTCACGGAGCGTCTGGCGGTCCGGACGCGTCGCGAGTTGCATGGCGTTCGGGATCAGAGAGGAGGAACGAGCTCGCGTGGCGTTAACTCGAACCGAAACGATGGATGATGGCTGCCGAACTGGTCGTCGTTCAGTTGGAGCAGCTGCCCCGATTACGGTACAGTGTACCTCGACGCAGTGGCATCATCCAACGATACCAAGGCGTCAGGCTGACGCCAGCTCCGCGGGGCCTTGGGCGGGGTTGGGAGGGAGGAGAGAGAGGAGACTGACTCGTTTTCCGTGTTGATGCGGTGCATGCTCTTTGCAAAGAAGAGACCATGTTGAGTACAGATACTGGAGACCGTTTGACGGTCAGCGATTACTTTTGGGTTTCGAATTCGAAGCCGTGTCTGTTGTGATTCCTAATGTAGTAGCAATGGGTTGTTGATCTCCCCGAAGTTCATTCGCGAGTGGGGGCTTCTCGTTTGTCGCGGAGAGAGAGACATTGTACGTCGCAGCATCGCATCTTCCTAAATGACACCAAAACTCACCGTCCTCACCATGATGGTCCACCGATTAAAATCCTTTTCCAGGTCGCTGGTAGCGATCTGTCCGAGAACCGACCTTGTTGCAAGGTTGTCTCCCGCACACGACGACGTCTTCTGGACTTTTCTATTCGCTCGTGATCAGTCCTCGCTTGGTGGCCAGTCGCTCAGCACGCAACAGGACCCCGAGCGTCTCAATGATCCAGCGCGCGGCGTAGTTGGTGTCGCGGCCGCCCAGTGAGCCACCGAGACGCACATGGTAGTCGCTGGCATCTTCGTTGAGTGCGTCGAACGAGGCCCACGCAGAGTCGAGGGACCACATGTCAGTAGGCTCGCTAGTCCGCTTTTGAATCTCGGGCACACAGAGTGTTTGGATGAATTGCGTGAATCCCGTCTCGGTCTCCACGAGGCTCACGAGATACATCATGTGCGCGTCAAGCGAAATCGAAAGGTACCGCTCGGCACACCGCACGATCCACAGTGTCGGGGAGAGCTTTTGCAACACGACCTTTAGCCTGAGGGCCGATGATCACCTCCTGGAAGACCTCCTCATCCGTATACGTGGCCCAACCGGTCTTTACGAAATCCTGCATGGAGAACCCACGCACGATCTTCTCAAAGCTGAACTGGACAGCATCGCGGGATTCGACGATACGTTGTCGCACGCGCCAACCGAAGAAACTTCCACCAATTACCTGCGTGTCCAGGCTCCACATAAAGGCGTTGAGCTCTTTTCGCGCTCGCTCAAGCTCGGCCAGGCATTCTTCAACCGTCCACGGTTCAAAGTACTTGAGCGTCGTTGCACGCCAGCGCATCACGCTTTCCTCCCACGCGTTTGACGGTAATCTGCCCACGAGACCTTCAATAGCCAGTGACGCTAGGCGGTGTTCTTGGAGAAGGATAGTGAGCTGTGTACGGTCTCGCTCGAGCTGTCGCTGCTCGTCAGCAAGCCGCACCATGCGGCGCACGTGACGCCGCGTACGCACCGCGTCGGGTGCGAGGATGCTGTCCCAGAACTCGTCGTCCCCATCAAAAAGTGTCGGGAGGATTACCGCCACTGTCTCGAGAAACTCGAACACAGCTCGCTGCTGGAGAAGGAGGGCCTGTGGACACCAAAACAATCAGTATGGTCGACAACATCGCAGAGACTGTGCGGACACTTACCCGGCGACGCTCACGCGATTTGCGCTCTCGTTCTCTCAGTGTTGCACGGCCAGACGTTTGCGACGCTCGGGTGGCCACTGCAAGAGCCGAGTCGTGGACGTTGGTGATGAAATCCATTGGTGGCTGACGAGATTAGATGCTGCAGAACTTGGTGGTGGAGATGGAGGGAAGCAGTGGACGCTTGTGTTCAGCTGGGCGACAGTGCAGATGTGGGGCTCCGTCTTAAATTGCGGCAAGGTGTTCTCGAACGAACAAAGACCTTTCTTTTCCCACACCTTTGTTTCGTGGAGTCGATTTGAATGAGGAACGGGGCCATGACTGATATTGGACGCGGAGTTTTCCCACGCCTTGGAGGTCCGCTCTGGCTCTCAAAGTCGGGCGAAATGATGCCTTTCGTACCCAAACGCGTCGAATCGGAATAGCACGACCGACAGGCTCGGAATCGTTTGTGCAGTCGAAGTGCCTTGACTGAGGATTCTACCATCAGTGGACCCTCAAGAGAAGGAGATTCAACCCGACTTCCCATGCTTCTCATCTCCATCATTGGAACGACGGTGCTCGCTCCTTCAGTCGATTACTAAGCATCCTCGCTCACCGACAAGCAAAGCACCCACCATCTCGGTCGCCCTCATTCAATTTTGGGTCACTCTTCTCGGCAACCTCTCATTCCGCGACGCCCGTGAGAAGACCTCGATTTGTCGCTACCCTCTCAACTCGAAGAAGCATGCCCAGCGTCCCCACGAGCCATCGCGCCGCGTAATTCATGTCTTCGCCCGCCAGAGCTCCGCCGATTTGAACGCGGTGGTCTGTGCCGTCATCGTTGAGCGCATCAACCGTCTGCCACACGAAATTGGTCGCCCACATGTCCGAGTCACTCGAGATCTTGTTCTGGATCTTCGGCATGAACAACGAGCGTGCAATATGGGTCGTTCTCTTTGCCGTTTGAACGCGAGCCACGATATAGAGTTTGTGGATATTAATCGCGTGCGCGGGGTGTCGTTCGGCTTCTCTCACGATCCAGATATCTGGCGTCACTTTCTCAAGTACATGGAGCCAACATCGCACGCGCTGGTCCATGAGCGACTCGTAGACCGCAAGGTCCGTGTAGAGCGCCCATGTCACGTCCCCGAAGCCTGACATGGGGAAGCCCCGGAACGTTTTCTCGAAGCTAAACTGGATCGCGCCTCTCGATGGAACGAGCCGACGCCGCGCGCGCCAACCGAAGAAACTGGCGCCGATCATGCGCGTGTCCAGGCTCCACAGGAAAGCGTCTCTCTCCTTCTCTGCGGCTTCGAGCTCGGCCAGACAGTCTTCCAGCGGGATCGGTTCATAGTTTCTCAGCGTGATCGTGCGCCACCGCTTGACACACTCCTCCCACTCATCTCGTGCCTTGAAACGCAGCAGGCCTTCGATCGCCAGCGACGCCAGGCGGTGCTCTTGGAGTAGCAGCACGAGCTGCTCTTGGTCGCGCTCGAGCTCCCGCTGTTGCTTCGTGAGTTGCATGAAGCGCCGCATCTGGGAGCGCAGACGCGCAGTCTTGGGGTCGAGCACGGCGTCCCACACTTCGTCATCGTCGTCGAAGAGCGTCGGCACGATCGGCGCGACGTTTTCGAGCACCTCGAGCGTCGCGCGCTGCCGTTCGAGCTTGGCCTAGATGAGACAAGTCACGGGAAGATGAGAACGAATATCGGAGACCGTGAGATCCAACTCTTGGAACGGACCGCTCGTCGCGCACGGGACTTGCGCTCGCGCTCGCGGAGCGTCTCGCGGTCCGGCCGCGTCGCGAGCTGCATGGACACGAAGTGAGAAGGGGAGAGAGAGCGAGTTGAATGACCAGCCGGGTTCAAGTGGTGGGTGGCAGCCGAAGAATGGGACAGCCAGACTTGGAGTAGGGAGTTAACGCGCGGATAATGGATTACGCTTCACTGAAATCACGCTGCAAGTGGTGATGGCGTCAACCTGACGCCGACCATTACACGTCTCTGCAATCAGTGTGATGACCATGGCTCGTCTTGATTCATCATCATCGGTGATCTGTTCGAGGTCGCGATTCTTTCGTGGTCTACAGGTGTCTGCATACCCAACACTACGCGAGGCCCAATACTCGGCAAGGTCGTTAGCAAATAAAATCTGGCGATTACGCTTGTCCACTTGGACCGATGTCTCCTCCGGCGGATCAAACGCATGGAGAGCTCATAGGACAAAGCTCAGCAACCGTGTGCTTTTGTCAAGGTGGCGGCCTCAAAAAAGATGATTAGCATCTAAAACCTACTTATTCAAGGCATAATTCCTACTATTTGTGCTGACTCCATATATTGTAGCTATACGTCGGAAGCAAATCTACTCAGTTGATGTCACAGTAACTTTTAGCTCGACTAGCTCAAAAACAAGGTTTTGAATGAAAAACCTCGATCGAATGTTGTTTTTTGCACTTTCACAGACACATGACAAACGCAAGACACCTCCCCCAGCACTGAACGTCCAGGTGCACTAGCTGCTTCTTTTCATCTCAACTCGAGGCGCTGTCGCTCTTCAGTAGTCCTCTCTTGGTGGCGGTCTGCTCAATTCGCAGCAAAACGGCTAGCGTCCCCATGAGCCACTGTGCCGCATAGTTGGGGTCCTGGCCCGAAATCGTCCCACCGGTTTGTACCCGGTAGTCCGTCGCATCCTCCTTGACAGCTTCCATCGCCAGCCACACAAAATTTGATGCCCACATATCTGACTCTCCAGCTGTCTTCGTTTGGATTTGGGGCGCGAACAACGACCGTGCGAACTGCAAAGCGCGCCTCTTCGATCGTCGACGGACCACGAGATAGAGTTTGTGAACGTTGATAGACAATGACGGATGCCCCTCTGCTTCCCTTACGATCCAGAGATCTGGTGTCACCTTTTGAAGTACGTCGAGCCAACAGCGAACGCGCTGGTCCATGAGTGACTGGTACACTGGAAGATCTGTGTATAGATCCCAGGCCACATGAGCGAAATCCGTCATCGGATATCCTCGGATCGTCTTCTCAAAGCTAAACTGCATCGCATCACGAGACGACACCAAGCGACGACGCACGCGCCAACCGAAAAAACTCGCACCAATCTCCTCCGTGTCCTCACTCCACAAAAATGCATTCAACTCTTTCTGCGCCGCCTCGATCTCCGGTGCACAGTCCTCCATCGACATCGGCTCGTAGTACTTGAGCGTGATGGCTCGCCACTTCTTCACACATGCATCCCAGTCGTCCTTTGCTGAGATCTCCAGAAGTCTCTCGATCGTGTCGCTGGCAAGACGGTGTTCCTGCAGTAGCCGCATCAGCACGGCGTGGTCACGTTCGAGTTGTCTCTGTTCGAGTTTGACTCGCACGAAGGGTCGGAAGCGAGAGAGTACATCTTTTGCGTTAGGATCGAGTACAGCGTCCCATGTGTCTTCATCTTCACCGTCTATGAGTGCGGGGACGATTGGTGCCATGATCTCGAGAATCTGAAGTGTTTGATGTTGGCGCGCGAGCCTTGCCTGTGTTATTCTCATTTGACGTTAGATCGTGCTGATAGGAGAGCGATGCGTGATAGAAGCTCACCGCTCGTCGAGCGCGGGAGTTGCGTTCGCGCTCGCGCAGCGTAGAGCGGCTAGGCTGCGGTTCCAACGAGAGCTCCATGTGAGCTGGTGGATTTTGTGGCGAGAAGAGGACAAGCTCGTCGGGAGAGTTTTCGGGAGCGATTGGTACAGTACTCCGTGGGTTATAGCCGGGAGCTCGGGAAGTGATCGCACGGAGAATGGTTGTCTCAACCTCGTCCGAACTCGACGTGCTGAAGTATTCCCGGCGCCCAATCTGCTGGCTGTAGGCAGAGATGGTTGCTCTTGCGTTCTCGTAACTGCATTTCCTGGGACAACCGAGCGCGATTTCTACAGGACAGAGAAGCATCTCCATAGCTCAAGAAAATTGAGTTGATTCCAATCACGAGGACCCTATACCATTTCGACACCGATTATAATTCACGGAAGTAATGAAAGACTCTCCATCGGATTACAGAGAAAAATCGCTGAAATATTACTGTACACGATATGTGATACTTGCCTGAATTATTCTCCGGTAAGTTAAATATCCTGGATTATAATTAAATCAGTGAGCCTTCGAAGGTGAAGCGTCACTAACGGCAAGGTGAGAAATACGCACTGCAGTATGTCTCTCTTCCTCTGTGCGTTTCATGGAGGTTACGGCACCTTTAGAGGTATCGACCCAGTGAGAGCTGCAGTTGTGGGGGCGAAAAGGTAGATCGAAACAGTGTTTCTGACTTCAGGAGCCGGTGTCCACGACCAGCCCTCCCATGGTCGCCAATTGCTCCGTACGCAATGCCCTCATCACAGATTCGATCAGCTACCTCATGACGGTTGGAACCCAGACACGATATTTTTCTTCCAACTTACACAAGGTAGTCGGTTGCATCTTTTGTTCAACGCGATACTCCTCAGCCACGCTCGTTGTAGGCTCACTTGTCCGAGACTCCCACCCGACCGTGTTTTACTAAATCTATGGTTCGTATAATGTGGTTGCGAACTGCATGGCACCAGTCTTGGTGCAGCGATTGAGTAGACCGAGGTTTGGCATATGATCGACGATTCCTGGTGCATATACGAGCGCTTTCTCAGAGAAGACTATGCGAAAACTTCATGAGGAGACTGAAACGACCGAGCTGGACGATCGTATCAAGTGAAAGACCTCAAATGTTCTTCGCCTCGGTCAACCCACTGAATCAGTTTGGGGGCTTGTGACATCAAATAAACTATCATCCACATCCCTCGGCTGCGTCGCCACGCTCATGTCTTCATCAACGATGCATTATTCGCGAGGCAACCATTCCTTCGTCGCCGATCGGCCGACCTCAGGCACCACGGCAAGCGCCACGACGAGGTGAAGTACCGAGTTATTTGCATCTTTGAGTCCAAGAAGCAAGCGACAGAGATCAAATGGGCTAAGTCTTCGTCGCAAAAATACTTGAAAGGAGGATTTGATTGTGTCAGCATTCTCTCTCGCGCGCAATCTCACTGACCGGCATCCTTCAGGAGTCCTCGCTTCGTCGCCAATTGCTCCATCCGCAGCACACCCATGAGAGTTCCCATCAACCATCGAACGGCGTAGTTGGGGTCTGCTCCCGAAAGTGCCCCGCCGATCTGCACACGGTAGTCGGTCGCATCGTCGTTTAACGCGACACTCCGCAGCCACACGAAGTTTGAACCCCACATATCCGAGTCTCCAGCAGTCTTTGACTGGATCTGAGGCGCAAACAATGTGCGTCCGAACTGAATGGCGGTGGTTTTCGTCCAAGACCGAGCCATGAGAAACAGATTATGCACATTGATCGTCGATTCCTGGTGTCTCCCGATTAGCCGTACGATCCACACGTCAGGCGATGGTTTCTGCAACGTCTCGATCCAGCAACGCGCACGCTCGTCCATAATCAGCTGGTACATCGCAGCTTCGGTGTACATTCCCCATGCCACGCGAGCCAAATCCATCATCGGGTATCCTCGGATCGTCTTCTCGAAACTGAACTGCATCGCATCGCGAGACGACACCAAGCGACGACGCACGCGCCAACCGAAAAAACTCGCACCAATCTCCTCCGTGTCCTCACTCCACAAAAATGCATTCAACTCTTTCTGCGCCGCCTCGATCTCCGGTGCACAGTCCTCCATCGACATCGGCTCGTAGTACTTGAGCGTGATGGCTCGCCACTTCTTCACACATGCATCCCAGTCGTCCTTTGCTGAGATCTCCAGAAGTCTCTCGATCGTGTCGCTGGCAAGACGGTGTTCCTGCAGTAGCCGCATCAGCACGGCGTGGTCACGTTCGAGTTGTCTCTGTTCGAGTTTGACTCGCACGAAGGGTCGGAAGCGAGAGAGTACATCTTTTGCGTTAGGATCGAGTACAGCGTCCCATGTGTCTTCATCTTCACCGTCTATGAGTGCGGGGACGATTGGTGCCATGATCTCGAGAATCTGAAGTGTTTGATGTTGGCGCGCGAGCCTTGCCTGTGTTATTCTCATTTGACGTTAGATCGTGCTGATAGGAGAGCGATGCGTGATAGAAGCTCACCGCTCGTCGAGCGCGGGAGTTGCGTTCGCGCTCGCGCAGCGTAGAGCGGCTAGGCTGCGGTTCCAACGAGAGCTCCATGTGAGCTGGTGGATTTTGTGGCGAGAAGAGGACAAGCTCGTCGGGAGAGTTTTCGGGAGCGATTGGTACAGTACTCCGTGGGTTATAGCCGGGAGCTCGGGAAGTGATCGCACGGAGAATGGTTGTCTCAACCTCGTCCGAACTCGACGTGCTGAAGTATTCCCGGCGCCCAATCTGCTGGCTGTAGGCAGAGATGGTTGCTCTTGCGTTCTCGTAACTGCATTTCCTGGGACAACCGAGCGCGATTTCTACAGGACAGAGAAGCATCTCCATAGCTCAAGAAAATTGAGTTGATTCCAATCACGAGGACCCTATACCATTTCGACACCGATTATAATTCACGGAAGTAATGAAAGACTCTCCATCGGATTACAGAGAAAAATCGCTGAAATATTACTGTACACGATATGTGATACTTGCCTGAATTATTCTCCGGTAAGTTAAATATCCTGGATTATAATTAAATCAGTGAGCCTTCGAAGGTGAAGCGTCACTAACGGCAAGGTGAGAAATACGCACTGCAGTATGTCTCTCTTCCTCTGTGCGTTTCATGGAGGTTACGGCACCTTTAGAGGTATCGACCCAGTGAGAGCTGCAGTTGTGGGGGCGAAAAGGTAGATCGAAACAGTGTTTCTGACTTCAGGAGCCGGTGTCCACGACCAGCCCTCCCATGGTCGCCAATTGCTCCGTACGCAATGCCCTCATCACAGATTCGATCAGCTACCTCATGACGGTTGGAACCCAGACACGATATTTTTCTTCCAACTTACACAAGGTAGTCGGTTGCATCTTTTGTTCAACGCGATACTCCTCAGCCACGCTCGTTGTAGGCTCACTTGTCCGAGACTCCCACCCGACCGTGTTTTACTAAATCTATGGTTCGTATAATGTGGTTGCGAACTGCATGGCACCAGTCTTGGTGCAGCGATTGAGTAGACCGAGGTTTGGCATATGATCGACGATTCCTGGTGCATATACGAGCGCTTTCTCAGAGAAGACTATGCGAAAACTTCATGAGGAGACTGAAACGACCGAGCTGGACGATCGTATCAAGTGAAAGACCTCAAATGTTCTTCGCCTCGGTCAACCCACTGAATCAGTTTGGGGGCTTGTGACATCAAATAAACTATCATCCACATCCCTCGGCTGCGTCGCCACGCTCATGTCTTCATCAACGATGCATTATTCGCGAGGCAACCATTCCTTCGTCGCCGATCGGCCGACCTCAGGCACCACGGCAAGCGCCACGACGAGGTGAAGTACCGAGTTATTTGCATCTTTGAGTCCAAGAAGCAAGCGACAGAGATCAAATGGGCTAAGTCTTCGTCGCAAAAATACTTGAAAGGAGGATTTGATTGTGTCAGCATTCTCTCTCGCGCGCAATCTCACTGACCGGCATCCTTCAGGAGTCCTCGCTTCGTCGCCAATTGCTCCATCCGCAGCACACCCATGAGAGTTCCCATCAACCATCGAACGGCGTAGTTGGGGTCTGCTCCCGAAAGTGCCCCGCCGATCTGCACACGGTAGTCGGTCGCATCGTCGTTTAACGCGACACTCCGCAGCCACACGAAGTTTGAACCCCACATATCCGAGTCTCCAGCAGTCTTTGACTGGATCTGAGGCGCAAACAATGTGCGTCCGAACTGAATGGCGGTGGTTTTCGTCCAAGACCGAGCCATGAGAAACAGATTATGCACATTGATCGTCGATTCCTGGTGTCTCCCGATTAGCCGTACGATCCACACGTCAGGCGATGGTTTCTGCAACGTCTCGATCCAGCAACGCGCACGCTCGTCCATAATCAGCTGGTACATCGCAGCTTCGGTGTACATTCCCCATGCCACGCGAGCCAAATCCATCATCGGGTATCCTCGGATCGTCTTCTCGAAACTGAACTGCATCGCATCGCGAGACGACACCAAGCGACGACGCACGCGCCAACCGAAAAAACTCGCACCAATCTCCTCCGTGTCCTCACTCCACAAAAATGCATTCAACTCTTTCTGCGCCGCCTCGATCTCCGGTGCACAGTCCTCCATCGACATCGGCTCGTAGTACTTGAGCGTGATGGCTCGCCACTTCTTCACACATGCATCCCAGTCGTCCTTTGCTGAGATCTCCAGAAGTCTCTCGATCGTGTCGCTGGCAAGACGGTGTTCCTGCAGTAGCCGCATCAGCACGGCGTGGTCACGTTCAAGTTGTCTCTGTTCGAGTTTGACTCGCACGAAGGGTCGGAAGCGAGAGAGAACCGTTCTTGCGGCGGGATCGAGCACGGCATCCGACGTGTCGTCATCGTCATCAAAGAGCGCCGGGACGATGGGCACCAATGTCTCGAGGATGTGTAGAATCTCCTGCTGTCGTGCGAGCTTGGCCTGCGCAGAGCAGATCGAGTCAGACACCAACGAATTGAAGTTGTGCACGGTCTCCGATAATATCGGAGACCGTGGCGAGATGGGTACATTTGTGGACTCACCGCTCGCCGCGCGCGGGACTTGCGCTCGCGCTCTCGTAGCGTTGAACGGTCGAGGAGCGAGGGCGCGGGGGCCAGTTCCATCAGGAATGAGCGAGCGCCGTGCGGTGGGTGGGAGACGAGGAAAAAGGTCTGAACAAAAGAAGACTTTCGAAAAAAAGTTGACTGGTGTGGCCTTCTGCTGTACGCGGTACCTGGTACACTGTACCTTGATCTGATCCGCCCATCATCTCAACTGCGCAACTCACTCTCGACTGTTTGACGGTGCGAGCAGGGCATGTTGTCTCGACGTTGAGGTCACTCGCGGAGCCCGTACATGTAGGCAAGCAGGCTCCAGAATACGTGGGACCCTTTTGTGCACGATCTTGCCACTCTTACGGATCAACGGGCCAGATCTACCCACCGAAATATTACTGGGGAATGTGAGGCTTCAGATTTCGCCTTCCACGAGTCCTCGCTGTGTCGCCTACTACCCGACTTGAAGCAGCACGGCTAGAGTCCCCACGAGCCACTGCCAGTGCGAAGCTCATCCTCTGTCCTGAGATCGTCCCGAAGATCTAAATCATATTTAGACCTTCATGTTCCACCTGGTTGTCGCGTTCAGCACGTCGATGGTCTGCCAAACGAAATTGACACCTCCAAATTCCAGTATCACGGTCCTATCGAATAACATGTAAGATGGCGCCAATCTAGAGTCAGCGATCACAGTACACCACGTCTCTGGGGATACAAGAATGGAACTGCTAGTTTCAATTATTTCACCGTCGTGATGGGTTCTCGTAATCACAGCTCTATTGGTATGGGTTGATTCCTGTATCTGTAGCCCAATCGAGGCTGGTTGAAAAGAAAACGCCCCACCAAGCTCACCATCAATCATCGCGCTTGTGGGTGAGTCGCGTAGCGCGAGCTCGGGGCGTCCCGAACGAGGACTCCCTGTACCATCAGCTGCAAGCCGGATTGATCGTGAATTTGTGGTCTATTGGTCGGCATCTAACACTCCTATTCTCGAACCCAGAGCGCAGTATCAACGCCTGCTTCTGGTCAAAGGCCATGCTGGAGCACACAAATCCGAAGTGTTGCGGATAGGCAGAAGTCCTCGAAGAGGTTGTTTGGTCTAAACCTGAGTTGGTTTTGTCATTATTTCTCAGATTTGTACGAGCGAAACTTCGTTTGAATAGAGTTTTCATATGTAATTCCACCCACTTTTGGTTGAAACAATTCTTAGCTCGACTAGCTGAAAACCGGGTTCATTGCGAATTGCAAACACATCCGACTAAGTTCATTTTGCACTGTCATGGATACATGAAAAATGCACGCCACCACCAAATACCAAACTTTCTGATGCATTTAATCGCAACTCGATAAGCTTTCGCTCTCCAGGAGCCCTCGCCTGGTTGATGCCTGCTCGATTCGCAGCAATATGGCCAGCGTCCCCATGAGCCACAGCTCAGCGTAGTTCGGGTCGTGACCCGAGATCTTCCCACCAAATTGCACGCGGTAGTCTGTTGCATTTTCGTTGATTGCGTCCGTGGTCATCCACACAAAATTTGCTGCTCACATATCTGACTCTTCAGCAGTCTTCATTTGCATATGAGGCACGACTAACGACCGAGCGAACTGCAGAGCACGCCTCTTCGATCGTCGACGCACCACGAGGTAGAGCTTGTGGACGTTGATTGACAGACCGGCATGTCTTTCTGCCACCCTCACGATCCAGAGATCTGGTGTCACCTTTTGAAGTACATCGAGCCAGCAACGCAAGCGTGGGTCCATAAGTGACTGATAGACTTGAAGATTTGTGTGTAAATCCCACGCCACATGAATAAAATCCATCATTGGGTATCCTCGGATCGTCTTCTCAAAGCTAAACTGCATCGCATCACGAGACGACACCAAGCGACGACGCACGCGCCAACCGAAAAAACTCGCACCAATCTCCTCCGTGTCCTCACTCCACAAAAATGCATTCAACTCTTTCTGCGCCGCCTCGATCTCCGGTGCACAGTCCTCCATCGACATCGGCTCGTAGTACTTGAGCGTGATGGCTCGCCACTTCTTCACACATGCATCCCAGTCGTCCTTTGCTGAGATCTCCAGAAGTCTCTCGATCGTGTCGCTGGCAAGGCGGTGTTCCTGTAGTAGCCGCATCAGCTCGTTGCGCTCGCGTTCGAGTCGTCGTTGTTCGAGTTTGACTCGCACGAAGGAGAGCACGCCTCTCGCAGTGGGATCGAGTATGGCGTCCCAAATGTTGTCGTCATCATCGAAGAGCGCGGGACTGATCATTACAATCGTCTCGAGATCGTGTCGAATCTCCTGCTGCCGCGCGAGCTTGGCCTAACCAAAATGGGTCGATTTAGATTCCTGACTGTATCGGAGACCATCCCGGGTCGATTGTAGACTTCTTCCCAGCTTACCGCACGTCGTGCTCGAGATTTGCGCTCGCGTTCACGGAGAGTTGAGCGGTCGGGGAGCGAAGGAGCGAGGCAAGGTTCCATGGGAAAGTGACGTGCATCGGAGGACGATGAAAAAGGTCTGAGCAAACAGTCTTCCGAAGGTGGGACAGTGCGAATTTTTTAACGCGGTACAGTGTACCTTTATCTGATCCCCTATCGTTTCCCGATGTGATCATCGAGCTGACGATCCCTGGGAACGCAAACGATCACGTCGACCGATCCCTGGGTCGGGTTTATGTTCCGGAATGGATCGGTGGACGGAGACTCACGAGACGTCACGTTGAAGTTGAGACCACCCCCATGCATGTCACGATGTGCTATCCACCAGCAGTCCTCTCTTCGTCGCCATCCGCTCGACTCGAAGCAGCACGGCTAGAGTCCCCATGAGCCACCGGGCTGCGTAGTTCGTGTCCTGTCCCGAGATCATCCCGCCGCTCTGCACGCGGAAGTCCGTCCCGTCGTCGTTCAACGCGTCGATGGTCTGCCAGACAAAGTTGACGGCCCACATATCGGAATCACGTGTCGCCGTATTGTGAATCTCAGGCACGAACAGCGAGCGTGCGAACTGCGTTGTTCTCGTTCTCGTTCGCGTTCGTACCACGAGATACAGTTTGTGGGTGGTAAACGATAGCCCCGGGTACCGCTCGGCCTCTCGCACGATCCAGATGTCAGGCGTCAGCTTCTGGAGCACGTGGAGCCAGCACTTGACATGCGGGTCCAAAGCCGACTGACACACTGAGAGGTCTGTGTATAATCCCCAGGTCACCGCCGCGTAGTCTTTCATCGAACACCCAAAGAGCGTCTTTTCAAAGCTGAACTGTATCGCATCGCGTGATGGGACGAGCCGACGCCGCGCTGTCCACCCAAAGAAGCTCGCGCCGATGCCATGCGTATCCACGCTCCAAACAAACGCGTTCATTTCCCGCTCGCCTCTCTCGAGCTCACCCAGGCAATCCTCAAGTGTCAGAGGCGTGAAGCACCGTTGGGCGGTGACGAGCCAGCGCTTTGTGCTCTCTTGCCATTCGTCTCGAAGTCCTACCTCCCTCTCGAGCAAGCCAGCGAGCACAAAGGACGCCACGCGGCGTTCGCGTAAGAGTCCGCGCAGCTGCGCTCGCTCGTGCTCGAGTCGTCGGGTCTCGAGTATGAGCCGCTGCGCGCGAAGCAAATGCTCTCGAAGGCGAGCAGTATCCGAATCCATCGTGTCGTGGTCGTGGGCGTGGTTGTCTAGCGTTGGGAGGATAGGTATTACAGCCTCGAGCACCTCGACGGTCGCTCGTAGTTGCTTGAAGTTGGCCTAATGGTCGGAATAAGCCGTGCAAAGCCCGACAGAAGTGAGATCAAGAGACCGCACGCACCGCTCGACGCTCGCGGGACTTGCGTTCGCGCTCGCGAAGGATCTGGGGCGAGACCGGCCTCCTAGCGAGCAATCGACTCCGCTCGTTTGACTCCATCTAACTCGAACGATTGGTTGCTTTTTTCGTTGTGTGAAGTCGGCACCCGACTGTCCGCGTGAGGTGGGCTGGTTTGCAGTGATACTCTCTCGTAATCAGTTCAAGAACCGAGACGGCATCACAATCAGCAAGATCCTTTTGGTGCGTGATCCCCCATGTTGAGCCACAGAATGAAATGAATACACTTCTTCGTCGATCCGAAGCGCAACCAAAGTCGGAGCTTAGTCGATTTCAGCGGTGAGGACGCGAGCTCAGCAACCACGAGACGCACGTGGAGGTTCGAGACTCGCCACCCACCATTTGTGGGGATTATCCATGCCGTCGTTGTGTTGATAAATGAAAAAATGCGTCTTTCCCAGGTACTCTGACTGGGATTTCGCCGTAAGAATCGGCTTTTTATCAGTCGCCACGGAGGAGTCCTCGCTTGGTGGCCAGGCGCTCGGCACGCAGCAGCACGGTCAGTGTCTCCATGAGCCATTGAGCCGCGTAACTTCTGTCATGACCTGACAGCTTGCCCCCAATAAGCGCGCGGTAGTTGGTCGCGTCGTCGTTCAGTGCTTCGAACTTGAGCCACACAAAGTTGGACGCCCACATGTCTGAGAGCTCGTTCGTCTTCTTCTCGATCTCGGGAACGCTCACTGACCTTACGAACTGCGTGAACCCGTTTTCCGTCTTGATGCGGCTCACCAGGTAAACCATGTGAGCATCCAGCGAGATCAAAGGGTATCGCTCGACACACCGCACGATCCAGATCTCGGGTGAGAGCTTTTGCAGCACGTCCGCCCAGCCGATGCCTCGGCGACCAACGACGACTTCGTCGTACGCCTTGTGGTCGGTGTAACCCTGCCAGCAGACGTTCACAAAATCCATCATCGGGAATCCTCGCAACGTCTTCTCGAAGCTGAACTGAACCGCGTCGCGGGACTCAACGATGCGTCGACGGGCTCGCCACCCGAAGAAGTTGACCCCGACGGACGCAGTGTCGAGGCTCCAGATGAACGCGTTCAATTCTTTTTGGGAGGCTTCAATCTCTTCCAGGCAGTCTTCCATCGTCCACGGCTTGAAATACCGACGCGTTATCGCCCGCCATCGGCGGATGCTGGCCTCCCAGTGGTTTGTCGCAACGCCCAACATACTCTCGATCGCGATCGAAGCGAGACGATGCTCTTGGTACATCCGGTTTAGCTCCGCTCGGTCGAGTTCTAGTTGTTTTTTCTCCCGAGCAAGTGCTATCGACCGCCGCAGCTGGAGGCGGATCTTTGCGGCATCTGCACCTAGCACGGAATCCCACAAGGCGTCATCCTCGTCGAAGACACTCGGCAGGATCTCTGCCACGGTCTCGTAGAACTCGAGCGTCGCTCGCTGATGGCGTAGCATCAGCTGTGAGAGAACACGAAGGACGGTTAAAACGAGACGCTATGGCAAGTAGGACGCGGTAGCCTACCGCACGGCGTTCGCGAGACTTTCGCTCGCGCTCGCGGAGCGTCTGTCGATCGGGTCGCGAGGACTGGAGACCACGGAGGGAGACTTGCATCGGATATCGTACTGGGAAGATCTCCCCTCAGCTGTAGAGCGAGCGACGGGACGAACTGGGTGGATGGCGACAGAGAAAAAGTGGTTCCCGTACCTACGCACCTGATCCCCTGGTTCTCGAGGTCTGTGGCCAATGTTCCAATTGCGTGGGTTCTTCGTGAGTTGCTGGCGACTCATTCGAACACGAGTTATGACAGCGTTGACGGGTGCTGAGTTCGTCAACATCTGGCAGAACCAACGTCAAAGTCGCTTTGTGGGTTCTTCACAAAAAGTGCGTTCACGTGTGATTTGAATGTCTCAACCAAAAGCGCCAACGGTGGGGATGATAAGCTCGGCCGCCAAGCTTCTGCTGGTCTGAGATGGGACAACCTTTTGTCGCAGTTGATGGGGAGTGGATTCCTCTCCCGAGAGCCACCTGCGCGTCGATCGATGGACTTTCTCGATCCCGCGATTCTCAACCGTTTTGTGTCGCGAATGCCACGATGGAAGCCGTTACTTACGACATTGATGGATTCGAAGTGTCAGGCGATTGGGAAGGGCGTCAAGTGTTTACATCAAGTTATCCGGAGCAATTCCGCAACGAAACAAAGCCATCTCGATTCCTAGCCATCCATGCTTCAATAACTCCGCTACAAGCATGTGGGTCCGCGGCGTCCTCCTCTGGTGGAAGGCTTGTCGCCCACGTCTATCGTTTGTGCTTGGCCTATACAGCCTGAAGCTTTGAATAGACGGCCGATGGAAGAAAAACGCGTTAGCATGAACGCTGCTAGCCAGAGTGCTAAGTGAGACTGCGACCTTGCGTGGCGAGCAACCCATCAATTACGTGCAGTATACCACGCTCGCTGCGCGATCGGTAAAACCACGGTCTCGTCTCCGTCTTCTTTACGGTGGGGTCTTCTGTGTTGCATCTGTGTGAGTGGGAGGCACCATCGAACAACCGATCGAGATCTGCAGGATTCTCGTGACATGCTGTGAGTCGTTGGCTTAGTGCCTGCAAAGCTCTGACGTGCGAAGCCACAGTAATCACCAGCATACCGGCTCAATTTGGCTTCCTGCTCGTCCACATAAGCTGCGCGCGTGCAATAGGATTGGAGATCGGGATGGTTCTTGATAATACGATCGAGTTGAGAACGACCAAAAACTCCTCGACAAGAAAAACATTCGAAGACCTTGCCAACGTCTAGCTCTCCAAGAGCCCTCTTTTGGTCGCCGCCCACTCGGTGCGCAAAATCACGGCCAGAGTCTCCATCAGCCATTTCGCTGCGTAGTCTGCATCCGGTCCCCCCAGCTTGCCGCCAATGTGGGCTTTATAGTCGGTCCCGTCCCCGTTGAGCGCATCAAAGCTGAGCCACACGAAGTTCGAGGCCCACATATCCGAGAGTTGGTTGGTCCTCTTCTGGATCTCAGGCTCAAATAGCGTCCGCCAAAAGATGAGAAATCCGGTATCAGTCTTGACGCGACAACCCAGGTAAACTGTGTGCCCAGTGAGCGGGATCGACGGATACGAATCCACGACTCGCACGATCATCATATCTGGAGTGAGCTCTTGAAGCACTTCGACCCAGCCCCGCCTTTGCTTTCCGGCGATGATGTCATTGTACATGGTTGGATCTCTGTAACAGTTCCACCAAATATTCACGAGGTCAATCATAGAAGAGCCGATTACTTTCTTCTCGTAGCTGAACTGCACGGCGTAACCTGATTCGACAATGCGCCGTCGAATGCGCCAGCCAAAGAAGCTCCCGCTGAGCAACTGAGTGTCCAGACTCCACAGAAACGCGTTAAGTTCTTTCTGGGCCGCTTCGACCTCCTCCAAACAGTCTTCCATCGTCTTCGGCTTGAAATGCTGACGCGTGATCATTCGCCAATGGCGGAGACTGGCGTCCCAGTCACTACTGATGGTCGCGAGCAGAGACTGGACCGCGGCCGAGGCCATGATTTTTTCGTAAAGCAAAAGTTTCAGCTGCGAATTTTCCCGTTCAAGCTGTCGCTGTTGCCGAGCTACCATGATCAAGCGTTTCAAGTGGTCATGAACTTGCACAGCATCCGGTTGGAGCACGAGCTCACTCGACGTGTCGTTCGGATCGAGGAGCGATGGCAGCATCGCTACGACTCGCTCAAACTGCCTTAACGTCTCGCGCTGCCGTTCGAGCTTGGCCTAGAAACAACACGTGGCTTGTCAACTCAAAAATGCAATAGAAATCGGACAAGAACCAGACTCAACTCACGACTCGCTTCTGCCGAGACTTGCGCTCGCGCTCGCGGAGCGTCTCTCGGTCGGGTCGCGACGTCGGGCGCGCTCCCTGTGCCTCGTTGCTGAGAGAGACTTGCATGGAATCTCACTTCCGGGATGTCGAGAACGAGAAGAAGCGCTGGGGATGAGTCGATGAGAGCAAGTGATCGGCGCTTGCCTTTCGATCGGGAAGAGTTGAGCCTCCAACAGTACTAATTTAGGATTGTACCCTCCCATTCTGGTCCGAGAAGCTGTCTCGATACTAATCTGAGGTGTTGAGTAGAGTGGTGCTTGCAGAGTCGAGGTGATGATGTAACATGTGACCAACTCGCTACCATAAGGCGGCATGGCATATGTTGAAACGGAATTCGTGAGTCAGACTTCGAGGTTGGTGATCAAACACGCCATCTTGTTCCTAGGTTGGTATTTGTGTCGAGGACTGCCGTAGAATGCAGGACGACATTAGATCGTGTCATCCTCTAGATAGACAGCAGACCTTGTTTGGTTGCCATCCATTCGCCTCGCAAGAGGACACCCAGTGTCTCCAGCACCCACTGCGCTGCGTAGCTAGGATCTCTGCCCGACAGCACGCCCCCGCTACGAGCTCGGTACTCGGTTCCGTCGTCGTTAAGCGCTTCAAATCTGTGCCACACAAAGTTGGACGCCCACATATCCGAGAGCTGGTCCGTTTTCTTCTGCACTTCGGGGGCGAACAGTGATCGAACGTAAACGGTATACCCCGTGTCTGTCTTGACCCGACTTCCTAAGTATATCATGTGGACGTTGAGAGGGATCGAAGGGTACCAGTCGATACACCGCGTGACGACCATGTCGGGCGTGAACTCCTGCAGGACTTCCATCCATCCGCGGCCTCGGTTGTTCATCACAATTTTCTCATACACGGACGGTTTCATCAAGCAGTCCCACCAAACGTTGACAAAGTCAATCATCCGAGAACCGCGAAATGTCTTCTCGAAGCTGAATTGCACAGTGTCGCTGGAGCCAACAAACCGACGTCGCACACGCCACCCAAAGAAACTCACACCGACAAACTCCGTCTCGAGACTCCAAAGGAACGCGTTAACTTCTTTCTGGGACGTCTCGATCTCGCCAAGGCAGTCTTCGATCGCCCACGGTTTGAAATATCGTCGCGTAATCCCTCGCCACCGACGAATACTGGTCTCCCAATCATTCGTCGCTACACCGAGAAGGTTCTCGATAGCGATCGAGGCCATCCGGTGCTCGTGGATCAATGCGCTCAGCTGCAGTCGATTGTGTTCGAGTTCTCGCTGCTTCCGAGTGAGCTGCATCATGCGCTGTAAACGAGCACGAATCTGCAAGGCTTTTTCGTCGAGCACACTCTCCCAAAAAGCATTATCTTCATCTTCCAGCGACGGTAGCATCGCCACTACACGCTCATAGAGTTCCAGTGTCGTTCGCTGTCGCGCTAGCTTCAACTGGAATGGATTCATTCGAAAAGCGTCAAAGTGAAGATACGCATTACGAGGCGGAAGCAGACGAGTGACTTACCACTCGCTTCTCTCGGGATTTGCGCTCACGCTCACGAAGCGTCTGGCGATCGGCCCGATGGCATGCGTTGTCGTGTGGAAGGAGCTCGTTCATCCGTACGCGCGGGAAGAAACTCACTTCGGGGTGCTGCTGGAGAAAAAGTCGCGTCGCGAAGAGTGGCACAGAGCTTCCTGCCACCTGAGGAGACAGGAAACGCGTTCGAACGTTGGGGGGATGTGGCTCTGGAACTCGAAACGCTCGGTGTCAGTACTACATTAGGATGGATGAATGTGTAAAGGTTTGCTACATTGGGTTAACCTTCAGCAAGAGGTATCGACTTCAACATGCAGTACAACCTGTGCTGGGTGCTTGTTAATAGCTGGTGAGCGCGTTGGATGATTGAACTTTCACACTCGGCTGGGCTCGTTCAACGCCCAGAATTATTTTCGTCAAAAGCATATTCATATACCTGCATCCAGCCCTACCAGATTGGATGGGAACGCTCTGGAAAAGGCGGATGAGTACAAGTGAATCGCGGAATGAGTCCGTTGGACTTTTTTGGAATCCACAGTCTCGTCATTGCATTCTCGACTCCATAGATCCCCTCTCTCCCGTTCTCGATCGAAATATCTCACGATAGCCTCGAAGCGGACCTGAGAAACGTTCGTTTGTGCTAATAGCTGGAGTTCACAATCGTACGATCGATTCTGGATTACATCTTACGTGAAGCCACCTTCACAGATCTCTCTGGACCCATTCATTGTCTACCGAACGAAGCGTTCAACTCGAGTGTAGCGAAGCAAACCCTCTTGTGTGCGCGCTCAATTCTTCCTCTTGTTGAAGTTCCTTCATCCCGAGCGAAGAGTCCACCTGATGATCCCACGGGTTGGAGCGAAACGACGGGGCGATTCGGGTGGATGACGACTGTGCGATTGCAATTTGTGATACCTACCTACGTGTTCCTGGGAAATTGGAACAAGCGACTGTCAAGCAACATCCTATCCATTTTGCCATGATGAGAAGGATCGGATGGCATCGCGCAACAATGGAAAGATCCACAATTCTTCGTGCACGAGTTCTTCGGCCAACTTGTTCGAGCTGCAAAATTGGCCTCAACGCGATACAGACCATTCCGACCTTCAGGTAATTCAGTCACACGCCACCAAATAGCCGGTTATTATGACGAGGATGTATCGCTCACACGGCTATGCGGCTCAGCACCCGCACGCAGGAAGCGAGTGAGCTCCTGACTTCGATCACTGACTGATGAAAGTGTCTCAATCACCCTCAACTTGATTACACGGCCGTCAACACTCTCTTTCACCCACAGCGATCGAAACGAAACAACCTGATCTCCTGATGCGCTGTACACAGTGAAATCCGACCACAATGGGCGCCCATCAAATGGCTGGGAATGTTGATCAAGGTCTCCTCGCCACACCTTTCCCATTTGGAGAACAACAGAGCTTCACGAATTTCTTGCCTCACGACTTCAAACAAAGCTTCAGCGCAATCATAGTTCAAACAGATCCCATGATTCAGCCCTCGTCACCAGTGTAGGTACGATACCCAGTCGATGCTGGGAGCTACCACACTCGGCCAAACCCTACTGAGCCCCTGCAAACCCAAGAATGCGCAATACGATATGTTCGAAGAGTGATCCGCGCACAACACGATGAACGAATCCTCGTCTTACTCCAAGTTGCCATGATTCAGTTCAAGACTTTGACGGGACCAATTGTTGGAGGCTTGCCTTTGGGAGGCCATTGATACTCTCTGAGCGAAAGCACACGCGTGCGGCTTAGTAGTTTGATAAAAGCCCTCGCTTCGCCCCAAACTGTTCGACTCGTAATAGAACGCCCAGTGTTTCCATGAGCCACTCTGCCGCATAGTTCGCGTCTCTGCCTGATAGCTTCCCCCCGATATGAGCACGGTAGTCGGTCGCGTCTTCATTCAGCGCCTCGAAGCTGAGCCATACAAAGTTGGAAGCCCACATGTCCGTGTGTTCGCTGATCTTGTTTTGAACCTCGGGCACGTACAGAGTTCGCACAAATTGGTAGTATCCGTATTCAGTCTTGACACGGCTGACAAGGTAGATCATGTGTGCGTAGAGTGATATCGAAGGATACCAATCGATGACACGAACCACACACATCTCCGGAGTCAACTCTTGCAGCACATCGACCCAACCTCGACCTCGCTTGCCTATCACCGTCTTGTCGTACATTGAAGTCTTTGTGTAGCAGTCCCACCACGCATTCACAAAATCCATCATCGGGAATCCTCGAAGCGTCTTGTCGAAGCTGAACTGCACGGCGTCTCGCGACTCCACGATGCGCCGTCGCACACGCCACCCAAAGAATGTCACACCAACGGACGTAGTGTCGAGGCCCCAAAGAAACGCGTTCATTTCTCGCCACGCTGCCTCGATCTCTTCCTTGCAGTCTTCCATCGTCTTCGCCTTGAAGTGTCTTCGAGTGATCGATCGCCACCGCAAAATTCGAGCCTCCCAGTCGTCCCTCGGCGCTCCTAGGAGTCCTTCGATTGCAATAGAAGCCAGTCGATGCTCTTGGAAGAGACGGTTGAGCTGTGAGCGATCAGCTTCGAGCTGTCTGCGCTCCTGAGCGAGCGCCAACGAGCGTCGCAAGTGTGTGCGGACGCGTGCCTCGTCGGGCTCGAGCACCGAGTCCCACAAAGCGTTATCATCATCGAAAAGTGATGGTATCACCGCCACAACGCTTTCGTATAGTTCGAGAGTCGCTCGCTGCTGCTCCAACATCAGCTGCAGATACCTCGAGAGATGGTCAGCACGACGCTAAGATTAGGACGCGATTCACGTAGAGTCTCACCGCTCGCTTCTCCCGGGACTTGCGCTCGCGCTCGCGGAGCGTCTCGCGGTCGGGCCGCTGGGCACCATGCCCCGCGGGTTCCTTCCGACTCGGAGAGATCTCCATCGTCGTCTCCGGGGATTGATTGCCCTTTCGTCTCCCGCTGGCGGGATGAGATGGCAGGTGCCTGTGATTCCTTATACTGGACTGGACTGACCACTTGACCGGACGGAAAATTCGAAACAAGCGACTGGTATGGTCCTGGGCGTGCAAGTCCGTCATAACAACGTCGAGGCGACCGCGCGGAAGGGCGTGTGCAAAGCTGTAGTTAGAGCCAGCCCCATTTTCGCGTCGCAGGCTGAGTTTAAGTAATGCTGCAGCTTGCGACACGCTCTCGGCCGATTCGGTTCGTCACATTTAATGGCGTCCATGTGAATCAAACCGACTCCATCACGCGTCTCCGCCACAATCACTGGACCCGTCTGCCTCGCCCTCGATTCTGTTGATGACAGAACCCACCATCGTCCAGGATTGGAATGTTTATCACTCAGTGTAGCCTACATGGCTCACGGAGGCATTGCGTTTGACGACGTAGGCAAGATGCGTCTTGACGCCGATCCAGTATAGTGCAGCGAGAACAGCGTCTGTGAAAGAAGAAGAATCACGTGCAATGTGATCGCTTCCACATCTTCATCACGACCGCGGTGATCGCTCGAAGTTGCACGGCATGATAAAATGATGGATGGCAAAGGCGAACAATGTACTATCCTTCTTCAAGCATCGACGGTCGGCTGTACCACGCAAACGAGCACTCGAGACAACCCTCTGAGATGACTATCAGCCTCCAGAAAACATGCTTGGGTGCAGACCATCTGGAGCAGTGATCCACAGGTCTTGTACTGGTGGGGTGTCAACGGCATCGAATCTGACGAGGTCCTCAATTCGATAAGTCAGGCTTGCGGTAATAGTCCTCGCTTCGTCACGTACGTCTCCGCACGCAAGAGAACAGCTAGCGTTTCCACAACCCATTGAGCGATATAGTTGGTATCGTGGCCTGTGAGCTTGCCTCCGATGTGTGCACGGTAGTCCGTCGCGTCAGCGTTTAGCGCTTCAAAGCTCAACCACAAAAAGTTCGAAGCCCACATGTCCTTGGAATCGGAGATCTTCCTCTGGACCTCAGGTGCACAGATGGTACGCAAGAAGACCACAAACCCAGTGTCGGTCTTCACGAGGGCCACCAGGTAAAACGTGTGCGTGTCCAGTGTAAACGCGGGAATCCGCTCGTGGCACTGCACAATTACAATCTCGGGGGCGACTTGTTGTTGAACTTCGAGCCAGCAGCGTACGCGGTCACCAAATACGACCTGACTGTACACTTCTAACGTCGTGTAGCATTTCCAACTCGCTGTGACGAAGTCCATCATCGGAAATCCTCGGAATACCTTCTCAAAACTGAACTGGATCGTGTCTCGCGACTCGACTACACGCCGTCCAACTCGCCAGCCAAAGAAACTCGCTCCGATCCATTGTGTGTCAAGGCTCCACACAAATGCATTCAGCTCTTTCAGTGCCAACTCAATCTCAGCGAGGCATTCCTCCTTGGTCCACGGCACAAAATAGCTTCGCGCAATTGCGCGCCATCGCCGAAGACTGTCTTCCCACTCATCGGAAGCAGCACATCCGTAGAGTCCTTCGATCGCAATCGAAGCAAGGCGATGCTCTTCCAGAAGTCGAGTGAGCTGAGCTCGTTCACGTTCCAGTTGCATCTTGATTTGACTAAGCGGCATTGAGAGTTTCAAGTGAGACCTGAGTCGCATGGCATCCGGGTTCAAAATAGTCTGCCAGATGGTGTCGCCATTGTCCACCAGTGACGGGAAGACACTCGCCACCGACTCAAGTATTTCGAGCGTCGCCCGCTTTCTCTGGAGACGCCTCTGGGAAAAACAATATCCGTCAATGGAGACTACACAATCCAAAAGGGACCAGGCAACACACCGCTCGTTTCTCGCGGGACTTGCGCTCGCGCTCGCGCAGTACCTTTCGGTCGACACTGAGTCGTGGAGCCTTCGCCAGTGACAGCGTTTGTCCGCCCGACGAGGCTTCCATAGGGAAAGTCTTCAACTGAGGCGTTGGGGTCTTCGAGCGAGAGGACTCGACTGTTTTCTCCACTTTCCCGGTGTGGAACGACTCGAGCGTGTTTGGAAATACGAGCGAATTACGCACCACCGTGGCTGCAAAGGGGAGGCAAGAACGACGATCGCAAAGCGATGGAACAGTCAGACGGGAACCGTCAAGAGTGACTTCCCGGTAGGGAGACTTGATTCAGCTCATCCTTCAGATTTCTCTGAACTCATACGAATGTGATGTTGCGATCTCGGGTGCATATCAGCAAAACCTACTGGCGAGATGAACGCAGCTCTCCTTGGTGGAATGTAGTCGCGCTCCTTTAATTGAGGTTCACATTGACGATCAGTCGATCAAAACTGATCGTGTCAGCAACGCTTGCCATAGAGCAGCAAGGCTGTCCATGGAAAGTCGACGCTGGGTCGTATTTAGAAACTCGACAAGAGCCCTCGCCTGGTCGCCATTCGCTCCGCACGCAAGAGCACGGCAAGTGTTTCCATAAGCCACTGTGCCGCATAGTTCGCGTCTCTGCCTGATAGCTTCCCCCCGATATGAGCACGGTAGTCGGTTGCGTCGTCATTCAGCGCCTCGAAGCTGAGCCATACAAAGTTGGACGCCCACATGTCCGTGTGCTCGTTGATCTTGTTTTGAACCTCGGGTACGTACATTGTTCTCACAAACTGAAGGTACCCAGTACCAGTTTTCGAACGACTGACAAGGTAGAACACATGTGCATCCAACGAGATCTCCTTGAACCGCTCATAGCACCGCACGATTACCAATTCTGGTGTCAGCTGCTGCACCATCTCCAAGAAGCAGAGCGCTCGATCTCCGATCGTAACTTCGCTGTATACCTCCTGCTTCGTGTAGCAGTTCCATCCTACAGTGACGAAGTCCTGCATCGGAAAACCGCGAAAAGTCTTCTCGAAACTGAATTCGACGGCATCACGGGACTGTACAATGCGCCGGCGTGCTCGCCATCCAAAGAAACTCGCACCAACCACCTCTGTGTCCAGGCTCCACATATACGCATTCAACTCTTTCTGGGCTGTCTCGACCTCGGCCAGGCAATCCTCCATTTTTCTTGGTGAGTAGTTCTGAAGAGTGATGGCGCGCCATCGCCTTAGACTGTCTTCCCAATCGTTGCTTGGTTTCCGCCCGACGAGCCCTTCGATTGCGATTGACGCCAGTCGATGCTCCTCCAACAGAATGCTCAACTGCGAGCGCGTGCGCTCAAGCTGGCGCTTCTCTTGTGCTAGCTGCATTGAACGCTTCAAGAACGATCGCATGCGAGCAGCATCAGGGTCAAGAACGCTATTCCAGAAGGCGTCATCTCTGTCCATTAGCGTTGGAAGAATTGCCGCAACATTCTCAAGCACCTCGAGCACTGCACGCTTCTCCGACAGAAGAGCCTGTCTCGCCGTTTCCATTTTTATCAGAGATCGATGGGGAGACAGGAATGAGATGAGACACAAACGTACCGCACGTCGCACACGAGACTTGCGCTCGCGATCACGCAGCGTTTTGCGGTCGACACGCAACGATCTGGAACCAAACTCGGGCGCACTCAGTGCCAATGTCGAGGTGGAATTGACGGATTGCATTTCTTCAAGTGATCAATACAGGGCCCGAATTGGAAACAACTCAAGAAAATGATGGACGCGAGAGCGAGGCGTACAGTACTTTCGACGCTTGGTGTGCCGGCTGCGCGGATAAACAACTAATTTGTGAGCGGAGGAGATTACGGTAACATCTGCAGCTCTCCCGCCGTGAGAACGTGGCAACCTTCAGCAACCTTCTGAGAAAGACATCAGTCCAACACATTTCCACACTCCATCCAAGATCCTCGGTCACCAAAGAAATCGTTCTTGAGACATCGTATATTGCAGCGAGGATTGCGAAACTCCGGTGCACAAGGAAACGAATTGCTGCTGAGATAACGCGAATCTGACGACGCGGGTAGTCCCCACTACACGGTCGCAGGGTTGGGGCGACGCCACCACCAAGTAATTGAGTCGTTAGAACTTGGACTCGGAGATGCAATTCAAATGCTCAGAAGCAATCCCCTGTTTGTCGCGATCTGCTCGACTCGAATTAACACGGCCAGCGTCTCGACAAGCCATAGCATCGCATAGTTGGTGTCCTGACTCGCCAGTGTCCCACCGATTTGAATACGGTAGTCGGTCATGTCGTCGTTGAGCGCTTCGTAGCAGAACCAAACAATATCGTTCGTCCATGCATCTGTGCATTCAGATGTTCGCTTTTGCACTTCTGGCACATGCAACGACCTCACAAACTGTAAGTACCCGGTATCAGTCTTGACTTGACTCACGAGGATAAAGGTATGGGTGTCCAATGAGAACGTTGGGTATCGATCGACAATCCGGATAATCCACACGTCGGGGGTGAGTTTCTGAATGGGAAAGAGCCAGCAGGAAGTGCGGTCGGCGTTCATCACAGATTTGTACGTCTTCTGATCGGTGTAAGTATTCCATACAGCGGTGACGAAATCAATCATGTGGAATCCGCGTAAGGTCTTCAAGAAGCTGAACTGCACAGCCCCTTGTGACTCAACTATACGCCGCCGGACATGCCAACCGAAGAAACTAGGACTGACGGATGCGGTGTCGAGACTCCAAAAGAACGCATTCATCTCCTTCTTCGACTTCTCGATCTCAGCCAAGCACTCTTCCATTAGCCACGGCTGGAAGTACTTCAGTGTAACGAAGCGCCATCGACGAACACAGACTTCCCAATTGTTAGTCGCTGTCCCTAGCATTCCCTCGATCGCAACTGACGCCAAACGATGTTCTTGGATTAAATAGTTCAACTGGATGCGCTCATTGTCGAGCTGCCTCTTCTCGCGAGCGAGGTGTAGTGAGCGGAGCAAATGCGTGCGGATACGTGCAGCGTTGGGGTCTAAGACAGCCTCCCAAGAGGCGCTGTCTTCATCGAAGAGGGTAGGCCCAAGCGCGACCACACTCTCGAGTATCTCGAGGGTCGCTCGCCGTTGAGCGAGAAGGGTCTGCATTTGACCAAGGGTGTTCAGGCCGCCGCAAAAAACGAGCGTAATCATCAGCAGAGGCTCACCGCGCGTTTCGCTCTGGACTTGCGCTCACGCTCGCGTAGCGTCTGGCGCTCGACGCGCGGAGGTTTGATGGCGAGTTGCTTGATCATATCCACGTGGAATCGCACTGCGGCTTCGGGTGTGAACTGCTCTCAATGCTGCCAGTTGGTGAATTGGGTGCTCCGTTTATGCTGGAATCCATTAACTCCATTGTTGTAACAGTGAAGTCTAATCACAAGTGACGTGTGGGTGACACCACCGAGTCTTTCCAAGTGTCCTTTCATCGACAAAGTTGCAAATAAAACGGAACAGTTCGCAATTCTCGATTCGTGTCGCCGTCATGGCACAACTAATAGCCGTGCCATGACGGCGACACAAAAACTAGCAGCTGAACTTCGCCACGGCTTCAGCTTTCTCATCATGTGCGTGCTCACAAAAAATCGTCGCCATCAAACACAACAAAAACAATTTTAGCTTGGACAGTCACCACCCGTTCAACTCAGATCAACACGGCCAGCAGCGGGCGACGAATCAATACATCGTAGAATTGTTGAGGCAAATCGCTGTTCGATGCTAGTCAGCACGAAATTGATATCCATTACTTCGCGATCGAGACTCCTTGTAAGTTTCGGACGATGCGTGATCAGCAATGACCTCCCTTCCAGTTCGTTCGTAGATTTCGTCATTTCATGACAAAGTACCGCAATTCAAAAGCCAAGTAGCGTCACGAACTTCAACTGAACAGCGCACGAGTGAAGACAAAATGGTGCTTGTAACGGCACCTATCTTGTTTCTCCGCTACGATCTTCTTCCAGCACGGTCGAGTGGCCTCGACTCCAAATAGCAAGTTGTAGCTGCACACTAATGATAAAACATCAGTCTTCCACTCGTCTACCCCTCCACAGGTAGACCCTCAAAGTCGAGATTTACGGGCGAAAGACTGCTGCCGTGCAAGACACCGTCGGCACACTTTGTCATCTTCTCCATGGACCCTCCTCAAACTTACCGCTACAAACCCGCAAGAAGTTCAGAGAAGAATCAGTCTGCCGGTGTCTGTGGATCTAAGTTCATGACTGATTCATGTGCTTAGGCATTCGAAGCGCGCTCTTTGCACACGTTGATGGGGCAAGCGTCTCCGCGAACCACCACGATGCGTAGTTGGCGTCATTATCCCCGCGGATTCTCCAATAGATTGCGGCAGTCGGTTAAATCGAGATCGAATTCTGTCTAACGATGGGTCTGAATCTGCATGGCGGACACCTGCGAAAGTATACCTCGGCTTTGGTCTCGATGCGACAGATGAGGGAGAATACGTGAGAATACGTGTGTATCCATCGACATCACCTTGTATCTCTCAACGCACCGCACAATCCCGAGTGTCGGTGAGAACCGTAGCAAGACTTCAACCCAGTGACGCCTCACCGCCAATGAAGGCGTCCCGCCTGGCATTGATGAACATCCACAAGGTCTTGTAGAGGCTGAACTGCGCGGCGCCTCGCACCTGGTCGATGCGCAACCTGACGCGCCACCCCACGAAGCTCCTGCTAATTAATGGCCAGGTGAACGCGTTGATCTCGTTCGTCGACGCCTCCACTTCTAGCCCACAGTCTTCCAATGTGCACGATGTAAGCATCAACGAGAGACCGTTCTTCGCCGTCCGCAAGAGCCGGGATCCCGGGCATAGCTCGTATTCAAGGCCGCGAGTGTAGTGCAGAACTTTGCGAGATTCGCTCGTCGATTTCCGAGCCGATTTTCGTCGGATCGGAGCCGGAAGCGCGCGGTTGCGGAGCCAGAGCCCGCAGCTCGGTGTTCGCGCATCTTGTGAGCTCAGCCGCGCGCCGTGGCGCGTTTGATTCGCGTCGGCGCGAGGTCGCTCAGTGAACCTTCCATGTTGCTCCTTGCTCAAGAATGGTGGGAGAGAATGATGAAGCGAAACTCAGGACTCCAAAACTACCCACTCCCGGCGAGAAAACTACAGAAATCGACGTTGTTGAAGGGCATATCTACGAGAATAGTCGTGTTCGAGTTGCAGTGCCACAAACGTCTTTTCAAGATCCTCTCTCTCTCTCTCTCTGATATCTTTGCTGTCACTCGACGTGGCTAGCAGCAGCAGCTCTTGCTCGGCGGCTGAGAAGATCCTGGAGCTTGGCCTCGCAACGAGGCTGCAGCACCTCTCTCACGTTCGCGATGACGCTGCTTAGTCTGTAGAAGTGAGACGCTGCGAGCGGAGTTTGCGGTGGACTGTGATCCCCATCCAGCTGGCTCGGACGGCTGCGAGATCTTGCGGCAGCTTGGCGGAGGCTTCTCCGCTTGAAAAATTCGTTCGTGGTCGTGTTGGTCGCGACGAGATAGCAATGGAAGAAGAAGAAGCCGAGCACGGCGATTCCTGGGACAATCCGCAAACGTGAGTCCTTGTCAGATCGGGTATTCAACGTTCATGCCGAGAGGATCGCACCCATCAACGAGCACAGTGCCCAGAGCACGAACAGCGCCGACTCGGCATGGATCAGGAACCGCAGCACGACAACCGTGACGCCTTCGATGACTTGTCCGTTACGTTCGTCCACGAACTGCTGGCCCTGGAGGTCGAGGTACTGGTCGTAGAGAATGTTGAGTAAAATGTAGCTGCCGTATCCACACAATGCCACATTCGCCTGTTGTCACATGTGGCTACCAACTCAGACGAACGACACTGTGAGACACCAGATGAGGCTCCTCCATACCACGAGAAAGTAGAGAAAGTGTCCGTGATTGCGTTCCCCGATGCAGGTGTTCAACCAGATGCAGTGATGATCGAAGCGAGGCACGCACATGTTGCAAATTGAACAGTGCTTGGATCGCGCTAGTTTGTCGGTCTTGCACGTGACGCAATTACGCCGCGGTTTGGCATACAGCACGCCATCGAGCTCATAGTTGTCGTACAACTGGATCGTTTCTATGAAGGGACACCACACAGTGTCATCGACTGACTACTAGTGTCTGGAGAATGTTGCAAGCGACTCACGAGGGGTCAGCACGCCCGGCGAAGCCGTAGAAGCCGTGATGAAGCTGTGCATGGCGACTAGCACAACCGCCGCACTCAGACAACTACAACGTGGTGGGGGCAAAACAGTGCCGACCATAGAGACGACGACGTTGTCACATTGCAGCTCTCTCCGATCCACAGGAAAGCTCGGCTTGCTTATCCTGGCGCGCAACATCGTGGTCACGTACAGATGGAGCTCGTCTGCGTGCGCCGTCGGCAAGAGCGGCAGCGCCGCGCCCAGAAAAACGCCGTATCCACCCACGACCAACGTCACGTACAGAATCTATAATACACCCCCCCGCATCATACAGGATACGGACACCCCAACGAGCAATCGACCATTAGATCCCCCCATATTGTAGCTCCTCACGAGGTCCGCATTTTCTTTTTTTTTTCTCGCACCTGCACGACGGGGTTGGGCTCGCACCAGAGGTGCCGCCACCACGCCGCCGCGCGCCTGCAGTGCATTCACACGGCGCGTGAGTCTCGGCGCGTAAAAGCCCCGCGCGGCGACGGCGCGCAAGCGGTCGGTCACCCATGGAGCTCCATTTGGTCGTCGCGTCGTGCGGCGATTGCTTGTGGCCGTGTACCCACTCGCGGTGGGGACCAATCAGCGCGCGCGAAACGTCCTCAACCAGACTGGCCCGCCCACACAGACCGCGACACGGGGTAGGGTAAACTTCTGGCGTCAAAGGCGACCAGGCCACAAATCGAGCCGCCACATCTCTCTGGACTCTTGTGTTTTAATTCTTTCCACAAAATGCATCCCATTTATTTACATTACAACCATGTATGAACGCATGATGGTACCTGTCAAACGACATAGTCGAGTGGAATTTGTCGGATTCGCGGGGGAGATCCAGCTGGGGAGGGCCCCGCAGCTGCAAGGCCTGCGAGACTCCATCTCAATCGCCGTCGCGCCGGTACATGGACACCTCGCCGGCGACGCCATTCTCTCTCTTCCACTGAGCGTGGCATCTCCCCTCGACCGACACCACCATGAGCGGCGCACGGGTCTTCGTGCGACTCTACGACGGCGCCACCCAGACCGAGAGCAGCGGCGAGCTGCTCATGCTGCCGCCGCCGCCGCTCACGTGGCACGGCGTGCTCAGCATGATGATCATGGCCGTCACCAAGCAGGAGACCGAGCCCACGCCCGAGGCCGTCAAGCAGGCGCGGCTCTTTCTGCTTCCCACGGACGCGCAGGGCATCGTGGCCGAGCTCAACGCGCGCGCGCTGCGCTTTGGCGTGCGCGACAACGACCAGTTTGCGATCTGTCTCTATGGCGAAGAGTACAAGAAGCAGGAGCCGCCTGTCGAGGCCGTCCACGAAGAAGACGCCGCCGCCGCGCTCACCAACATGTCGTCGATCTCTACCACGCGGCTCAATGACTACACGCAGGGCTTCAGCAACAGCGTCGGCACCCCGACCTCGAACGGGTTCGCGCCCATGGAGAGCAACAACAACGGCCCGCCGCGTGGCAACATCATGGGCATGGGCAACGGCAACCGCAAGAACAAGCGGTACCGCAGTATCTCGGGTAAGATGGCTGCGATCAAGTCGCTCGGTGACCAAGGATTGATCTCGGCCGAAGACCGCGGCCATCTCAAAGACCTGCTGCTCAACAACGACTCGCCGGCTCTCCAGGAAGCGCTTGAAAACTATCAAAACACGGGCGATTTCCAGGCTGTGAAGGATCTGCTCACGAAAGAGCTGCGCAACCCATCGGCCAAGCGCCCGACTGGCGACTGGCTGCCCGAGAGTCTGATCAACGAGCTCTCCGAGAACTTCCAGACCCATGACGAGAACGAACAGGAAGAACCTGATGCCTCGACCTCGTACGCGGGCCAGTTCGGCTCCCAGATGCAGACCACGCAGCACATGCAGAGCCATCAGTACATGTACTCGACGACGACGCCGACGTCGGGCATGAACCACCACACGAGCGCCTCCCCAAGTGGCGCAAGCGATTACACTACGGTTGCGGATGCCGAAGCCGTCCACCCGATGGGCACGACGGGATACGCGGATGACCACCAGACGTCGTGGACGACGACGTCGATGCACCAGACCTCGCCCACGAACGGCATCTACGGCCACCAAACAACCATGGGCATGCAGGCATACGCGACGACTCCACAGGCGCAGATCAACCTGCCGCTTCGCAACCGCAACAGCGTCAACTTGCTCCACAAGACGCGCGGCATGGACGAGTCACAGATGACGCCTCAGCAGCAGCAGCAGCACGCGATGATGCATGGCAACCCGGTCGAGATCGGCTACGGCGCTCACCCGGCCTCGTACGGCATCGCTGCTGCTCAAGGCTACGCCCCGATGGGCTACGCTCCCGCGACGGCCGGCGATTACTCGAGCATGACCATGAACGGCTACTACGCCGCTCCCATGCAGCCGCAGATGGCCTACAGCCCCTACCAGCAGCCTGCCATGGCCTACGGCATGTCGCCGTACGGACAGGGCTACGCGCAGATGGGCTATGGCTACTACGGCGCTGGCTACGGCTACATGAAGGCTGGCCAGATGGGCCGCATGGGTGGCAAGTGGACCACTGCGCCGCCCATGCCGGCGTACCCCCCAGCGTGCTCTCCGGAGGAGAAGAAGGAGAAGATCGCTCGGTGGCTCAAGAAGCGAGAGAACCGAAACTGGTCCAACAAGCCGTCGTACCCGGTGCGCCACAACATCGCCAAGAACCGCAAGCGTGGCGAGGACGGTCGCTTCATCACCAAGAAGCGTCTGGCCGAGATGGAGCGAGAAGAAGCCGAGCGTGCTGCTGCCGGCCTGCCTCCTCGCGAAGGTGGCGAAGGAACGCAGACGTTTGAGGCCGAGCTGGATCAGGACGAGGCCAGTGGGTCGGATCCGGAGACGAGCGCGATGCAGTTGGGCGTGCTAGACACCAACGTGTTCGCCGGGCTTCCGGCGCCACTTCACACGTAGACGTACACTAGGAATTGTGTGTTTCTCTGTGGGGCGAGTCTGTCAGGAGTTTCGTGAACTGTGCAAATAATCCAGAATGCATGATCTTGAAATGAAGTTGAATCATTTCCCATCTTCCTTCTCTGTGTCAGCAGCGGGAAAAGATCACCATGGAAAGAAAGAGAGATGGAGACCACGCTCATGACATTTAAAACGCATAGACAGATAGCTAAATGAGAGGGGAGGAGGGGGATTCTACAGCGGCTGGATGGCGCGACTGACACCGACGGGCACATACGTGGACGTGACGTTGAACGGCTTGAGCGTGATCTTGGAGCCGCACCACTTGACGAGATCCAAGAGCGCCGCTCGCTCGTCCTTGGCGCTGCAGAGCGTCTGCGGGTCGTCCCAGCTATACCGGTTCCAGTTGAGCACGCTGACGGCCCATTTCTCCATGACTTCGGGCGTGGAGGCCGCGAAGGTCGCGACGACCTTGGTGCGTTGGTAGTTGGCGGCCATCATTTGTGCGTGGGACACGGGCCCCGAGTGGCGCTTGCGCACGGGGCGCACGGTCGAGTCGATGCGGAACTGGTTCATGACCTGCCCGTGCTCGTTGGGCAAGAGGAAGACGTCGACTTTGGAGCCTGTGAGCGGCACGCAGCCGAGAAGCTGGCCGCCTTTCTGCGAGTAGTACTGGAAGATGCCTTCGTCCATGATGCAGTAGACGACGCGCGCCTCGTCGCCGTCGATCTTGAGCAGATAGCCCTCGACGTTGCCGCCGCCGCTCATGGTGTTCGGGGGTCGAAGGAAGATGGAGTAGTGACGAGGAGCAAGGGAGGAAGGACGGAGGATGACGGAGGAGGAGGATGGAGGAGGAGAGCCTGAACCCACCAGAGAATCGTATCAGCAGCTGCTCGAGGTCGGTGGGCGCGCGCCGCCGCGAGCAACCAGATGATCTGAGCGGCGCAATTGCTTGCAGAGAGGCCGAGCGGCAGCAGATGGGTACACAGTCATTCTCAGCAACTAATATCTGTGTCATTTTTATGGATGATTTCATACAAATAGAATGATATAAGCCTCTGATACATTATAGTTGAAGTAATTCTGGTAGTGCATCTGTTTCTGGCTCGCGGTCGTGGATAGGAGCTGTTCAGTGCGTGGCCGCAAATTTCGGGCGCGCCGTCTTGAAGCGGCACTGGTCTCCTCACTGGTCCCATGGTCCGCCTGGCTGACCATATGCGGGGAACTGTTAGTCGGTTCCTCTCTCTCTCTCTCTCTCTCTCTCTCTCTCTCTCTCTCTCTCTCTCGAGACACGACCAGACGACCGCGTGATCGCTCGAGATGACCGCCGCTCCGTGCACCAGAACACTGGTGACGACGACTTTACCCGTCTCGCCGATTCGTGGAGTCGCTCGGATCTTGAAGAGACGCGTCGCTTCCAGCTGCGAAACCACTGCTCTCTATCCATGGCTCCGCCACGTTCGACTCGCGTGCAGCAGCATGCGCTCGAGGCGCCACCAGGCGACGTGCTGGACGCGATGCGAGCCTACGCCGAGGCCCACCAAGTGCAACCCATGCTCCACATCTTGCTGACTCGGGTGCTTGAAGCTCAGCCGTTGGATCCGTACGAGTTTCTCATCAAGACCGTGCGAGAAGACCCCGAGCTGGACGCGCTCGAGCTCAAGGCCAAGACCAACCGCTTTGATCTGCGACGCGAGTCCACCAAGAAAGCGCTCGTGCGTGCATTCTACACGCGCCTTGTCGTGCTGCAGCGTACACAGCACGACGACAAGCAAGCAGCCGCGGGCGGTTCGCTCGTGACGGCGTTTTTACTTCGCCAGCTTCGCCTTGAAGAGACTCGCGAGCACCTCAAGACGAAGTTCCCGAGACACTACCGCGACCTCATCGACTGGTTCCTGTCCCACGAGAAAGAGCTTCCCACGACGATCGCTCTCGACAGCTTCACCTCGACGTGTATGGCCGTGCTCGCGTCGATCGCACAGGTGTAAGAAGGAAAAATAAACGAAATCCACCAACAGCTTGCATCGGATTCGAATTACAACCTCGTTATAAGGACTCGTTAGTGACACCAAAATCAGGTCGAAAATGGAGCCTGGACGAGCTGGCTTCGTCCCGGCGAATGCACGCGCACTACCCCCACGCCGGCTGCGCGCGGCCGACCAGGGGCCCTTCGACTGGCTCGTGCCCTTCATCCCGCCGTTCTTGCGCGTGAACCGCGACACGCGCGAGCAAATCTGGCGCGCGCTCGTGCGCGCGACGTCTCCGGATGCACTGCGCAGCATCGCGGACCGCGTGGTAGAGGTGCTGCGCGAGCACGGCACGCAGATCGCCAAGTTCCTCGTGGTCGCCGCGCTGTGGACGGCAGGGTTGAAGTGGATCCACACCCACGAGCAGGAGCTCGCGACGTCCTACGTGATCGTCTCGGGCTTTGTCGCGCTCTGTGTCCATATCTTCTCAGGCGAGACCACCGCTGCCACGGACATCAACGGCGAGAAGCTCAGCGCCTACTCGGTGTTCAACAAGGGCGCGCGGCGCATGATGGGCTCGCTCTCCGCCGAGCAGTTCGAGGTCAGTTGGGCGACGTGGGAGATCCGTAGCGCGAGATCTGGATTGAATGTTTGCGGCTGTGACTACAGAACGAGATCCGCCACCGCGGCCAAGACCACGACGCTGGCGCCGCTATGCCTATGCGACGCGAGGAGACTTTTAGCGATGATGAAGAGAACGACGAGTGCGTGGTTTCTCTGCTGGAATTGGCGAAGGTCTCATCTAATGCATTGATTGTTTAGGGACCTGCTAGAAGCTCTGCGACAGTCGTTGGAAGAGAAGAAGCGAGAAGAGCGTTGTGCTCGACGTACACAAAGACGGCGATGAAAGAGAGAACGAAAGAGAGAGAGAGAACCCTTGCGAATACAAATGCAAAGCGGCACATCTATTCTACTACAGTATGCTTACGCCACAGTCTAAAAGCCAAACGGACACTTGGAGACGCGCTTCTTGGGCTGGCCGTCCTGGTCCAGGGTCTCCGCATCCTCGTCGACGCGGTCGCCGTACTTCTTCTTGTAGTAGTTGTACAGGAAGCCCTGGTCGCCTTCCTTGGCGGCCTTCTTGAGCGCCGCGGCGTCGGCTTCGCTGATGGTCTTCTCTTCAACCTCCTCTTCCTCTTCCTCCTCCACCACAGGCGCTACTTTCTTCGGGTTCACCATCGACAGCACCATGCCGAGCGAGATCATGCCCATGGCGATCAGCATAAGCGGCGGGAACATCTGCAGGTCGTTGAGCGAGGCCACGTCGTCGCGCACGGCCACGAGCGCGAGCGACACGAGCACAGCGACGACCATGACACAGACGCCGAACGCCGAGATGAGCAAGAACGGGTCTTGCAGCAGCACCGCCGCGACCATGGACGACTGCTTCTCGGCCTCGTGCTCGGCCAGCAGTGGCGCTGGCTTGGTCTTGGGCTTGGAGGTCTGCGTGTTGGTCACAACGGTCGCCATCGTGGTCGTGGGCGTGGCTTGGGACTCTTGGGATTGCGCGTGCTGCTCGCGCTGCTTCTTGTACTTGTTCTCAAAGTACTTTGGCACAAACTGGTGCGCGAGCACGGCGGCCGCGGCGGTCGTGCCCAGCACCGTCAGGAGCGGGAGCAGCGCGGCGCCACGAGGAGCCATCTCGCGAACTGGCGCCTGCCGGAGGAGCGCCCTCCGGACCTGGCTTCTAATGGACGCCAGATGTCCCACTGACTCGGGATCTGAGAGGCGGGCGCAACGTATAATTGAAACATATATTCAATATAAGAGGAACTTAAAAGCTATCATTGTATTTGTGTTCTTACATATGATTCAATACATTATAAATCTATAAGATGAGAAAGAGGTTCTAGCGTGTCTCGAAGTTGCCTGTCGCCAACAAGTGCGGTCGTTTCGGAAATCCACGTGCTGGTCCGGCTTCCGAGGCGAAAACCCGAAGTGTACTGAGATAAAGGAATTCCGTCACCAAGTTGAAGCGAAGAGCTGGTTCTTGAAAATTCAGAAAAAAAATCAAAACCCTCATATTTGAAGTTTCTTCGCGAGCGCCGCGATCTGCTTCTCGACGTCCTCGTCTTCTTTCGTCTTGACGGGTACTGCACGCGCCTTGACGATCCACGTGCGCGCGTGGTCGTCCTGTTTCATCTTGTGGTACGTCTGCGCGAGCAAGAAAACGTTCTTTTTCCAAAACCCAGGACTGAGCTGCTCGGCATTGAGAAAGTGCTGCACGGCCTCTTCGTAGGTCGCCGTTGGTGGGGTGCCAAAGAGCGCAGCGGCAGCGCGCTTTTCGATCCACGTCATGTCCGCAAACGCGAGACACCACTGGCCGAGAATGTTGTGGGAAGTCGCGTCGCTTGGGTCGAGCTCGATCGCGCGCTTGATGTGGTCGCGGATCACGTACGCACCGGCGATCTTCTCCTTGAGGTCGCGAAAGTTCCCGACGGTACTGGTGAGAATGCCCTTCCACTTGTTGGAGGCTGCAGCGTTTGCGTTGATAGCGTATGCTCTATCGGCGAAGGAGAGACCTTCGAACGCGAACGTCTTCTTCTGCTCCGCATTGGAACTCTCTTCAACCAAGTAGTTGCACGCGCGAGACAGACGCCAAAGCTGTGGATCAACGTCGGCATAACGTTAGTTGCGACATCGCTAACCTTTCCAATGCAGCTAGATCACCTACGAGCTCGATTTCGGACGGGTATGAGAGGATCGCATCCTTGAGCAGGTTGTACGACTCGCGGTGCTTGTTGTGCTTAAATAAATCTTCCGCGTTGGCGATGAGTTGGTCCACAGTCGCTGCTGGAATCTCGCTCTTCTCTTCTTCACCGTCATCTTCGCGCACAAAACGCGGAGAGCTCTCTGCTGACGAGGCTCGCTGTCTTGCTATAAATCGCTAACGTTAGTCGTCTCTCCGTTTGAGTCCTCGCATCAACTCAAACACACCGTTGTACTGTTCAATCATCTCGAAATCGTCTTGGTCGTGTGGGAACACGGTCTTCTCGTTCAGTACAGGGATCTCCTGGGCCTCGGTGGTCACACCCGATGCGCTCAGCACTTCGACGGTCGCAGCCGTGAACACACCCAGCGCCATCCACATCAACGGCTGGAACATCGGCAAATCCGTGGGCGACGCGACATCCTCACTCGTCCATGCGACCACGACGCCAACGAGTCCGACCAGCAGAATCATGATCAGCCCCAACACCGACAGCATCTACAACGTACAGCACACCCGGTTTGGTCAGTGACACGTAGCTCCTCACCAACTACCTCCCAACGCACCATATTGCCCTCTCTTGCGACTAGCATGAGCTGCTGCTCCTGCGTCTGCACTGCGTCGACCAGTTCGTCCGCCGCGACGTCTTCCTCATCGCTCAGAAGCTCGTACTGGTCCTCTTCCACCGCGAGCGGCGCGCTTTCTTCGGCGGCCACGTCGGCGCTCGTCGGTGCCCCATTGCGCCGCCCTGACGCCGCCTCCGAGTCCGCTTCCTCGTCGTCGTGGCGCGCGCCTCGCGTCACGTAACGATAGGCGAGCCCCGCGGCCGTGGCCGTGCCCGCGATGACCACGAGCGACCAGAGAAGGCCCCGGTAGTTGGCCATGGCGCCCCCCACTCGCTGCTGATTCCGTTGGATCGGCGTGTGAACCTCCGTCATCCAAGAGCAGTACTGCCAAACCGGTATTATCGCATATGCAGTACCAGAAGATATTAGAAGAGCATGGGTGACTGTGATGAACAGTACAGTACGATCAAAAAATGTAGCCATGGACTGGCTTTGCGCGGCACTGCCCCGAGTAGCTTTCCACGAGCTCGCTTCGCTGCCAATGAGCTGTCTCTCTGTGCAGGGAGCGTTTCTCGTCGATTTCTTCTTTCTTAATGAGAACGGAGTTGCCACGTGATGCAGCAAACCCAGAGCTGAGCGCGCGTCCGGCTTCTACACGAAGGATGGAAACACGGAAACCAAGGGCGCTTCCGTCAGATCACCACCCTGGGTTCCCACCCCACTCCGGAATCCTCTCTCTCTCTCTCTCTCTCTCGACAAGCTTCAGTACCCAGCGATGAAGGCCACATCCGCGTTGCAGCTATTGATCTTGCTTGTGACCGCTTATTATGCCGGCGCGTCCGGCTCAATCGTCAGTGACCCATCACCAGGAGATTCTGCCCTGGCCTTTGCAGTGGTCTCGCCGTTGACTCAGACGACCGCCGACGCACCGCCCTCGGCGGATGCTCGAGGCCTTGAAGAACCACAGATGGCTGACTTCGAGTCCCCGACTCGATTACTCGTTGATCTCTCCGACGAGGAGGAAGATGAAGGTATCAACATAGAGTCAGAAGACGGATCCGAGGACGACGCCGACGACGCACGCGACTTCCACGATGGCGAGTCGGTCGCAGTCTTTGGAGCAAATGAGTCCAGCGAATCCTCCGACATACCGAGGTATCGCCTCCGATCGGCCATCTAGATGCTCACGACCTTGTGCGTGTCGTCGTCTTTACTTGTCGGGTAATTTCGTGAACAGTTGTTGATCAGAATACAGTAATTCACCCTGAATGGAGTGGCCCTCCTCAGTTCTTGAGGATCCTAACGGACGAACACTTCGTCCCGTTCTCAGCGCCAGTCCAACATGGAGCTCGTAAGAAACATTGAAGTCGTCCTGCTGAAAGCCATCTTCAAGCTTATCCCCCAATGAGACATCTCGAGCGATCAGATTTGTCGCCGCTATCCACGTGACACATCAACTATGATAACCTCCACGTAAGAGACTCCTGGCCTTTACAACTGGCGCCAACAAAGACTCTGTCCCATCCACAGCGCGGTTCTTGCACGGCAAGATGGTCGTCAGAGGCCTGACGCGTTCTGGCTCGACGCGACAGCACAACTTGACACGAGCTTGTCAAGCAAACGTGGCCAGCAAGAGGACAGCCAGCTTGTTGCCTGCACGAATCCGGAGCGCCAGGTGGCAAGTGCAGTCGCAGTCGAGGACCGCGACCAATTTCCTCATGCCTTCCTGATGCGGGCGAGCCTAATTAGGTTGTACCGTGGTGATCTCCACGAACCCATTCCTCTCATCACCAGAATCGGTCTCCGATCCCCTCATTTCCAGTTTTGCCCGACAAGTCACAACAGCAACAAGAACAAGACCACCGACAATGAAGATCGCCTTCTCGATCGCTACAGCCCTCCTCGCGTTCGCGACACTGTCGCCTGAGATCGTCGTGAGCGCCAACGCCGTCGCGGCTCCAGCCCAGGCCCGCGCAGTGGAGACAGCTCTGGACAAGGCTGTGCGCCGTCTTCAGGATGGCGGTGAAGGTGGTGACGGTAATGAAGGTGGCGAAGGTGGTGAAGGATGGGGCGAGGGTGGTGAAGGTGGCGAAGGATGGGGCGAGGGTGGCGAAGGCGTAGGTGGAGAGGGAGGAGGTTGGGGAGGAGACGGCGAAGGTGGAGACTTCGGTGGGGAGAACGGTGGAGGTGAAGGCGGTGAGCGCCGCTTGACCTACGGAGAAGGTGGTGATGACGGCGAGGGCGGAGACTTTGGTGGTTGGGGTGAAGGTGGCGAAGGCGGGGAAGGTGGAGAAGGTGGAGAAGGTGGAGAAGGAGGCTACGGCGGTGAGGGTGGCGGAGACTCTGGTGGCTGGGGTGAAGGTGGCGACGACTTCGGAGCTGACTTCGGCGGCGAGGGCGGCGGCTACGGTGGGGATGACAACGATGGTGGTGATGCTCCCGGTGGAGATGACAACGGTGGCGATGATGCCCCTGGCGGTGATGACAACGGCGGTGGCTACGGCGGTCGCAACCTCCGCTCGCTCTAAACCACGCGTTAGATAGAGCAATTACTCGTCCGTGACTGATAATATATGTTGTGACGACAACTGTGCTACTTCGAATCTGCATGATCTGCGTGAATTGACCGACGTACAGCCGCCAGTGAGCACGAAGACTGTACCTGAGCAGATGGCAAGCGCTAGACATGCTTCCCAGAGTTATCACACTCTCAGAAGAGAAGTCTTCGTAGTCTTGGGCGACATCATGCAGTGGTAGGCCACACCATGATTAGTTGAACTAGCGAGTTGCCTTCCATGCGATGAGCGCGACAACGACACATGCGATGACAATCGTAGTCGTCTCAGGTGTTACGTACGACTTTTTGGCGTATCTCACTTGCTTTCGCTTATTCAGCTTCTCGAGGCCTCTCAGCGGCTCCATCGTTGCCGCGTTGACAATCGCAGCCTTGTATCCTTCGTCCAAGGAACCTAGTCTCGCGAGCGTCTCGGTCGCGAGTTCCTTCTGTCGATCGGTACCTCGGCAACTAAGTTCCACCAGCACGTGGAAAACACCCGAGTCGATTACAGCAAGAACATTTTTCTCATCGCGAGCCAACGCGACGATTTGGGTGGCAGCGGCCTCCTTTTCGCGGTCCTCGTCGCTGTACAGGATCTTGACGAGAGCAGGGATGCTCGCGGCGCTTCTAAGCGCCACACGATTGGCTACACAATCGATCTCGGCGGCGCCTCCTGCATAGGCCTTACTCATTCGTATCGCAGCTTGGATTCTCAATGGGTCGAGTCGAATGTCGTCCGTTGATCAGTCAGCCTCCTGCATCGGATCATTGGATTCGCCCCGAAGTGCGTGTAATCTTTGTTGGGTTCACCCACAACTCAGGCTCGATCTCACCTTATTTTCGCATCAGTATCTTCGTCTCACCTCTTTTTGCATTTTATGACTCTTACGGAGGTAAACTCACTGGGTTCACTTGATTTGAGCAGCCAGATAGGACTTGACTGCCTGTTCAATGACGCAGATGTTCTGGCGGTCTTGGGCCGTCAGATCACGAGCAGTCCAGGCCATGAGGCGAAGAAGTTGCGGAAACACGCCGTTCTTGTTATCTCGGGATTGGAGTATCCAACCATGAACCAAGTCTAGAGGGGTCAAGTGATTTGTAGAACGATTCGCGGGAGGGAGTTGGAGAAAATATTCTCTATCGATATCGTTCTGGTCAAAGAGAGCGCACTGGCACTTGGCGCAAATAGCATCTCTACACAGCAGCGAATTCTATAGGTCGTATGCTCTCCGAATGAACCCCACGAGGTATTACTCACTGCCTTTGGAACAACAGAGCAAGCATGCTTTCGCTATTTGTTGAGTGTTGGTTACTGTGTTTGTCTCTGTGTTTGTGGTTATTTTCAAGCATCACATCGTGGGTCCTCTCTCTCTCTCTCTCTCTCTCTCTCTCTTGTCGAACGATGAGTAGAGCCAGCATTGACTGGAGCTAGCTCGACCAAAACGCGAAACCATCACCAAATCCGAGGTCGAAGCTAGGGCCACAGCCACAGCCAAAGATCACTCGCGTTTGCCTTTGCCCTTGCCCTTCTTGCCGTTGCTCGTGTCTCCCTTCTTGCCCGTGCTCGTCTCGCCCTTCGCATCGGTGCTTGTGCCTGCCTTCGGATCTGGCTTCGGACCGAGGTCCTTGCAGAAGCAGTAGTAGCTGCCCTTCTTCAGATTCGGCAACAGCTTCTTCGACTTAGAGCAACTCGTTGGACCGCTCACGGCAGGCCAAGCGCCCGCGTCAACATTGTGGGGGTGCTTCTGTTCACACGTCTTGTAGCCTTCGTCCATGCATCCTTTCTCTTGTCCGTTGCACGGCCCAACCGCGTTGGCAGAGCCGAGGAGCAAGATGGAAGCACAGACTGCCATTTGGACGATCGCGAAGGCCTTCATGGTGGCTGGGTGTGATTGGTGGGGAGGGTGGTTGAGTTGGCGTGGGTGGTGGAGGGTCGGAGGCCGATTGGGAAATGAGCAACCAACTCGACCTCTAGTGCTCTCGTGCTCACTGCTCACCGCTCAACTACGAGATCGAGATCGAGTAATCAAAAACGCTGGCGTGACGTGATCCGTCATCTGTATCCTGACCGTTCCTTCCGGCATCTAGATGATCCTTATCTACTGTGATTAAGGTAGACAGTATTTATGATTGCATTGAAAGTCGCTGGGTGGATTGTTATGAAGAGTCGTGTCCATGATTTGAGCACAGCTCACATGGCTGTGAGTGTCTGAGAGACGGATGCCTGGGTGTGTCTTAGCCGATGATGGCCTCCATTCGATGGTTGTCACGGCAGATCATCGTGACGAAGCAAGTGCAAGTGTTCACCCATTCACTTCGTCAAGATATCGCGCCAGTTGATGATGAACTGGCGCGATGCGTCTCGCAGCAGGCGGATCTGCAGGAATGGCTGGCTACGGTCGTGCTTCCGATCGGATCGAAACGAGAACGTTATTTGTCTTAGGTTCCTCAAAAGCAACTGGATACGATTCAGTATAGCTTATAGCATACCCGACCAGGAAGACAGCATACAGTATCCAGATATCGACGAGACTTCTGTGGTTTCGAGTGGAACTGTCTCGATTGTGGCTTCATGGATGCAATAGATTTGATAATTTCTATCTACGGCAGACCAATGTGAAGACGACCTATTTTTTTCGGATTCAGTAACATTCGTTGAACTCAACCGACTTCACTCGCACTATGAGACGAGATGCTTTGGATCGCCATCTCATCCAGAAGGCGAATCCAGGAAAACCTCTATCGATAAATCGTGTCGGCTTCAAGCTTCGTGAAGAGGGCATACAAGTGGTGAGACTCACGACAGGCACATATGCGAAACATCCGGTGATCGGCGCTGGTTGTCAGCAGCCATGTCCATCCGGGTAGGCGGTGCTTGCTACTGCTCGATCGATTACTCAGGATGAGTCATGTTTGCGGCTGAATCGCCGACGACTGGACAAAAAAAGACCGGTGGGGATGCAACTTCAACCTCTGCGAGAAATGAGACACGATCTTGAAAGGATTTGTGGGTGTACACTGTGCTCTGTCGAGGGTTGTGAAGTGCGCGAGATCAATACACTACACCACACTGTCGGGTGTTTTCGACTGTTCTTTCTTCGCGAGCTAACACGGCCATACTTACTAGCAGCCGCTTCTTCCTCGAAGCTTGCATCATTGCACATTCATCATTTAGTCGTGAACCACGCGATTGGCGTAGGCATTCGATCCCGCACCTTCTCCTTCTGCAGAGCACTCGCTCACTCGTTTCATAAGTTTGATTACTGACTGGGTCGAGTCGAGCGTCATCCGTTGATCCGTCGGAGCTCGTTTGATTTAGTCATCACCTACCCACCTAAGACCCTCATGTCTTTGGTTGAATCGCAATTTTTGTATCTTTGAGTTAGAAAATATGCTCTAGCAACTAATGCCTCGACGAAGCATTTCGTTGGGCGACTCTACACAATCTGCTCCGAAATTGCATCGAGCACAAGCGGTCGAGATTCTTGACCCATGGTGATTGTCACATCGCGCGAATTTGAACTATTGCCGAGTGATCTTTCCGACATACTGGGTCACGTCAATATCCATTCTCTCTGTGCGCTTCCTCCCATCCTTGTTTCTGTACGATTGAGCAGTGAAATCGGCAAAGTTTTCTTCCGAGACGATGAAGAGAAGGATGCGTGAATAGCCTTGAAACTCTTGGCGCTGCGCCAAATCCTGATAGACATTTTCTAACTTTTCATATTTGATGGGATGTGCTGCGGCCACTGTCGAGTCGACTGACGATCTTGTGGGACGACAAGCACGCCATCAATTGCTAGAAAAGTCTGCGATAACGGGATGTACAGCACCAATTCGTTCTTGATTTCAGATGACGCTTGAATGACTTCGGACGCTGCATTCAACGGGCCATATCGCGTGACGGCTCTGACACTGCTTCCTTGTAGTGCTCTGATACAAAACAGGCTGGTTGCAAGTTCTTGCTGCAGACATTTTAGATTTCTTTGCTTCTCCACGACTCCAAGTCTGGAGATGGAGTCCGCAAAATGCGCGAATTTCATCGACAGAATCCACTTTGAAAGGCGCACTCATGATCGTCTCGACTGCCAAGGATGAATACGCCAAGTAATCACAACTTGGCGCGTCCTCTTTGCGATACAAATGAAATAGAATATACTTCATCCAATCATTCGATTTTGTTTAGCTCGAAAAGCCGAACCTGGTCTTTCAATTCGTCGAGATCGCGAGGAATGTCTATTTTCACTTGCTGTACCAAGTGATCCAACGTTTGGAATGACGAAAACACGAATCTTGGTTTGCCTCCAACAAGATTGTACCTCCGCAACCACTCGTCTTGGTCATCCAAGTGAATCACATCAGCGAACCTCCGGCACACTTCTTTGGCCCATAGGTTCATATACACCTTAAAACAAACCGAGTTGACAAACTGCTTTTAATTCTTAGTGCACGGACCGGCGAACAGAAACGCAGGGTTGAAGTCACTTAGCCACAATGCTTCACCGGCTTCATTTCCATCAAACAATCCAACGTAGGTTATCCCAGCATACGGCGTTCGCGAGCACTCGTAACCATCCGCACTCCACGTCAAGAAGATCGCTTTATCGCCAAGCGAACGGTAGGCCACGTTCTTTTGCTCCGCCATGAACAGCAGCAGCAAGAACACGCCAAACACCGACTTCCCAATCCCAGGACTGCCAACCACAAGAACTCTACAGAGCGATCAAAATGACCTCACTCGTTCTTGGATGATATCGTGGAGGTCCCAATACTCCTGTCGGATGTACAAGCTGTACGGAGTTGATGTGCCAAAGATTGCCTTCGGAGTATTCAATACGGTTCCCACTTCTGCATCGCCGAGTCTCTGTGCAATGGCGACCCATTCATTCAACTGGCGAGTATTGACGGCTTTCGTTCGCTGTCTTTTGTTGTCGGGCACCAAGCACGTTGGTTCCTGTTGCGGTAGTTCCACGATGAGCGCATTATTTTTCGATGCACCAAGTGCACCGACAGGGGAATCTTCATCCAATGGCTGACCATCCTTGTCGTCATACACTGCTCTAGTTGCGAAAAGCTTGAGCTGGTTTCGTGAGAGATGAGCTAGAACGCTTCTTCCTGGTGGTTGCCTGCGGTCATATTCCGCGTGAATCTTGTTCCGAACATCCTCAATATCGTTGGCACTTTCAGACAACACTGAGGTTGTCTGGGAATCCGCGTACGGTCTACGAGTAGCTGCGTCTACCAACTGATACCACACTTCGCGCGCCATCTCATCTTCCTGCCATAATTTCCACGAGAGTCTCAGGTGCTGTCGACACTTCTACGCAGTGCTACAGCACAGCGCGCGATTGTCCCTTACCTGGTCCGCGTCCTTCTGCTCGCTCCTTTGAGAACAATTCCCTAATGACCACAGTTGATGTTTACTGCGAATGTCGGTGGCCCTTCAATTCAGTGGCGAATTGCAACTAATTGGCGTTTTCGTTCATTTCTCCACTGTCAACCAGTGCAATTGATGTTTTTGTTCCCGTTTTGTGTGCGATCATGAAGTCTCCTTTTTGTGCATCGTGTAGGTTCAATCGGGGATACCCCCGCATGAGCAGCTATAGCTGTTCACATCGACTAAATGCCGTCGAGTCCAACTTCATCACCACATTGGTAGACATACCAAAAAACTGTAGTAGGATCGATGCAAGGATGGGGCAAATAGTCGGTACAACAATAATTACGATGATGATGATGATGATCATGATCATGATCATGACGATGATGAAGAAGTCTAAAGAGCTGAACGAGTGAACACAAATAGTGCAGCAGAAATACACCACACCAAGATCTCAGACCATGGTCTGAATTTCACGAAGCAGCGTGTTATCATACAAGGTGCTTAAAAGTATTATCCCAGTGTTTTGTTGGAAGGAGCTTCGAAGTATTATCCAAGTGTTTTGGGCTTTGAAGCAGAGCGGGTAGTTCTATTCGATGCGTGTTGCTTGCTATTCCTGCATGTATTGTGCTCTTTGTTTTCGTCCTTTTGGTTACTGTTTTCAACCTTTTTGTATATATCTTGGATTTTCCTGCGTTTCTTGTGTCTTCCACGGAAGGATGCTTCTCCCAACTACATTGGCAACGAAGTAGGCCGAAGCCAATCGTCACAGCCACAGCTCACTCGCGTTTGCCTTTACCCTTGCCCTTCTTGCCGTTGCTCGTGTCTCCCTTCTTGCCCGTGCTCGTCTCGCCCTTCGCATCGGTGCTTGTGCCTGCCTTCGGATCTGGCTTCGGACCGAGGTCCTTGCAGAAGCAGTAGTAGCTGCCCTTCTTCAGATTCGGCAACAGCTTCTTCGACTTAGAGCAACTCGTTGGACCGCTCACGGCAGGCCAAGCGCCCGCGTCAACATTGTGGGGGTGCTTCTGTTCACACGTCTTGTAGCCTTCGTCCATGCATCCTTTCTCTTGTCCGTTGCACGGCCCAACCGCGTTGGCAGAGCCGAGGAGCAAGATGGAAGCACAGACTGCCATTTGGACGATCGCGAAGGCCTTCATGGTGGCTGGGTGTGATTGGTGGGGAGGGTGGTTGAGTTGGCGTGGGTGGTGGAGGGTCGGAGGCCGATTGGGAAATGAACACCGGTAGCCGACTCGATTCTCGTCGTCTAATGCTTCATCGCGAGACCCGAGATCGAGGCCAGAATGGTGACACCCACTGGTGATGGTTGGAGGCAATCGGCTTCTCGGATCCGGATAGCCCCTTGAGCATCTAGATGATCCCTATCTGAGGTACAGTGCGTAGTTGCAGTGGACGGAGAAACCTGATCCAGTCACGGCTTGCCTGCCAAGATGTCGCACTACTGTTTTTCGTATGATAGCGAGCTTTCGCAAGACGTACGGCAGCAGGTGGGGCTCAAGGAGTGGCTGTTTTCTGCTACATATCAAAACGTTGAAGTGACAACGCCGTCTTCAGGTTGCCACGGAAGCAAGCGGATACTGTACAGAGCAGAACGGTGGGCCCGGTGCTGCTTCTATCGTAGAGGAGTTGATCAAGCAACGTATCGAAACGTGGGCGTCGCAATGTACAACAAAGTTTAGGCTGTGTTCGGTTATTTTGCATATCACGTGCACTATTTGACGCATTCCATCCTCGGGGACGAGCTTGGTGTCTGGTCACGAAACGCTTTGCAGGCGTAGAGTACCGTACACATGGGCGTACGTGTCACAGCAAATGATGATTTCCATCCGATGGACAGTTCATCGGATGCTGAAGTGACGACGACATGATTTGGATTGCGTCCACCCCTCCGTCTGGATGATGGGTGCCGATGATCGACCCCAATCATTCGCCCGGACCCGCTATCTTTTTCGATTGCACAAGTTGGTTCGTCCAGCTCACGAGACCTTTTTATTTTTATCTTTAGAGACGTGGCGATTTGGGGGACGAGAATTGTCCGGCTCGTGCACTTTGCACCGAGCAGATTGTGGTGGTTGCAATGGTGGGAGCGGTCTTGGTGCTGCCATGGCGCTGATTTGAGTAGACCATTGATCCTATTCGTAGTACGTCTGTTCTGTTATCCGCGGTATCTATTGCGTTGATGATGATGATGCAGGTGGAGTCTATTGAGTTCAACTAGTGAAACCTAGTAGCTGAATACTCAGCGGGTGCCGACATAAAAGGAGTCAAAGGAGAAGCCTGTTGCTGGTTACCACGAACGTAGGTCGCTACCAGAGAGGGGTATCTATTGCTGTTGCTTGCAAGGGTATTTGTTCATTATTTGTGTATTTGCTCGTTGATGTTTCTCACTAAGCAATGGTCGTTGCTCTCGTCCGGAGCTTCTCTTGTCCTCTCTAACCAGTGCAGTAACCATACAACAAGGATCCAACAAAGTCGGCCGAAGCCAATCGTCACAGCCACAGCTCACTCGCGTTTGCCTTTACCCTTGCCCTTCTTGCCGTTGCTCGTGTCTCCCTTCTTGCCCGTGCTCGTCTCGCCCTTCGCATCGGTGCTTGTGCCTGCCTTCGGATCTGGCTTCGGACCGAGGTCCTTGCAGAAGCAGTAGTAGCTGCCCTTCTTCAGATTCGGCAACAGCTTCTTCGACTTAGAGCAACTCGTTGGACCGCTCACGGCAGGCCAAGCGCCCGCGTCAACATTGTGGGGGTGCTTCTGTTCACACGTCTTGTAGCCTTCGTCCATGCATCCTTTCTCTTGTCCGTTGCACGGCCCAACCGCGTTGGCAGAGCCGAGGAGCAAGATGGAAGCACAGACTGCCATTTGGACGATCGCGAAGGCCTTCATGGTGGCTGGGTGTGATTGGTGGGGAGGGTGGTTGAGTTGGCGTGGGTGGTGGAGGGTCGGAGGCCGATTGGGAAATGAACACCGGTAGCCGACTCGATTCTCGTCGTCTAATGCTTCATCGCGAGACCCGAGATCGAGGCCAGAATGGTGACACCCACTGGTGATGGTTGGAGGCAATCGGCTTCTCGGATCCGGATAGCCCCTTGAGCATCTAGATGATCCCTATCTGAGGTACAGTGCGTAGTTGCAGTGGACGGAGAAACCTGATCCAGTCACGGCTTGCCTGCCAAGATGTCGCACTACTGTTTTTCGTATGATAGCGAGCTTTCGCAAGACGTACGGCAGCAGGTGGGGCTCAAGGAGTGGCTGTTTTCTGCTACATATCAAAACGTTGAAGTGACAACGCCGTCTTCAGGTTGCCACGGAAGCAAGCGGATACTGTACAGAGCAGAACGGTGGGCCCGGTGCTGCTTCTATCGTAGAGGAGTTGATCAAGCAACGTATCGAAACGTGGGCGTCGCAATGTACAACAAAGTTTAGGCTGTGTTCGGTTATTTTGCATATCACGTGCACTATTTGACGCATTCCATCCTCGGGGACGAGCTTGGTGTCTGGTCACGAAACGCTTTGCAGGCGTAGAGTACCGTACACATGGGCGTACGTGTCACAGCAAATGATGATTTCCATCCGATGGACAGTTCATCGGATGCTGAAGTGACGACGACATGATTTGGATTGCGTCCACCCCTCCGTCTGGATGATGGGTGCCGATGATCGACCCCAATCATTCGCCCGGACCCGCTATCTTTTTCGATTGCACAAGTTGGTTCGTCCAGCTCACGAGACCTTTTTATTTTTATCTTTAGAGACGTGGCGATTTGGGGGACGAGAATTGTCCGGCTCGTGCACTTTGCACCGAGCAGATTGTGGTGGTTGCAATGGTGGGAGCGGTCTTGGTGCTGCCATGGCGCTGATTTGAGTAGACCATTGATCCTATTCGTAGTACGTCTGTTCTGTTATCCGCGGTATCTATTGCGTTGATGATGATGATGCAGGTGGAGTCTATTGAGTTCAACTAGTGAAACCTAGTAGCTGAATACTCAGCGGGTGCCGACATAAAAGGAGTCAAAGGAGAAGCCTGTTGCTGGTTACCACGAACGTAGGTCGCTACCAGAGAGGGGTATCTATTGCTGTTGCTTGCAAGGGTATTTGTTCATTATTTGTGTATTTGCTCGTTGATGTTTCTCACTAAGCAATGGTCGTTGCTCTCGTCCGGAGCTTCTCTTGTCCTCTCTAACCAGTGCAGTAACCATACAACAAGGATCCAACAAAGTCGGCCGAAGCCAATCGTCACAGCCACAGCTCACTCGCGTTTGCCTTTACCCTTGCCCTTCTTGCCGTTGCTCGTGTCTCCCTTCTTGCCCGTGCTCGTCTCGCCCTTCGCATCGGTGCTTGTGCCTGCCTTCGGATCTGGCTTCGGACCGAGGTCCTTGCAGAAGCAGTAGTAGCTGCCCTTCTTCAGATTCGGCAACAGCTTCTTCGACTTAGAGCAACTCGTTGGACCGCTCACGGCAGGCCAAGCGCCCGCGTCAACATTGTGGGGGTGCTTCTGTTCACACGTCTTGTAGCCTTCGTCCATGCATCCTTTCTCTTGTCCGTTGCACGGCCCAACCGCGTTGGCAGAGCCGAGGAGCAAGATGGAAGCACAGACTGCCATTTGGACGATCGCGAAGGCCTTCATGGTGGCTGGGTGTGATTGGTGGGGAGGGTGGTTGAGTTGGCGTGGGTGGTGGAGGGTCGGAGGCCGATTGGGAAATGAACACCGGTAGCCGACTCGATTCTCGTCGTCTAATGCTTCATCGCGAGACCCGAGATCGAGGCCAGAATGGTGACATCCATTTTATGCCACTACTACTTGGAGTGTCGCGTGAAGCAATCGGTTAGAGAATTTGGATCGCGATCCAGACGGTTCCCACGAGCATCTAGATAATATGTATCTAAAAGTTGATGTCTGTAGACGGTGAATGTTCATTAAAAGCTTACCACCACGCATCGAGCACAGTATGCGATGGCTGTGTTTGTGTTTGTGTGGTAGCCGATGCTTTCCATCTGATGGGTGGTCCACTGAGTGGCTGAACGTAGCCAGTCATTCCTGCAGATCCATACGTGTCGCGTCAGTGCATCATCAACTCGTGCGATATCTTGACGACGTGAATTGGTAAACATTCGTCCACCCACTTGTTTGGTCACGATGATCTGCCGTTTCAGTCATCGAACGGAAGCCACCACCGGCTGCAACACACACACAGCCATAAGTGCTAATCTATCGTGGTCTTGTCTCAATGGAAACCATGAAAATCGCAGTCTCATGGATGAAATGGATCTCGCGACTCCGATTTACGGTATCGCAACTGTACCAGGTGAATGGTATCAAGAGCTTTGGCCACAGATAGAGCGTTGTACACATGGTTGTAGCGTTGGGGTTGTAGCTAATGACGATCGGACTGTCCATTGGATACTGCATTGAGCCAACAAGGGGAGGGTGACATGCTTGAGGTCGCTGTCTCTCCAATCGTCCTGTCTATGACTGTCGGTGATCGGCAGTGCGATCACCGGCAGCCATTACAGTATCCGGCTCCTATATCGGTTGCGCGTGTCGGTTTGTCATGGATCGCGATCTTTTTCTCTTGGAAGGTATGGTCTATTCCACGTAATGTTAACCACACCGAATTGGGCCTCTTGTTGCTGACTTTGGGAGACCGTTGATGCTAGTGTTTGCAGCTCCAACCTGCGTGGCTCCACCTCATACTGGCAGTGTAGGGCCAATGAGGAGCCTTCCAGCCCCACGACTTTTGGGGCTGCAAGTCTATTCATCTTGTGTGCTTCGTTTGCTAAATCACACAGGATTTTTTGGACGGACGAAGTGCACTAGGCGTTCACTATTGTTGGTTGTTGATGGCTATGAACTTGGAGTCCAGTGCATTATGTCGGTGCGAACTGATACTATTTTGCTCTACAGTCGACTGATTGTTGTCATGCAAGGGATGCAAGTGAAGTCTCTGAGTTTAACAGTGTGAATCCTAACAGCTTTAGTGGGGCTTGTTAGATGTATGTGGTCGGACTGGGAGGACCACCATTCAGATCATGATTTGTTCTGTGTTGTCTGCTTCGACTTGCGTTCTAAATTTGTTGTCGTTTTCTAAGCCTGGGTAGATTGTGTCTTCCCTAGCTTTCTTGACGGTCGAAGCCAATACTCCCTTGAAAGAAGCAATAGTAGCTGCACAGTTTTGAGCTTCGGTGTCGATTTTTTGAATTGGAAGCAACTCGTTGGTCTATTCACGATTGACAAGGCACTGTTGTCAACATTGTTAGGATGGTTCTGTTCATACGGCTCATATCCATCTTTCTCACACTCATTCTCATCTATCGCATGGCCTGATCAACGAACCGAACGCACAATGACGAAGTCGTATCCATCAGAACCACTCGTGGTGGCGTGAGACAATCGGTCATCAGTATCCAAATGATTCATGCATGCATCTAGATAATCCCGATGTCAGGTGAATATCGTAGGAGGCGAATGTTTTGCCCCACGCCTAGAGTGCGCATGTGTGTGTGTGTGTGTGTGTGTGTGTGTGTGTGTGTGTGTGTGTGTGTGTGTGTGTGTGTGTGTGTGTGTGTGTGTGTGTGTGTGTGTGCCATACCCGATGGTGGCTTCTATTCGGTGGTTGACACAGCAGGCAACCGCGACCATTCGATAGTTGGTTTGTCTGAATGTGTAGATCCCCTGATGGATGCAATATAGGAGATGATCCACATCGACGGTTGATGTAGTGGTCGGTTGGTCATCACGAGCTCTACCCTTGCATAGAAAACTGTACACATGTATGTGCCATAGCTGGTGGTGATTTCCATCCGATGGACAGTCGATTGAATGCTGCGCTGTGCCAACAAGGGAGGACGAGATGATTTGGATCGCTGTCTCTCACGTCGCTCTGTTTATGGCTGTCGATGACCGGCACCGATCTTTGGCAGCCATCATCCGATCTTTCCCGTCTACACTTTCGTTCGCTACTGTATTTGGCTTGCCATTTATTCCTATTGGGAGAAACTGGAATGCCGTAGTCTGGATATCATCTGTTTTGGTTAGGCACTGGTACTCGCCTGGGGTATTTGATACTGGCAAGAACAGTTTCTACACCTTTGTCTGTGTAGTGACTATTGTTGTGAGTATCAAATGCCTACAACGTCGATCCATCTCGTTGGTATCTGCAGGTATAGATCAATTTGAACGAGAAATCGCTCTCCTGTCTTGACTCCATTCGGTAGATGATGTCTACCCAACAGAAGACAAATTCAAGTTCAGTGTGTGGATACATGGCCAAGTGGACCGTCCATTCTTGAAGCAGGACTCCTCCATGCTAGCGAAAGACCTAATTATTAGTACCGATGCTGCAATGAACAGCCCATCGAAATCGCCTGAGTGTCCTCTAGACTGAAAAAGTATCGCTCCTAGGTGCTCACATTGTTGATCTCAATAGATCCCACTACGCCTTCATCCGTTTCCTCCGAAGTTCGAATGTTGCCACAGCGGAAAGAATGGACTCGGTGGTCGATACCGGTGCTTTTCATGTGTGTGTGGACGATGGGGATGAGATGGGTGTCACAGCTAGATTAAAGTTCCGACGAACTGGAGCGGGGATCGTCTCTAAGAAAACTTCAGTGATGGCCTTGGAGGTTGCCATCACCAGAATTCGCTTCGCCATCATCTCATCCGCGGAATACCGCTGTGACACCGGAAGTAAAGCAAACTTGTCGAATCTTCGCGAAAATCGAGAAGCTTGGTGCTGCAACACAAAGAATGCGGAGCTCCGGCCTGGAGCTTCGCCTCCTGTAAGACATGTCGCACCACCTTATCCATCCGCTTTGTCACGATTATCGGCAGTGTGATCGTCGGCAGCCATCATCCTGTCGGATCCGGTTGCGCTAGTCGGTTTGTCATTGGTCGCGGGCTTTTGCTCTTGAGATTGGTCTGTTCTGTGTAATGTGGACACACCAATCCGGTCTTGGGGGCTGATACTGATTTAACAGAACGTTGGTACGGCAATTACGCCTTTCCGTTATCCGAGTGACAAAATACCCAACTGCCAAAGAAATCTGTAGTTCTGTCCCATCAGCTGGGACCAAGTCTCGCGATCGAAACCCTGGGGAGTTCCTTCTGTCGCTCGGTCTCCTGTTCCTCGATCACGAGCACGTGGAAATCACCCAAGTCGTGGAAATCACCCAAGTCGTGGATTTGGAGAGTTTACTGAATTCATCGCAAACGCGACGATTCTTTCGGCGGCTTCATCTACAAGAAACCCTGTTCTCGTCAACATACTGTATACATTATTGTCCATACTGTATGCTGACGAGGACAGCGTTTCTTGTCGCGACGCGCCCGAGCCAGCACGCACTCGATCTCGGTACCTTCTCCTTCCGCATTGGGCTTGCTCATTCGAGCGGTCGCTCTGATTACCAACTTGATCGAGTCGAGCGTCATCCGCTGATAGGTCGGAGCTCGCTTCATTGAATACCCACCGAAGATCCACATTTCTTTGGGTTCATCGCTCCACGCCCACAAGAAAAACTCAGGCTCGGTCTCACCTTCTTCTCGAAACCAGCACCTCTGTCTCACCTCTTTCTGGCATTTTATGACTACACCCATCGTTCTTACAGTTATCCATGTAGCTAGTTCATTCTAAATCAGTATACCCTCCCCCTTTCTGATGCGATTCGGTGGATCCTAGTACTGCTTTACGTGACTGTACGCTCTCTTATCCAGATGCGCGGCCCCCAGCTGGCTGGACTGGTGATTCTCATCGACCACATGGTGAGCTCCTGAGTGGTGCAGTTGTGGGGACCAGACTCACAGACGGCGATTACTGTTGGCGATCGCGCGCTGGCTCCCTCATGACTATCCCACGCGCCGCTGCTTATCACCGCATTCCCTCTCTCGCTCGCTCGCCAAAGAAGGCTGAACGACCGCAAGAATCGCAGCTCATTCTGCGTTCCGCTACCTGACGCCCAGCTCGCACCACCATCTCGCCATGAAGGTCTTTGTCTCGGTCGCTGCCGCGCTGCTCTGCATCGCGTCGTTCTCGCCCGACGCCACGGTCGAGGCCAAGATCGCCCCGCGCCACGTGCCGGGCCCGCAGACGGCCGTCGAGAACTATGCGCACTCGACGCGCCGTCTTGACGAGGGTGAGGAGGCGGCCGCCCCGGAGGGCGCCGAGGAGGAGACTGCTGATGCTCCGGAGGAGGAGACCCGCAGCAACGACGCTGAGGAGGAAGAGACCGCCGACGCTCCGGAAGAGGAGACGCGCAGCAACGAGACCGAGGAGGAGGTCGCCCCGACCGGATCGGACGAAGAGATCCCGGATCCGTTCGCGGCCGACCGCGAGGCTGCTGCTACGGAGACGCGCAGCAACGAGACTGAGGAGGAAGAGACCGCCGACGCTCCGGAGGAGGAGACGCGCAGCAACGACGCTGAGGACGCGGTCGACACCGCCGGGTCGCAGGAAGAGATCCCGGACCCATTCGCGGCCGACCGTGAGGCTGCCGCTACGGAAACTCGCAGCAACGAGACTGAGGAGGAAGAGACCGCCGACGCCCCGGAGGAGGAGACGCGCAGCAACGAGACCGAGGAAGAGGTCGCCCCAACTGGCTCGGATGAAGAGATCCCTGATCCATTCGCGGCTGATCGTGAGGCTGCTGCTACGGAGACCCGCAGCAATGAGACTGAGGGCGAAGAAACGGCTGATGCTCCGGAGGGAGAAGATAACGGCGAAGAACGTCGTCTCCAGGAAGATGAAGAGGCCACCCCTGAAGAGCCCGCTGCGGAGGACGCCGCCCCAGAAGAGCCTGCTGCCGAGACCCGCAGCAACGACGAGGAGCCTGCTGCGGAGGAGCCTGCTGCGGAGGACGCCGCCCCGGAGGAGCCTGCTGCTGAGACCCGCAGCAACGACGAGGAGCCTGCTGCGGAGGAGCCTGCTGCTGAGGAGCCTGCTGCGGAGGACGCCGCCCCGGAGGAGCCTGCTGCCGAGACCCGCAGCAACGACGAGGAGCCTGCTGCGGAGGAGCCTGCTGCGGAGGACGCCGCCCCGGAGGAGCCTGCTGCTGAGACCCGCAGCAACGACGAGGAGCCTGCTGCGGAGGAGCCTGCTGCTGAGGAGCCTGCTGCGGAGGACGCCGCCCCGGAGGAGCCTGCTGCCGAGACCCGCAGCAACGACGAGGAGCCTGCTGCGGAGGAGCCTGCTGCGGAGGACGCCGCCCCGGAGGAGCCTGCTGCTGAGACCCGCAGCAACGACGAGGAGCCTGCTGCGGAGGAGCCTGCTGCGGAGGACGCTCCGGCTGACAGTGAAGCTCGCCTCCTTCAGCAGAGCGAGCATGCGGTGGAGACGCTCGAAGACTTCGGCCTTGAGCGCAGCGACGACAACCAGGAGGACGACCGTCGCCGCAACCTGCGCTCGGCCTAAAGTCGAGGATACAGTGTAACAACAAGTCGCTATGTGTCCATGAAACTCGTGTCTATTTTGCCTAATAACAACCTCATCCAAACTCTAGATCGCCTTGTCCCGACTCAGGATCTACCACTCCAAGCAGCAGGACCACTACCGTCTTCTGCCAGAACACCTGCGGTCTGCTTGATCTCGCGTTCTTTGGTCTGGATCTTGCGGCGCACTTTGCTGCCCATCCACGCGCCGCGGTGGTCGTCTGGACGTCGCAAGTCCACAAACGCCGGCGGCGGAGCTGCGAGCATCGCCTCGACATCGTCGCCTTTCTTTGCGACGCGACGATACCAGATATCGCGAAGTCGTGCTCGCTCGCTCTCCGCCATCGCGCCGCGTGCCTCCGGGCACAGATGGAAAAGCTGCAGTAAGACCATCCCCGTCGCGACGTTGAGGTTGAGCGAGTCGGCAAACCCGTGGATCGGCAGGTAGACCCGCTTGGAAGCCGCCGCGAGCATGGTCTCACTGACACCGTCGGCTTCCCGTCCCATGACGATCGCAAGGCGCTCCGGGAGCTCGAGGCCGCGGTCGCTCTCTAACGACTCGGCCGTCTGGCTCAAGTCGGTCGCCCAGATCTGTCACATTCAAAATCAGCCATCGGATAGCGATCAGCGATACAGCACCAGTGGACGGTATATAGTGTACGTACCTCGTAGCCATGGCTGAGCAGATCCTGGATGCACTCCTCGGTCGTCTTGAACCGCCTGATCGTGAGCCACTCGGTGGCTTCCTGCACGCCACATCGCCCACCCCAAGATCAGCCACGACAACGCCCATTACCAATGAAAAAACCACGCGCATCATGCAACGCACCCGTGCAATGCGTCGCTTGGCGTTGTCCTGCTTGTACATCGCCGGCTCGACGATCCAGACGTGCTGGATGCCCATGCACTCGGCCGTGCGCAGCACGGCCTGCTGGTTAAACATATCGCAGCTCGCTTCGAGCACGAGCGCGACGCGCGCCGTGCGCCGCGCCAGCACGGTCTCGGCCTTGCGGATGCGCCGCGGCACGCCCGACTCGCTGCGCGACCACCCACTCGCGCGTCAGTCCTTCCTTTCCTCATCCGCATCCATTGTCTACAACAGCTCACCAACGGTCGCCGTCGCTCTCCACGTCGATCTGCGCCGGCACCAACGGGTGCAGCCGCCTCGCGCGGCCCCCGCGCCACTTGGCGACGCTGCGCGCGGCGTTCTGCGCCGCCAGCACGGCCGCGACCGCCGCCGCCGCGACCACCACGTCTCTCGTCGTGAGCATCTATCTTCTTTCAGGGAATAGAAGTGCCATCTCTCAACGTACTTAAATGTCACTCTTTCGAGGGAAATGGCCCGAAGTGAGGTTCGTAACTCGACCAGTTCCTAACGGATCCGTGGGAAGACGAGCTGGAAAGGAAGGAACGGGTGAGGCCAGAAGCGAAGTGCCCGGAGCGGCCCAGTCGGTCTCTGGATCTCGCTCGCGCCGCCGCTCGGCTTGTTCTCGCGCCGCGCGCGTGCGTCTCGGAACCGCGCGCGTCTCTGCTCGCTGCTCGTGCGCGTCGCGCCGCGCGAATCACTCTGGATCGCGCGTTATCATTCGCATTTTCCCGTCGTCCATGGGGCTGCTCTCGTTCTCCAAGCGCGCGCCGTCGTCCACGGACGAGCACTCGCCGCTGCTGCGCGCGTCCTCGTCGTACGAAGGCTCGTACATGTCGATGCCGTCGACGCACGCCGCGTCGTCCGCGGGCGCGCACGAGTTCCGGCCGATCATGTTTGCCGAGAAGGCGCTCGCGGCGCTGCTCAACGGCGTGCTGCTCTACGCGCTCTGCTGCATGGTCGGACTGCTCTTCGTCTCGCTCAACTACGAAGGCATGCTCGGCAACCGCGTCAACTGGTGGCTCGTCTTCGTGCCCTTTTGGGTCGCCAACGCCGCCATGCTCCTCGCGCACATCTCGTCGTTCCGCCACGCCAAGCAGCTGCGCCAGTGGGCTGAAGTCGACACCATGTCGAACGAGCCGCTGCTGCCGCTGCTGCGCCGCATCGTCACCGTCTACGCCGTGAGCGTGCCGCTCGCCGTGCTGCTGCTCTGGAGCGAGCTCGCGTTCTGCGCGCGGCTCGAGGACGCGAGCACGAGTCTCTACGCCTGCTACGCGCCGCTGCTGGTCATCCAAGTTGCGTTCTTCATCCGCTACCTGCTCTGTCGCTCCGATAGCACGCTGCCGGTGAGTGTGTTTTGATGATTGCCAAGCGTGTGTCATATCTAAGAGAAGGTCTCACATGTTCTTGCGCTTTTATGTAGGGCGTATGCTGGATCCTGATCTTTGTGTTCACGTTCCTGCTCGCGTACCAGACCAACAGCGAGCGCGTGCTCACGCCCCACATCACCAAGCCAGATGATGAGAACGCCGTGACAAGCAACGCGACGTCGTCGTCAGCACCGCCCGTCAAGGCCTTGCCGTCCGCTTCGACCGAGGTGTACGCGCTCTCGTGGTGGACCGTCGCGTCGCCGTTGTTCGTGTTCGAAGCGCTTATGGCCATGGCGCTCGTAGTCGTGCTCTACAACGAGTTCTCGGGCATCTACCGCATGACCCGGTGGCAATTCGGCGCCAGCGCGCTATACCTGCTCGCGCTTGTGGCCGCCGTGGCCGGCCAGCTCATGATGCTCGAGCATCTCGACTACCACTGGGGTACGTTCTTCTTCCCGTCGGCGCTGCTCTTCTTTGGGTTGGTATGCGCCAGCGTTGCGGTGTATATTGTCGGGCGCCAACACGTGCAGGAACTCATGGCGACCAAAGGCGGCGCAGTGCCCGTGCCGCTCACGCGCACGAGCCAAGGGTGGATCACGAGCCACGCAGTCTCGGAGCACTGGATCCTGTTCGGTGACATTTACCTCACGGCTGACGGCCTCAACTACCGGAACCAGACAGGCGGCCAGCGACGAAACAGCGTGACCGCCATGGCTACCAAGTCTGCGCCACTGTGGAAGCGCGCGTGTCGGTGGTCTGCTCGCGTCTTGTGCTGTGGAACGACTGGCGGCTCGCCGAGCAGTGCGGCCAGCGAGAACCACCTGACGGCGAATGATCCGGAGCAGCGGATTCTGAATACGCTCAAGAGAAGAACGTCTGGCAGTTATAGCGATATCAAGATCGAGTTGGACACGCCCAAAGGCCAGTGAGTGGTGTATCTTGTCAGTCAGGGAATTCGATTAATATAGCCTCGATGGGGCTTTGCATTCTCTCTTGCTGGTCGTCATTTGTGCTAAACCTGGATAGGCGAGGTTGAGACGACGAGGACGAGGAGGCTAAAGGTTTGGGCAGGGAAGCCAGGCAGGTCGCACGCGGTCTGAGCCTTCAGCTCTGAGCAGGTACTCGCGATGAAGCGACGGTTGCCTGCGCCAGCAAATGCTTCGTCGAGTGGTAGTGCTGACCATCCACTTGGTGGGGACTACAGCGATCCAGAGCATCGCGACGCCTTAGCACCAGGCCTCCATGTCAATTTGAGTGAGAAGCGCCGTGCAAATATACAGATCCACCCGCTTCATGAAGATCCGGTTCTCCAAACGCTCACACCGCGATCGCTCGCTCGAAGTGTGGCTGAGCTGGACGCTCTCCGCTTTCGCGTCCAAGAACTGGAGATTAAGCTCTCACAGCACGAAGTGGAGTCATTGCCACCAGCCGTCACGCCATGCAAAAGCAGGCTTCCTCCAATTCAGCAAGATACAGTCTTTCTAGCTAACGCAGAGGTAGCGTGCCCACTACTGATTATGCTTTTGTGTATGGAAATCTCATATCTTTCGCGCTGCTTAGATCTCGTCTGGTGGAGGAGCACGATCGACATCCGATCTGAAAGCAACGGTAAATGGAGCGTCTACATTCGGGTTAGACCGTATCGCCAGCGTTCCGGAACTCTTCGCACGCAAACCCGTCGCACCGCCGCTTGTGCTGCTGCCAATGTCTCCATGCAAAAAGGTCGTCGATACAATATCAGAACCACAGCCTTGTGAGGCGGCGAAGGTCGATCAAACAGGTGCAATCTGCACTCCAACACTGACCGATCCGCCGTCGCCGACTTCCTCTGTCATATCAACGTCGTCTCCGCACAAAGAACAGGCGAAGATCTCCATTGAGCATGACGGTGACGCTAGCTTTGCAGTATCTCAGCGACAGAGGCTTTACCAAATTCTCAAACGAGTGAGCGCCGTCATCTCGGTTTCCGAAGACGACGTACGTCCTGCTGGAACTGGATTACCGCCACTAGGGGTCAGCACTGATTGATGTATTTTATTGGTGTTGTAGCTGGTCTTACTGAAGAAGCTCGTAGATGCGGAGTTCGGTGACGTCATCGCGTTCCTTCTCGAGGTTGAGCACATCCACGATGCCTCTCTTCTGGCGGAAAGTCTGAGCTACTTTCTCCACCACGGTTCTCCATCCAAAGAAAAACTCCGTCACCAGTTCCGTCTCGAGCTACCTCGTCACCATCCCGTGTGGAGTATTCAGTACCCGCTCCAGAAGATTGCACGCAACCTTGAGCAGCTGCGCACGTCGATGCCCGATGGGTCCCCTTTAAAAGACAAGACAGAGGTCATCGTACTCGTGGCCAGCGGCGCGTACAATCCGATCCACATGCTCCACATCCGAGCCTTCTACGTTGCGCGGCAGTTCGTGGAAAGCAACTACAAGTTTCCTGTGGTCGGCGCGTTCATCTCGCCATCGCATGATACGTTTGTGCGTGTCAAGAACCGCCGCAACCCGCACGAGATGATCACCAAACGTCACCGGCTCGGGCTCATCGAGGCCGCCGTGGCCTCATCGTCGTGGATTGAAGTGGACAAATGGGAGATTACGCGGCGCCGCGTACTCGACTACCTCAGCACGCTCACGCACGTGCGTGAGATGTGCGAGTCGCACTTTGCGCACTTCAAGTTCCACATTGTGTACGTCTGTGGCTGCAACACGGTCGTCAAGCTGAGCCACTCGGCGCTAAAAGACGAGGGCTTTGGCTGCATCACCGTCTGCCGCCCGGCGCAGACGCAGATGGTGATGAAACACCTGGGCAAGACGCTCTCGAAGAGCACGACGATCGTCGAGGACACTGGCGTGCTGCCCGTCGAGCTCGAGCGCGCCACGAGCTTCCGCGTGCGGCAGGCCATGGGCAACGACAAGCTGCTCGCGAGTCTCGAGATGATGGTGGGCAAGCCGGCCATGCAGTACCTCACCAAGCACGCCATCCCCGCCAAAGTGGCCGGCCGCGAGCCCTGGACCGACGAAGACAAGGCCTGGCGCCCGTCCGACCTCACCTACGTCGAGTACATGGAAGGCTGAAAGTTGTTTCTTGCTGTTCCACACGTCGCAGATGCGCGCGTCACACATTTTGAAATATACTGTAATATACACCACTCGATACCGTATAAACACCCTCGATAACGTGTAAAACGGTATTTTATCAACGTAGCTCCCGAAGAAAAGCCTTCGAGAATGGGGCGGCGCTCGGCGGCGACGGCGACGCCGCGCAGCGTGCGCGTGTATACGGTGAACGACGAGTCGCGCTACGTGGTCGCGCGCGGCCTCCCGGCGGTCGGGGTCAGAGACGAGGCGCTCAAGCGGCTCAGTCTCTTCGGCGAGATCGTCGCGCACCGCGCGCTGTCGCCGACGGCCGAGGAGCAAGCGTCGTTTACCGAGAGCCTCTGGGTCCAGTACGAGACCGTGACGAACGCGCGCCACGCCAAGGCCAAGGCCAAGCAGAAGCCCGTGGTCGGCAGCGTGCTGCACGTCGCGTACGCGCCGCAGGACGAAACGCCCGAGGATACAGCGCAGAAACTGCGCGAGCGACGCGAGCTGATCGAGCGCCGAGCGATGCCGCGTAGCTACCGAGAGAGTGGCGCGGGCCAACAGTGGTCGAGAGAGGAAGCTGAGGAAGAGGAAGCGAAGGCCGAGTTTATCGGGCCGCGACTGCCGCCTCGAGCAGCTGGAAGCACCACGACCACGACGCAAGTTGTTCCGCGCACTGCGGTCGACCGCTCCAAGCGACGACGGATATGAGGGAAGCCAACGCCAAGAGAGCGAGCAGACATAGATTACACGAGCTTCTTGAATTCACGCCGCATGGCGCGCACGAAAGTAGAAAAATCGGCGGTCGCGTTGACCTCGTGAAGGAGATCGGAGAGAGCCGCCACGGGCGGATCGCACGAGTCAGCTACTCGCAACAAGAGCCTCAGTCACAGAGCGCACCAACGGTTTCTGTACTAACGAGAACCCACCGACGATGCTGCCGCTCTCTGGATCGATGCACATGGAGAAGGAAAACTCGCGCTGCGGGTTCGCCGGGTCGATTTGCGTGAACCGAATCCCGATCTTCTCATCTAGTAGCAGCGCATACGTTTTGTCTCAATACAAAGACTTTGCCCACGAACAAGTCCTGAAGTACTCACTGTCGGTCTGCTCGAATGTCAATCCGAGCTGCGCGTACATCGCGAGTCCGCGTTGCAACTCGCCGAGCTGCTGCGCCCACGACGAGCGCTGGTTCTCGGCCTCGCGCACGAGGTGCTTGAGCTGTTCGTCCTTCTGCTGGTTCGCGTCGAAGAGCTCGCGCAGCACGGGCTCCTTCTTGGCCTTCTCCGACTACACAAAATTCATCTCCCATGAGCATGAATTGTCTCTGCAACGCGACAGCTCTCTCATACTTTGAGCACTTCGATCTCGACCTCCTGGGCCGTGACTTTGCTCTGCTGGTCGTGGGCGTCTACAAACGATTCCTCGTCAGCCACGACGCAAAAACAAACAGCCTACGCCTACAACGACAACGCACTGGTCGTAGCTTCTCGGTGTTCGTGCTGCAGCAGCTCGCGCTTGCGCTGCGCTTCGGTCGACAGCCGCGCCAACTCTTGCTCGGCGAACTCGAACTCGCGCTTCTCGTTGAGCAGGCGGCTCTTCTGCTCGTTGATCCAGCTCTCGAGCTCCTGGCGCGTCTCGAGCGTCGCCTTCATGAGCGCGTCGGCCTCCACGACGTCGCGGTCCAGGCCGCCGCCGCCCTCGAGCGAGAGGCGCCCGACCCCGAGGCTCGTGCGCATCGCCATACTCGATTCAAATGAGAAAACTCGCGCCATGGTCACATACATATGACCCTGGATTGAAGTGGACCACCTTGTCCAAGGTCCCAGCATGTGGTCCAAGTGTAACCAGGATACTGTGAGTCAGCTAATCGATCGATGGAGCCACTTCAACTTTGGCGAAGATACTTTGCGATCATGCTTGCCTTTTGGTTGGGAGAGAACGCATTCGCTCAATGGCAAGGCGACCGAGAAGGCCGTTTCGCTTCGCATGCTCCGTGATGGCCGTCTTGGTCGCAGGTTTCTGGTCCTCAAGGGGCACAACGCGTTGGATTTACAGACGGCAACTCGTTCTCGCATCTGCCAGAGAGCTGCTGCGGTCGAAGCGTCGCGTTTCACGCTGGCTCCACGCCGTTAACAAAGCTGCGATCATTGTCCCAGAAGGCGGTCGATGCAGCAAGTGGCGTGTCTTCGTGGCGTCCTCGTCGGCTTCAGCCAAGCCCTCACACGCCAGCGACCCACCACCACGACTTTCGATATTTCCTTTAGCGGTCGTCTTGTTGTGTTGATGGCGTCGTGGTCATTTGCATGCGCGAGTTGATGACGCGTTCCACAGCGACTGTACGTGGCAAACCCGGCAGGAAATGCGAGTCCAGCATGGCAAGAAAATAATTTGTGAAGAATTAGCCGTTTCGCTTCCTCTAAAACTTGAGCACCTGCTTAAGGACATGCACGTAGAACTGCTGCGAGAATGAAGAGATTCGAATGAGAGAACCCTCTAGAGTTTGATGAGTGAAGCGGTCCAGCTAAAACGTACCCATCCGCCAGCTTGAGATCTTTCGACGTTTACTTCAGAGCGTCGAGTCCAACGCCTCGAAATTGTAGAAACTTTTGGGCTGTACGTACAGTATCAGCAGAGACTCTCTCGACCGCCAAGGTGCTCGAAGTGAGTTGGAAAGTTCCATGGCGGTACATAGGAAACGATCGCGTATGAAGTTCTCTCGGGCGTTGAGGAAAGCTGATCCGTCGCGCTCCTCTCCGTCCACCATCCTCCTCTCGCATCGTGCTGCGTCTGCTCGCCACGTTCTCTTTCTTGGCTGCCTTGATTTCTGCCGGTCTGGCCTTTAACTACCAGCTCACTTTCGAAAACGACTTTCGATCACCACTTCACTCGGTCTCAACCTTCGTCATCTTCACGCCATGAAGTTCTGGAAGCCGTTCGCGCTTGTCTGCATGTTTGCACTCGCTACTTCGACCGTGGCCAACGATGCTGGTGAAGAAGATTACGGAAGTGGATCGGGAGGATCTTATGAAGGCTCCGAAGCTGGCAACCGAACCAACGGAACGGATGGTGACGTCCCGAGTGGCGGTGGCGGTGGTGTTCCCTCGCCCAGTAGCGCCGCGGAAGGTGTCACGTGGCAGACAACCGTACTTGCGTTCTCGGCTACGGCCGTTGCGGCCGCACTCGTCTAGGGCTTGGGATATGCCTCCGTCGTAGAACCTTTGCCTCTTCTCGATCTCGCCGTTTACTGCCTTTGTTCGTGAGCGACAATGTTCTTTAGCTTCGCCTCACTCATTAATACCACCATCATTTATGATTCACTCCCTCCATGTTCTTGGATATGAAGAGGACTTTTGAAAGAACCATTACCGGTCCCACTGAGTCGTCGGCGTAAAGGTCCAAGGAAACCGCTGTTCGCGTTTGCGATGGACGCAGAATCCAAGTCGTCACCGAGAGTGGTCTCTTTGAGCTTAAGTTCGACCTTCACAGTGCCACTCGATGTCTGCCGACGCACTGGTGGCGGTTGCGCCTTTCGGGCATTGGTTTGCACTGATGCGGCGCGATGGCGTAGTGGGGGTAGAGAGACTTTCGGTGGAGATAACCGAGCGACCATAACGTGAAGATTCTCGATGGGCATGCTTGAATTGTCATCCCCATCTATATCATCGGCGTCCACGAAGACTGGCATCGCATTTGCCGCTACAGATCCAGATAATGGTCGCGAAATGGCAATGGGAGGAAGTGTGAAGTAGTCAGAGTGACTAGAGTCATCCTTTGCAGATACGACATCACCGGGTCGTGAGTAGTCAGCTCCTTCCTCTTCCTCGTCCTCATTTTCGTCGACACTAGCTTGTTGGTTGAACAAAGATAACTTGCGACGTAAGGACTCGTCTAGCTCGACGACTAAACTCGCTCGCGAGTTATAGCCCCGGTAAATCGACTGAATACGCACAGCAGAACGATTGACCCGTTCCAAGTCACTACGGAAGCGCTGCCGACGCCCTTCTTGACGCTTCAGGAACTTGCGTATTTTTGACTGGATCATCATGGCTGAGACTGCGGACAAATATGCACGGCGCTCACTTCGAAGACTAAAAGCCAGACCTTTTGCCAAATGCATTCGGATAATGCTTTGTATTCGCACTGCTGCAGTAACTCGCTTCGCTTCTATCTCCAGCATTTCCTGCCGTCGTTTGAGCAAGTGAACTGCGTGTAGGCGCCTGCGCTCTTCACCAAGTCTTCTGTATCGTTCGGCGGATGACGTCTCGTTGGCTGCTACATCTTCTAACTGATGCTGGATTACCTGTAGGAGCTGGATTTGGGCAACAGCTTCAACTGACATACTGTGGCGGTGGCGTTGGCGTCGCTTAAACCGCTTGTATGTGTACCAGATCTTCTTTGCAGCGCTGTGGAGTCGACGCTCAAAGTCTACACGTTCTCGTTCTTCGTTGTATCGTTTCTTGGCAAGGAAGCCTCGCACTAGCTTTTGGATGGAGACGATACGTTGCCTCGAAATGATGGCTAAGTGAGCCAAATTTTTGAGCAATTGTGTGCGCCGTCGATATGTTTGGAATTGCCGCTGGATCTTGCGCGCGTGCTGATTCTCAACTCGCCGGACATTCATCTTACGAACCATGACTTGGCCTCGCAATTTATTCTTCTTCCATGAGGTCACCGCGTCTACGAGCTCGCACTCGGTTGATGCTTCCTTGACCTCTTTGCGCTGATCGATAAGGCGGCGAATGCGAACTGGGTTCACGTGAAGGGAGGTGACACCAGTTGCATGCCCAGGCTTATTTGATCCACCGTGGGGTGAGGCATTTTCTCTGTGGGCATCTTCTTGTCTATGGCGCAACTGTTCTGAAAGAGCGAAGGAATCCGAAAGTGATTGCCTTCCTACAACTGACGCGATGGTATCTTCAACACCACCAGCCTCTTTTATGGATTCAAAAGGATTATAAGCACTTTCAAGCCGTATCTTTTCGGATGCTTGTGCTTCAGAAAACGCTGTCTCTAGCTCGCACTCGTGCCGAATCGCTTCAAGACACCGGCGTAGTCTGTCCGGATCCGGATAAGTCTGTAAGTCGGTGCCTTCTGGACAAATCATCATTTCAATATCCTTGACAGCGTTGTGAAGGGCAACATAAGATTGCCTCTTCGTTGGGAAAGAGGCTTCATGACTGAAGTTATCCGTGTCCCTTTCCCTTCGTTCGGTCAGAAAAGTTGTCGATACGAATGCATCTTCAGGTACTCCGAGCATGTCCATTGCACTGCGTGATAGCAACAAAGGGTTATACCTGGCGTTCAGCCCTAGGAGAATGTACAAGCCGGCCGAAGGAAACAAATCACGTAGATCTGAGTCCATGTGAGCGAGGTAATTCTCAATGTGGCACTTCCTCCAGGCAAAACGATGGTGTCTGTGCATGTTGGAGACCACACCTTGCTTTGTTTTGTGTTTGCGCCACTCGAGAATAGATTCCACGAGTTCGACGCTTGTCACTTGATGGCGAACAATAAGACGGCGCAACTGCATCATCCGCTGCTGAGCCATTTGACCGCAGTCGTTCTGCCTCGCATCCAAAAATTGTACGTCCTCTTCGCAGTCCATATCGATCGCTTCGATTTCCATATTGTTGCCTTTCTTTTGTTGCTTGCTGCTTGTACTGATTGTGTGGGGTGAACTGGCGAGTGATGTCTTGGATGGTCGCTTAGTCAGTGACCCTGGTTTAACTCCAACTTTGTCGTCATCTGCCCTTTTCGTTGACATATCGTGAAGTTCTTTCGACAGCCCGTCCAGAACTGTTACGGTGTCATGAATTTCCTCAACCAAGTGCTCGCGCATCATAATCCCCTTGGTGATTTTCAATTCACACATAACCTGGGCTACGGTCTTGTCTGGAGTGGCCCTGCTGGTGGTTTTGTCCTCCTCTACCTTCGACGAAAGCTTATGACTTGCTTGCGAAGGAATGTGATTTGTCTGCGGTCCTTGACGACGAGAAGAGGGATCCATAATCTCCTTTGATCCTTGTGGAGAAGGAAATGCAACTGGAAAGGGGCGAGGTTGGTGTGACTGGTCGTCAAGTTGATTCACTGAGTGATAAAAAGATGGACCCGAACCCAACTGATGGAGTCTGACTTTGCGCGAAAACGGAGCTGCAGGAACTGCCGGTACGACATTTGAAAAGGATTGGGACTCTTTTCTGTCGTCAGAATTAGTTATCTCCTCTTTAACCCTTTGTTCACGACGATACTCATCGATGATAGCCAGTTGCTTCTGTAATCGCATCATCCGCGCTTTTTGATGACCTTCCTTGCTCCTGGCACCGCCATGGTGTCGGGCGAGCCCACGTGCAACCACCTGTCTTCGAACTCGTTGATATACATGCGACCCCGCCGCATTCGGATCATTAATATCGAGAAGTCTTGGTAATCCAACCCGCGGAGTATCATCGAGAGTGATCGAACGCATGTGTGGTCGCTCCATTGTTTATGTGAAGCGGGATTGAGTCACAGAGCTAAAATCCTCTCTACTGACGACCGAAATAGATCGGACAAGGCTGCTGTGTGTTGACTTGCCCAACCACACGACAGACTTGTGTTCACTTTCGTTGTCGAGCTGACTTGAGCAATTTCTTTTGTGTCCTTCTCTCGTCGGCGATGCTTTCTTTCGTGCTGGCAATCTGGCGATCGAGTGTTTCAAGTTCTCGTGCCGATTTCGACTTTTGACTCCATTCGCTTGGGTTGATCTCACGCCACAAGCGACTATGGTAACCTTTTAGCTCTTCTTCAACTGCGTTGGTGAAGGAAGCAAGGATTGTCTCAGGTGCTAATGTTTCGGATGGAGCAGCACGTTCTTTCACGTTAGTTGCAGCGAGCCTTTGCGAGCAAAGGATGATAAACTGCGGAAGCACATGAGATAATTTTACATCACGACTCGCAATATAAATTTCTCCTTTGTTCTCGAGGCTTGTGACGATAAATCCTTCCATTCTGGGTTTCAAATCGCTGCCCAAATCCGCAGACAATTGAGATAAAACGGATTCAATAGAGTTCATGGGTTTCACCGTTGCGTCCACAAATGACAGTTCCCGCACTTTGTCGACGAAGACTTGGCACTGCAACAAGTTGTGGCTGCGCATAGTGACTTCGGTATTGGCGGGCAACCTATAGTTATCACGTTCAAAATCACCGTGAAAGAATGATCCGGGAGTCCCTTTACTGAATGCTAACGCTTCGAGAGGGTTAGTGAATAGGACCAACCATTTTACAGAGGCACCGTCTTCAGTCTTTTGAAATCCATGCTGTAGAACTGACATTGCTTCATCATCACAGACTGTGCAGTACAAAAAGAGGACAGAACCTTCTCTGCTGTGGCCATTACTGGTGTCGTGATCAAACGTAGAGTCAAACGAGCGGTTAAAGCATTGTACGAGGTCGCTGTGGAAGAATCGATAAACTTGAAGTATCCGAAACTCGTTGGTTTCAGTTTCATCTGAGTTGTGTTGCTCCAGTAGTTTAGCAATGTGCTGAAAATCGGGAGCGTGCTCTGCGAGGTTCTCGAACGCGATCTTTTCCGGTAATGTACATTGCAACGTCGCAACGGTCGATGCGAGGTTGTGCTCAGCCACTGCTTCCTGCTCCAATACTTCGTGGAGAGCTTCCTCCTCATCTAGAATCTCCAACTCGTCTTCCAATGCTTTATTCAGCTGTGATTCAAACTGCATTTTCAGGTTTTCGAGGGTCTCTACAGTCATGGTTGTATGCTGCTCCCGTAGCTTGATTTGACGCTGCTTCTCATCTTCGAGTTCTGCAGTCCCTTTTGAGACGAGTTGCTCGACTTCGTTGAGAGCGTCGACAAGCTCGCGCTGCAGCATACCTGCATTCGACTCGATTCGCTCTTTCTTGGTCTGAATTGCGCGAAGATCCTGCTCGTACTTCAACGTAAGCTCAGCAACAGCATCGTTGAATTCTATCGCTTGAGACAGAAACACATCGGCAGCATGAGTTCGCTCTTTTTCTTCGATCTTCACTCCATCTAGACTGACCAGCTGCATGCTAATTGATTATCGACACTTGATGTGCATCAACGGGGGACAAAGAGCACAAACCTGGTGAGCCGTAGCAACCGTAACTTCTCGGTAATTCGGATGCCGTACGATTGGGTTCGAGCCAAAATGCTCATCAGCAAATGAAAGAACCTGGAGGTTCACTAGCTTCCGCAGAGCCTGCAGTTCGTCGATATTCCGCACGCGGTTCTTCGCAAGATATAAAGCCTTCAAATTGGGGAGATTTTGCAGCGAGGGATCTGTCTCGGTCGCGGACAGCGTCTCGATGGCGTTGTCTTGCAACCACAGCTCCCTGAGATCTGTGCACGTGCCGAGGTTTTCGATACGCTTTATGCGGTTCCCGTACAACCATAGAACCTTAAGACGGCGGCAGTTTGCCAACCCTTCGATGCGCTCAATTTGATTTTGCTGGAGGTACAGTGCGCGCAAGTTGGGCAGGTCGAGAGGCTCTATCGCGACAATGCGCTGCGCGCTTAGACACAAGTGGACGAGCGACTCGCGCACCGCTTGCAGTGCGAGCGTCGGAAGGCGATCCAAGCGGCAGTTGATCATCGTAAGCTTCTGCAGGTTCACACATCGCTGGAGCGCGTGCTCGTCGACGGCTTCATACGGCCCAAAGATCACTTCTAGCTCAGTGATACTCTCATGGCGGTCTTCTCCAGTGAGTTCTGTCTGCAATATTGGGCCAATTGAGCCATATGAGACATCAAACGAATCGTCAGAACACGTAGAAGAGGATAAACGAAGAATAATCACATGAATTGAAACACTCACGACGCTAGCGGCGGAAAACGTGCGCTCGTTTCCCTTGCCGTCCATTTGGCTGTTGAGGTGTCCGTGTCGATCTTCCAGAAAATTTGCTCATGGCAATGGCGGCCTTTGATTGGCTAAATGCTTGACCAATCCGACGGCGAGTTCTGATTCTGAGAATATGAGATGGGGGAACTTGTGGGCCAACAGGCGGGAGTGGGGGTGGTCGGCCCATCACGCCATGGGGTGGTAATTTACGGGTACTGGGTTCCATCTGGCATGTCTTTTTTTCGAAAAACCCTCGTTGACGCATCGTCAAGTGGCCGAAGCATGCTCAAACACAGTAATCCTTTCATTTGCGATAGAAATAATCTTCAATAGTTCCATGCATTTCCAGAGGTAGTTGCCGTCATGTCGGTTTTGTGACGCCGGTGATTGGTAACTTTCCTCCCTCGTTCTTTTTCTCCTGGTTGGGTCAAGCGCAATCGCCCTGAAGAGATCAGGAGAAGAAGACGTCCCGGCCTCGACCTCCGTGCTGCGTGCTCGAGCGAGCGGCCCACTCCTTCCCTCCTCGTCCCATCGGCGCTCCCCAAGCGAAGAGCTGCGCTCGTGTGTGAACGGACGCGGCATTTTCAGTGGACACGGCGCTTGTCCCACGGCGAAAGAGCGCACGACCAAAGTCTCGCACACTCCCTTCTCGAGCCATGGGCAACTCGCCGCCGAAGCGCGCGGCCGCGCCGGTCAGCGAGCTCGACCGCTTCACGAATCCCACCGGGTACGCAATTTGGTGTTGGAGGCTTGTGGCCGTTTTGGGATGTGTTCTCACGCCGAAGCGCATGGAAACTGTGGGGGGAATGAATATGTAGGCTCTACCCGAGCTGTCCGTGGGACGTGCGCGTCGCGCGGCGCCTGATCGTGGAGAAGCGCATCGCGCCGCGCTTCCCCGGTCGAGAGAGCAAGGAGAGCTGCTTCACGCAGGAATGCCCGATCTGTTTTATGTTCTACCCGGGCAGTCTCAACGTGGCGACGTGCTGCAAGAAACTGATTTGCACCGAGTGCTACCTGCAGCTCAAGCCGCCGAAGAAAGCTGTCTGGTACGCTGTTTTTCTTGCTTTTGTGATGGACGGATGTCAGGAGATAGAGGGCGCTGACTTGGTTTACTCTCTAGTTGCCCCTACTGTAACCGCGAGGCCTTCAGCGTCAAGTACTCGGCGCCTGCGGAACTCAATATCTCCTCGATCTACACGGACAGCGTGCGTTGCTGGACGCTCGCTCTATGGTTTGGTGGCTGCCGCTAATGGTCGTCTGTTTGTCGTAGTCGTACATGTCCCGGTCGTCGGCCGAGTCGAGTGCGTCGTCGCCAATGGCTCCAGCTGACCTCACGCAGCACTTCGCGTCGGCGGAAGACCGCGACCGCCTTCGCGACGACTTGCGTTCGCAACTGAACCTCACCGACCAGCGCCTCACGACGCCGGCGCCGCGTCCGCCCGTGCTTCCGCCGCCGCCGCCACGCTCGTCGAGCTTTATTATCGCGTCGGCGGAAGATGTCGCACGTGGGGTCAGCCAGCCGCGGTATATCATCGCGTCCGCTGCCGAGGCCGCCAGATTGGAGGAGATGATGCTCATGGAGGCCATCCGCCGCTCAATGCGCGACCTGAACGTGGACAAAGACGACGAAGAGAACGCAAGCCCCAGCAGTTCCGATCCACGTGGATCTGACGATACCTATGAAGGTGATTCAGATTCTCTTCGAGCGTCTCCACCTGCCACGGAAACACCAGCATCGCGTCGGCCATCATCAAATCCGTTTGATGAGTTTGTCGGCGACTCGACTACCGCGACGCCGGCTCCTTCCCGCCGCGAGAGCGCCAATTGGAACCCTTTTGACTAGCTCTTTCTGCCGAGGTTTCTCTGGGAATCAGTGTTCGGGTGTGCGTGTTTGCATTCAACATCGCTGTGGTGCCGACCAGGAAAGACATTCTCCTGCTTCAGCACCACAGCAAACTGAGGGAGGCCACATTAAGTTATTTGGAAATGATATATGGGATATCTCCTCGGATTTCTGTACGACGGTGTGCTCTCTAGAGTTTCTTGGGCTTGGCGTGAAAGCTTCCAGGTGTGTGGGTCTTTTCTGTCCTTCCCAAGACGGAGCCAAACACTTGGCGAAGGTGGAGAGCACAAGAATGGGTCGTGTGCACGAAGAATGGCGCTGCCACGACGTCCACCGTGTAGTGGGCCTTCTGAACAAGCACCAGCGAAGCTGTCACGAGCGATACGACACCGAAGGCCATCTTCCACAAGCGGTCATTCCGACGCGTGCAGATGAACAGACCGAACGTCGTCGCTGTATGGCCGCTGAAAAAGAGATCGCGCACGAGCACGACACCATCAGGTTGAGCGATCGGGTCGACGAGGGGCACTGTACCATCTGGGGCTTCGAGAGGAGTAAGATACAACACTAGCATCCTCACCCACATGACGATCGTGTGTGTCTGTACAAACTCAAGGAAAAGGTCGGGCTTCTTGTAGGCGTACTTCCATGCAGCCAGAAGACTGCCGTAGACAAGTACAGAGAGTGTCCGTGAGAAGTCTATCGACGGGAGGTGGCGTAGAACAGGGTCGGATAGCGAAACTCGAGAAGAAACATCTGAACGCGTCTCGTTCCACCGCAAAAATGCACCGTAATAAGCAATTGTAAAGCTGCACACAAGCAGGGTAAGTCGTCATATCTCAAAAATGCAATGTGCTAGAACACGCACGTGAGTCCTCCAACTGAAAGCACTGCGTCAGCTGGACCAGTCCACCCGGAGCCAAGAATTTTCCGTCTCCAAGCACCACGAATTTTTGGTGAAGCAACGATCGCACCAGCACGTGAGGGCGAAATTGATGTCGACGACCTCGGGGAATGTACAACTCGAACTGCGGCAAGTGCGTTGGAATCACCACCAATGACGATACTCGGCCTCTTGCGAATGGTACTTCCATCTACTTCAGCAAAGTCGGAACTGGAGGCTTGAGTTTCGACCTCTTCAGGAAGTCTGGTTGCATTTGGCTGAGCGTAACTCTCCAGGATTGAGAGACTCGGTGTTGATGTCGAGCCCGACGGTGCACCCATCCTCGATGGAGATTGAATCAAAATGGCCCAGCCGAAACGTGAGCGCTAGAACCAAACGTGAATGTCAGTCAACATGAACGCCCGAGGAGTTACATCCAAAACGGCTCGAAGTCGGAGTTCTACCGACTATAAATGGCAAAGCAACAAACAAAGGAATCAGATCAAGTGTAGACAGACCGACATTGAAAGCGACTGCTACGCGAAAAACGCAGCGGCCACAGACTCTTTCAGATACGTCGCATCGACAGCTTTCTCATCCTCTTCCGTGCCTCCGGCGATGAGTATGCTGTACTGATTAGTGTAGTTGGTCATAAAACCATTGGCACCACCACAATCCCAAGCGAATAAGAGAAACTGGATTCCCATTCCTGGAGCTCAGCCAACGTGCAGAGCGCTTTGCGGGATCACTCCCACGCTGCGCCTGCAGAACCTTTCTCTTTGTAATATCGTCATAGAGCGCAACAGCGGTCGGTTTCCGTCAGCGCTGCATGGCTTCGCGCATCCACGCAAAGGATCTCAACCCAAAACGGATCTTGGGGAGCGCACTTTCGTTGGAGGGAAGGCAGCAGCGTAGTCGCCAACAAAAAAAATCACCGCCGGCGCTCTAAAAGCGGCCTTACTGATTGCATCATTGCTGCCTGGGATTAGTGGCGAGTCCACAGCGTACCAACAACACCGAGTGCGGCATCATTTCCCACCACACGAAAGCGAGCACGAACTGGGCTCCAACAGTCCCGACAGACTCAACGCCCTCGTGCCATCAAGACTCAACGCACACACAGAACTGCTGGTTCATCCACGCAATTCCGAATACTTTCTCGACGCGAACGTCCTCCCCCCGCCGCTCGCTCGCCTCACGATACCTCTCGCACTTGGTTCTCTCATCCTCGAGATCGTCGACCGAACAACGGGAGATCTCCATCAAATCTGGCTAAGTAAAATCGGCCATCGCGACGAGAAGGGAGGAAAACGCGTTCGAACGCATCCACACGCGTCGCCAGAGCGCTGCAGGCGCGCGGAGCACGCGGCCAGGGCGTCGAGCATCCACAGAGGCAGGCTGTCTTCCAGTCCAATGCGAGCGGAGCTTCTCAAGAGACATGGTTACAAACACGTAACAGTTGAACTTTGTCGGATACGAACCTGGTAACAGCGTGGCTTGTCTCTGGGGGTGGTGGTGCTTAATGTTCGATATTTTTCATAGATGTTAACCGAGTTTATGCTAATATAGTTTATCTGCGGGACGTGTGAGAAATCTCAGATCGCGATCTACTTCTTTAAGGATCGCAGACAATTTGAGTACGCATTGTCCTCCAACCCAACGACATTTTTTTTTTGAATTAGAATTCAGTTCCCCCCCTGGGCCCCTCGCCACTCTTCACTGTGTACTGTACAGTACACCGAATCACTCTTGTCGAAGCCACCCACCCTGCCTTTCTACGACGGCATCACTCTCTGCCGTGACCAGAACTCACTCGACTGGCCAAAAAATCCGATGCCAAAGCCGTGGGGCCGGGCAAGGCTCGTGTGGCGCAAAAGGGACACCCAGGTCTGCAAGCTCGGAGCACGACAGGAAGCGCCTGATGCACGAGATCGAGAGGTCCATAAACGTGCGCGAACTGCATCGATCACAGATCCTACACCTCCACGACGAGGCAGACAGCTTGACTCTGAAACTCGTGGTCGAGAATTTGTCGCATCCTCGCTCAAATTACACGCTCTCGCCAACACCATACCATGAGTGCGAGCGTTCTTGGCTGAACAATGGGGAATGCAGTCAGCGATGGCTCCAGATCCGGATATTTCGGTTTGTCGAACGCAGCAGTTACAAGCGAGTACTTGTCAAGTGTACAGCGCATTTCTGCGCGCGGATCACTCACCAGACAATCGCCATCGTGCTTCCACATATCGTGCACCATGAAGCGTTTGTTAGGAAACCCATCGGCCATTTCGTTGCAAACTTCGCTGGGTAGTATTTCGAAAACGATCGCGAGACCTTGTTGATCCCTCGGCGCAGCATTGGGCTCGACCTTTTCAGCTGGTTTGCCGACATCTTACGCGACCCATTCGAGCTCACTTTGATCTTGGACCAAAAACCTTTTAGCCGAAGAGCGATTCATCGACTCTGGCATCTGAAAACTGCTTGCGCACGTAGAAGAGAGAATCGCAAATGATTATTATGCAGTACTTACCATAGTGGCTTCCGGAGATCGTCGAGGCTCCGTCACCTCATGCCACGAACCAGATTTGGTTGCATCGTCGCACGCAGCATGCATGAGTAATATGTAAGAGCTGCGCGCATTCCACAGAAGGAAAGCATCTTCGCTGGCAACATAAATAAGTGGTTTCTCGGATGCCTTGGTTCCCGCCTTTGGCGTCGAGGTTGAAGTTGTAGTTTGTATGGAGCGTTCCAAACCGTACCTTCCTCTCGTTATCAACCACCGTACGTAAGGAAGGGAGTCAGGGTGCGGGACATACGCAATAACATCTTCAGTCATCCCGTGAGAAGCTCTCCTGTTCAAGGAATGGAAGAGTGAAAGTACACTAGGAAGTAGTATTATAGTACCGTATGTGCAGCATTATGTGATGCCTCCCCCCCCCCCCCCCCTCCCTAACGTGGGCTCTTCTCCCGCGTCCCAAATATTCAAGCGACCAGGCACGCACCTCTCGATCTTTCGCCATGGAGACACGAAGGAGCCCCTTTCGAGTGACAGCACCCGAGCGAAGGCGCGATAGTGACCGTCGCCTGCGACCGTCGATTTGTCTCGACACCGGGCTCCCTCCCGCGCCTTTCCTGCACTTCACGAAATAGAATCCAGGCGGGCGCGTGGAGATGGCCGAGTGCTAGAGCCCGTCCACCGCCAGTCCCTCCAGCACCATCGAATAGTTCTCTTCGTCGTCCACGCTCTCGAGAACAACGACCCGCTTGCTGCTCTCACCAGTCCACGAAGTCATACGTCCGATCTACGCGCAACGTCAAGAGGACTAGCAACAAACAGATTGGCATGAGCGAGCAGCTCACTGCCGAAATCCACGCGCTCACGAACGAGCTGGCCGAGCTTCAGGAAAAGCTCGAGCGGCTCAAGAGATTCCACGAGCTCGTCGCCTCGCAGCGACTGAACCGCTTCGACGACCCGGACGGCTCGAGCGTCAAGGCGGTGCATGAGTACTATGCTATGTTCAGACGTGGCGCGACCCTCTCGGCGAGCGATGCGGCCGCGTACGCCAAGCGAGCGTTCGCTGAAGACGTCGAGATCAATAGCTTCACGGGCAGGTCGATCGTGATGGACCAGTGGAAGACCCACTCGTTCTGCTGTGGCAACGTCGACCTCACTCTACTCGGGACCATGGTCATCCGACTGAATGACATCGAGGCCATCGTGCGGTGCACGACCCGGTACTCGTTCACAGTCACGCGGCTCACGCTCACCGTCGTGTTCCCCCACATATTAGACAGTCCCGACCTGGTAAACAAACTTATCGGCCGCCGGATCGTGACTCTCTCGCGCCAGGACCTGACCTACAACTGTGAAGCATGCCACTTTAATCGCTTCCACCTCTCACTCGGGCTCATTGACGCCTTTGCTGAGGTCCTACCCAACCCGTTCGAGCTCGAAAAGCTCTTTCGCAAGGCTCTTGTAACAGACGAGTTTTACATTGGAGAGGTGGACCCGACGTTACCGAGAAGCACCATAGATGACAACGTCGACTCGCCATCGAGAAGCCCAGACTTGGAAGAAACCAAGGGCGAGGCGGCCCCGGATGCCTACTCTTATAATCGGCAAACTTAAAACGCAGACGACGACCTGACCCGCTCTTTCATTGGATCAATTGTTAATAACGACTAGAGCAAGGCGTGACGTGACCAAGGCGCTCCGTGGCCCTGTACATTGACGTATTCGCCCAAGGTGGTGACGGAAAGCCGCCTCGTCCAGCTCAGCAGTACACACCCAATTACTCTCTCTCTCTCTCGCCAGCGTGGAACACTTAGTAAACTATTAATCAACATCGAACCCCAGCAGTTCTATCCAACTCCCGTACTTTATCACCCCGTACCTTTACTCTCACGGCGCTCTCCATCTTGAACCCGAGCCTTTCGATGTGTTGCCGCAGTTTCAGAACCCAGTGGACCCATCGCGGTCGAACGAGAAGCCTGGCAATAAGATCTTGAGTGACGCCACCTCCTCTCTCTCGCCTGGGTAGGATTACTTAGATTCAGGAAGTCTGCTTCAAGTTGAAGCAGTTGCGACACGATCCCTGTGTTCACCGTGAAAAACACAGTAGCCACACCCATTCCCCCTCGCATGGATTCGGCGAATTCTCAGGTGAGTGACACGCTGCACTTGGCCTGAGTATTCGAGTACTGACATCCCTGGGTCTCATCCAAGTGTTCGAAAATCCAGCCCTGTCCTCATGCGTGGTGGTGCTCTCCCACTTCTCGAATCCCCCACGTCCTCCACTCCCACTCCTCATGGATCCAGTCCCTCACCCACTGATCTTTACTGTGCCGCAGCAGCCAGTCATCCTTCAACCCAAGTCGATCCGACGTGGTGGCCGTCGCACCAACTCGTCCTGGCGCAAGCGTGACCAGCAAGACTCACGGCTGTACAATCTCGGGCTCGACATCGTCGAGCTCAAACACCAAATCCAACGTCTCACCGAGACCCGCGATCTTCTCGTCAGTCGAAGCCTCCGGCGATACGACGACCTGGACGGGTCCAGTCTCAAGACCGTCGTAGAGTACTTCCGCGTGTTTCGCCATGGACTCAACCTGTCGCCAGTCGACGCGATCCAGTTCCTCCACGAAATCATGAGCGAAGACGTTCTGGTCAATAGCATTGCTGGGCGGGACGTGGTTGTCGAGCAGTGGAAAGTGCACTCGATGTGCTTCAAAAACATCGAGTTTCGTGTGCTCGAGGCCAAGGTCGTGCCCTTGACTGAGACGCAGGCGGTCGTCAAGTGCACAGCTGGGTACGGTGCTACCATCACAAGGCTCACGCTCGGGCTCATGTTCCCACACATCCTGAAGACAGATCGCATCGTCGACCTGCTAGTTGGACGAAGGATCGAGAGCTTCGGACTGTATGACTTCGTCTTCGATGCGACGACCCGGCGGTTTGTGCGGTGCGAAGTTGTGATGGATCTCATGAGCGCGTTTGCGAAGCTGCTACCGAATCCGAGAGACCTCGCCGTGCTCTTCAAGCAGGCGATGATCGCCGACGAGTTCTACATTGGAGACACGGACGACATCCAGGTTCTCCGGTCGAGTAGTAGTGCCGGGAGAATCGTCGAGGAGATCAATTCCGCAACAACAGAAGAACCGCAGACTCCGCCACTGGGTAAGATGCAGCTCAGCCACATCCTCGATGAGGAGGACGCCTAGATGTCTGTGTGAGTGACACTTTGAAATGAATCGGTGGCTTGCTCCTTGTCTTCATAACGAGATATTCGTAAACGCGGTGCCGTCAATGCCAGTCAGAAAGTGTCACCTCCCTGGCTACTTGCCGCCTACTCGTCCTGGCCGTCCGTGCCGATCAGAAGACTTCATGTAGCTTCCGAGACGTTCGGTGCGGTCGCTTGAGACCAGGAGCCGTGGACCATTTTGGTTGTGCTGGCGGCAAACACCAAATCGAGCGATCGTCCAGGCTGGTGAGCGCTGCTCATACGTGCTTGCTTGGTGCCAGCTCTCCGCCGGCCAGGACGCTCCTCGGGAACGCTAATCGAGGGAGACAAGTGCCGATAAGTTCTTCAACGCCATGAAGCTGCTTCCCTCTTGGGGGATTTGAAGAAGGGGAGGGGTGCGAGGGGGTTTTCCGCAGCACCAAGACGTGTCAAGTCGTCACGAGCAATGTGCGGTTCGACGTCGCTCCGGATTTCGTAGGAGGCCCGGCGATCTGTTTCTGGGTGAGTCACGACAAAGACGCCCGGTGCAATCACGAGCCAACAAAGATCACGGCGTGCTCAACGCTATGGTGGTCGCTCGGAAAAAGATGCGGAAGCATTTCACGACCACGTTGCTGCTTGTTCACGCTGAATTGACTGACCCGCTCTATGTACTGTATGCGAGCAAAAACAGGAGATTTCATACCGTACTGGCGACTATCCCATGGGGCCTTCAACGTTGCTCTTTGAGGCTCACAGACCTGGCATCGTGAATCGGGTCAGGCACCAGCAGCAGTGTCGCGGGGCGCTGCTACTCAAGCATCCGGTGCTGATTGATGAGGCAGCTTACGGTGTGGTTGAGATTACGACGTATTACGCTCTTTTGAGTTCAGCATGTAATCGGACCGACAGCCTGGCCGCTCAAGCTGTTCAGAGAGACAAGCACATGTGGCCACCTGGACTCTCCCCATGGGCGTGGAGCCGATAATAATTCAGCGACAAAACCACCTGAGCGTCCAAATGGCGATCCAGCCGTCCTCCTCTTCAGCAGCAGCGAGGCTGAAGCCGCTGAGCTGCTGCTGCCTCAGCAACTTGCCTCTCGGTCCATGACCTCGCAAGAGTGCCCTGCCCAAGGTCTCAGCAACCGACCGAGTCAGAAGAGCATGTCCTCTTTGGCATGTCCGAGCGAGCACTTGACCGCCATGGCGACGCTCGCTGCCGCTTGCAGTCCGGACGAGCAAAGCCGGCTCTCCACGAAGCACTCGCCTGTCCACGGAGACAGAGCAACGCCGACCAAGCGACGCAAGCGCATGGCTAAGTTTGTTTGGCGCCGACGCGACGCAGGACTCGCGCTACTTCAACTTGCAGCTCGACATCAACGACGCGAGGCAGCAGATCCAGGCGATGACGCAATGGCGCGACATGCTGCGGGAGCGAGCGCTGCACCGTCTCGCGGGCCACGCGGAAACGTTTGTGCGGACAGTCCGCGAGTACTTCCGCGTGGTACGCCACGGGCTCCACCCGGCACCGCGCGACGTCGACGTCGCAGTGTTTCTGGCCAGCATCCTCTCGCCCAACGTGTGGGTTAACGCGATCTGTGGTAACGTCGAGATGGTCATCCAGCAGTGGGGGCTCTACGCGACGTGCTTTGCAGCCATCGACCTGCGCTGCATCGATGCGGTCGCTCTCCCGATCCACGACCTCGACGGACGCGCTGGGTACGTCGTTCGCGCACGCGGCGACTACTCAGCCACTCTCACGCCATCTGCGATCGCGATCATGTTTCCGCACGTGCAGCAAGCTCCATGGATTGTGGACAAACTCGTCGGCCGTCGGATCCAGGGCCTCAGCCACTACGACTTTGTATTCGACTGCCAGAGCCGGAAAATTCTTCGTTGCGATATGAATATGGACCTCTTTGGGGCCTTCGCGACGTTGCTCACGGACCTTGGCGAGCTCTCGTTTGTGTTTAACGGCGCCAAGGTCGAGAGCGACTTTTACTTGGGCGACGATCTTCCATTGCCGACTCCCGACGCAACTCCAGACGGGGCAAGCCACTCGCACGCCAGCAAAATGGATCTCGAGCACATTCTCACATAACTCGGGGTCGTCACCCCCGAATGGGTCCATCTGGACCCACGACGCAAGGACTCATCCCAGCTCTGCGTGCAACCAGATCGAAAGAACCAGTGCGGTCTCTTCTCCCCGGGAGAGCGACCAAGGCAGGCATCGCGTGTGAGAAAAAAACGAACCCCGCGGCGGCTTTGAGCGCTCCATCCACTCGTGGTGGGTGAAGAGAACGCCGGGATGGGCGACTAGGAACTTCCACGCTCTTGGGGAGTTCGCCTCGTCCCGAAAAAGCCCCCAGGATGCGTTTGGATTTCAATGACATACTCATTCCCAGTGTGCACACGTCGCAGGAAGATCTTTCTCCTCCAGCTCCCCGAAACTCAGGGCACTTCTCCCTTCGCGTGTACTGGCAAATATGTGATCCCGACCGACCGACCGATCAGCTTGCAGGGTTGTTTCGAAGTCCTCCACCATCAGGTTGAACGAGGGACCCCATCTCGTTTTGGTTGGTAGTGAGACGAGATGCGTCGAGTCCCCCGTGACGCTGACTAGACCTGGCTTTACTGGCTTGTATCAATTGAAACGCTTGAGAGTCCTAGAGAATTTACTATACTCTGACCAGCTCCTGGGTGCGGGAAGAGTTCGTATCGGAGACCGTGAAAGTCGAACGGCACCGTGCTCGTGAATCAGAGCCGCTCGCGGGCCAGGTGATGCACGGACTGTTCCCACGCAGCCAGCCGCTCGGAGCAGAGAAAGCGCAGACCTGTGCGCGGTCAAGACGAGCCCGCGAGGGCTCAGTCGCGGATCCGCCTCCATGCCGCAGCGCATGACGCAGCCCAAGGTCTCCGCTATTTCCAGTAAGCGCCAACGCGGGCTCGAGGCCCCCGGAGGCCTGCCGCCTCTGGGCGATAATAAGAAGGCCCATAAAAAGAAGACCAAGAAAGCGGCGCCCGTGAATGAGACGCGCGCCGTCGTCGCCGCGAGGCGGCCCAAGCTCATATGGCGCACGCGCGACCAGGAAAATTCGATGCTCTACAATTTGCAGTTAGACGTGGCGAATCTGCAGTCCGAGCTGCAAGGGCTTCAGGCGTACCGGAACTTGCTCATGAGCCGGGCTTTGAACCGACAGGATGACCCGGACGGGAGCTTTATGAAGACAGTGCAGGAATACTTCCGCGTCTTCCGCCACGGGTACACGCATGCGCAGCACCAGCGCGCGCTGCTCGCGCTGCCCAACATCGACGGCACGCCGACGCCCGACGAATTCGTGCGGCGCGTCATGGACGAGCACGTGCGCATCGGCAGCTTTGTCGGACTCGAGCAGATGATGAAACAGTGGCAGCGGTACACGTCATTGCTCGGGCCCATGACCGTGTCGTTTTTGGATTCTGAGATGATCACTTCGTTCCGAGGCGCTGGCGAGGGACAAAACCAAGTGCTCGTGACATCACGCGCCAAGTACCATCTCTACATCTCGCTGCGAACGATCGAGAACATGTTCCCGCATCTACTGCCGCACCAAGACATTGTCGACAAGATCCTCGGCCGCCGCATCAGCGGCGTTGGCAAATTCGACTTTGTGTTCAACGCGGCGGACAATCGCATCGTGCGGTACGAATTCAATCTCGACCTCATGGCGTCGTTCATTGAGCTGCTGGGCGACCCGAGGATGGTCGCGATCCTGCTCAAGGACGCGCTCATCTCGGACGAGTTTTTCATCGGAGATCTCTCCGAGTTTGTGCCCGACCAGGAGCCGCCGCAGGTCTTTGTCGCGGCCGGCGATGAGCCGAATGGCGACTCTCCGACTGTCGACGACCCGAAAACCACGCGACCCTGGAAAATGACGCTGAGTAGCATCCTCAGTGCCGTCGGCGGTAGCGTGGAGGACGTCCCCATGGATGAGCCGCGCGACGACGTGGCACCGGTCGAGAGCCTGCACCTCGAGCATTTGTAAAGTGATAAGAGTAGTAGTCTGCATGTTTTCCGCCATTACACCACAATGCGTCAACAGGAAACGCGCTGTGATCTTCATCGAGGTGTCGCGCAAAATCGGACGACGGCCATGTTCGGCAACGCCTCGTCACAAGTCCAAAGCTGAGCTTTGGAACCTTTCCCAAATTATAATTCACTAATTCCCATTTATAATCCTGAGTAGGAAACCCCCCAAAACACCGTTTCCAAAACTGCTTACCTAATAGGGAAATAGGGTTGCTGTTCCCGGGTGCGTAAAAAATCCATGTCCCCTATCCCTAAACCATGGCTCGATTTCCTTGATTATTTAGATTAGCTCGATTTTTGAGCGGTTCGGATAATCACCCAGACAATCGCCTCTGACGAATCAAGCAACTGACTGGTTTTCGTTGTGCTCCCTTCTCCTGACGTCCTCGCCGCATGGCTCCACGGTCGCAGTCTCGAGGGAGCTCTGTCTCTCCAAACTTGATGAGACCGAGCCCATTTGCCTGAACTCATCATCATCCTCTGGTCGAGAGAGCCGCCTCGTTCCTCACTCGCCACTTTGCAGTCAGAACGGTACTCTCCCAAACGGACATGCAGGCAATCGTCTCGACGCAAGACCGACCGCCCGGGTCCATGCGCCAGCGCGTGCGGAAACGCAAGCCTGACGCGCGGCTCGCGCATCTCCACAGCGTGCAGACCCACGTCCACCGACTCCACCAAGAGGTCGAGAGTCTCAAGCTCACACGCGCCTTGCTCATGGACAGGCAGCTCCAACGAGCCGACCAACCAGGAGGCTCCTACGAGCGCGTCGTGCGAGAGTATTTCGAGGTCTTTGAGTTCGGCATGCAGCTCGACACGCCCATGGCGCCCGTGCCGTCCATGGCCAAGACCACCAAGTCGGCCGTCGAGTTTATCCGCGCGATCATGGATGAGAACATCGATTACGCCGGACCGTCGCTCGGCGTTGAGAGTTTCATCGACCTCAACCGCCAGTACGCGCTCGCGTTCCGCGACAACCACCTCAAGATGCTCGAGGTCAAGGTCTTCCCTGTGGACGGCGGGGTCGTCTCATGGGAAAAGTCGAGTGTCACAGTGAGCGGCTGGGGCCGCTACTCGAGCTACATCACGGCCACGACGATCGAGATGCTCTTCCCGCATATCAAGCGCAACCACGCGCTCGTGGCCAAGCTGCTGGGGCGGCAGCTCACGGGCATCGGGCGGTACGACTTTGTCTTCGACACGGCCACAAACCGCGTGATCGCGACCAGTGCCGACCTCGACTTCGTCAACGCGTTCATGGCGACGCTCAAGAACCCCATGGAGGTCGCACTACTGCTCGACCAGGCCCACATCACGCCCGAGTACTGCATCGGCACAGCTGCAGAAGGCGACAACAGTCCTCGACACGTGGAGATCCAGCAGCAAGGCATCGGTGGCATGCGCATGGCCAACTTGCTGTCGTAAGGGGTGGAACGGCCGAGACTATTTCTACATCTGTTGTGCATTTTGATACACAGAGGCTGGATCGGGAACGGTAGAGGCGATGAATCCACGCACTCTGAGAATAATGAAAGACTTTTACAAGACGGAGGACTGTCTTCGCTCGCATTGTCAGACCCACAGAGACGGATAGCACCGTTGTGACTGACAGCAGGTCGCGGCCCAGAAAACCAGACAGTCGGGAGAGGTAGTACCGTAATGAGTGGCCACCACCAGTCGTAAACCACCCGACACTCCCAGCGACAGCGAGTACCGTGATTACCACGATTTCGAGCGCCGATCGCTCGCCAGCAGCGGTCGTCAACAGTGGTGGGAGGCGGACGGAGGCTGCATGCGACTCTGTTGAGTCTAGCATAACCCTGGTCTATAGTGACATCCCACCCAACAAAACCAACTGGGGAGACTCGACCCTAACGCAATCCCTTCGAGACAAGGCCTTGGAGTGATCTAAAAGAGAGGTTCTGTTCATCATCCTTTGCTGGAGACAGTTGGTGTTGCTGGCTTCTTGGAAGACGACCACACGCTAAGGTATTCTTCCAACTTGACCGCATTGAGGCACCTGGTAACGCCTCCAGTTCGAAATAAACCACCAAGGCAACACCAGCACGATATCTCCAATGTCCGCGACGCAAAAGACCAGCAATGTGCGACCTTTGCGTCGCCCCACACAGGCGCTTCTGGAAGCCTACCCGGCCAAACGCGTCGCTGCATCCCGAGGAGACTCTCGCACGAGGAAGCACGCGCGACTAGAACGAGAGGTTCAGGAGTTACGCGTCGAGGTCGCGCGGCTCCTGGAGTTGCGAAGTGTGCTCAAGGAGCAGGCGCTGAACCGCCCCGACAACCACGCTGGCTCGGCGTGCCGGATTGTCAAGCAGTACTTCGACGTCTTCCAGCGAGGCTACGTGGACCCCCAAGCCGAGACGATTCGTCCGCCCAATGCCGTCAATGGTTCAGTCAATCACGACTCGTTTCTAAGCTCGATGATGGACAATCAAGTCAAAGGCGGTGGCTTCCGCGGCGTCGACAAGATGATCGAGCAGTGGAAGCGATACGGCTCAGCGTTCGTCGGCACGACGTTCCAGTTCATCTGTGCCGAGGTCACTGGTGTGGACGTCGAACCCGACAACGGGAACCCCGCGCGTATCCACGTCGCGGCGTCAGCCAACTACGCTGGGTACTTGACGCTCGCTGGCGTACAGGGCATGTTCCCGCATGTCATGACTAACGCTTCGCTCGTGATGAGCCTCATTGGCAAATCCATCGGTGGACTCGGTAGTTACGAGTTCGTCTACGACTGCGTCGAGAAGAGGGTCGTGGAAAACTATATCAACATCGATCTAGTCGGTGCATTTGCCAAGGTCGTGGAGAGCGCGGAGGATCTCGGGCTTCTCTTTGGCGAGGCACTCGTGACGTCCCAGTACTATATGGGCGACGACAGCCAGGAGAATACCACTCCACTGGTCCACTCACCCGAGCCGACAATATCAGATGAGGAGAAAGAGTTGGTGGATACGCAGATGAGTCTAGATCGTATCCTGTGCGACTAGGATCCTTGTTCCGTGGAGTGTTACGCAAGAAATAGAAAACGAAGTTTCACCAAGGAGACAGCCTACTACTTCATACATGGTATGACTGATACACGTTAGAGATCCGTCTTACTACTAATCTACACAGTAATGTCGATGGCGTGAGTCTCGGCAGCGGTGAGGATTACATCGTCGTCGGAGAACGGTTCCTCGTCGCTGGACAGGAGGTTTTTCATACCCATGGCATCCTGTGTCGACTGGGGCGAGGTGACGACATTTGTCTCGGCTGGAGCGATCGCCTTGTCCGCTGGGATGCAGTCTCGCTCCCCAATAAATCCTTCAGACGAGATCTGCGCTCGCTTAAACATCACGTCGAGGTCAGCAGGAGACTCCACGACGGGCGCGAATGTGCTGAACATGTCGATGTCGATCATGCAGGAGAGCACTTTGCCAGTCGCGCAGTCATACAAGAAGTTGGTACGCCCACTCCCTGACACGGGGCGCCCCAGAATACTCATCACCAGCGCTGCGTTTGAGAGCACATGTGGGAAGAGAATCTCGATCGTCTTGAGCGTGATGTAACCCGAGTGCGTGACTGTCGCGACGGCAAACGCGCGGTTCTCGTTCTCCTCGATCTCGTCCAGCGGCACAAACGTAATGTCGGTGAGCGTGAGCTCCATGTGGCTAAACACCTCGTTGAACCGTTTCCAGAGCTCGAGCAGCGTCTCGACGCCGCGGAACCCGCCGCCGAGCATATCTTCGTCCATGATCGACGCGACGAAGCTCTCGGGCTGCACGATCTGGCCCGGCGCGAGCTCGACGTTCGGCTGGTACCCACGCCCAAAGACCGTGAAATAGGCCGTGACCGTCTTCGCGAGCGAGCCCATGGCGCAGTCGGCGCGACTCATAGTACGCTCGACTAACAATGCTCGCAGCTCCTGGAGCCGTGCGATGTGGACGGTGAGCCGCTGGACGTCGGCCGTGAGCATGGCAAATTTTTTCGTGCGCGAGTCGATGCGAGGAGCTCGCTTGGCGAGCGTTTTCTTGGGTTTCGCGGCCGACGGCGCCGGCGACGAGTCCACGAGCAGCCTGGACTTGGTTCGCATGTAGTCAACAGTTCGGAGATGAGTTTGCTCGACGACGGACGGCGACAGCAACTGTCTCCTACCGCATGGATGAGCTCCTCGGTCTGCCAGAAGAGCCCCAGGTTGTCCGACGTACGGTTGGTCACTAATGTAAGGGAGGATGGGGGAGAGGGCACTCTTTCGAGGTGAAATTCTGCGTAAACCGTGATTTCGCTGATTCTATTTTATAAAGCTGTTTTGGGCGTCAACACGCAAGTCAGTGGACGCGAGATGACTCGCGATCTGATTCCTCGCTGGCCATCACGTGAAACCTGACCTGGTCGGACGACGGTGGTGCAGGTGCGAAAACGTGGAAGAGAGAGCAAAGAGGATTGAGTCGATACTTTAATTTAGTGGAACCGGGAGCCTCTGATCAGCACGGTACTACCGCCCCTGGACGGGCTTTCTGCTTCATGCGACACGGCGTGCTTACCTCGATTACATAAGATCCTGGGTGTGGGGGAAGGATGGCTGCCCATCTGCCCTTGGGATGAGTCGTGACGCGGATTGGACAAGTCGTCCTTGGAAGCCGGTCAGCAGGCGATGACCAACCTGGAGATCTCCTGTATCAGTCGATTACGCTCGCCTCATAATCGTTCGCTTTGCATCGACTTGGCTCGCGCAAATCCACTGCCTTCTACCAGGTAGACATTCCACGTACTCGAATTACGCACTGCTACTGTCTCCAAGGCTTTTCAGACCAATCATCAGACGAATAAAGACTGGTTCGGAAAGAACAACAAAAATAATGTAATAGGGGGGGTATACTGTAACTAGTATTCCACGTGTTCCCCACAGTGGGCGTCCCACGTAACTGAGCTGACCAGTTTGGAGCTCCTCGCAAGCGCCATCGCCTTCTTCACTCGCGCCCTCCATGAGTCTCCACGCGCCGGGGCTTCCGCTCGTGAACAAGCGCAAGAAAAAGCCCAAGAAGTGGCTGCGCACGCGCGACCGCGAGCACCTGCAGATGCTCAATCTGCAGCTCGACGTCAACAGTCTCTACAGCGAGATCCAGGCGCTCCAGGTCACGCGCGCGCTGCTCTTTGCGCGCACGATGAACCGCCGCGACACGCAGGACGGCTCCTACGTGCGCATGGTCCACGAGTACTTCCACAAGATGCGCCACGGGTACAGCGAGGCGCAGGACCAGCTCGCCATGGTCCAGGCGCGCCAGTTCCTCTACTCGATGCTCGACGCCGACGTCGTCAAGGGCCATCTGCGCGGCATCGCCGCCTGCATCCGCTCGATCGCTGTGTACACGGAAGCCTTTGGACCCGTTGTACACGAACTGGTCTCGGCAATGGTACAGGTCAACCCAAACGCTGACAGCGACGACAGGCTCAGTGGGAACGGCACCGTACTCGTGCAGGCGCGCACGAGGTACCAGGCGACGATCGTGCCCAAGACGTTCGCGATCATCTTCCCACTGGCGCCGCAGGACCTGCGGGATCGACTCGTCGGCAAGGAACTTGACGGCTACGGCCAGTTCGACGTCGTCTTCGACACGGTCACGCACCGCGTCCTTCGCTTCGACATCCAGTTCGACTTCTTACCAGCCTTCTCGAAAGTGCTGCCTCGTCCGGCCGACCTCGCGCGGCTTTTTTCGGGGGCCCTCGTCGCTACCGACTGCACCATCGGGGACGAAGCCACGACCGACCCGCTGCCCGTCGTGGAAGAGCTTACGAGCGACGAAGACGTCTCGAGCGTGGCCAGTCCCTCGAGCAGCGTGGCCAGTCCCACGCCGTCGCGCAGCATGGACATCCACTCGATTCTCAACGACGACGACGATGACTGCATGTATGCGTAGCCGGGGCTCAGGCTCCGCGATGTAAATTATACAAAAGCGTGCGTTATGGAGGTCTCGATCCACTCACCAAGATGTGGTACCCTTTCGGGTAAAGTTCTTTCTTCGATTTGTTCTTTGCAAGCCCCAACGACCTCAACGGGGGCTCGGGCTCGCCTGGACTCCTAGGATCCCTCGGCAGGTGACACATACATATCAGAGATCGCCGAGTCTCTTGGAACGGTGGAAACTCTCTCCACGACCCTGGAATTTTTCACCTGGGACTCGCGGCAGCAACGACACGCGAAAGGATTCACAGAGTCCGACCGACTGCTGCTATAACGACCAACAGGATGTGGGGGGTTTTAACTGCCGCGAAGCAGGACTCGTTGTCGAAACCGACCAATAAAATGAATCGCCCAAGCAGTACAACGCTGAGAAATCAAAAACGCAAGTAGGGTGCAGACTAGGCACGGACGGGCTGGTCTGGTCTGGTTTGCAGCTTCCACTCTGGGAGGGAACCGTGGAAATCCAACGTGGAGCGACGCGACGTCTTTGGACTGACGACCGTCTCGCACTTCTCGTACTGGCCCTCTGGCCCTCTCGACCCAGGAGACGCGCTGTCGATCGTGTGGAAGGATTTTTTGCTAACCCACAAAAGCAGTGTCTGATCGAGTCGAACGGACCCTCGTCATTCGACGATTCACCCTCGCCAGAGAAAAAGATGGGCCCCAAGGGAGACCTTCAAACCGACCGCAAGAGAAGACGATGGAAGGCACGAACGTGGCTGCGCACGCGTGAAGTCGAGCGGCTTCGCATCCACAGTCTCCAGCTGGACATCCACGCACTGCGCAGCGAGATCCTCGAGCTGCAAGTCACTCGGTCGCTTCTGCTCAACCGCGTGGTGGATCGCAACCGCGCTGGGCTCGTTTGTGGTCCCTCGGACTGCATACGCCACGTCAAGAAACCCATTCACTGTATCCAAGTAGCACGCTCAGCGAAACTCTCCATCGAAGCGCTGTTGAACCCCATTCCCATTGCGTAGACCACGATCCGTGAGAAATACATGGTGTAAATTACTTATTCCCCTACGTGAGACGCGAGCACCTCTGCAGATCGTTCGCAAGGTAGAGTACACTCGACCGCAACAGAATACACTCTTGCCGTGATCCTGGATCCGTGTGGCCGATCAGACGACACTTGGACCCTTCTTTGAAGCTCAAGCGGTGCAACCCGGTCTGGTCCTTCGTACAGCCCACCCGGCCTTGCACAAAGTGACAGTTGGAGGAAGCGTCGTGGGCCGCTCGGTGTTTGCACAACAGTTCTTTGCAGCGACAGCTGCATGTGGCATGGGGAGTCTGCCGTGGGGACAAATGCGAAGAGAGGCTAATCCATGCATGGCTCTCTTGGTGACGCCGTGCGTCTTCCCCAGGCTTAGTTGACCGTGTCATCCAAGCACGGTATCCAGAGCTGCAGAAGGTGCTCGACGCTTCGGGTGAGATGCTCGGTACTGTATGTTTCCGAAGGGATGCGTTGGGTGGCGCAACGAAATGCTGCACGAGCGGTACTGTAAGCAAGCAGGCAAGGACAACTTCACACGTTTCTCAGCTGCACGGCCGTTTCTTGCGTTTGCGCTGCACGATCCAGCAGAGCCGATCTTGAAACAAAGACGGCAGGAGAAACGCAAGTTGTCACAGCATCCTCTCGCCTGAGAAATTGGCCCAGATTGTGCGAGAGACAAACCTCCCAACCAAGACAAAGGCCGGTTCGTGCATCTCCGTCTGGGATGATTGATCGAGGAATCTCAACGATGCAAACCAGCATCCGCAGCAGCAGCAGCAGTTCCAGTCAAGTGTAGGTTTTTTGTCTCGAATGCTTTGGTCCACGGTTCGCGACAAGATCTCGCGTGTGCAACCCTAATGACCTTGTGCGAACGCTTTTGGTTCTCTCTCTTACAACTTTCTTCCCATCGGCCCAGATTCTCCATGCTATGAATCTTTCCGGAACGATGGAGGGCTTTTACAGATCGAGGCACGATCAAGTGCAGCGTTGTGTCCAGTCTGCCTTGCGATTGTCCTAATGATCACATCCACAGGCCGGATGGGGCCATCCGCCAAAGGGAACGCGCGGAATTCGGTGGGCTTCCACTCATCACTGCGGTGGTGCCAGCCGTGGCGTTGCGCAATCGGCTGCACGAGAAGAAGACGAACTCACCCAGTGCAATCCTGCTCTGCTTAGGGACAACCGTGCACCTGTGTCCAGTGCCGCCGAATCTTTTCGAACGCGCTCACGCATCGGTTCGTTCCACTGCCCAGCAGGCGAAAAGGGTCCAACTTGTCACGGAGGAGCAAGCTCGCGATTGCAATAGTGGACTCTTGGTGCGCATCCCCGAGCGACCCGACAGCGTGCCGCTGTCTGCCAGTCACTGACGTAAACCAACCACTCAACGAGTGGTTTTTGAGTTGTCCTTGGGTCAACGCAAGTTGTACACGAGAAACACAGAGAGAGAGAGAGAGACCTTGGCGACCGACCTCGGTCTCAGATTAAAAAGCTCGCTCTGGACCCATGCTGGATCGCTGATCGCCGCGACGCTCGACGCGTCTGCCCGACGGGAACCGCCCAGACCTGAACACGGCGTGATCGGTCCAGTTCTCCGTCCAGAGACAGGATCGCCGTCTCGTGCTTGGCGAGGGGTGGTTCTTGGATCGGCAGGAAAAAGGGCTCCTCCGAGTTGAGGCCGTCTGTGTTGGTGATGATGCAAACTCAGTACGCTAATTCAGTTGAAAGACTCTCAGTACATAGGACGGATATCCGAATCCAGACATCTTTGATATTATACCCCGCTTGAGTGACCTCGATTGTCCAGCAATGGGCATCACTCGGCCCGCAACGTGACTAACCAGGACGACCACGTGGATCTAAACGCCGCGCGCTTCTCGCCGTCTCTGCTGCTCACAGTGCACGAGTCGGTCAGTCTAACAGTGCGTCTCGCCGACTTTGACGGTCTATCTTTCCAAGCCGAGCCCACGACCTCCAGCGTCTCGGTCCTAGGAGCCCTAGCATCGAGATTTTATCAGAGACCGTCATGCTGCGTGAACGCCCCGACGCGGTGGACGCCTTCTCGCCGCGACTACCGAGACCCAAGCGCCAGAAGCGCTCTCGCGGCTGGCTGCGTGCACGCGACCGCGAGCAGCTCCAGCTGCAGCGGCTCAAGCTCGACATCAACGACCTCCAGCAGCAGATCCAGTCGCTCGCGACCGTGCGCGCTCTGCTCTTCGCTCGCACGCTCCAGCGTCGTGACGCCTACGACGGATCGGCCATGCGCACGGTGAGGCAGTATTTCGAGTTGCTTCGCCACGGCTTCCACGACGAGCTCTGGCCCGAGCACGCGAGCTCGCCAGTTTGCGGTCGGAGCTATCTGTACGCGATCATGGACCGAGACTTGAGCATGGGCAGGCTGCAAGGGCTCGACAAGTTCATCGCAATGTGGCAGCGGTACACGCAGTCGTTCGTCGGACTCACGTACGAGCTGGTCGACGCGCACGTCGTCAAGTTCCAGAACGGCAGTGGTGAGCTCGTCGTGGTTGCGCGGACGTCGTTCGACTGCTCGCTCGGAGAGCGCGGGCTCGCGACGGTCTTTCCGCAGATACGGCCCGAGCTGCGCAATTGCGTGCTAGGACAGACGCTGCGAGGCTCGGGCACATCGACAATCACGTTCGATTCGAGCCTCCGTATCGTGCGGTTTGACATGACGCTCGACATCGTCGGGGCGTTTCTACGTGCTGTAAAAGATCCGGTGCTGGTCGCTGAGGCACTTTGCGGTGCATTGATCACACCGGACTATTGCATCGGCGACGTGAGCGAGTTGGAGACCCCGTCTACGTCAACAACCAAAATAGAGCACGCGAGACTCACCCACGAGACACACAGAAGGGGAGAGCAAGTCGATGCGATGCAGCTTGCTCCCCCGTGGAAGTGAGCCATATCCATGGGTTAGCATTCACAATGTGAATGGCTGCAACGTGGGCATTTGATGGCCGGTTTCTGTGGCCTGTGGCGAAGGCAGGAGGCGAGATTTCCCGCTTGGGATGATTCCAGTGCAAAGGGGCGTGTGAAATTTCGAGGGCCAGGTGGGAGTCAAGATCAGCCTGGCCGAGGATTGGAACCAGATCCTGCATCTCCGGCTGGGGATGCCGTCTCATCGTATGAACCTGCTTTGACTGAGCGGCCCCGTCGTGATTGCTGCAAAAGGGACTGAACACCCTATGGATAATCTGTCGCCTCCTCCACTGGATTGATTCTTCACGTCATCGGAGAGAATAGTCTTCCACGCCAAGCTATTCCCAACCCGTGTTCGTTTTACCCAAAATGAAGCAACCCGTGGACCCTTGACGTGATTCCATCATGTTGTGTATAGTCATATTCACATGTGGTTATAGCGACTTCCACTTGGTACATTATAAACACACGACTCTTCTTCGATGCTTTGGGTCGTCCATTTGATCCCGACGTTAGAATGGGCTCAGCGGCTCTGGCTTTGCATCTCCGTCGATACTTTCTTCATCTGTCCACGAAGGTGATGGAGATTCTGGAGAAAGCACGAAGCTCAGGCTCATGTTGGGCGGTGGGCTTGCGCTCTCAGGAGGAACGAGAATCGATTCGATCGACGGTAGTCGACGGGGGGGAGGGCGAGAGGACGTCGTGGCCACGTCAATGAGTTGGGCGAGAGCCTCTTCGCTTTTCCCACCAAAGAGAATCTCGTAGTCCTCGCTCGTGTCCACGAGCTGAAGGATCGCGGCAGCGTGGTCGACTTGGAGGTCCGCCATAATAATGCGGCCCGTCTTGGTGTTGAACACATATCGAGCGTCGCCGTACGCGTGGATCTGGCGGCCCACGAGTTTGTTCTTGAGCTCCGGGTAGAGGCTCACGTGGGCGAATTTCTGCTCAAGCATGAGCACGCTCAGCGGACTCGAGCAGACAGTTTTGACCTCGACCGTGATGAGGTTCTTCTTGTGGCTCGGGTAGATCCTCGTGTCGAGCAGCTGCACGTTCGGCGTGCCCGTGAGCGCTGTCATGTGGATCAAGTGCGACACAAACGTGTCACGCCCGTCACGCTGGGGCTTGTTCAGGTCAGGTCCGACGGCCATGACCTCTTCAAAAGCCGCCCGAACGAACTGGTAGCTGTCGAGCGGTCGGTCGCCGCTCTCCATGGTCCAGACCAAGTCACTAAAGCCGTTGTGGAGGAGCTTGTAGAACTGCTGGACCGTGCGCACAAAGCTGCCGTCCATGGTGTCGGCGCGGTTGAGCGTGCGAGCGTAGAGCAGCTTGCGCGAGAGCTCGAGCGTGGCGATCTCCTGCTTGAGGTTCATGATGTCGAGCTCGAGTCCTCGGCAGTGGAAGCGCATGAGCTCTCGCGTGCGCAAGTGGAGCTTCTTCTTGCGCGCGAGCGTCGACTTGGACTTGGTCGCGAGCGGCTTGTCGTCCACCATCATGGTTGGTCGCTACTGGTGACAAGAGGTGAGCTTTCGACGTGGAAGGTCTCCGACTGAGCCTTTGCCTGTTGGTTGGAAATGTTACTGGAGACTCGCCCGAGGGAATGCAGAACAGCGCGGCTGTCTCCTGACGATGCCGTGAACACAGCGACTGTGGGCGGGATGGACGGAGCAGCTGCAGGAAAAACCAGGATCACCCACGATGTTAGGGACAGGCCCCGGTGGGCAGGGCGTGCAACAAAAACGCTCCCCGACACGAAGGGAGATGGGGAGGGCAATTAGGGTCGCCTAGGCTCCCTCCCTCGGCATCCATCAGGTGAGACCAGATAGCTTGCCCAACTTTTTTTTTTTTTCTAACAGTGCAGTGGTTTTCGTAGGTTCTCGGATTGATTGAACCTGCTGGAGTGGATGGGGATGCAAGCACGGTGCTGGTGTAAACGCGACGGGACCTGGCTCACACAAGAGCCATCCTCGGTTTTTTGAGCTCCTGGGTGATTGCGGACGATTATCCTCCAAGGTGTGGGAGCAGGTCTGGTCCGATGGAAAGCAGCAGGTCCCGTTTGGGAGGAAGTTGTGCCCGAATCCCGATTTGGTTTCGCCACCGTTGCTTACAAACGGAGAGCCCTTCCACGCTCCCGATCGCTCCGGAAGACGCCACTTTACTTATCCATAACCCAAAAGATCGCTGCTGCTGCTGCTGCTCCTTCTCCTCGCGAGAGAGGGCAAGTTGAACGAAGCCACGTACGGTACAGACTTGTTGCCTGATCGCAGGCCCTCCCCCTCCGCGCCAGCCGGCGAGCCGAGGGCAAGTAGGTGTCCGGAGTTATCTTCCACGCTGTAAGAACACAGTCGCCGGCGAGCAAGAAGATTGCGAGCCGGCCCGTTGCGACCAATCCCCTGTATCCGTTCCTCCCACGTGGGAACTAAACAAACCAGTGGGCCAACTGGTGGCCCGCAGCTGAGAGGACACCAACGTTCACGTGCCCTGGATTTCGCGGTGAGCGAGGCTTTGTCCCCGAGTAATCAACTGCGGTTCCATATACAAGGAGCCAGCGTCGTCGTGCGCGATCGTCACCACCACGTCCGTGGACGGGAATCGACGAGCGCCGTCGTCCAGCTAGCTCTCCAGCGACGCCATGAGCCCGAACACACCCCAGAGGGTGAAGGCAGCACCCAGTTGAGGCAGCGTGAATCCGAGTTGCGACGCATTCGAGGTGACGATCCTCGTGCTCCAGAGTTTGAAACGCTGTGGCGACTCACGTCCGGACGACGCGCGTGGCGCCACGGCGCTCGCCAGCAACCGTCTCGATCGATCGTCGCTCGGGGGAAAATGTTGGGGTGCAGAGCTCATTGCGATTGAATGGATAATTCGCACGAAAGGAAACAGTGACGGATTGGCCAAGATCCCCATCTTTCATCCACAGCGAGGAGGCTCTCATGTTGATGACTGCGTGTCGCTGGAGACGACGCCAAGCCAGCGCCAAGCCAAGCTGATCATGGTGCTGAATCTCGCTCGACACAAGCTCCTATGACGAAGTACTCTGGAGTCCCAACCATCACTAACAGTCCCCCGTTCCTGATAAAACCACCAAGTTTCCAGCCTCCACTACCACGACGAGAAGCCGCGTGCTCAGCCATCGCTTATGACTGTCGCCACGCCCACGCGGCGATGTCTTCTTCCCCGGAAGCCACCAATTCCTGCGCTTTTCAAGGCGACCCGAATCCACTGTAATAGGTTGGTTTCGAGTATTGAAGTACTGGGATAGCCGAGTCATCGATGAAATCCAAACGCACCAAAGCACGCCGCCCCTGACCGGTCATCATGCACGTCATGTTAACAGGAGACCGGTCGCCCTTCGCTTCGTGACACGCGTGCCTCTTGGTTTCACTTGCCAACACTTGGTTTCCGACGCCATTGCGGGCCGCACGGACATGTCGGTGAGCTCAAGTCTCGACTGACAATCGGATAATATTTTTTTTTTTTTCAGGCGGCTTGATGATGACAAGAGTATGATTGAGTGTACGGCCAAGGTCACCGTGAGTTCTGTTGAGCCGAGGTGCTGAGAGAGAGATGTGGAGACAAGCCGACGCCCAATTAATCACCCGTGAGCACCCGCCGTTTCGGGTTTCGAATCTCGGGAGCTACAGAACCCCCAAGCGCATCCTCGTTGTGTCCAGAACTCGCACTGGGTGAATGATCCAAGCGAACTGACCAGCACCAAGCCTCTCATCGTGCACTCGACGATGCTACGATGTCAGTGTCGTGTCGACGTCGTGGGAGCCGGGAATTTCAGACACCGCAAGGTCGGTCCCACCCCAAGCGTAGCTGTTCAACAACACAATCTGACCTTTCTTTGCGCAGCAATTTTCTCTGCCTCGCAAGGGGAGATATTTGCAAGGTTTGACGAACTGAACGCTGCTGGGGGCGTTAAAATCATGCGCTCGATGCATTTTCGTGAGCCCCGGGGTAAAGACAAGGATTTCGTCAATATGCTTGAGAAATGCTCACAAAGAACTCATTGAGTCCGGTGCCGAGTCCGAAAGTACCAATCATTGCGACCCTCGATGCTTGTACGTTTGGCACCCCTACATCGGTGCGCTTCTCGAAGGAGAGGAGAGCTCAATATGAACGCTTTGAGCGATCGAAGGAACTGGAAGTGATGTAATTTTTTGTGAGGATGTCATCAGATTGGCCGGCGGGTCAAGCACGCCAGAGGTCGACATGGGTCTCCGTTGGACAGAATGTCCAGTTGATTTGAAAGGGCCAATCGGTTTCGCGATTGAAGGATCCGTGGAGAGTGGAATCTGCACCGTTCGTAGAATTGGAGAATTGGCACGTCAGCTGCAAGTGTCAAGTGCAAGCCAAGCAGCAACCCTCGCGACTCGCGAGAAGGAAGCCATGTCAAGTCGGTACGAGAATGCAGGTCTGCATTGTGAGTGAGGGTGTGTCATCCAATGGCTCCAGCCAAACCTGGGCACAAGCAGAAAATTTCGCTTGTGCACAGAGGTCAATGAGTCTGAAGACGGCCATCCGATCGGCTTTGCACGTCCTGCTGCGTGATCCCGACGCCGCTACGTCGGCACTGAGCGACGCAGAAGATCCTGCAGGGTTTGCGTCGCGGTTGCTCGCGTCCGAGAGTCTCACGGACGCCTTGGTCTCCGCTAATGACGTGCTCGCGAGTTTCCCACGCGACGCCTCATTTCTCGACCAGCTTTCTGTATTTTTCGCGACGTGGTTCGAGGCCAAGCGCTGTCCTTTGCTGGACCAGTCGCCTGCGGCTGAGGGCGTGAGTGTGCTCACGAGAAGCCGTGATCAAGTGGTCAGTGTGAAGTGGGAGGTTCTTGAGACCTTCATACAAGCGTGCCAAGCCGCCGACGAGGTACCTAACCTGTTCAGGTCTCACTACTAGACTCTATCACCCGTACTAACGAGACAGCACGATAGGATTGGTCTGCGACAATCCCCGTGACGGCAGCGTTTCTCGACGCACTGGGTGGAGCACGGGGTGTCTTGACGTGTCTCGGCTTTCGTGAGACGGTGGGCAGTCGTACGCTCGTGCCGCTGACACGCGCGCAGTGCATGGCATCGTTCCTTCAGCTGCAAAGCTCCAAGGAGAAGCTCACAGTTGGCGCGCGCGCGTTCACCAAGCACTGCGCGCGGTCCTCAGACGGCTACTGGGGAAAGCTCAAAGGCAACGACGCAGCAAAGAACGCGATCGCGCTAGCTAAAGTCGAGCACATTCTCGACAACGCTGTATGGAAGAACGTGCATAGCCTGCCACATGGAGAAGCCACGTTCGAGCTTCGCGACGCGCGAGGATACGGTGCGCGATGGTACATCGGAGACCAGTCGTTTCGCGGCTTCCTCGAGCCCCACATGGAGAACGGGCACGAAAATAGATGGCGCCATTGATTGCCTGTGGCCGGTCTGCGATGCCGTCATTGTTCCTGGATCATTCCCCGCCTTGGTATCTCGCATTCTCTGCGACAACTTGGATGCGCTTTGGGATTTGTCCGATTTGCGTCAGGCGTGGAGTGGCCATGGGATGGAACTTTCAAAATGGGATGTGTGCGCGAATCACGCCAGTGACTTGGAGATGGCGATCGCCTTCGTCGTGACTCTCACTCACCAACTCGACTTGCTTATCTCACTCAAGGCCATTGGAAAAGATGCGCGTGACCCATTGGCTTCAGCTGCTAGCTCTCACCATGGCAGCCACGTTGGGGTCGATTGCTGCGAGTTGCTCGGAGAACGTATCACCCGCAAACCAGGAGGCCGGCATCAGCGCATCTGAAGACTCGACTTGCACGAATAATGCGACAGAGACCGGCTGCCTGTCCGAAGGCTGTCGATTCTGCCGAACGAACTTGACGGAGCTATCCAAGTTTTTCGACGAATGTCCAGCCCATCACGAAGACGCTACAGCTCCTTGCTCGGTCTCGCCCGGCGATGCCGCCAACAATCTATCGTCATTTTATGACTCATCGTGCGCAACTGGAGGCCTCGGATGCTATGTAGGCAACTGCCGCTTGTGTAGTGTCGTGATATCGGCGAGCAATACGTACAATCTGTGTCCATGGGTGACAACAGCCACCCCAAGCCCCTCGCCAGCGACTGAATCGGATGACTGCTCCAACTACGCAGCTTCGTCGGGGCTCGTCGCTGTTTCAACTGTGTCCGAGCCAACGTGTAACTCGGCAAACCCCCGCTTCGTGGGCTGCGTCCCGAGCACAAAGTGCCAGCTCTGTCGTACGAGCAAGAACGAAGGCAATCAGTACCTCGTCAGTTGCAAGGTCCTCAAAGATTCAAAGAAGACGGAGTCACTGTCGCAAGACCAGTCGCTTAACTTCGACACGTATACGCCAAATAACTACGTAGAATTACTGAGCGACCAAGGAACACCAGACCAGGAATCTCAAGAGCATGCGATTGAGTTCGGCGTTACCATCGTCGGAACATTAATCGCGATTATTGCCATCGCAGCCTTAATTAAAGTGTGTCGAAGTCGGGAGAAGAAGTACGACTTACCAAGCACTCCACTGGATGGATCGCTCATTTCTGCGGAGACGTGCATCTCGAAATTGTAGGAAGGGCAGAACTTTGTGTGCAGGAACCCATTTTGATTTTTTTTAGTTTGTTTTTCTCCTACGAAGCAAAACACATATCCAACTGCCATGAACTCTCATCCTTCTTCACGGAGCCAACGGTATGAGTAAGCCCTTGGCGACTTGGTTGGCCTTCTCCTTGCCGCACAGCAGCTCCACAAGCTTGACACCCATCTCCATGGCGGTACCCGGACCCTGGCTCGTCACACACTTGCCTGTGACCACGACGCGCTCGTCTTTCTTGTATTCAATGTCGCCACTCAGATCCTTCTCAAAGCCCGGATACCCAGTCGCGGGCGAGGCTAAAAGTCCGTGGCTGTGGAGAACGACGACAGGCGCCGCGCAAATCGCGCCGTACCATTTATTCTCGTGCTTTTGCTTCTTGAGCAGATCGGTCAGTACCCCAGAGTCGCGCAGGTTCGTCGCGCCCGGGAGACCCTAATGATTAAAATACTCCCAAATGAGTCATTGCACAGGCCAAAGATGAGAGAGCGAGATCTGCGTACCCCTGGCACGATGATAGCATCAAAGCTCCGGTCCACACAGGCCTCAATAGCAACGTCGGCTTGGACGCGCACGCCGCGCGACATCTTGACAACGTTCTCGGGCTTGCGTCCAACGCTGGCCACCGTGACTTGGACGCCACCGCGTACGAGTACGTCGGCGAGCGTCACAGCCTCGATCTCTTCGCTGCCATCAGCCTGTCGAGATAGACACGCACACACAGTGAGAACTCTCAATAGATGCCGAGTCGGTGAATTTAACGGAGACCTACAACAGGGATGAGCGCCGTGGGCGCCTCGTGGGTGGTCATAGCTCGCGAGAAGAAAGAGCAGGAAGGGCGAGAAGCAGCAGCAGAGACACAGCGACGCCGAGCAAGCGAGAGCATGCACGGCGACAAAAAAGGCAAGTGAGCTCGAGTGCAATGTGGGACGCGGAAGAGATCCGAACTTAACGTTTTTATGTTGCTTCAAAGTATCAAAATGACTATGTTGCATCATTGTTGCTGTAAACTTCAACTGGTTTGGTACACACGTGAGTCGTCCTTCCTAGCACCAGTCGACTTTCCTGCCCGGCTGGCAGTTCTCCACAGAGAACTTGGCCCCGTCGGAGCAAGATCCGTACACGATGCGTCCCTGGTCTTTGGGCTCGAAACGCGTTCGCCAATAAAGCACCCAAGCGCCACCATTTTCGCGCGTCTGGAATTGGAAGCTGTCCTTGCCTTTGACCACGTGCGTGTAGAGATAGTTAGCGACGTAGTCAACACAGGCACGCGAGCTCGACGCGATCCAGCACGCTTCTTGGCGGCAGCTGCCTTTACCGGCGTCCACGTTGTTGACTGAGTCGTACGTAGCGGTCTCCCATTTGAGCTCGCTGAATGTCATCGCGAGCTTTCGGCTGGTGTCGGGGCTGGTGCCACGTAGCTCTGAGGCCTGTGACCCGAGAGCGAAGAGTGTGAGAAGACCGAGAAGCTTCATGGGTTTCTTCAATAGGCTGGCTTGAGCGTGATGAGGAGGAATCTGGAATGGGGTCGATTGAGGACTTGCAGGTCGAAACGTGCTTGTGACCGGCGTCTCATTGCCAACACCTCAGAGGGTGGTCGATCCTCTTGCTCCTGGAGCGGTGTCAGCTCGATAGGTACTTAATGGATGCCTGATTAAAATAGTACACGCTCCGCCAGCCCATTTGCCAAGGAGATTTGATAGACTACTAAACATTCGTCCGTTGGTTGTTACCGGGGAGCACATGGCAATGCAGCGTGATGCTGCAACGTTGAGCGATGATGGATGCCAATATGTCCAATATGCGATCGGGTGAAGGCATGAAGAGGGAACTTGTGTTGAGACATCTCACAGCAGGTGCAGCATTTATGCCATTTTTGTCCGGCTAACAGTGCATGGCATACACGAAATCCACCAATTCTGCACTGGCAAGACCCATCGATGAGTCTGCAACATTTATCCCAGCAACACAACTTCGTAGCATGCAGCTTGTCGCTGGCAACTCTTGTTCATGCTGGGGCGTCAAGTTCAATTGGCGAGACCAAAGCACCAATAAAGACAGAAAATACTAAATGCATGAGCCACCAACCCCTCAGCAAGTAAATCCATTCTTGGCAAAGCAATACGATCCGTAGATTGACAGTGATGGCTCAGTTCATCGTCGATGAGAACGAAGCGATGTTCCTTTAGCGGCTCCAGGTATCTACCACGTTGGACTCCACGAAGCTACTTTATCACCGCTTGGCTCTATTCGTTGACGGACCGTGTGTTGACTTCAGATATGCGATATGATAGCTCGCAACAATTGAATGACATGCACATATCGATGCGGTACGAAAAATTGGGAGCAAAAAACTGCAAAACTTGGAGATCTTTCCATACGCTGCCGAAGACATACCACTGAAGAGAGCAAGTGGATCTGGAACGTGCAACGAGAATCGAATTGTTTCGCCGCGACTGTAGGTGCAATGGGTTCGAGAAACGAGGAAGTCGTTCAGTTGTGATTCCTCAATCGTGCATGACGCTGTCGACGCGAGCTGTTGTTCCCGAGGGAGTTGCGATCCAATCTGCAGCTCAACGCAGTGTAATTTCTCGAATCTTTTGTGAACAACCTGTCATAAGATGATAGGTTCGTTATCAGAGTCATACGACTCGGAGTAGCTGTCTTCGTCCTCGCCATCGTCTCGGGTATCCTGTGGGTCAAAGCTATCACCAGTTGCTGGGGAGTCCTCTTGCACATCGCTCGACTCCATTTCTACCATACATTTCTCATGTTCTTTGTCGGCGTCAAGCATCGGCACAATAGTCGCGCCGTTATGTTCTTTCAATGCCCTCAGTGCTTGTCGGCTGTGCGCTCGTAGCAAAGGATCAGTTTCCATGGTAAGCTTCTCAAGAGCCTCATCCCCGCCTAGCGTCTTGATTGCGCGTGCCGCGACAGGATTGGAAGCGACATTTGCGAGAAGCGCTGCTGCAGCATTCTGCTTGGATCTATCACCAACCCTGGCCATTTCAATCAGTCGTCCAATACACCCGCGATTTACGAGTTCTGTGTGAATTGCCTCGTTATCCTTTACGAGGACCACCAGGGAGTTCGCCGCAATAAGAATGGTCGTATCGTCGTTGCTTTGGCTAAATAGTTCAACTATTGGTTCCATACCTCCTGAAATCGCTATCTTCTCTCGGAACTTCTCGCAGTGGGAAAGCTTGCACAAGACCAGCAAAGCATTTCTTCGGTGCTCGTCATCTCTGCTCTGTCGCGCGTCTTCAATAACGTTCCGGACAAGATTGGTAATTTCAGCATCAATAGCCTCTATCTCGTTGCTTGCTAGGCAGTGCCAAGCATTGAGGACAGATTTACGCAGTCTCTCAGACGTGTTTTCACTTGCGACGTGATCTGCTATCGTGATGAGTGAGAGTTCCCATGGTTCCTTGAATGTATAGCATAGCGCACAACGAGCCCAGGATTGCGAGCAACCGATTCGGAGCAAAGTTGGAAGATCGACCACTCGAACTAGGCATCCACAACCCTGCTCAGATTTCGATATTTGGTGAAGAATCGAAATCTCTTGGGAAGATAACTCGGGGCTTTCTTCAGCAGATTCAACGAGCTTGGACACGACGCGCGAGTTACCGATCAAAGCAACACCAGCACACGAAGAAGCCAGAGCTTCAATGGCTTTGAGCGCAATCTTCCTATCACTGTGATCTTGGACAAGCACAATATTCAGCAACTCGTCGATGAGTCCAGTGGAAGCCAGCTTATACTCTCCTTCGTTGCCACCGATGGTTAATAGAAGCCGACAAGCACGAGAAGACAGCGTTTCTAAGCCCATCTCCACAAACTCGAGGAGCTGCTCCGGGAACGAGTCGTCACGATCAACATCCCAGTAGAACCGAGCAAGCCGAGTTATGGTTTCGGATGAACGAGTTCCGAGGCAATCAACAAGATGGGGAATTGCGCCTGCCCGCACGATGTGGAAGCAATGTGGTTCAACGCAAGATAGCCTCTCAAGGATTTGGGTCGCAACGTCGCGCGAAGTATCGCATCCCATTCGATAAAGCCCAACAATCGCCAAACAATCTTTAGTTTTGACCATCTGGGGTTCGTCGGCAATAACATCGAAAACAATTTCTGCTGCTCGGAGCTTGTGTTCATGTGCCCCGAATTCTATCAGTTTTATGAGTTGCTCGAATGAGCTCCTTGGTGCGAGTTCCGAATGGGTTTGTTCGTCGAGTCGTAGGGTCTTCAGAAGCAATAGGGCATCGAGCTTTTGGGTATCAGTTCCATTTGCTAGCAATCTCTCGAGTTGCTCGACTATCCCAGCCTGAAGAAGACGCCACTGTTGTTGATGATCGGAAGCGATGTCCATCAATCTCTTCAAAACTTCGGGAAGAATCTCTCCAGACACCAGAGACTCGAGAAGCACTTCCACAGCGCCCCGCTCGCAGGCAACCGACCGAGTATCCTCCGATTCAACGAAGCAACAAAGCAGCCTAACACACTCAAATCTGATGGAAATATCATCTTCCCAATGCAAGCAGTGAATCAATGGTTCGATACCGTCAAGTTGCTCAACAAACTTGCGAGCTACCACTTTGTACGTGCAAATTTTCTTCAGTGATTTCACAGAAGATAGCCTCAGGCTCATAGTGCCTCTACAGAAAATGTCCATAACACTTTCGACGACGCCACATAAGTCACACATCGGAATAAATAATACCAGATTTCCCAGCAGCTCCATCGCGGCTCCTCGCTCTTCTTCGATGTGATGTTCCTCAAGAGAAGCACATATTGCATTGATACCGTTCAGTTCGACGATTATTTTGTTGCATTCACAGCCATAACTCGTCATGGCGACTAGCGTGAACAGCGCCGGAAGTTTCTGCTCCTGCGAGCCATTCCAAAGCAACCTCACCAGGGACCTGGCTGCATCAAGCCCTTCTTTTAATCGACGCAACCAGAAACTAGCATCAAAACAGGCAAGAGCTCGAACGGCAAAGGTGACTTCCTCGGCCCTACCATTGAGCAATAGGTTAATCATCACTGTCAGTACACTTGGATTGTTGGCTGTCTCAAGAGCTGCTGAGTGGGAAACGCAGAACGAACACAAAGCAAACGTTGCCTCCCGCTGGCAATTGATAGAGCTGTGTAAAATAAGACGTTCGAGAACCTCGATCACACCTCTCGTGTTCACGAAGGTGCTAGCGTAAACCGGATTTGCCATGTATGCGAGGATGTGAGCCGCTGGAATCCTCAGATCATCTTCTTCGGTCGACAGACAGTCGAATATTACATCAAGTCCATTCTCCTCGACAATACGTTCACGACTGTCAACTACGCATTCACAAATAGCACTGAGAGCCCGGATGGCCTGGCATCTTTCTCTCCCGTTTTTGATACTTATTTTCACAAGAAGCAGCGAAACAACCGCCGAGTCCAACACTATTGCACTGTCAAGAACTCCAGCGTGTGCGAGTGCATAGCATCCGGACAAAATGGCTCCATGCAAAAGTCGAACCCGAGACTCCTGACTCGTCCATGTGAGCATTTGAATCAAGGGATTGATTCCTCCAGCTCGTTTAAGGTCTTCGCAAATCTTGTCACTGTGTTGACACAGTCTGCCTAGAAGTAATCCCACTTCACACTGCTCTTCGTCGGATCCGCATCGCAGTACAGCAGCAACCGAATCCACCTCTAGTGAAGCTTCTAAGGCGATTCGTGCTGGTGGGTACAACACGAGATTGCAAAGTACACGGCAACAGACGACACGAAGATCTTCTCGATCGTGGTGTAAGAAATTGAGCAGATTCTTGGCAGCTTGTGCTTCGTGAACAGCAATAATGCTATCTGAGGAAGCCTCAGTCAACATAGACAGCGTAGATGTCGCCAAAGCCGCGTTCTCGCTTGTCGCAGACTCGAGCATCCCCACCAAAAGCTCCACAGCGCCAGCTTTCTCGAGAGTTTGGCACGTAAGAGTGTCTTCACTCAGATCTCGAAGTGTTCGTAAGATAATGCTCTTTTCGCTTTTGCTCGCCGTGGGAAACAACTCTACGAATGTTTCGATAACTCGAGGCTCAGCAGCGTGAGACCGAGCCTTTTTGTTCACCACACACATCCTACCCAGCGCAACCACTGCTTGAATCCTGAGTTCAATTACTTCGCTATTCGTAAGCTTCATCAGAGCATCGGCTGCAGCTGACAAATTGAGCGTTTTGGCCAAGGTTTGCGTTTCGCACAAAAGCCCAAGGGCTTTCGCCGCCAACATAGTTATCGTCTCCTCCTCGCAACCTACGAGGGTCGTGAGCCGTTCGATCGTATTCGCCTTGAGAAGAGCAGGAACGGCTTCGGGACAGAACTCGCACAGATCAGTCAGAACCAGGAGTAGCTCGTAAAGACTCCGAGTGCTGTCTTGTGATAAGAGTCCAACAAGAGTTGGCACGAGTCTCGTTGATTCTAGAGTGTCGACATCGAACAGTCCAGCTCCGGCGGCAGTGATCAGAGTGTCAGCAGCTGCACGTGATACTCGCTCAGTGGTATTTGCCAGGCGCTGGAGTATGATCGATAGCAGTTCAGACGTTGCGATCGACTTCTTGGCCTCATCGCTCTGCTCGATGACGCAAGTGGTGTAATCCAAGGCTCTGACGATATCTTCTGCGTCATGCGAATCGGTCAGACTCAGACGCTCGATGAGAAGCGCTGACGAAATTATCGGAATCCGCCTTCCGATAGAATCAATAGAATCGATTTCGTCGGCATCAACGCTCGAGGTAACTTGCCGCACGCAGGTCAATGCAAACAACCGGGCTTCGAGATCGACGCTTTGAGAGGCCGCGATATCGACCAATTTGGGAATAACACCTGATGACCCGAGTGCCTCATGTGACGAGGTTGTTTTGCAGACACGATATAAACAATGAACCACACTCCCATGGCAATGCAACGGGCCACCAATCAATGCTGCGACCAAATCCTCAACAGGTGAGCTATCAGTGCACACGGTATGGGGTGCGTGGTCGGCAGAGAGGACTACATCAGCCTGGCGAACTTCCTCGTAGCTGGTCGGTTCGGGAGTACTGAAATATCCGGAGCTGTCAACCATGTCGAACAGATCTTCTTCAGTCTCTTCCTCATCCAGAACCTTCAAACCCGGATCCACTTCGCCACTCGCATCTCCCAACAGTTTCAGGCTCGCAATGACATCTGCAAGTGGCATACGCTGCAATGGGTCACGATGCGTCATGAATTTAATGAGTTCCCAAGCCTCAGCATCCAATACGTCTGGTTTCTCTGGAATCTCTCCGTCACGAAGCAATCGGTAAACCGTATCATCATCAACACAAGCAAACGGTGGCTCTCCCGAGGCCGCTTCAATGATACACATCGCCAACGCGTAAACATCCGAGGCAGTCGACGCTCTACGCTTCAAACACTCAGGAGCTCGCCAGCGCAAACGCCCTGCTCGTGAAGGGGATGACGCTGTCGACGGCATCGACCGCGTGACGCTGAGACCAAAGTCGCTGATCTTCGCGATCCCTGCAGAGCCTACGAGGATATTCGACGCCATCAGCTCGCCATGAATAACGCCGCTTGTGTGGAGATACTCGAGTCCGAGGGCCGCCTCGTATATTACCCTCCACAGCTCGGTTGTCTCCTTCTCCTGCTTTTGACTCGTTCCACTCGAGCCAAGGAATTTCAGGACGTTTCCTTGCGATGCCTCTTCACAAACAATCAGTATCGGAGACCCCACATGACACGCGGCGACCATCTTGAGCACATTTGGATGGTCCAGCTTGTACCACACGTCCAGCTCGCGCACCATTTGGTCCCGTCGTCCATCACTCACGGCAGCATCATCAACTACTACAGTCTTGACTACGACCCGCTCTCCATTCTTCCACGTCCCCCGGTAGACAGCACCGAACGAACCCTTCGCGAACGGCGAGCGGTCGTACTCGACCTCATCACGAGCCACAAACCACCCCGGCACCTCGACTTCCATGTCCAACCCCGCCGCGCTCATCAGCTGGTCGTATAGCTTCTCCATCACTACAAGCATGCCCTCGCAATGGCGGTCTCTCTGCTGCTGCATCTCATACTTGAGCACCGTCAACGCCTCGACGTCGGCTCTCGCGTCGCCAATCAACTCGCCGCTGTCCACGGTCGCCTCGAGCGCGCGCATCGCAGCCGCCAAGTCCTTCCGCCACTTGGCCAGCCACGCGCTCGGCTCCGTCTTGCTCTCGAGCTCGAGCTCGAGCTCGACTTGGAGCGCGTCGACCTCGGCGTTCAGCTCGCGCAGCCCGTGCATGGTCTTTTCGAGCCCGACGACGCGTGCAAAGAGCGGACGCGCGCGGTGGCGTCGCAGGAAGTCGCGCGTGCGACGCAGCGCGAGCGCAAACCTCGCGAGCGCGTCGGTCGGCGGCAGTCGACGAGCCGCTTCCTGCGTCTCGAGCGCCGCCAGGACGCGCGCGAGCCGCCCGTGGAGCCGCGCGCTGGGCGTCTGCAGCTCCTTCATGTCGCCGCAGAGCGCGAGGATCGCGCCCAGCATGGCGGACGCCATGGGCCTCGGGAGAGAGGCTCATAGAGCTCCGGGTCGTTTCGTCGGCGCTCCATTTTGGGGGAGGTTCGGTTAGAACCGGTGGCGGCTTCTGTTAGAAATGGGTAGTTGCTCTGTTAGAACCGGGTAAAAGGCTCTGTTAGAAGCGAACGATGTTTCTATTAAATGCGGACTTCGTACCTTGAGGAAAAGGACACGACCCCAGACGACTCTAGTGGGTCTTGTGGGTGCTTTTTGTTTTGGGGCGTCGGGTGCGAAACTATTTGTGTATAGATTCTAGGACGCTAACGGTGTCGGCTGCTCGTAGATCAGCGAGGACTCCGAGGTATGCTGCTAGGTTGCTGGTCACGTCGTAGGACGTACTCGCGAGACACACGAAACAAAAAAAGACTTCAACCACAAGACAACGCACCAGCTAGTGTGACTGACTGAAGCAACGGACGGAAGCGAAAGGGGCACATTTTGCCACTTCGTTGCGACTCACTGATGATTTGTAGGTCCCCAACAGCTCCAATACAGGTAAGAACGGCGTCGTTGGCAGCAAACATCAACTGAGGTAAGTGGGAATGGTTCTCACCCTCACAGGTGCAAGCGAAGCAGAAGCAAGTAAGCGAAGCAGGTAAGCGACGATCGGGGTGCTGTGCTGCAGCAACATGCAGAGGCATCGACAACAACCAAGTCTTCCTGGAAACGTGTATTGTCGTAAGAAAGAAGAGATGGTACCCGATGTGTATTTTCAGTTGGTGGAATCAGCAACTCGACTCCCGCTTCCGGATATTTCGATTGACGCGGTGACTGATCTGCCTGAAGACGCAAGCGTGCTTCGACTCCGCAAGGCAATCAAGAACAAGTGCCCGAACACTCTTGCGCACGTTGACACAGCTAAACTGTGAGTCTTCGCCACCAGAGCAGTGTATGACGGCAAGGATGGTCACCAATTGGAAGAATCGGCTTCGCTCGATGGTTTTGGAAAAGACGATGATCGCGCGCTCATCGTGGAAGTGCCGACGCAGCACCAATACAGCACGACTGATGAATCAAGAGAAGCGCAAAGGGAGAAATTGCCAAATATGCTAGAGTGGAAGGAGCCAAAGCGGCTCTGCGAAAACTCAGGACATGATTGGCACTATCAAGTAGCATCAGAGATGTTGGATCAGCTGGTGCAACCCTTCATCGAGCATTACGACGCCTAGCAACGCGGAATCCAAGACAAGCAGACTCACGCCATTCATCTCGTCGTGAGTGGACCGGGGACTGGAAAATCGCGCATGTTGGACGAAACGAAGGGGTTGCTGTGTGCTGCTGCTGCACGATCGAAGAGTCAAGCGCTTGTGGACAGAATGAAGAACGCGTAGGAGTTTCGTGTCACGTTTGAGAATGACACTGCTGCTCTTGGATCCTTGCTTGATCGTGGGAATCCTGAATTTGACGTCGGCTACCGAATGCTGTACCAATTGTTGAAAGAGAAGCATAAAAAAAGTTGGCGGTGATTTTCATGGGACTTGAAGAATATTTATTGGAAGTTGCCATAAACGATTGGGGAAGTGATCAGGACACTGGCGGATTTGAAGAAAATTGACATTGCGAAGGATATGACGGTCATTTGTGTGTGGACGGACTCCAGAAGCTGGTGGGCGATGGCACCATGACTTGCGACTTATATCGCGTCTTGACGTATTCGTGGAATCCTCCACGGCGTTTGCAGTGTGTGTTTATTTGGTATCAATTCAAGTTCCTGTCGATGAGGTGCTCTCGAAGTCTAGTTAGACGCGCCTGTATCTAGTTCCACCAGCATTACGTGGGGAGGAATTGCTGCAACCAAGAACGAGGTTGGAGAAGCTGTTGGTGGAAGACATGGGTGGACACGGTCGAGCGCTAGAGACTCTACAAGAAGTTTTCAGCCGTTACACACGAAAACAGTCAGAACAAATGGACCCGGCAAGCCTTGCTGAGGAGGTCTACCAAGCGATCAAAGGAAAGTGTGGTGATGTAATTGACTCGCTTTCACTTGAAGACGAAAACAAGTGCACAGAAGTGCTGGTCGCGGTCCTTTCACGTCGTTCCTTTGATGTGTTTGCGAGAATCGGTCTTTTCAACCTTGACAGTGGATGAAGTTCACAGCTCGGTTTGTTCCGGCTGGGTAAAGAAGGCCAGTTGGAATGCGCTTTTATTCCTCTGGTGGCGTTTATCCGGAAACTCGCAAAGCGACACGGCGGATATGAAAATTTTAACGACCATCTCACGCGTTCAGTCTTGGGGTGGCAGCGATTTGAACAGTTCGTTGCGTTCTACCTCCGAGTGAAATCGATTACCTACCATGAGACGCCGGTAGCACTGGCCGAATTTTATGCTGGCGCTCGTTTTGGTCCAATCTCTGGCATTGTCATTATAGAGCCCAGCCCACGCACAGTCGTGGAAACAACTCACCAAGAAGTTGCAAAGTTCGGTCTCGGCGACTCCACGTGCTATACAAATCATGATGACGACGTGAAGGTCTCCGACATGAATATGATCGTCAACAACGGCGCGAGTCCTTCAGGTGGCGACTCGTTGATGCGAGTTCAATTTACGATTCGCGGCCAGGTGGTCCAATGCAACGAAGTGATTCAATGCAAGCTGCTGTAATCAACGCAGACGGTGAACGAAGACGCGTATGAGAAAGAGCGAGCAAAAGCCGTGGACGGAAGCTCGGATGTGTTTCTACTCGTCACGCCAGCTCAATCGACTGAGCTTGCTCTGCCTCCAGGATGTGGACTTGTTTCAGCCAACGAGTTTGGTCGAGATTCTGGACCATATGCAACTCGTGCGGATCGAAGTCTTCTGGAACCACGAGACATCAACACTGCTTCCTACCATGAATTACGTCGGATAGAAGGCGTGGGTGACGCAACTGCCGCGAGCATTATCGCAGAGAGGAGAAAGCGTCGATTCTTGAGTCATGGCGTCGCATTGAGTCAACTGTTTCCCTACAAGAAATTCAAGGCCGCGAAGATTCTGAGTCCTATGCATTGCGGTGACATTGGAGCTAATTCGTAAGTTGATCTTCCTTGGTCGTCGCGCAAGTACACGTTACCGATGAAGTTGAGGTGTATTGGCTTACTTATTTAGAAACCTATAGCCGGCTTTTGCCAGGATTAGCAAGTTCACGTTACGCCAGCTCCACGGCGAAGCGTTTCTGAGAGCAGGGCAGTTTTCTTTGACACAGTTGCTTTTCAGTAGCGATTCCAGGGATCTGAGAGTTTCCCTCGCCGCAATCGCGAATCCACTTGCTTGACTTGGGGGTATTACTGAAACCAATATCGCTGAACGCTGGAATGCCCCAGCGAAAATGAACCAGTCGCACCGCGGGAGAGAGAGGGAGAAAGACTCCCACTTGATGTTTCGGTTTCGTCTCAAAAATTTCAACTGTAGTAGTCGTCACTGCGAGTAGTTTTGATGCTCCGTGGCTACAAGACGCTTACCAATGAGACGACAAAAGGATAATTACGGAGTAACGACTCATAGAATCCGCCAGTAGAAGACTGCGACGACATCAACGGAGTTGCTCACTAGAAACCTTGTGAATTATTCGGCAATTGACCGGCCTCGAGCAATTTCGTCTTCTATGCAACTTGTCGGTCTCCTAAAAATCGGACAGCATATCGCGTCTACTTGCAATCGAGTCCCTACATATTCTTTTGGAAACCCTAAGCGAGTCTATGGAACCTCACTGTTCCGTTTCATTATTTAGTCTCCTCCACGACACTGCGGGCTACAATTATGCAGATCAGCCGTATCCTTGAATCCTTTGTAGGTCTGCTGGAATCTAAAGAAGGGCCGATTCCGAACCTGGCAATTGGCCCGCTCAACTTGCTGAGTTCGAGTCAAAACAACTCGGTGTGGATTGTCAGATGCGATTCCCCGCTTTGTAAACTGATAAATAACAGCAGAAAGGAGCGGGAAGAGCTAATCGTATCCTTGCTTTTGTTGCTTTCTTCGACAAGCGAGAATGCCATTGCCATCGTTAGCGCCGGACCTGGTGGAGGACATTTGGACGCCGGACCACGCAGGCACGATTCTTCACAATGCTCTGCGGTCCTCATTACGAGACTTGAGGTGGACGCGCACAGGAGCAAGCGCAGCTTCTCATTGATTCTTCATAATGGCGTCAACGACACAAAAGTTGTGGCGGCCAGTTTGTTGTAGATCATAGCCACATAGCCGCTGTGCAAGAGGACGATACGACAAATTATCGATCTGGTGTGATTCAGTCATTCTTTGAGGTGTTGAGGACGAGAAACGGCGTACTGAAGGAGCCGGTAGCAATCTCCGTCACGAATTTGTCAAATTCAGTCTCGGCTGCAAATCATCCACGCTGGTGTGTAATGGCTCGTCGGAATGGGTCGTGCTCAGTTAGCACAACTTCAAGGTACTACGACACTCGTCATGATGCTTACTAGGAATATAGAACTGAGCGCAAGCAAGGTGAGCGTCAGGTCGCTAGTGAGAAAGATCTGCAATTGCAACGACGAAAAGAAGCTAAAGGGTGAGATGTAGCGATGCTCGAAGGTGGTTACGTTCGTTTGTGAAGCGGGTGGCGGCAATGAGATTTTTTTTTTTGCTCGCGACCACTCGTACTGATGGAATTCTCATTGCGAGACCGCAAATGGGCCGTCTCCGGAAGTGGGAGTTGGAACAGTGGGGGCATAGAGGTGAAAGAGGAGAAACCGCAGCGCATACGAAACATAAGCGATTAAGTGTTGGACAGTCCGGATGAAGGAAATTACACAATCGGGACGCCAAAGTTTCCAAATGCTTTTGTTGTAGAGCCGTCGCACAGCATACAGGTTCTCGCACGGAAGCGCCTCCCCCATTGGCCTAACTCAACTTTCTCTTCTGCAGCGCCGGGGTCACGGAGGCATTTCGCACTACCTTGGTTTTAGAAAAGGCAGGTTGCGCGTTGGCAGTTGTTGATCGTGAAAGTTCCGCCACCATTGCAATTGCCATAGGAGGATCCACGGGTGGGTAGGACACTGGTATGGTATAAGCTCACCCAGCCAGGCACCGAGGTAGGCGGTGAGTACGCCGCATAATTGTTCGCCGATGAAAACGCACCAAGCGCGACCGCCGCACAGTTGACTGACTGAGCAGAGACCAAGCACTTCACGCAGCCCGCCTGCAGTTGCCTGTGAGACTCGTCGGACCGCAGATTCTTCTCGATCGCACCGGTTTCTGACCCAGCAAAGACACCGACGACGACGGATGCAGCGACAACAATAACAGCGAAGGCCTTCATGGAGGAGTTGGACGGGATCCGGAAGAAGTTGGTAGTAGTGTTTGTGGTGAGGTGAATTGAGCTTTGATCAGCCTGCAAGAGCGAGAATAGTCCTCGTTACCAAGAGTGGCCGCACAAACCCTGGGTGGAAGTGGTCCCCGCTCGGCGGGGATTTCCCCGCTGCGACAATCTGACTTATTGTGCGCTTGCGTTTGGGTCGTGGAGTTGCTGATCTAGAATTGAAGGCTTCCTCCATATGATCTGAACAAATGAGGCGGACGCACGCTTGAAGGATTCGCCGTTGGATCATCTGATGTCGCCCAAGCGTTTTGGAATCCGGGATCAAGGGTTGATGACTCCCCGTCGTACACTGATGAAACGAATCACTGTGAACTTGAATAACTCGACACCCTCTTTTTTATATGAAGAGGGTGGCGCGTGATGGATGACCTTGTGCCGAGTTATTCGCGAGTTTAAATCTCAAGGGATGTATTCCCTGAACTTTAACACACGAACAGGTGTTGTGCAATGCCCAAGACCTGCTCGCTCCACGAGAATTGTACAACGCTTGCCGTCGAATATCTATGCATGTCTTCTTTATTCCAGATACTCCTTTTAGCGCCTCCGCCATAACCATCGAAGAGAACATGTGGACTTGGCGATTTATTCGGCACTGGGTAGCGTCAAAGGACAGTATGAGTGGAACCGATATCGCTACATACGTCAATGAAGGCGTCCATCATGTTGCTACAGAGAAAGGCCCCCACCGCATGTTTTGGTCTCATCTCAACTACTTCAACTGTGGTAGTCGTCGCAGAGCACTGACGTTAGCAGTTGGTTGGACGCCCTGTGGGCACGAGAGGTTTACCAATGACACGACAGCAAGATAATCAAGGAGTAACGATGGGGTGCCACGAAAGTGTGTACTGTATATTGTAGCTTGTAACACATTCCGCCGTGCAACGAGCGATAGAGCTGAATTTGGTTGATGCGCGAAGAACTTGGTGGGGAAGATCAGTATGCTGGTGCTTTCAGAGAAAACGCTTACGATTTCTGCTTCCAATGGCGTGCTATGCCACACTCTCCACTATTTCTCAGGTCCCGTCACGAATGACGGGTGAGGTGAGCTTGAGGAAAGAAGCCGAAAACACACGAGTTATCCTCCAGGAACTTTTCTTCTAGAATAATCACAATGCACATGATCAGACGTAGTAATAGACTCAACTTGGCCTGGCACGAAATCTTGTCTGTCCTGCTCTCGTTCTCGAGACTCGACAACAACTACCAGCACTTCCACCTCGCACTAGGGCAGCTTGTTTACGGCTTTTTTGACCCCAGCCGCGTGTGGAAAGAGCAGACGCGCGCGTTGGACGGCGGCAGTCGGGGAGTCATAGAATTCGGCGAGTCGCCGGTACTACCGGCGGCTCGTGCTGCTTCATGTCGATCTCTCCACATATCCCATCTGTTCTCCCACCTAGTAGCCCCGCTATCGGCTGCTTGAAGAGAATATCCTCGGTGCAAGCTAATCACAGGCGCAAGGACCAGGATATTGATTACTACTACAGTCGAGATGAACTACAATATGTCCAATGTTCCAGCCGTTGCGAGCTCACAGTATACTAGCAGCAGCCAAATAAATCGCTATATGCCGGGGACCGTGATACTCTATTACCACTAGTAGAAGAAGATTGTTTCTGGATGCCATCGATTCCGATGGCTCGAGTGCTGGTGTGTCATGACGTGGCCCTGGGGCGTCAATCGAGGTGCCACGGACGCGCTCGCGTAATCATATCATTACCAAATCAATCATCATCGAAAAAATTGAAGAAAAAAAGGTTTAATTCGCAAATCCATCTGCGATTCAAGACCCGACCACAGCGTTGTAGTCCGATAGGCTACCTGAACGTGAACCTATCCAACTTGCTATCTGCATCGACGATTCCATCGGACGATCTGGCAATACTCAAGGGCAGGTATTGGAAAGTTGGCAGTTGGTGATCGTGAACCTTCCTCCACCCACACAGCCGCCAGAGGCCACCCCCCTTGTAGGAAGCCTGTTGGCTCCGCGGTATGACACCCAACCAGGCACGGAGGTTGGAGGAGTAAAAAAGCTGTAGCTATTCGCGTCGCCATAAGCATTAGTGGCAGTCGCCGCGCAGTTGACTGACTGAGCAGAGACCAAGCACTTCACGCAGCCCGCCTGCAGTTGCCTGTGAGACTCGTCGGACCGCAGATTCTTCTCGATCGCACCGGTTTCTGACCCAGCAAAGACACCGACGACGACGGATGCAGCGACAACAATAACAGCGAAGGCCTTCATGGAGGAGTTGGACGGGATCCGGAAGAAGTTGGTAGTAGTGTTTGTGGTGAGGTGAATTGAGCTTTGATCAGCCTGCAAGAGCGAGAATAGTCCTCGTTACCAAGAGTGGCCGCACAAACCCTGGGTGGAAGTGGTCCCCGCTCGGCGGGGATTTCCCCGCTGCGACAATCTGACTTATTGTGCGCTTGCGTTTGGGTCGTGGAGTTGCTGATCTAGAATTGAAGGCTTCCTCCATATGATCTGAACAAATGAGGCGGACGCACGCTTGAAGGATTCGCCGTTGGATCATTTGTTGATGTTCGCTGGCCCGATCAAACTCGATTGCATCGCTGCTTACTCTGGAAGGAGTCCATCAAATAGAAGTACACAGAGTCTCCCACCACATGTTTGGTTTCAGATCAAATGCTTCAAGCATACGTATTTCATGCGTTCTGTGTATTATTCCTCGCGTGGAGGTTTACGGACGATCGGCAGCAAGGACAATCACGGGTTACAACGGAACAGCCATGAAAGCCACCTTCAATCGGTGAAGGCTAGCTAGCTGTTTACAGGTAGCTGAAGGGTTATCGGGTTCTATATTGTAACTAATACACCACACACACACACAATCGGTGAAAGCTTCGGGCACTGCAGGAAGTAGCTAAGTGGAGTGAATTATGAGAAGCTGTTGTGGCATTCAACAACGCCTCGTCAGCGAGCTGCGCGTGTGAGCTGTAGTTTCTCGAACTTGCTCTCTAAAGGAGGTCGGCAACATAATATGTACCGGCCAGGGGTCTCACTTTCGCGGGCAGTAAGAAGGCGATTGGCTAGGCATCAATTGTCAACTTACGCAATGCATTCCAAGCACACAACCGCCAGACCGCCATAATCTCCACTGATTTTGCGAGTAAACCTACATACACTCCTGTGGATGAGAAGTCCGCGAAAGGGGGCGGGAAGAAGTTTGGCCCAAGCGACGATGATAGCCATCCTGGGTGGCTGCCAGTGGTAGTTACAATCTTCAGAGCCGGCGCGATGCCTTTGAACGCGACATCACTGTCTCATTCCTCGCACCATTTGCACATAAAAGGGACTGTTACTGTGCCAAGTAAGCTTAGCTCTTCAAAGGCACGAACAACAAACCTCCTGGTCTTGGGTGGCTGCTGCCGGGGTAATCGAGGAGCCGGAGCCGCAGCCGTAGTCATCTGGCACAACGATTCCAGCTCACACGCCGAGTTCATCTAAGTACGGACCTACGCAGCCGCGACGACGGCCTACAAGCAAGCGGGGTACAACGGCCTCACTACGAGTCTAAAGCCGCATCGTATATCACAGGAAGCCTCCCATCGCTAACGGAAACAGTCAGATTAATGAAAAGAAACCTCCACGAACAAAGCTCAATACAGCCCATTTCGCTCCCGGGAGCGGAGTCCGCTGAGCAGAGCTGCGTCCATAATAGCGCGATCGCAGATAGAGATCACCTCGTGTGCTCCACCCATGAGGCTGCGATCGACACAGCTTCTTAGGAGCAAAACCGAAAAAGACACAACTTTTCGATACTTTGACTTCGTCTCGTCTTTTCTGGATGGATGCTTAAGGTAGTGCAGGTCATACTGTGTTTGTACTGCACCGCACCAGGCATCCGCTTGCTTTTACGAAGACGCAGAGAGACAGTGTTGGCATTTTTTGATGTCGCACCACCATTCCTACAACTCCACCTGCCCCGAGACGTGTTGCGCCATTTCATCATGAACTGTTGCAACATCTTGGAGACGTTGGGTGAACTCCGAGTTCATCCACGCACTCGCTTGGTCTCGACGAACGGCAGCGTGAATCATTGGATCGGAAATGACGACATCGTTGACTGCGACACACTCACACACACAGACGGTTCCTACAGGTGTCATCTAGATACCTGTAGGAACCGTCTGGATACGAATAACTGATTGGTACGCTGCTCTACGCCATCAGCGGATCCGATCTTGATCTTGTGATTGAGCATCGAGCTCCGAGTGCCGAGCCCGGAGCACTGAGAACTGGGAACGGATCATTGAGTATTTGAGTTGGATGCTCATTTCCCGATCGACCTCCAACCCTCAACCAACCACACCAACTACCTTCTTACTTACCTCCAGTCGCCTCTAAAGCGATCATGAAGACTCTCGCGGTGGTCCAAATGGTTGTCTGTACCTCCGTATTCCTGCTTGGCTCCACGAACGCTGTTGGGCCGTGTAGTGGACAGGAAAAAGGGTGTGAGATGGAAGGTTACAGGACGTGTGAACAGAAGCATCCTCACAATGTCAAAGCGAGTGCTTGGCCTGCCGTGAGTGGACCAACGTCGTGTTACCAGACCAGCCAAATGGCACCGAAGCTTATCAAGGGCAGGTACTACTGCTTTTGCAAGGACCCCGGCCCAAAGCCAAAACCAACGCAACCAACAAGTGACGACAAAAAGGGAGAAACGAGCAAAGGCAAGAATGGCAAAGGCAAAGGCAAACGCGAGTAGCTTCGGCTTTGGGTTTGACTCCGCGTTCGCCTGTGGATGTGTCTGTGGCTGGAACTGTAGCTGCAGCTGTGACCTTCGCGTTGGCCGAGTCAGTTCGAGCCAAGATGATTCCACTCGTCCAAGAGAGGAGAAACAAAGTAAAACCGAAGATGATGATGAAGTCTACTGAATTCGACAAGTGGACCCTAAAAGCCATAAAAAAGAAGACCCGAGATGCCTGAGCTTGAAGATAACAGCAAAAACAAAGAAAACAAACAGTATCAAGCAAGTAGAAGAAAACAAAAAACTTCCTTTGTTCCAGAACACAGTTAGTAGCTTGTCGGATCCAGAGCAAGCAACGTTTAAATCTCATGTCGCCTTGGGCTGCTACTACTGGAAAGAATGTTCCCGAAGTGCGTCCCCGAACCAACAACCCGTCCGAATGTTTCGGTTTACTCGTAGGCTTGCAAGCAGCGGAAGACTGCCGCTGCAGAGAAAATGTTTGTCGAGGTTAATACGCTCGTTCTCAGCCAGCTCCAACGATGCCGCCCAATGACATTGATGGCGACATTCCCAATGCGCTGGAGTCGATCACGTGGCTGTGGGCTATGCGAAATCGATGGATCCCTTTTACGGTCATTGGCGACAGCCAAATGATCATTCGGCAAATATCGCAATATCGACCACCTCACAATGAACACGTCCGCGTCATCAACAACCCCTCGCGCCTCATCGTTGACCGACTGCACGTACTCGTCGAAACGCAAACTTGAAGGAGTTGGGATTGGTGTGTTTCGAACTAGAAAGGTTTGGCCGTGAAATTTAACATGCTCGTCCGCTTTGATACTTCAAAGCAACGTGCGATGGTTAGATTGGAACTTGCCGTCGGTGGCTTCGAATCCTGTCCCACTCTTGAAAGATTCCAGGAACAGGTACTTCATCCATCGAATCCACTCCAGCCCTCGAAGAGAACTTGTTGAGCTCGGCCGTTGCGGTACATTTATTGAGCGCATGTGACGCAGTGCACGTCGTCGGCCTCGGAGGTTAGCTGCGGCCGACCGCGCACACGCGCCAACTGACTGCAACGCTGAACTGTGGCAGCGTAGGACTCGTTGAACTCAATCGTCTGTATCATCATCATCGTCATATTGAGCGTAGGATGCTCCTCTGGTAACCAGCAACCAGACTGGTTGCTGGAGCCAACTTCGCTGCATACGCCATAGAAGGCGTCCATCATGTTGCCGCAGAGAGAGGCTCGCAACAGATGCTTTGCTATCATATCAACTACTTCAACCATATATGCAACAGTCGCAGGTCACTTCAGTAGCTGTAGCTCGGACATTCTGTGGCTGCAAGACGTTTACGGACGTCGCGGAGCTAGACCAACCACTACATAACGATGGGGCGAGACGGAATCGAGTTTGCATGGGTGGCCGGAACATCAGGAGTACGATGTAGCTATCAAGAATGGATACTGAGATCATGAATGCATTGCTTCTAAACTTTGAATCCATCCTTTTCATGCGGAAGCCACAGGTATTAATGTGGAGGCCCAATATCACCCAGAACTCTCGGTCCCCATCACATCAGATAGACAGCTCTATCACATCCACGTTCTCCCGGGCTGGGTGGCATCCTGTCTTCGTCCTGCGCAGCAAGCTCATAATGGCTTCGACGGAAATGCCCTCTTGCGCCGGCACCACCCCGTGGGTGTTGCTACAGTTGCGCTCGGTTGCACGAATGCATATCGCCCCCATCACTTCCCCGGGCTGCGCACGGAGACATTTGAGCTATCCTATTCACAATCCAAAGTGCCAAGCTAAGAGTACCAGCGCTCACTCACCCGACCGACGAATCGACCGATTTTTCTGCATGAAGACCATCTCCATCTTTGCTGCAGTGAATGCCGTGGCGAGTTGTGTCTTCGCCGCGCCAGAGGGTGCCGCCGTTGGAAATCACCTCCGATCGGAGAAGGACCCAAGAGGGCTGCAAGAACTATGCAACGATATCGCCTGTAAGCTCACGGCGCCGAATTCCATCTGTGCGAACGCGGCTATATACAGCTTCGCGAAGTGGCGAGGAATTCACTATCTGGCGATCGGAACATCTACGACTACTCCGCCGTATACCGTCACCTATGTCGGAACCAAGTACAATCCTCAAGGAAAGCCTGACTTCCACTGCACTTGCTCTCAGAATGTGCAGGCCGTGATTTCGGGATGCCATGTCACCGGAGATCAAGCCCCGTGCGGCATGGGGCAGTAAACCACGTGTCTCTAGCTCATTGCGCGGCAAAAAGTTACTCCTGGCTTCCAGTGCAATCAGAATACGGCCTCGGTATCGATCCGGTGGACGGACGTGCCACGAGACTCAACCAGACTATCAGACTTAGAGATGCATTCCTCAAGTGCTGCCTGTCAATAATGATACTGAGCATGAACACAGAGTTTGTTGTCTGTCGCATCCAGTGCTGCCCGCACCGCAAATCTGTCTCGAACGAAATTAAGGAGGACTTCATCATGGAAGTACTCGTTAAGTGGAGTGCACCAAGTCTGAATACCAAGTGACTGGAGGGCGAAAGTGCGCACCCGTGAAACTTTCCAAGTTCCACGGTCTCCTCGACGAGAACCACTACCCGGCAAATCACCCGTTTCCGGTTCGGACTCCAGTGCATGTGCTCTTTTTTAACAGCAGCTCACGAGGCAATCCCGGCCCCGGAGGAGCTGGGGCACACATACTGTGGAGCTCTGCTGTCAGCCTCACAGACGCAGCCACCACTGTCAATCAAGCGGATTCTCTCGGCCTCCTGGACGTCCTTCAAGCGTCAGTTGACAATAAGTGGCACGACCTCACAGCCATCGACACGAATACGCTCTTACTTCACCAGCTCCGCGAGTACCAAGCGCCTCGGAGCGAGCGGTTGCGGCCACTTTACCAGAAAGCCACACGAATTGCTGAACTCGTCGGTGTGCAACGCTGCAGGTGCGAGCCCACAACACCATGGTTGATGCCCTGGCCAACTATGCGGTGGGCACACTCACGTCCGCCACCCCACAAGCTAGTCATGAGAGTCACATCACTAGTTTTACCCAGGGCGAATAGGCGCGGAAGTTTGTTGGTGTTGCTGCAAAAGGTCATACAAATCCGAACCATACCCGCCCGAGAACTCCCGGTGTGGTCGCCTCGGATCCGCTATCTTTGCTTTTTTGCTTTGAAGCCGAGGTCTATTGAATCGCACTCTCATGAATTCTATAGCCCGTGTTTATCGACCCTGCGGAGTCGGTCGCGAGCAGCCGACATGGTTGCACATAGTGGAGCCCATCTTCACCGAACGCATCTCCACCAAGCGTGTCTAGCACACCGTCTCGTCCCTCGTGCGTATTCCTCACGCGGGCCACAGTTAGAGCAGCAGATCCATCGTTCTGCTGTGGCACGTGTGCTTCACACACGCACCTGCAGAAGACTCTGGTCGTCGGGGCTTACGACAACTTCGTGCGTTCTTCGCACCCTGAGGCGCACGCCCGTCGTGCGCCTTCTGTCGCATGACTGGCCGGTTTGTTCTGCAGCTCCGGACTTGTCCGCGCGTGGCCTTGGAGCGCCCTGGACAACCTTTCTTGCATGATCGTCGCAAACGAGTGGCTCCCGTCGCGAGGTCCTTGGAAGAAGCTGGAGATAGTCAATCGGTAGCTTCCGCAAAACGAAAAGTCAGATTCGTCATCTTGTTGAGGAGTGTTGAGGATTGAGAGAGCTAGACTTTCAAACTCATGCCATTGTTTTGTATTCTTCCGTTAGCACAAAGAGAATGGACTAACGAAAATGTGGACAGGAAGGAGAACCGGCAAGAGAATTGAACAAGCCAGCTGCCGCTCACTCACCCCTGCGAGCCCTGGGTGCATTTTGTGACGGCGAATATCTTTCCTCCGCAATATCCTTCGCTGTCCAAATATCTCTTCTCCCCGGCATCCAGGAAGGTCGTATTGATGTAGACATCATACACAAACCATTCCCCTTTTGCCACAGGAGTCCCCGAACCAACTTGTTGCTTCTCCTTCACCAGCATAGCTTTGACCGCCGCAATCGCACATTTCGGGTTAGCAGCTGAGACATCGCAGTAGATGGTGTGGTATTTTGCGCGGGTAATGATAGGTAATGCAGCAGCAAAGACAGCAAGAAGCTTCATCTTGGAGGGAGCTGAAGTGTTGGTCGCGTGCTAGGCACGAAGCTTGTTTGACAATGAATAAGCTTGGGCCCAGCTCCTGAGCACGGTACACATGGTGGGCAATCAAGGAGGAGTCCAACAATTCCTCTTGGTTTGCATCATGCCATCGAAGTGCAGAAGCGCACAGCCTCATTTTACGAGCCTTCTACCAAGGACTTCATCGGATCTTCAACCAGTAGAGAGGTTGCAGAAGGCGGCGCCACTCAAAAGGAACGATCTTGAGGTTTCGGCGGTGACTTGAATGGAGAACAAATGTCGATCGTCAGCTCCTACTCGCGCCAGCCCAGTAAGCAGGTGCATCAGCAACGTTTCTCATCACCAAACGCCTACAACCCGATTGCTGACACCGTCGACGCCCGAAGAAAGTGGAGAAATGGATTCCGCTGCCTCCCGCAAGTACATTCATGCCAATGGTATTGTTCAACGATGCCTGACCACCAAATTGTTGGTCGTGGTAATACTGTCGATGTGACGTTGGCTATGCTGTATGGTCCCAGAAACGTCACATGAAGACCGTTGGGCAGCAGATTCTGCAAACTGTACACTGGTTTCACTGCCTCGAAAATGGTAGATAGGAGTTTCATACCGGATAAACCTCGTTTTACATGGTGGGAAGCGGGCGATTTAGTTCGTTTGGCGTTTGAAGATGCTGAGAACGAAAACAGTCGATAAACGGGTGAACTCGACTACATCGCTCGGAGGAAATTCTTCCTCGCGAGTTTTTTTGCAATGGCAACTTGGCAGATCACTCGCCACATGCCAACAACTCACCTGAACCACAGCACTCCACACGATTGCACTCCATTCCTATCACTATTTAATAAACAGCCTCGGAGCTGGGGCCTGCCGATCACTCACTGTCGCTATCCAATAGATCAATGATGTCTGGACCTCCTCCCCCGCCTCCGCCGCTCGCTGGCTTGGGCGCACTCTGCCGCCGTGAATCAAACGGATTGTTCACGTTCGGGTGATTGCGAGACAGCTGCGCCATGGCGGCTGCGAGGGCAGTCTCGGCTGCGCGATTCGTTCCAGGGCCAGATGCTGTCGCCGTGACTCCACCGGTGGATCCGGAGGACGCGGACCACGCCGGTAACGCCGTCGACGTCGTGTTTGTCACCGTTAGTGAAGGCAGCGCGCTGTAAGAAGCGGCAGCCGACGTCGTCCAGTTGCCGTTCGCCAGGTCTACGTGGGCGCCGCCGTTCGTCGAGCCAAACGTTGAGAACAGGTCCAATGGGAAACCTTCGCTGCCACTCGACGTTCCGTTCGCCGATGGCATCTCCCACACATCGCTGTCCACCGTAAAGATCGCCACGTCGTCGTCCGAGAGACTCGCTGTGCTGTCAGGGACGTTGGTTGGAGCAGTGGTCGTTGCGTTCACCGAGAGCGTCGGCACAGCGTTTGCTGCCCCATCGTCTTCGTCGTCGCTAGATAATAAGTCGATCTCGAATGGCGCGTTCGCCGTACCCGGTCCTGCGGTCGCTGCCGGGGTCTGTCCTGCTGCTGTGATCACTGCTGATGTGCCGTTCTCTGTGGCCTCCACCTTGACGCGCTTTTGTGGAGGCGTCTCGGGCTCCTCGTCTACCCTTCGCTTCCACGTCGCGTCTGGCATGATCTCTACTTCTTCCAGATCTTCGTCGCCTTGAACTTCTCGCAATAACTTTTTGAAATAAGGATCGATCCGCAAATCAGATGCTCGGATAAACTACCGCCATAAAGATGTTAGCCTCTCTTCGTCTGTCAGGGTGAAGAAAAGGTTTCGTCCACTTACATTATGACAAACTGTACATCGGTAGTGTCGAGACCGCGCCTTCTTGTTGAACATCAAAAATGTCTTGAGATCAAAACACTGTAGGTGTTTGCAGTGCACGCCCCTTGCCGGGAGGTCAATCACGCACAGGCCAAGTGGACATCGCACGGAAAGGATTGTCGAGGTGGCGACGACCGCATCCTCGTCGTCGTCGTCGTCACTACCAAATGACTTGATCACTTCGTTCTTGGCCTGCTCGTATGTGATGCTCTCGGACGCAGCGCGAACCTCGTCAATAATATCGTTGACATTGCGAAACTCGACGATCTGCACCATGAAGCAAAATACCATCGGGTTCTCGCCTGTCCGTACCTCGATCGTGTTGCGTCCCACGCGCGAGTACGGAAACAAGTTCGCAGGCTGTTCTCTGAGTACTTTGGATGGATTTGACTGTCCAGGAGGAGCTCGTTGCACGAGAGGCAATGAGAAACCGTTGGCAGCGACAACGCTCGTCGGTGGCCAGCTTGTGCCTGTTCCCAGCTCTTCTTTCACGATAAAGCACCGTAGCTGCAGCTCCAGAAAGCCTGCGGCCATGGTGCCTGGCGTAGGCTCACGTTTACTGTACAAGTCGTTGATGTCCTGGTCCGTGACTGAGTATTCTATTCGAAACGACGCCTGATTGCGGTGGAACTTGACAAACACAGGCGCCAGTACGGTCTTCTTGACCCGCAAAAAAGGGTCGCAGATTTCAGCACGACACCGCTCGCAGTACCAGTCCTCGGTCGTCGCACTCACGAGCTGGTGGCATTTCGCGTGGACGCGGATCCCGCATTCCAAGCACGACACGACTTTTCCCGACGCGGCCTCGCTGCCGCAAAAACACCGCGCACCATTCAGCGACGCCGGCGTAGCTGCTCGCAGCAACTCGTAGCTGGCCGACTGGCTAGCGCTCGCTGGCGGCGGCGGGACGAGGTGGTGATTCTGTTGTGGTCGTGGGAGCGGTTGCGTGTGGCCATTGTACGGGATGGGTCGGCCGTAGCCGCCTGGCGGGTGCGTTACCGGCAGATTCCTTGGCATGGGCAGCGGACGCCCCATCGGTGCAGGCGGTGGGTTTGGTACGGTCGTGGAGGGCGGCGCTGTCGAGCCTGGCGCCGGGTAGGCGGGCGTGGGCACGGGCATTCGCGCGGCCGCGGCATGAGTCTGTAGGCTTCGCAGGCCGAGGTTGAGCTGGTCGTTGTAGTACGCCGACGTCGCGTGGTTGGATGCATTGTCGTTGGCCTTGGCTTCCATTTGCTACCACGACAAAACACCACTCTCGCTTGTCAATCTCTCTCTCTCTCCTGTTGCACGGTACACGCATCCTACAAACTCCGTACCTCGAGAGACTGGACAATGCGCTCGATGAGCTCCTGCTTGCGTCCGGACCGCGCGAGGTTCAGGTCTGCGAGCACGAGCTGCAGCTCGCGCACGCGCAGCGTGTTGACCAGCGCGCGCACGTGCGCGGTGCGCGAGCCCGGCGCGCCGGCCGCAGCCCGCATGGCCAAAAGTTGCGACGGGGGGGTTCTCGGTCGATCGGCCACTCCCCGCGCCAGGGAGAGGCTCGAAACGGAGCTCAGATCGTCGCGCGTGCACGTCGCGTGGGCCGCGTCGCTCGAGGTCGCTGGGGCGCGCGCGCGGAGGCTTTTCTTGGGGCGGTCGGAGCCTTCCTGTGGGTTGGGCGTTCCCCGCGGTTCCAATGGTGGCGTTGGCTCCGTCGCAGCTTGTTCTAGTACGCTCGAGGCATTCCATACCGTGTTTTGAGAATCGACCGACGTCGAGAGGCCAGTTGTACCATGAAATGGGTACACTTGTCGCTCGTGATTACCAAAATAAGGTGAGACGGAGTTGTCCGTGTGACAGAACCAGGTTGGATGACATGGGTACACAATTTGGTCCTCCCCTCTCCCAACAACCACCCCGAGACCTGAGAGGGCGTCTGGAGCAATCCATTGCCCATGCAACAGCAAGCGGAAACCAAGCCAGCTCCTCACTCGAGATTCGGTTCTTTTTCGTCTGGTTACACTCGTTGGGAGGAAGGTTTTCTCGAGATTCCTGGGTTCATGGGGGGAAGAGAATAGATGATGGATGGGCAAAGACCTCCTTTCAGGCAGCGCGAGATGAAGTCCGGTGGCGCACGCCGACGTTGGAGAACCAGCGATGAGCCTTGATTTCTTGGAGAGAGAGCCGCTGGTCCGGGTCTTTTTGAAGGATCTGGAAAGTTTAGGGGGCTTTCGTGAGATGCGAGAACCAAATTTACTGGATTGTTTTAATATCTCATCTCACCTTTTGAAGTAGGTCCTTGGCAGCGAGTGACAGGTTGGGCGGGACTTGGAGAGCGCCGTCTGTGATTCGTAAGATGGTCTCATCTTGGCCCTGTAATGTGAAAGAATGAACCAATTAGAAAGGAACGACAGGGACGAGATTGAAACTGATAACAAAGCATACCGGAGCCTCAAAAGGAGGTTTGCCAACGAGCAGTTCGTACATGATGATTCCCAGTGCCCATATATCGACCGACTCGTTGTACTTCTCGCCCTGTACATGGCCCACTTTGTCAGTCTTATTTGCATCAAACTCGCAATACCACGGAGGCACGCACTCGGATCATCTCAGGAGATAAATAGTCTAATGTACCGCATAGCGTCTCGCGTCGGTTTCTGCGTAGCCATAAGAGTAGAAACGTAAGTGTTTTGAAAGCGACTCCCACTTTCGATTCGGAAGAACGTACGCGTTGGTAACATTGGCAGATGACCATCCAAAGTCGGCAAGCAGAAGTTCGCCCTGAAACATGTTGTCAGCGACGCCATCCCTTGGAATCAAGAAAAACGGCAGCACGACGAGTTGATTGACTCACCTGGTCGGATAACAGAAGATTTTCTGGTTTGATATCTCGATGGATCACACGCTGCGAGTGGCAGGCTTCGAGCGCGCTCACCAGCTGAGCCACGTACGAGGCCGCGTCCTTCTCGGAGAATCTTCGGCTCGCTCGTAGCTTCTTGTAGAGATCACCGCCACCGGCGTACTTGAGTACGAGATATACGCGACTCTCGTCCTGGAACGTCGCATACAGCGGCAGGATGTTTTGGTGGCGGATACGCGAGTGGATCTCGACTTCTTTGCGCAGCTGGTGCGCGACTCCATTCGCGCGCAGCTGGTCTTTGACGAGCACTTTGAGCGCAATGACCTGCTTCGAGTTCTTCTCGCGCGCCATATACACTTGGCCAAACTTGCCGCGCCCCAGCACGCGCCCAATCTCGAAATCCCCCAACGTCCACGAGCGAGGCTGCTGCTGCTGCTGCAAGGGCGCCGGGGGCGGCTGCGGCGCGTCCTCCATGGCCACATCTTCCGAATCGGTCGTGGACGACGCCGCCGACGACTCTTGAGCCTGTTTATGCTTCAGCATGGTCGGCTCGACGACGGGCGATATCGTCGGCGCCGTCGCGCTCGGGGTCCTCGGGTCCGGCGTCGACTGCGTCTGCGACGCGCGCACGGCCGTCCGCGTCGGTTGCGTCGGCTGCGTCGTGGTCGCGCTCGCGCTTACGACGCGGCCATTTGCAGCGCGCGGCTTGGCGGCTGCTGTCGCGGTGGTCGTCGTCGCGGTCTTGGCCGGCACGTTCGCGTGGCGCTCTTTGAGCACGGAGCGAGGCGCCGACGTGGCGCTGGTCGAGCGCACGCCCGTCGCTGCGCGTGTCGCCGTCGCCGTCGTCGGAGGTCTCACCACGGGTCTCTGGATCGAGCGCGCCGAGGACGCCGAGCCCGACGACGACGACGACGACGTGGCCGAGAGCGGCGCCCGTTGCGCGGCCGCCGACGCCGCCGTGGGGCGCGTCAGCGACGACGACGACGACGCCACGGGTTTGCGCGCGAACGCCGCGGGCGGCGAGTTCTCGTCGTTGCGAGCGGTCCGCGCACGCGCGTGCATGGCCGTGGCGGTCGTGGCGAAGAGAGAGAGAGAGAGAGAGAGAGAGACCCTGGGGGGGGGAGGCTCAATGCCGGCAGGAAGGTGTCGCTTCTTCAGGACGTGGAGCTGCTCAGAAGAGCATACTGAAACCAAGAGAACCTGGTGTGGCCCACGCCCATTGGACGAGTTTGCAACGAGTCAGTCGCGCGAAAGGGGAAGATTAAGGTGGACCACCTCAAACTAGATCGCATTCTGAGCCGCTCAGAGCAGCAAAGGCAACTTGGAGCTCGTGGAGCGTGGCCGCGATCGCCGGGCTCAGGAAGAAGAGCGAGCAGAACTGGTCATGAGGAGAAGAAGTAGTGGTGGTAGTAGAATGGTGGTGGTGGTGGTGGTAGTAGTAGTAGTAGTAGGGGCGTACCTCTCGGAAGCTCGAGCTCTTGAAGACGAACGACTCGACGTCGGCGAGCGGAGGGACCGGCGTGCTGCAACAAATGGCGAAACGGATGAGTGCCAGTGGGTTCTGGACCAAGAGGGCGAGCCGCCACGTGCCTGGACTGTTGGACGAGCAGCCGTAATCTCGCGACGACGCGGTCAGCTGCTATGGCGCTCGCGATACTATGCAACCGACACGACAATGACACAACGTGACACGTGGGAAAGCAGGGAGCGGCCCCTTCCCCCCCCCTCACCTGTCCGATCGGCCAGCGCTCTGTGCAGAAGACGGAGATGGTGACGCGTCTCCTCGGCTTTGACTCGCTCGCATCAGCTCGTTGTACGCGTCGTGGACCTTGGCGAGGAACTCTGTTTCGATGGGCACGCACGCACGCTCTCCGTGTTAAACACGCAACGAAAGCCAGCGAGAGCCGGGGCATCGCCCCGCCACGAACCGTTGTAGATGAAGCACGCGGCAAACGCGGCCACAAAGTTCTGCAGCGTCGCGCGGACGGCTCCGTCGGGCGACTCGTTGAGGTGCGAGCTCGCTTGATTCAGCAGCGCCACGGGCACGTCGCTGCAGCGGCTCCAGACGATCTCGGCAAAGTCCTCGCTCGAGATCTCTACGCGTAGCCCATCCGTTCACCACGCATCCACACCGACCTCGTACGTCAACCGAAACGCACCCGTGGCGAGGTCGACGCCCGAGAGCCCGCGCTGCAGCTGGGCGACGAACGCCGTCCGGTTCTGCAGCGTGCCGTTGACGTACTCGAACTCTCTCCCACGCACGTTGGCGCCGCGCGCCACGCTCGCCCAGTACGCCGCCAGGAAGACGCCTGGCTGCTCGGCGCGCTCCTCCTGGAGCCGTTTGACAAGATCTTCGAGCAGAAACGCGACGCCCGAGTGCTGCAAGTAGCTCGCGTCTCGCGGCGAGAGCCGTTGCGCCGCGGCAACGACGCGCTGCGCGCGGAGCCGGCTCATGCGCAGAGACGGGCGCGCGTCCATCGCCTCGCTCGCTCTTTCCCTTTGGGGGTCTGTCACGGCCTCTCCATCAGTCGGCGCCAAGAGATACGCGTCTCTTCAAGCTGACGCTGGAAGGTTGGTGTTAAAAGCGCCGTGCGCTTACTATCTACACGTCATCGACGTGTCGGTAGCATTGTTACACTTGTTGTTTGTATAAGTTTACTATCCGCACGTCCTTCTTGGCTTTGTCGCCAAACATCCCACATCGCCATCGAGCAGCTCAGCTGCCTGACGATCGCGACGAAGACCACACGCCCATCTCCTTCTCTCTTCCTTCCGACCGAAGAACATGGCGAATCAATCTCACCGTGCACGCCGACCGCCACTCACTTTGCCATTCTCTCCCGATCTCCCATGGACCTCGAGGCGCTGGCGCAGATCACGGCCACGGGGCTCGCCGGCATCTTCACGGGCGCCGCCGCCTACATCACCATGGCGCAGCACCCGGCGCTGCTCGAGACGCGCGAGCTCGCCTTCCAGGCGCCCTACTTCCGCCGCATGTACTTCTACGCCGCGCGCCTGCAAGGCCCCATGGCCGTCGGCAGCGGGCTCAGCTCGCTCGCGGTCTACTTTCTCCAGCGCAGCCGCAGCTGCGGGTGCCCCGTGCACGGCGCGCCGCGGCTCTGGCTCGCGAGCGGCGGCATCATGGTCGCCATGGTGCCGTACACGATCTCGCGCATGCTCGCGCTCAACGTGCGGCTCATGGACACGGCCCAGTGCCGCTCCAAGGGCAGCGCGTGGCTGCAGCGCATGCTGCGGCGCTGGGGCCGCCTCCACGACGTGCGCACGGGCGCGAGCCTCGTGGCGTTCACCGGCATGCTCGTCGCGCTCGCGAGCAACGGCCGCGCCAGCGACGTCGGCGGCGGCGGCAGCCACCACGCGTTCCACGCCGCGCGCAGGTGAAGCAGGAGCGGCGGGAACCAAGCACAGACCCAGGTGGAGGTGGAGGAGAGGATCATCGAGATCGGGATCACCTTGCGGCAAGAAACAAGATGCGTACGGTACAATGATTGGTGGAAATACTGTAATATAGCGATTCGATTGGTGGAAAATGCGCGGCCGAGAAAGTGCGACAACGGCAATGGTTGACATGGGACGAGTCGACACAGACAAGGCAGCCGCGCTTTCAGCAACCTGCACTTGCGGGAGCTTGCAGGCGTTGCAACTCCACTCGCGAATTCGCCGGCTTCGACTCAAGCCCCCCGGCCGTTTTTGGTTTCCTCCTAGGAGCTCTTGGCTCGCCAAAGTCTCGGGCCAGCCTCGCCAGTATCTCAGCTGCCAGTGCGTCGCCGCCTCCTGCAGGCCGCGCTCCCACGCCACCATTTCCCCCCTCGCGTGATCCCCGCGCCTTCATGGTACGTTGGTGCGTTTGGGACTGGATCGTGATGAGAAAAGAAAAGCCTGACGATGGGAGATTTCTGACGACAGCGCATTCTTGAGCTGCTGGCGCTGTTCCGCGAGCTCTTCACGAACGAGCTGCGTGCGCTGCTCCACGCGCTGCCGACCGCGCTCGACACTTTCCGCGACGCGCTGCTTGCGACGTTCGACGCGTGCGTCGGCTTGTTCACGCGCGAAGACCCACCGGTGCGTTGCAAGTCGCGTCGCCGCTGCTGTTTGCCCACCGAGACGGCGGTGGACACGGACGACGCTGCCTTGCTCTTCCCGCCGCCGTCACCTGGACCACTCGCGGACGAGGCGTCCTTTCTAGAAAGGCCGATGAACACGCAAGACATGAAAGACTCGCTCCAAGCCGCCGGTGTCGACCTCGATCGAGTGCAGCAGCAACTGGGCAGGATGGACGACATCAACAGCCTCACGCTTGAAGACGAGCGCTGGGCGCTAGCCGCCGACGTCGCACGCCAGCTACAGAGCCATTTTGCTGCCGTTGCCGACGATCTCAACGAGCTGCAATCCGTCGACCCCCTCGTTCGTGAAGATGAAGAAGTCGAGCTGGAAGACACGAGCATTTGTGACGACGATGACGCCTCGCTCCACGTATCGGCCGCTGCAAGGGCAGACGATCCCCAGGGTATTGTGTCTGGGCCACCGTCACTCGCGCTCTCCGACTTCGACGAAGATATCCCCCGTGTGCCTGGCGTCGCACGACAGCTTCCCCCCGGATGGAACACCGACTGGACCGTCAATTCGTACATGCCAAATCGTCCTGCCAGTGACGTCGCCAGCGAAGACAACGCGAGCGTTCTCAGTGAGCCGACCATGCCTCGTTCGACTGGCGCGCCTTCTTCTTCCATGTCAGTCGGTGAAATAGCTGCGACGACCGAGCAGCTTCCGCTACCGGATCTGGATGAACCGGAACGCGAGCCTGAACTAGCGGACACCGTGAAGCCAGACGAGCCAGTCGCTGCTGACATTGTTGAAGAGCCTCTCAACTCAGTCATTGAAGTGTCCGAGTTCGTCTCGTCTCCGCCGCACTCAGGATCCAGTCGCGTGTCGAGCTGGCGGAGCACCATCCCGACTGGTGTGAGCTACCGCCAGCTCACGCTTGAACTCGCGCCCGACGCCGACGAAGAGGACTCGGCGTCGAGATTCTACCGTGCCGCGCTGCAGAAGCTCAAGCAAGAGCGCGAACTTCGCCAGCGCCTTCGCGCCGAATCAATGAATGCACCAGCAGTCGTGCCGTCGACGCCGGTAGTCGCCCTCTCGCCATTGCGCGCCATGCGCGTTATCCCTCTCATACCCGAATATGAAGACGAGACGATGCGTCTCGCACGCAAGCAGAAGCTCGACGAGCTTCGCCAGCGCACGACCACCTTCCGAATCAAGATCGGCGAACCGCTCGGTGCTTCACTCAGCCCTGAGGCTATCTAATTCCTTCCTTATCATGCCGTAGCGATGCGAGTCTGTGTGAAGCATCGCGATAATTTTTCTGTATTTGTAGCCCAAACAGTAGAATGTTGGACAATGCAAGCCTCTTTACAATCGAATTGTGAACGGCCTCGCTTGATCATATGGATGCCTCTTGGCATTCGCAAGCTCTTCCTCCAACTCGGCATTCCGCTGGCCCAACATGACGATGTCTTCCTTTGCCACGCGCAGGAGCTGGACGGCATACTCGTACTTCTCTTGAAGGTCGCGCTGCTCGACATAGAACTCGCGCTTGAGATTCTCGACCATCGTCGAGAGCTTGGCCTTCGTCTCAGTCTTCCACTGAGCGTGCTCGAGCTGGAGAGCGTGCATTTGCTGCTGGAAATGGAGTGCGCGACTTCGCTGGCGCTCGACTTCTTCTGCGAGTTTCTTTTCTTTGTCTGCTGTCTGCGCGAGAGCTACTTCGAGTCGTTGCTTGTCTTCATCCGCCTGTACTTGGAGCAGCTTACGCTCCTCGTCCAGCGCGTTCTGTAAAAACGCTTCGCGCTCATGCTTCATCTTCTCACGCTCATCTTCTTGAATAGCCTTGCGCAATTTATCGTCCTCAGCAAGCAGTGCGCTCTTAGCGGCCACTTCAGCTTCTTCCTCAACCAACTTATCTTCGCAGGCCTTGAGCTCATCCTTCAGTCTCGCCAATTCGTCACGATCGTTCACAACCGCTGTCTTCGTGGCCTCAATTTCCTCCATTTTTGCCTGCTTCTGCTTCGCTGTGAGCTGTCCACTGGTCTTCTGGAAGGTCTCGACGTCCTGCTGCAGCTTGGCTTTTCCCTGGGCATACGACTGCTTGTGAATCCGCATCTGCTTTGCGACTTGCAGTTTCTGCTGCTGAAGTGCCTTGATGCGCTTCATGATATCCATCTTCTCCTGCTTGACGGTCTGCATGAAACCCAAGATTTTCGTGTCATTGTTGAGACTCTTGAGGCGTTCCTGCTCAAACAGTTCTGTTAGCCGCTGTTTCTCCTCCCATGACTCCTGCTTCGCTCGCTCAAGGTTCGCGATTGTTTCCTCCATCTGCGCCATCATAGCATCGTTTGAACCACCACTTGATGATGCTGAGCCGGCAGCTGAGGTTGGTCGAACCATTTGCCGAAGGCGCTCGATCTCTTCACGTAGCTCTCGGATCGTGCGCTCGTTGATATCTTCGTTCTTGCGAGTAGCATTCTTAATGGCCTTTGCGCGGTTTGCATACTGAAGAGTGCCGAGAGACTCATCGAAGTTGTCGTCAGCAGGAGAGATCGCTGCAACCATGACCGTCAGTGAGTTACCACCGAGTGACTCTTGCAGTAGCCGCGTCAACTTCGAATCTCGGTACGGCACATGCCCTGCTTTTTTCTTCTGTGGATCGGCGAGCATTGTGATCACATTGCCCAACGCACTAAGGGACTTGTTGATTGCAGCGCCTTCCTTGAGCCGATCACCAGTCGCGCCAGTCTTGGAAGCTCGCTCCGACCCGGCGAGATCGACTAGGTTGATCTTGGCAATCATGCTAGTCTCCTTCTGGTTACCATTGTCCAGTTGCTGTGTCTGCTTGGATGCAATCTTGATTGTGAAGCACGAGTGCGACCTCGAACTTCGCTCGTTCATCTGCGTCGCAGCGACCTGGCGCACTTTATTTCCCTGAGCGAGCAGCCGAACGACGTCACTAGGATCCTTGACGACGAGCTCGGCGAGTTGCTCGACATAAATGCCCATATCCGGGTGCTCACGAATCTTGAGCACCTTATCGGATGGGTTCAGCAGGTCCTTGATGACCTCGTTGTAGATTTCCAGAAAAGATACAGTCACGAGAAACTTCTTGGACGCGTCATCGCCCATAATCTTGGAGATACGCTCAAAGAGATCGTGGTTCATACGCGGGATAATGCCATGGTCGTCGCCACCACCCATCATTGTGTGGGTCTTACCCGAGCCAGTCTGGCCGTATGCGAAGATGGTGCCGTTGTAGCCTTGTAGCGCCTGGTCCACGATGGGCTTGGCGATCTCGTCGTAAACCTGTGGCTGCGTTGAGTCTGAGAAGTACGCGTAGTCGAATGTGAAGGACTTCGATGCCGTGTTCTCGTCTTTGCCCCGAGGTGATTCAGCCGAGTTCTCACCAATGGACGGGTTACGGATAACCACTGTCTTGCCGTCGCGAACCTGGATTATACACTGCGATCCTAGTTGCGTCTCGCGCCAGTTCATGGGCCGGCATCGCACGGCTACCTTGACGTTCACATCGGTCGACATTGCTCTGTTGAATTGCGCGGTCGACTGTGAAGCGTCGCGTTTCTGGTCCCTCCACCTACAAAATGACCTCTCTTCCAAACGGCACGCTTTCGGAAACCGTCGCAAGAGACGCATCGAGCGAATAAGATCGACTCGTGGTTTGCTCTCAGAATCATCGTGTTTTATATATGCATCCAAATACCTCTCTCTGCAGGTCAGTCGCTGCGAGGGATGACCTTGGATCGGCCTTCTGTCGACGCTGGAGCCTGCTGCGAGTCCTCGGCCTTGTCGTTCCGACCCAAGAAAGCTCCGCGGAACGGCAGCAATGGCAGGATCTTGTCTTCGAACTGCCATCGAACACGGTCCACGATGCTCTCGACTGAGTCGAGTGCCGGCCGCACGTCCAAGTAGACGGACAGCGGCTTGCCAGGCTGCGGTTGGCCCGAGTAAAAGTCGATCACGTAGCGCACTTCCGTGCCATCCTCACGCTCGACGATCCAGTCATGGCGATCGAACGGCAGCACCGACCTTGGAATCAACAAAACCATCAGTGACGATCCACCTATCAATTTGACACAATCAAAAAGCAACGCACCAGCCGAGCAAGTTGAGCATGCGCGCCTTGGGGCTGTAGTCCGACGGGCGACCGATGAAGCGCTTGAGCTTTGGCGGCGTGGACGAGTGCTTGGCCTCCCACTCGAGCACCTCTCGCCAGCTCTGCTCGTTGACGCTGTTGTGGATCGCGACAATGGTCTTCATCTGCGCCGCCTCCGGGTCCCATCCTTTGCGCTGCATGGCCTTGTAGTACATCTCTTCCGACGGGTACTCCCAGAACTGCTGCGTGCCCGTCTGGTGCGCGGGCGTGTAGTCGCTCTTGGGGATGCTCGAGACCTCGCGCTGCTGCGAGAGCGGCTTCTTCGCGGCGCCCGTGACCTCCCAGGCGCCGCCGGCCGCCGCGTGGCGCGCGATGTCCATCATCTGCGCGCCGAAGCCGCAGCTCTCGTCCTTTTTCGCGCCCGCGGGCGCGTGGTGCGGGCACGCGGCGGCCGCCGGCGCGTTCACTTCGGCCGTCATGGGCGGGCTGGTGATTGATGTGACCGTGGTGATCTGTGGTCTCGAGGACAAAGGGTGGGCCAGGAGCTACGAAACGATCGGATTGGTGGAAAAGAGAGGTATTTGGCCAATCAGAGAAGGAGAAAGGAGCTACTCATCGAAAAAATATCGAATGAGAAGTGCCGGACATTCGATATATGGGGCCACGGTCTGGAAGACGGCTGGCCCGATAGATCGCTGCTGTGGAGGGGACAAGGGTGCTCGTGAACGAGGAAGCAGGTTGTGGGATTGTGTTAGAATTGTGAAAGTTGATGGTTAGATCTCGAGAAGTTGGCGCTCAGGCCGAGACAGAAGTGCCGTAGTTGGTGGAACGCTGTTGCACGACGGGCATTCCGCCGACCGACGTGAGCTCTTCCGTAATGCCGGTCGATTTACTGGCTCCAAGTTGCGAGACCGCCCAAGACCATCAGCAGCAGACAGAGACGCACACAGCAGACAGCAATAGCACAGTACATTCACAACGTCAGTCCCCATAGCAGCAGGAAAAAGGCAGTGACAGATGCAAAAGCACACCTGTCGACGAGAAACATAGAGAGGACCGAGATGATCAGCATGGCCGTGACGATGCCGGCGGCCTCGCCTGCACAGGCCCGCACGGCCAGGTCTGCAGCGAGCACCTTGGACGGCAGTGCGACGTGCTTGTTGGACACGGAGATGAAGTACCAAATCGAGACGAGACCGAAGATCGGATCTTGTGCATAGAGAATCGCGAGCAACGCGAACACCGCGACGATCGAAAGGTGCGTCACGTAGGTGGAGATCGTGAGATACCCCTGGCGTGACTCCTGTAGCGCGATCGCCAAGTGGATGAACGCCGTGCACGTGACCCACGCAAAGTACATCGCAACGGGGAGTTCGTTGCAAACGTACAACTTCCAATCGAACGCTGCACGGTTACCGCGGTCATTCACCGAGTAGATGTAGAGCACCAGCAAAACGAGCCAGAGGAGGAAGATCATGACAGTCGCGCCAACAATATAATGGTGAACGTACAACACCAGCCAGGCGATGTTGAGCACACACGTCAGCGCGAAGCATGCGCGCAGTTGCGTGGGCTGGTTGGCGTCAGCGAAGAACGAATTCTGCGGGTAAATGAGATCCGTAAGCACGAGCAGCACTTCGAGCGCGTAGATCGGGATCCAGATCGCAAACGCGAACGACGCCGGTGAAATGAGCGTCTCGTAGTTGCGTGCGAGCATCACAAAGCATTTGGCGTAGGCAATGTTGACGCCAGCCTGCGCGACTAGCAGCAAAGCATTGAGAAACGAGAGCCAGCTGTTCGTGTTCATCTTTGGAGAGCGCTGTGTCGTGAGGAAATCTCAAGTGTGTACCGAGCAGTTGGATGTTGTGGTGGGACCGACAGTTGTCGGGTTGCAAGGAAAGAAGAGCGTCTGGGACGAGAGCGACAGCCAGACTGAGACAAGGCAAAGTACATTTGCACTGAAGTTGAAGATACGAATGGATACAACTGCCTCATAGATGCTCACGGGTAGCGCCGTAGCCCGCGTTTGCCTGATAGGAACCAATGGGTTTGGCCAATTCGAGGTCGAGTGCTCTCGCTGCCGCGCTACAAGAAAGCACTCAACAATGTCAGCTTTTCCATCGACATCTTCAAGAGTGCACGCAACTTACCGTGGTGTATCCAGCAAGTGCCTGCGAACAAGGGCAACAACGATCATTGTCGGAAGAATTGGCGCTGCAAGCTTGGCGCTAGCGCGAATCAGTTCCGCTGTGTACTGGTGGTTTGGATCTTCTGAGACGTCTTCTCTACTGGCGAGTCCAATCAGTGCCCACGTTGCGACGAGACCGATCACAGGGTCGTCTCCATAGACAACACCGCAGAGCGCGAGTACAAGAGTTGCTGCCAACAAGAAGGCGTACGCATCGAACGACAAGTAAGCGCCGCTCAGATCCTGGAGCGAGACGGTCAAGCAGAGCAGCGTCGCGGCACAAACCCACGAAAAGTACAAGCGGATCGCGAGCGCGCTCGCAAAGTAGCGCCGCCAGCTCCAGCTGCGCGCGGTGCTCAAATTCTCTTCCAACACGAAGAGGTAGATGGGCGCGAGCGTGGCCGTGAGCACCATGAGATCCAGCGTCGCAACGTTGATCCACTGGAGCCAGTTGTTGAGCACGATCCACGCAATGTTGAGCACACAGGTCACCGAGAAACAGAGCCGCAGAAAAGTCGGCTTTGGAGACGCTTCATAGATGGAAAACTGGCGCTCAAAGCAGTCGGTGAAGACGTGCGCGGCCGTGAAGACGTAGATCACGAGCCAGATGAGAAAGGCGTACGGCGCCGGCGCGATGGGGATGTCGGGCGTGCTGTTGGGCGCTCGCGCGGGCGAGAACGCGTCCTCCTTGACGTTGACCAGCAGCAGCAGCACGAAGAGCGCGGCGTTCGCGTACGGCAGCGACGCTGGCGAGAACATGGTCTCTTGCTTGAGTAGCTCCTCAAAAGATCTCGTCAATACAGTATGACTCGCCAAAATGTGCCTCGTGCCACCGACTGGACGCTTTAGTCGCTCACGCCATCATCACTGTGTTGATGCTCACTGCACCTTGTTGAAGTCCAGACCCTCCCCAACTCTGGTTGGTGACACGAACCAGCAAATCCAGCGAACACAAGCGAAGGGCAAGATTGGCTGCTGCCACCATTTCACCATCACTCTGCAGCAAGTCCGACCGGATCCATCGAGCAGCTCCATTCGCGTCCGACCTCGCTCGTCTCCTCACATTTGCGATTGCCCTGCTTCAGCCATGGAGACGCCGTCCGCGCTCACGCACGCGCAGCTCAACGCGGCGCTCTTCGCGCTGCAGCTGCTCGTGAATTTCAACCAAAACGCCTTCACGCCGGCCGAGCGCAAGCCCTATACGTGGACCACGCTCATCCAGCCGCAGGGCGTCGCCTTTCTCATCTGGCTCGTGATCTACGTCTTCTCAAGCGTCATGGTCACCGTCGACATCTTCTACCCGCAGCTTTCGTTGTACACGCAGGCGCCGTCGCTGCGCACCTACTTTACGGCCTCGTGTATCGTCAATATGGGGTGGATCGTGATCTTCAACTGGCTGCGCTGGGTCCACGTCGCGGCGATCGACCTCGCGGCCATGTGGCTTGCGCTGTTGCCAATTTACTTGTACAGCACCGAATTGACAGCGACCTCGGAAGTCTCCTGGATGGAGTTCGTGGCCAGCCACCTCGCCGTGCGACTCTACTTTTCGTGGGTGAGCGCCGCAACGATGCTCAACCTCTCGATCTCGTGGCAGTCTCTCCACGGCGGCTTCCTTCCATTCGGGCCGTATGCAGGCATCCTAGCGCTGCTGCTCACGATTGTGCTCTCTGGGATCGTGTTCCGACAGGACAATGTTATTGGCGGAGTGGCAATGTGGGCGCTGTTTTGGCTCACGAAGCGAACGGGAACGTTCGAACCTGCGGCACAAGAGACCCTCGTGAAGGTTCAAGCAGGAGCTTTCGTAGGACTGCTGCTTGTTGTTCTAACCCTGGTCGCTGCTAATCTGCATCGTCACTTCTCACCGCAGTACGTCACCCCCGTCTTTTGGGTAGTATGTCTTGACATTAATCGCCTTTTTTTATTGTTAGGTGGACTCCACTCACCATCACCGACGTTGCGAAGCCGTTGCTGTCCAAATAGAGTGTGGTCGATGAGGGACATCGTCGTCAGACATAATTGGACACGCTCGTTTCATAGACTTTGCCAGTATTGTTGTAAACAGTGGTGTTGTGAACAGTGTTACACAGGTGACTCGTCTGGATCAGAGGCCTCGGTTGCTTCCCCGGCGGTTAAGCTTTTCACTACCCTCTCTGGTGTCGACGGTGCCGTAGGTACGGAAGGGCTCGTGCTCGGTGTCGCCCTTCAGAGGCGCAGACGAAAGCCATGCACGTGAGAGTCTGTGGCAATAAACACAAATGCACAAAAGACATCAATACTCACTGGGGAACGGCGTGGTGGTCTTGTTGCTGAGCATTCGAGAGCGACACGTACCTGCGCGTGACGATCAACTGCTCCAGAGCGGAGACGAGGACGAGAACGGCGACCACTCCAGCCGCAAGCGTCGCCGCGGCCTGGATTCGAAGTTCCTTCTCGCGCTGTTCACCGACTGGCAACGCTTTAATATCCTTCTGCGTGATGCCGATACACGCCCACACGGCAACGAGACCGATAACAGGATCTTTGCCATAGATAACACCGACGATTGCTGACACGACGAGAACGCCCAGCATGATCAAGTACACTGCGAGTGACAGGTACCCACCGGCAAGATCCTGAAACGTGATCGTCCAGCTCACCACGGTCGCCGCCGTGATCCACGAGAAGTAGATTCGGATGCTAAGTTCGCTACAGAGATACTGGCGCCACCGCATCGGCCGCACATCGCGTTCGAGGCTCAAGAACAGGTAGATCGGCAGCAGCACGAGCCAGAGCAGCGTGATATCAACACCGGCCGTCTTGATCGCCCCGGCGAGGTTGAACAACAGCGCCCAGCCAGCGTTGAGGATGCAGCTGAGCGCAAAGCACACTCGCAGCGGCGTCGGATTGGCTGCGTACTGGAAGATCGAGAGCTCTGGGAACGCGACGTCCGTGATGACCGTGATGAGCGTGAAGAAGTAGATCACGTTCCAGATCGAGAACGCATAGTCCGCCGGCGTGACGAGCGTGTCGAACTGCGACGTGACGTTGCTGCTGGCGAACGCGAACCACGTGAGCAGCAGCTGCAGCGCGAAGAGCGCCGCGTTGGCGTAGGGCAGCGCCGCCGCCAGAGATTCCGTCGAGGCCATGATCCCGAGCGACGAGGGACCCTGAGTTTGGTGACCGGGAGCTGCTCACTGGGCTTATCAATACGACACCCACAGTACGGCAGTTGAAGTGGAGACAGGAACCACCTCAATCTGCCATATTGGCATACAACTTTACCTTATTTTGGAAATATTCTATATTTTCATATTAATTTGCACGGTTTCGGTCTTCTCAAGCGTCCCGTCCAGTTTTCGCCAACAGTTGGCGTGCCGCCAACAAGCCCAACGCCAACAGCCGCCAACGCCAACGGAGGTCATGAGCAGCTCCTCCTCGTCGTCCTCCTCCTCGCCCAGGCTCGCACCGACCTGGCGCTCGCTGCGCTGGGCCAACGCCGCCACGTACCTCGCGCAGCGCCTGCTCAACACCAACTACTCGCGCGGCATCGCGCCCTCGTCGCGGAGCCACGAGACGCTCATCACGCCGGCGCCCTACGCCTTCGCGATCTGGCGCGTCATCTACGCGCTGCTCACGCTCGGCGTCATCGTTGACTGCTTCTGCCCCGTGCTCTCGGTCTTCTCGTACCTCGACGACCCCGTGCGACTGCTCTTCACGGTCGCCTGTGTCGCCAACATGGCCTGGACTGTCGCGTTCCCGACCGGCTACGTCAACGTCGCGACCGCCGTGCTCGCCGTGCAGTGGCTCGCGCTCTGCGTGCTTTTTCTGCTCATTCTACGTACGCGCCGAGACTACGGCTTCAGCTTTGGCCGCTTCATCGCGAGCGAGCTCGGACTCACGATGTACTTTGCCTGGTCCAGCGCCGCGACGCTCATCAGCGTCGCCGTCTCGGCGCAGGACGTGCTCGGAGTCCAGTACCTCTCGACCGCGCCGTACCTCGTGCTGGTCTCGCTGCTCGCGGTCGCGACCATCTCGGCCGTGATCTACGGAGGCGACCTCACGTTCGGTCTTGTCGCAGTGTGGGCACTCGTCGCTATCGCCTCGAAGGAAGTGAAAGGGTTGGATGAAGCGACCGAAGACGTGAGCTTCGGTGTCCGCGCCGCTGCGACCCAGAGCGCCGTCATCATTTCGTGGTTCATCGTGATCGCGATCGGTAGCAAGGTGTACAAGCGATTTGCGTGAGTGGAGTCTTACGGAGCTGGAGTCACCATGTGAATACTAATGGAGTGTTGTTTGTCTTGCAGGCCAAAGAGCGAACCTGTGGAAGCGGAGCGTGCTTTGCCGCTTCTTCAAGAGAAGACACTCAGCGTGGATTACGGCTCCGGAAATGTGTAAGGACGCCGGTGAAGAGAAGTTTGTGAGGCCCCAGATTTGGTTTGCCATTGTATATTGAGTGAGGATCACGAGGCATTTTTCGCTCCTGCCTTCTCCCGATCCCAGCGGTTTTGCCAAAAACGAATGAAACTTGATTTATTTTGACTTGAAAGTTGATCAATGCCTTCACAATCGCGCGCCAGCGTTCGCTGTCCCCAAAAAGTGTCTGTCTGATCCGTAACGGTGCACGTTGCGATGATAATCACATCCTGTGGCCCCTTCCTTCAAGATTTTTTAGTTGGTACCGTAGTTGATGTGGTTCGCTTTGCCGTTGAGCACGGGCGCTGCGCGTTCGAGCGGCTCATACTGGTCACTGTAGAGAGAGGAAGCTTTTGTGAGTGGTCATTCAGTTGGAGAGAGAGAGCCAGAGAGAAACGTACGTGTAGCGAGCGATGAGCCGCACAGCAATGGTGATGAAAATGAACGCAGCGACCATCGCCGCGTTCTGCGCGGCGCAGACGCGGATGCTCGCGTGCATCCGCTCGACGGCCGCGCTGCCCCAGGGGAAGCTCTTGACCGAGACCGCGACAAGCGCCCAGATCGCGACAGCGCCAAAGGCGAGGTCCTCGTTGAAAATGACGGCCGAAATAGTCGCGACGCCCAGCACGCTGAGCAGCACGACATAGGCGCTGAGCGTGAGGTAGCCCTGGAAGAACTGCTGCAACGAGACGGCAAAGCTGATGAGCGTCGCCGCGCAGGTCCACGCAAAGTAGACTGTGAGTCCGAGCTCGCTGCAGATGAACCGGCCCCAGGAGAACTCGAGCTGCCTGCGCGCGATCTGGATGTACAAGTACAACGTGAAGAGCGTGACCCAGAGCATGACAATGACAGCGGTCGACGGGTGGATGAACTCGTTCGAGAAGAGCGCGAGCCACGTCATGTTGGCGAGACACGACACTGAAAACAGCAGACGCAGCACGTTGGGCTGCGGCGCCGACGTGAAGATCGAAAGCGACGGGAAGAAGACGTCGCTCACGACCAGCAGCGCGAGCAGCGTGTAGATGAGCCCCCAGATCGCGAACGCGTAGGCCGCGGGCGTGATGAGCGTCTCGTGCTTGCGCGACATGGGGCCGATGTTGCGCGACGTGGCAAAGTTGGCGTAGAGCTGCAGCGCGTAGAGCGCCGCGTTCACGAGCGCGAGCGTCGCGACCGCCATGGCTTCCTCTTGTCTCTCTCTCTCTCTCTCTTCGCTGTTTGTGATGGCCTCGTCACTTGATGGCTGCCTGGATTTCTTCGTTGGGCTTCCGCTAAGGTTGAATTCCCAAAACTAGGTGATACCCATCCGAAAATGTCCGAACAAGGTGAGCTACATGATCCCCTCTCTATCAGAATAGTTGAACCGTTTGAACCTGCGTTGATGCGTACATCAGTTTGGAAAGCAGACGAGGCAGCTCGGATTACGAGACACCGTGATGTTTTCTGCCCACCCAAATGGACAGCACCGGGCCAGTTTGGCAAGGTGGACTCGAGCAAGAATTTGCGCAAACGCTGCATGCGCGCTCCTTTGGCAAGCGCCGCTTGCCTCTTCGCCATGGACGGGGCTCGAACAGAACGGACTCGAGAACGTCCTGGATTTTTTTTTTGTTCATCTCTCGGAAGACCCAGGCTGATCTTGTCGTGGCCGGTGATTGTGGGTGTCGCTGTAGACGCAAGAAGTTCATGCGTCTACAGCGAGTTTGGTGGGTGCTGCGGCAGCACCCACCAAACTTGCGAAAAAAGCTCCATGGAGATGCTTAGGGTCCATCAACTCGGCGATTACTGTACATACTGTTCACATGGAGAGAGACCCTCGAGCCTGTCTCTACCAAAAGAGGGGAGGAGCCGTCGTGGTTGGGATCTTGCAGATGAAAATCTCTTGAGACTCGTGAGCGGTCAGCACGAGATCGGTTAGATCGCGTCGTGGATTGAGACCTAGTTCAGAAAAAAAATCGGAGATGAATATGTATGACGAGTCATTTTCCTGCAGGCAAACGGAGACTCATCGTCGTTGGAGTGTGCGTATTGCCCGGCTGGCGACTGGAGACTCATCGCTGCACGAGACACTGACTTCCCGTTTTGTGCAGAACAGAACTCTTCCCAGACTCGCGGCGAGAGAGAGAGAGAGAGACTGCGAACAAAAGCTTCCCACAACAGCGTCTCGCGTAGTGGATGATCGGCGTGATCACGCCCTGCCAGCGAAAACCCAGGCCGCTTTCGCATTGGGCTGCTCGGAGAAGAGTGGTCGCCCTCTGAAGGTTTCTAGTATCTAGTACTAGTACATTCGATTTCAGCCGTGGAAGGCCTGTGGGTAAGGGTGCAGCCTGGTGGTACCCACCAGTGTGCGCCCTTGGCAGTGATACAACCCACAAGCCCTGATATCGCGACATCTTGTAAACATGCTAAAGAACCTGGGAAACCGATCTCTCATGGTCTTTTTCGAACAACCATTGCGCCCCGATGAGTGAGCACGTCCTTTCCCGATCTCTCTGAGAGGACTCCTCACTTGGGAGAAGAGCCTCTCGCTCAGTTCCGCTGCAAAGCTTCAGGCACTGGCGAGGCGATGGCTGACTGCGAACGAACAAGTTTGACGGAAGACGAGACAGTGCCTCAAGAGAGACTCGGTGCCACGAGCGTCGCGGATTCTGTCGATGCTAACGAACGCATCTCCTCCTTGTCGATGACAGCTCGAAACGCAAGTTTGATTGGTCAAAGCCCCATCCCCTCTAGCCTCAAAGATCCGCCAATCCCACAAGGGTGCCTTCCATTCTTTATCCATTTGAGCCTTCTGCTCGCATTCATTCGTCGATGCAAGTCTGTCCGGGTGTAAACATGGCGAGCAAAATCGGCCACGCTCCTTGGACGGCCTGGTAGATCACCGGCCATTGCGGCGAGCAAGCAGGTCTCGTGGAAAACCAAAGGGAAAAGTGTGGGGATGAGACGTGCTCTCGACCCGGCGACCAGGAACGCGACAAGATCCGTTGAGGAGATCTTTGGAACCCGGGCCGTTAGCTCCACGCCGGCTCTGTCACATCGACGCCTTGTCGCATCGCGAATGCTCGCTCATCAGGCGCCCGTCCAGTCCTTTGGAATACAGCGTTGCTTGTTTCTTTGGCTCTTGGTTGGCCGAACCCACTCAACTTCGATGGACGCGACGCGGCAAAGTGTTCAGGATCTTGAGCGTATCCTGTCGCGTCGCGTGGAGTCCAAGTATGCAGAAGAGAGAGGCCGTTCGCGAAGCGTTCGGTCCATGGATTCGGAATCGCTTCACACGCTCGAGGCTTTGACTGAACTCTCGTACCGTAAGTCGTGCTGAACTTGGTTCCATGGCGTACTGTAGAACCAAGCGAAACGCTGGAAGCGTCGATCCTCCCAACGACGAGTCTCAGCTTGCATCGGTTGACAAGTCTCGACTGACATGCGACTGCTCAGAGGATATGGCACACGTGACGAGACCAAGTGGATTGATGATACTAGCACATGAGGATATCCATTAAATAACTTCGCCCAACTGCGAGACTAACTAATACAAAACACATGACGTGCAAAATTGAGTCGACCACGAGTGGAATCATACGACGCTGAACTGCGGCACGCCGTGCTGGTTGTGGTACGGCGCGCGCGCGTAGGACGGCGCCGCGAACTGGCTTGCGTCGAAGGTCATGAGGTTGTAGAAGATCGCGAGCTCCTCGCCGGCCAACGCCTGCGGCGCCTCCATGAGGTTGGTCGGGTGTGGCGCAAAGACATCGTAGTGCGGCTGGTGGTGGAGGTGCGGCATGTCGATCGAGCGCGGCGAAGTCTCGTAGCTCTTGGCCGACGAGGCCGACGACGCTGTTTCGTCGTCGTCCGAGAGCTGGGCCGACTCGTACGGCGAGTAGCGCATGAGGCGCTTCTTGCGGTCGAGCTTCTTCTGGTTCTGGTTGGCCTTCTCGCGGTGGAACTCGCACAGCTTGTGGAGCTTGCCGTTGCGCTTGACCGCCTGAAGGTTCTGGCACTTGCCCGTGCGGTAGCCGCAGCGCTGCGGCACGACGCCATCGGCGAGCGGGATGCGCTCTTCGGTCGGCGACAACGCTGGCGACGAAGGCGCGCTCGAGTTTGCCGGCGACGAAGGCACGTCGACATCAATGCGCAGGCTGCTGTTGTCGTAGAAGAGCTCGTCGAGCTCGCGGTCCGAGAGCACAAGTTCCTGGGTCTGCATGGTGGTGCGGAGGAGGTGGAAAAAGGGGAAAGGGGGGGAAGGTGGTAAGGTGGACTGTGCTGTGCCGCGCAAATTCGCAAGTGACTCGGATGGGAAGGCGCCGCGAGGATAAAAAAAAGGAAGAACCGCTTTCCGCGAGAGGCAGGCCGGGTGCGCTCGACTCACCCATCTCGCCGCGGGCTCCCACTCTCGTGCACACTCAGCCGCGCCTGGATTATGCACACGCCCCCCCAAAGACCGCGCCCGGCGCTTGTACCTGTTCAGAAGTGGGACACATGCCCCGTCGCTGTCCACTCGGATAGCCTGCGGATGACGCGAGCAGACGGGGCGAGTCGGCACCAACGTGATGGAAACGAGGCCAGCTGGTGAGAGGAGCGCGATCGGCTTGGGCACCACTCTGTGGCTGGGAGCGTGGGAAGGCATTAGCCAATGACAGATCTCTTTGAGCACACGAGACAGGCCATCGTGGGACGTAACGGCCCCACAAAGCAAAGGGAGGACAGATGGAATCGACGATCGCAGTTGCCGGAGGGCTTCGGAGCGAATTGGGGTCCACCTCCTTGCTCGCAATCGGCCCAGAATGTGTCGAAGCTTTTCTTTTATGGTTGACACGGGAGTTGCATCCGAACGACCTGTCAACGTGGCTGCCAACGAATGCCCAACTGACTGAGAATTCGAACCTGGGGCCCCTTGTATCTCTCGTACGAACCGGATCGAAAAGAGAGAAAACGCTTCTTCTGTCAATCAGACCGAGGTTCAGAACTAGACTTTGGATCTTTTGTGCCTTCTCGAAGGTTCCTGGCCTGTCTGGACAGACTCTCTGCAGAACAGTATCGAAAATTTTAACCTTTTTTTGGTTTTCATTTCGCGCTTTTCAAGAACACAGAGGTCGCGTTTGGTGCGCACGAGACTACTCCAGCGAGACCACTAAGCCTCCACAAAGACGGGGAGAGGAGGCAAACCGATCCGTCGGGCGAGATGGGGGAATGTTAATTTCTGCCAATCCGGTCGATCCAATCTGGGGAATCCGTGACACTTTTCGTGTGCAGAAGCCGGAGAGCTGGTTGAACCCGAGTGGCCTGGCGCTGTCACTTGACAAAGTGACAATGACGCTGTCTTCGATGGCTCGTCTGTAGCTGACATCCGCTCCATCTGCTCGAGAGAGCGGTGAGGTGTCCAGCCAGGTGTTCACACATAACCAAAACTCATTCAGTTCCGACGCCCAGACGAGCCGAGAGCCGATTTTGACGGTTCATTCCACGAAAAATTCCCCAACATTTTCGTTTTCGTCCACCGCCACGAAACCAAAAGAATAGACTCGTGGCTCCACGAGCGGCGTTGCGATCGACTCCATTGATCCACGCACTGCTTCCTTGATGGTGTTTCTTCTCTCGATGCATGATCGCCAGCCTCTCTAGTTCTTGAATTGGCGTGGGCGACAAACATCCAACTGAGAGTCATCCGTTGACGGGATCAACATGAATCGTGAGCGCAGATGTCACGCGAGACTTGCTGAAGTTTGATGCATTCATCCATCCGCTCCGCCTGTCGTCCGTCGAGGGGTTCACGTCCCCAGTTTCTGTGACCTGAGCGGCGAGAGGCAGGGCGCGATTCTTCATGATCAGCCCCCGCTTCGACGTCGGCCTCAGCGAAGTGAATGAGTGCGATCCATATCAGCGACGCTTTCAGACATTTGGACCGACGCGTCGGACTAACGGTGATGGCGAACGCCATCACGCTCGACCTCCTGAAAGCCGCGGCGTTACACCGCACGACAGGCTCAAGGTGGAGACAGCCATGCCACGAGCCGGAGCCCGTACTTCTTGCGAGACTCCGCTTAGGAGTTTGCTCAATCTTTTGCTCTCTCGCCCTAAACCGAGCCGATGTTTAGGACATCAACGTGTTCATGGCGACAATCACGTTGGTGGTACACTCTAATGTACTAGAGTTGCGGGAAGACTCCTCTGCCCGAGGGAAGGATGTGTGGTGAACCAGCTCACCTGGGGCGACCATGCCTCTCCGCATGCGTCGAGTCGGTTCACGGCGTTGCTCGTGCTTCGACCGACGTGGACGCAACGCCCGATGGCATTTGACCGGCGTAATATAGGCGTGGAAGAAGACGACGACCGCCACGCTGGCTGAGGCGGGTGAGACTAAGCATTCGCGACGGCTTCTACACGGTGCCACGATCCACACTCTTTTTCATCCGTGGTGAAATTCGATGAGAGAAATCGAACGACGGGCCAGCTGCCTTAGCAAGCGCGACGAAAAGTGGTCGTCTAGTCTGTACCGTACGCAAGTTGCGACGTTGAAGCAGGCACCACGATGCTAACCTTCTCTACTGTACACCACGACCGCACGCCAGCGCGTGAGAGAATATTGCTCGCCCCCTGCTGTTCAGTGCGGGGGGAATAAACCACCTCATAACACAGAGTCCACGAGGTCCATGCATTCAGTTTGTTCTGGCCACTTGAAAGGATCCGTTCTTGACGTTAGTGGATCCTTGAACGTCGCCAAGAAGGCAGATCCATCACCGAGGCATCAGTAGTCAGCCACTCAAAAGGGATCCTCGTCTCTCTGGATTTCTCAGCATAACCAACAGACGAACTCCACCGTTACAGGCGCTCGTCTTCACCAACTCGAGGGCGAGGATCGGATCGTGCGGACAAGGAAGCGAACGCTGATTGTACGAACGCGACGCCCGGGCCCCCCCCCGATGATACAGTTCGCGGGGCTCCCTTACATGGCCAACAGTAAACACTCGTGGCAGCGTCTCGAGAGATGACGCCTCCCGCGTCAACGCATTTGGCGTCGAGGTCGGGTCCGAGTGCGGGCGCAGATTTGCCACGACGAAAGAAGAGCGGTCGTGCAGAGCCCGGGCGGTCTCCGCTCCAAAGATCCCACTCTCTCAACCGGTTGATTGAAAACAGAACGCAGAGTGGACCTTTGAATGTCAGCTGGGTGGACAACTGATCTTGTTGTTTGTATGAAAGTGCATTGCGCAGTGTTTAGGTCATCGCGCGATGCGTGATGGTGGACTTGCCAAGAGTGCGCCTGTCGTAGAGAGAGAAGGCTCTCGTGGGCTCCGAGGATGGGGGTCTTGTTGTGACTGTTTCTGCCCACTTGGGTCAGCCCCACTTGGAGCTCAAGGGCCGAAAATCGTCCGGTTGAAGGGATGCCAATCGCGAGGAGAGCACGGCGCAGCTGCGAGGAAGTGGGCGTCATCCACGACGGAAAAGATCGGCTCTCGATCTCTTGCTGGGTGCCGTGTTGAATGTATACGAGCACCTGAAGATGACCCGAGATGGCCGTTTAGTCTAGTACTTTGGCATGCTCAAGAATTTGCTTGACACGCAATGACGCGGCTGCTCTCACCCAAGCCTTACCCGGGGCACTTCGGGGTCTTCCATGACGGCGGATCTGTTTGCTGCAGACTTCAAGCTTCGCGGTGGTGAGCCGGCTGCGGTGCGAGGGGGAAGTTGTCCCACAGTGCACCGCCGGGGTGGTAGAGGACACTGGGGAAGGGGGACTTACCGCACCACTCGTGCAGAGGCCGACGAGGTGCGTGTCATACTCAGCGGCGAATCCCATTGGGGCCTCACCAAGCTGTCTGTCTGTCTGGCTGCTTTGCGCGCTGGCGCTTTTCGAGACGACATTCACCCAACGCGGACGTGAGCTAATCGAATAGACCGCGGGCTTGCAAACGAACGGACCATGGGGGCTAGCTGCGACACGGCTCGCTCTTCTTTTTATTTTCGACGACTTTCCAATCCGCGCCGAATCAATCGCATTCGCCGTGGATGAAACGTGAATGCCTGGACCCTCTCGACTCCCATTTGTAACTGTTTGGCGAAACGTTCCCAGGGAGCGAGAAGAAGAGAAGAAGAGACTTCCAACAGGCTCTGTCCACAACCAGTGGATTGTCGGTCGGCGGCCAAGGGGCCCTCGAGCTGAGAAAGTGAGACCGGCTCAAACGCTTCGCCATGTCGCAATGCCAACTAGTTTGACACCACCGAAGTGCGTTTTCGACGTGGGGCGGCGTTCCGAGTCGCGAACTTCCGTTCTACACAAGGAGTCTTTGTCGCCCCGGCGCAGAAAGGAACTAGGCGTAAAGAGGCACTGCTTCCCACATGGGAACGCCCGGAGGCTACACAATCCACTGGGGAGTCGTACTTTGTCTGGATCTCACAGTACTAATCAACCTGCCGAATCTCTGTGTTCGTTCGCAATTTCGAAGAACGGAAAGTCAGGGAAGAAAGGGTCCCCGAAATTCTCAAATTTTATCCTCGAGATTTATGGTAATTTAGTGTACTCAACAAGGCCGAATGACGTGGGCCGTTTCAAGGATCGGATCGGAGCCAGCGATCTTTTCGCGGCGGAGGAGTTTCCCTCGAGAGCGCATCTAGATGTGCAAGCATTTTGCACTTGTCTCCGCGACCTGAGGGGGTCTCCTCACTCAAAGAGCATCTAGTATGGGAGATGGCATCTAGTATGTACAGTATGGGATCGTCTCCAGGATGCACTGGACTCGTAGAGCTTGATTACGCTTCGAGGTAAGGTTCATTGTAACACCAACCCCACTCGGTCACCTCCTGGCTGCACTTTCTCGCCAGGCGGTACCGTGAGGAGCCGGTGAACAGATCCTGAAAACAAAAGAGAGAGAGAGCGAGGGATGAGAGAAAGCCAACCCGAGCCGAGCAGGCTTCTTCAGTTTCAAATGGCCCACTTACCCGCGACTTGATCCTTTGTTGCGACATATCGAACCCATAACAGGAGTATACAGTGGATGCGGTTGCCCGCACGAAGTGTTGACGCAAAACGATTGCGTTCGAAACGATCTTACAAATTGTAGAGGTACTGTGCAGTGGTGCGGGACAAGTCCAAGTGCTAGGGAACAGCGAAACGAGACCCGAAGGCCATTTCAGTGTCGTCAACTCGACAGCTTCAAGGCTTGGGAGCGAAGTCTGCCTGAGGAAGTACGGTCTCAGAATCAACCCGATCGGCTCCGTGACCGAGGTCTTGTCATGGGTGAGATAGGGTGAGCGCCAGCAGTGGTTTGCACCAACATTGATGCGTCACTAGCGACGATGCGGTCCAAGACCGTGCGGAAGAGAGCAAGTATCACGGCATCAAGCCCAAGGTATCACATAGACGTTGTGGAAGGGTACGTACTAGATGGGTCCTCCAGACGCCGATCTGCACCCGCTCGAGATCTAGGACAAACTAGAGGAAGAGAGCTCCAAGAGGATAATTTCTGCCGTGGAATAGGTGGTGGATCGCAGCCATGGATCAAAAACTTGAGAGATAGGTCCATCTTCGTCCACACTCAAGGGGTGGAGATTTGTAGTATTGTAGATAGTTCGTACATACAAACAGATTATTCCCCACTACTTTAGTCTATATCTCTATTATTTAGCTGCTTTTAGAGTATTTATGTAGCGAAATGAGTCCTCGAGCTTCAACGTCAACTGTCTTTTGTCCTCCGTACCACTGGCAGACTCCTCACTTTGGATGTCCTTTGTCAAACTCAAAGGCGGTTTTGACACTCACCGAGGGATTTGACAGAGTAAGAACTTGTTTGTTTAACGAACGGAGGGCCTCGCCACGTCTGAAGCTGAGACGCTAGACCGTGAGGTTCAAGAGTTGGGTTTCCCTCGCGCCAGGAGATCCTTTCCTGGCGCAAGTTTGCGGCTTTCCCTCTGTGACCTCCACCGAATGATGCCGCAACGATCGGTGAGAAGGTTAGAATAGATGGGTCGCAAAAAAAAGACGATCCTCCGGCACGAGTTGAAGCCCTTGACCGAGGAGTGGACGCTTTGATCATCCTCTGTCAAGAACCTTTCGAAGAGCTCATCACTGAAATTTTCTGGTGATGAACGCCCGCGGTCAAAAGGAAAAAAAAAGATTCAAACTCGCATTCACCGCGCTCGAGGAGGATCCGGTGCGGAGGCAGCCAGGCCTCGCTGTTAGCTAAGCAACTCGACAGCCTTAGTTAGGGCCCAGGCTACGCGAGGCCCCCAACTAAGGCTGTGGACACAGAGACGGCCTCTGTGTTCATCTACTACTGGTGACCTCATCTATGGCTGCTGAAAGGCCAAGACAAAGTACTTTACTGGATGAGACCGTGCACCAAGAATCTGTGATTCCCAGACCGGAAATGATTATTATCCTTGTGAGTTAGGTATGTAACGGTATGCAGATGAGACGACTTCACGGGGTCGGGGCGACGAGAAGAGGCGTGCACGCCGCCATGCAGGCCCCCTGAGCTGCACTGCACGACGGGAGCAGCATGAGGCCGAAGACAGATCCTGCAGAGCCGTAGCAGAGCACGGCGCCGGCGTTGCACGCGGTCTGACAAGTTGCGTAGGCTAATGGCCTAGCCACTGCGCGATCGACGGACGCGGTCAAAACGACGGTGAGAGCGAGAGCAATCCTGGTAGGCGACAACATGGAGAAGAGATCGTAGGGAGCTGGTTGACTTGAGTCTGTCGTGGGCGATTGGCGAATGGGGTCCTAGGAATCGTTTCGAATGACAGGGTGGCTCCGAGAAACGCTGCGAACTGGGGTATCGTAAGGATATCCATGTGGGAGGGGACACTAAATGGCAGATGACCCAGAGTATCCTTAGGATATCTCTGGCTAGGAGCTTCACTCACGCGCACTCTCACGGTGTAAACTATCCTGAGGATACTAGTATCCATTGTCGACTTGTTTTCATAGTCCCCTCCTTCCAGGCGACGGGATATTCTCTCTCTCCTAAGGTCTCACTTCATGAAGACTGCTTCGACTATGTTACGATTGGACTGTCGCGGCTGGGATGACGAGCAAGTTCCCGCAGTGTGGACACTGCTCGTCCTCTTCCCCGAACTGCGTGATGTCTTTGCGGAATGGTTTTCGGCATTGCTTGCACAAAAACGCGAGCTCGGTCGCGGCCTCGAGCACGTGGTCGCTCAGTTCGAAGTGGCACTCGGAGCAGTCGAACCAACGACTGCAGCACGGTGCATGGAAGGCGCACTACGCGTCGTCAGCCTAAGAGCCCTCTCTTCCTTGAGAGAGAGAGGAGAGAGTCCACGTACCTGAACATTCGGAATGTGCTTGCACATGGTCGAGCTCTGGCCCGGAAACGACCATTAGAATCGAGCTGCGCTATTATTACGACACACTCTTGATTGGCGTTGATCGGTCTAAGCAGCGTTAAATTATCCATGTCAGCGACACTCACGCCCGACGATCTGTATGAGAAGGCTCGCCGCCTGCGTGTGGACCTCGCGGCCGAGCCATTCCTGTTGCCGCTGATCAGACAGGCCGTGGTAACGCCGTTGCCGCCCCAGTGGGTCGAGCTCTCGACCGACGACGGGAAGCATGCGTACCGCAACGAGCTCACGGGTGAAATTCACGAGACGCATCCGGCCGACGTTTACTTTCTCAAGCAGATCAACGAGCTGCGAGACTACCACGAGAAGCAGTATGGTGGGAACCAGGATTCGCCGGAGACAAGATCCTCCTCCTCTGGGTGGATGGCCTTTGAGGATCCGAGCAGCTCACCAGACAGTACGTATTACTACGACTTTGTCTCGAAGGTCACGCAGCACACACGACCGAGAATGGCGCTCGCGGGCGACCACTTGGCGGAAGCTGCGGCGTCGCTGCCGTCGGACGCAGGTAGGATCTTCGACAACGCCGTTAGTCTTCACAAGACTCCGTCTATGAAGAAGTGAGTGGCTGTATATCCATGAAAAACAAATTCGGAGAGGGTCGGCTGACAAGATTGTTTGGTGGTGTGCAAACAGCCTCGAGAAGCTCGAGATCCTGTGCTTCACTTCGTGGTGGACCGAGAGCGGGCTCACCGGCAGCAGGAAGGTCTATCTGCAGCTTTACTTCTCGATTCCAACGCGCCACTTCCAAATCACGGTGGACGACTCGGACGAAGTGTTCACGATCTCGCACATCGTCGGGCCAACTGGCCGTGTGGTGACAGCGTGGGATCTCCACGTCGGCGCCCGGCTACAACTACTCGGACGGTGGACGACGCTCATGCAACCGAGTCTCCTGACGCGCCAGTGGCTCAATCTCCAAGAGAGACAGTTCACGATGATCAAAAGAGAACTCGAGACGGAGCTGCTCAAGTATGAACCCACGAGTGGCCACGTCCGCAAGCCCATGACCGGCCAGATCCAGTGCGCCGACCCACACCGATCCTCGTCTGGTCTGTCGTTGCGAAAGCTACTCACTGACATGGAGACACTCAAGACAAAGCTCGCCAAGTACCGACCGGACGTCGCACGCCGCTTTGTCATCCCCTATGACAACACTGTCGAATGAAAAGTGTATCCATTTCAGCTGTAGCCATCTTGGTCTTACATGGGTACATTTTTCATGCTGGGGGTCAGTATTGAAGAGAGAGAGAGAGACTCAGCTAACAATAGGGATATCTGTGCACCGGGAACCTATTGACCAGGTTTTTATCCCTCTTTCGTGGTCGCTTTCTCGGACTTGTGTGGGCTTTACGAATCAGAAGCACGATGACCATCACGACGCGGTCCAAGCGCGTGTCTATGTTCGGCGCAGCGCCGACGCCGTCGAGCGTCGGACCCGGTGCGTACGCTCCCGAGAAGCTCGTAACTAGCTTCAAGAGCGAGAGTCGGCCGTTGTACTCGGGCTTTGCGACCTCGGACGAGCGAAACCTGAATGCCAACAAGACTACGTCGGCAATCACACCCGGCCCGGGGGCCTACATCGCCACAGCGACGGAAGGGAACTCGGCGGCTCTTTCCAACGTATTCGCAACAAAGGTACAGATTACTTCTAGTGCTTTGGCAAATGCTTATGGCCTCTTACGCACCCTTGTGTGATGGATAGATCTCTCGCTTCGCCCCGAGTGCGCCCGGATCGACGATCTACCGTCCATCCTCGATCCAGGACAACCCAGGACCGGGGGCTTACATAGTGGAACCATCTCCTATCGCGCAAAACGCAAACCAGAGCGAAGATGCAAAGGCGTCTCGCGCCATCGTCGCGCCATTCCTCAAGCCGTCCGTGCCCACGATCCCTCGCAAGGAACAGAGCTACGGCTACGTCAAAGACCCGGTCCGCGGCGAGCTCAAGTTGCAGGCACAGCCCTCGCACATCTACTCGGGCATCGGGCAGGACACCGTTGGTCCTGCCGCGTACATCGCGCACCCGGAAACAATCTGGAACGAGAGGAAGAACGTCGCGCCGTCCATCAAGTCCACTGTCAAGCGTGAGGTCTGGGAAGAGTACAACACACCGCGTCGCGCTGTGCCCGGGCCAGGCCAGTACGATCCTGTGGGCACGCACCGCATCCGAGGCGGGCGTAAGCTCGGCGAGCGGCCTTCAGCCGTGTTCGCGTCTCGTGTACCGCTATTGCCCGACCCGAAGCGTCCTGACCACTACGACGAAGAGCGCGAGCTCGAGATCCTCGCCAAAGAGCAACGGGCCAAGCCGCGACGCCAGGGCAGGAGCAAGCTCGAGGCGTTTGGATCTACCACTGGACGCACTGATATCGTGTCGCAGCTCAACGCACCGTTCAGTTCCCCGACGTTCAAGGCCACGCCAGGTCCAGGCAAGTACGCCGAGCACGCGCCGTCCAACTTCTCGTCGTTCAAAGGTGGCTCGCTGCGTCGTGCGAGCCACCGGACGCGCGGCGCCTCCTACCGCGACGACCAGCAAATCGGTTTCACGAGCGCGACCGAGCGCTACTGCCTGAGCAAGGTCAAGCCCAGCTCTTCGCCTGGGCCAGGCGCCTACAAGAGCGAGACGCCGCGTACAGTCGGCAAGGATGTCAAGGCCAAGCAGACGGTCGGTCGCTTCGGTGTCTTCGGCTCGACCTCGGAGCGCCACGTCTGGGAAAAGCTCGAGACCATGGAGCCCGAGGAGATGACTCCAGGCCCAGGCGCCTACGAGAAGCCCGTGGACACGGCTGGCGGCCACTTCCCCATGCTCGTGAGCTCGGCAGCGTTCAAGTCCTCGTCCTCGCGCTTCGCCAAGCTCGGGAACCCGCACGCTTCTCCTCACGTCCACTGTGTCGGCGACACGACCGCACCGGGTGTAGGCCAGTACAACGCGCGGTTCCCGGAGGTTGGTGATGCTGACTGCGAGCGCGTGGGCTCGCCACCGACGTCGCCAGTGCTTTCGGCGCGCGCACCGTTCCTCTCGACGGCCGAGCGATCGGTGTTTGACCCGAAAGAGGCCAAGTACGTCCCTGGACCCGGTCAGTACGAGGCTGAGAATGAAGTCCTGGGTCAGGCCACGGTCCTCACGCGGTCTCGCGAAGTTCGCACGACGCTCGGCAACGAAGAGCGGTTCCGCGTGCGGCCACGCGTGCCTGCCCATGTGGGGCCTGGAGCCTACGCGATCCCAGGCACGGTAGGCACGAAGAGTTTCAACGTGACCATGGCCCCCAAGCAGTCAAGCAAGCGGTAGGCCACACCTCCCACCGATCTCCAATTTTCAACAGGGTATTATCGGTCTCATTAGCAATTGTCGAGTAAATAGATAAGGCATCTCGGCGCGAGAGCCATGTAATATACACACAGTTCGGATGGAAGAAGGAAGACGATTATGTCGGTTAGGCCTTGCTGCTGCGTCGCGGTGTCGAGTTCTTCTTCCACCGCAAGAACGCGCGGTAGGCAAACTGCAAAAAGTCCTGGATCGTGATGAGCCCATCGTCGTTACCGTCGACGACGTCCATGAGCAGTTGCAGTTCTTCTTGCGTCGCGTAGGCATCTACGAGTACAGAAAACAGTTAAAGACCATTCTCGCCACCAAAGACAACAATCAGAATAAGCCCACTTACCACTGTCCTGCTCAGCGAGCAGCACGACGAAGCTCTCTTCCATCAACACGCCCGTGCCGTTCACGTCCAGCAGGCTAAAGTACAGCCGCAGGGCACTCCACTGAGCCGTCGTGAAGATCTCGAGGTTGTTCTTGGGCAACGTCGAGGGCTTCGGCACGGTGATCGAGATCGGCGGTAGATATTGGATCTCAGCCACGTCTGCTGGTCGCACAATCTCGGTTGCCGGCGTCGACGACGTGCCGACGCTGATGTCGTCGATGCTGCGGCGTTTCTTGGGCGTGATAATGCACGTGGGTCTTGGTGTCGACTCGTGGAAGTGGAGCCCGAGGTATTTCTCGCAGAACCGCACGAAGCCCGGACACAGTCGCAGTCCACTGCCTGTGCTCGCTCGTCGACGCGGCTTGGTCGTTCGTATGTGCACCGTGTGGGGGAGCGGCTGAGGCGGCGTGGGGGTTACGGCTGCTACTGCCGCCGGTGTTTCGCCCTGCGTGCTCGTTCGGTCAAGCGAGCGCCGTTCGTCCTCTCCGACCACGACAGCGAGCTCGCTGCCGACTGCCGACTTCTCCGGGATCACGTTGGACGCGGAGGAAACGGCGGGCGTCGCGATGGATGCGGCCACGTCCAACGTAGCCTGCAGCTGGCGACAGACGACAACGAGCTCGTAAAAGTCCACGGGCAGGAACGGCAGCTGCTCGCCAAGAAACTTGCGCACGGCGTCGAACTCGCTCGCACCGGCAAACTCGACCTCTCGCTGAGCACTACGCGTGTGCTGGCGATACTCGAGCGGCTTGTCGGTGGCGCTTTGCGGTGCCCACGGGATCAACAGCGTCGCGCCCATGTTGTGGTTCGTGTTGCAGTACTCTGGAGCCGAGAAGACCGTGATCACAGGTGCGAGCTTGCTTTCAGCTTCGTCGTCGTGCTCCTCGGCAATGAAATGCTCGCGGAAGCCGTCTTCTTCGAGTTCGTGGGCGCGGATGATGGCTAATAGCCCGTTGCGCGCGAGAAACTCGCGGCAGACTTGCTCGTTGAACGTGTACGAACACCCACGAACGCTGTTGGGCGCGAACGGTTCGTCCTGGCCGTGTGGGTCCTTAGCTGGGTCGGCCCAGAGCAGATCACACAGTGCGCCACTCGGATCGGGCTCCATGAAGCGGTCGATCTTGTCGTTGATCTCGTCAACGCGCTGGATGCTGGGCGAGAGCCCGCCGTGGACCGCGAGGAACGTGCCGCGTGCGGTCTCGACCGTCGCGGCCAGCGGCATGCTCTCGAAGCACTTGATCGTGCGGTTGTAGACGGCGAGCCCGTACTTCTTGAGGCACTCGGCGCGGAAGCCGTAGAACGTGCTGAGCGAGCGGCACTCGTGGTTGCCGCGTAACAGGAAAATGTGCTTTGGGAACCGCAGCTTGTATGCGAGCAGCAGCAGAATGATCTCACAGGACGAGACGCCGCGGTCAACGTAGTCGCCGAGGAAGAGGAACGGGTTCGTCGGCGATGGCGAGCCGTGGACGCGGAAGAGCTCGACCAGGTCGCTGAATTGGCCGTGGAGATCACCGACGACGGTGAACGGCGCACGCAGCTGCACGACGTTGGGCTCGAGCGCCATGGCGTCGGTCGCCTGCTGGAGAATCGCAAGCGCAGCCGCGACCGAGATGGTCTCGCCGCGTTTGAAGACGGCGAGCAGCTCGCTTGGATCGCTCGGCGTCGCGACGTCTTCCTCGACTTGGTTGCTGCCTTGCTCTGGACGCGAGACTGTCGGCACGGGAAGCGTCGAGAAGAACTGCACGACGCTGTTGTCGATGTCTTCGTGCGGCTGCTTCTTGAGCATCTTGCTGAACGTGGCTGTGTCGGTGGACACGCGGCGGTGGTGCTGGCCCTGTTGCTGCTGCTGTTGCTGGAGTTGGTGGGTCACGCTCAGTCGCTTGAGCGGCCCGGCTTCATCCTCGAGGCTTCGCCGCACGCGCACGTGGCCCTTCGCGCGGTGCTTGATGGGCGTGCTGGCCTGTGGAGCTACGGGACTGAGCGGAGGCAGTGCGATCTTGCGGTCGTCGACGTCTTCCTGGTTCGAGTTGCAGCCATTCGCTGGGTCCCCGCTACTGGGCGGCGACTCAAAGTCGAAGGCTCGAGGGCTCTCGAGCTTGCGTGCAATGTCCCGGACGCGCGAGGGCGCCTTGTGGCGCGTGAACTGTGGCTGCGGCGTCGCCGGCTGCGGCACTTTGCGAGTCGAGAGGCCATCATCGTCATCGTCGTCGTCGGGGTCTTCTTGAGGGATCGCGAGCGACGGAAAGGCCTTGTTGGGAGGAGCTGTCGAGGTCTTGGAGATCGTCGGACTCGGCAGCCCGTTGGCCGGGATGGCAGCGAGGAAGGCGTTGAGCTTGCTCATCGTCGGGTCCGAAATGCGAGTCTGCGGCGGCCTCCGTCACGAGCTCAGATCGCTCGCCCAAATCTCTCTCTCTCTCTCTCTTCTCTCTCTCTCCCTTTTCTTCTCTTCGCCAAAATAGATCCAGACGCGCTATTCCGAGCCCGCGTTGCTCGGATCCTCTTCATTAAAAAAAGAGCCGCCTTCACAGATCGAACGTGCGGTCCCCGAGCGAGTCGGCGCGCTGGATCCGGCGGAACGTGAGCACGAGCGGCCGGGGCGAGTAGTGGAGCACCTCGAGTACGTGGCGGAATTTGGCGTTGCGCACGCCCCAGTCGTTGATGCTCAGCAGCCAGTCCCCGGGCTGCACGGGCGGCGTGATGAGCGAGTTGCGTGAGGCCGCGCTGTCGTCGCGCACGGTCGCGACCTCCGGGTACGGCTTGCCCACCCGCTGCTGGAAGCGGATACCGAGCGCTGGCATCTCCTCACGCCAGATCACGTAGCACAGGGAAGCCTCGCTGCGCTCGCGCTGTCGCAGGATCTCGCGACGCGTGGACGAGCCTCGCTCGGAGAAGGATCGGCGGATCTCAGCGGTGCGGCGATCGCGATCGCGCTCTCGCTCTCGCGGCGGCTGGATCGCCTCGCGCGCCTCGATCTCTTCCAGACTCGGCCGGCGGAAGCGCAGGATCGCTGGGCGCACGCCGCTGTCGAGCACTTGCTCGACCTCCTCGAAGCTGAGCTCACTCGCGTGTGTGCTGCAGTCGTTGATGCTCACGAGAAGATCGCCGTCGCGCACGTGCCACATGCCAGGCAGCGAGATATTGGCCGAAGACGCGTCTACGATAAATGGGAAGCCCGTGACAGCGCATGGCGTGAGCGCGAGCGCGTGCTGCTTGTGCTGCCAGAGGAAGACTTCGTACTCCATCGCAAGGCCCGCGACGCTCTCGCGGAGTGTGCTCGTGCTATTGCTGCTCCTGCTGCTGCTTAAACTCGTGGCCAACTGAAAGAGACTAATGTCGGAGTCCGTGAGCGGCGCAGTCGAGTGGGTCACAACTCCGAGCTCCTGCGGCAAATCGCGAACCGAGCATTCACTCGTACTGCTATCGGACCACGTTGAGCCGCTGCGCCGTCGCCCCCAGATGATATACTCCTGGTCATCATCGTAGTTGACGAGATCAGTCGACTCCACTTCGTCTCGTCCAAGACCACTTCGTCGCCGAGGCGGCCACAGTGTCGCATTCTCCAGTCGCCGATCTCGTGCGAGGCTCCTCGTCTCCTCGCCACAGTTCATTCGCCTCCGTCGATGTTGATGCGCCAGCACGTACTTGAGGAAGAACGCCAGGATCGTGCGCGCAGCACGCTCGCGGTCGTAGGTATTGTTCAGAAACCGCCGAACCGATCGCTGCAGCAGCACGGCGCCGCGAAGCTGGCGATCGCGCTGCGCGATGCGCTCCCAGTCAAAGTCTTCGGCAACTCGCACAACTTGCTCGATTTTCTCTTCCGACTCGTCCGTCCAGCGTCTCGCTTGTCGCCGTCGCTGCATCACGAGCAGACTCGCGACGCCACGGTTGCCCACTGCGCTGTCGTGCTCCAGCTGCTCGGAATGGCAAGTTGCCACGAGCTGAGACCCACCGCAATAGCCCATCGCGCACCCGTCCGTCAGGCTCTTTTGCAGCAGACCCACGGACCTAAGCGAATCGCGACGGAACCCACTGTATCATTTCGACCGAACTGGCCGGGCGTGGATCCTAAAGAGGCGCATATCCTGGCTCTTCTACGGAAAAGCGACTGCCGGCCGTGGCTGCTGGCGAGTTCTTGGCACATCCGACTCGGAGGCGTCACGTGCGACGCGTCGTCGTGGCTACACTTTCTTGCAAATCCAAATTGGAAATTGCCAACTGGGAGATCGCAGCCATCGAGCGACGGCCGAGCAAACAGAACAACAACAAAAAATCAAATGCGAACGCAACGGAAAAGAAATCGCGCTGTGAGCCTCGAGCGTTGCGTCTTGAGACGCCGTTGAGCGCCAGCGAGAGAGGGCCAGTCGGCGAAACAGACCACCCCCGTCCAAAAAGAGCTGCTCGCCACAAATGGTGCATAGCCGGAACCCGGGATCTTGTTCGAAACGAGGTGGCCCACACAATGTTGCATGATGTGGACCACTTTACACGCTATATCAGTGCATTTCCAGTCGCGCAAGCAGAAGAGCTCTTCACGAGGTCTCTGCTGAAGGACAAGTTTCCCTCTCCCCAATGCAAACAGCGAGCGAGACAGAGCTCACTGAGAGGCCTCTCGCTCTCTCTCTCTCATTTTTTTTCTTTCTTGGTTTTCTCTAATGTTTGCCCTTGGCGTTTGGTCGTTCGCTGGGACATTCTGCCAGGTTGTCTCGTCAGCCCTCGGTTTCTCGCTAAGGCAGACCATCTGACTCGCAGCTGAGCGAATGATCGACGTTGTGGGGCTCTTTTTTCATCGTCTTCGATTGAATGTAGTCTACAGAATGCATCTAAGGCAGTGGCGGTCTCTCTATGTCTATGCGAACCAGGCCGCGACGGCGACGTAGTCCTGGATGAGCTCGTGGAGGATGAGGTCGAACTCGGGCATGTACATCATGAGAAAGTAGGTGGTCGTCATGGTCGTGATGCCCGAGACGTAGTGCCAGCGCTGGTGCCACTTGTCGTAGCGCGCGCCGCCGGGCAGGCCGCAGTAGAGCCACGTGAAGCAGCAGAGCACGCCCTGCACGAGCTTGATCGCGAGGATGCCGTACCACTCGTTCTTGATCGTGTGCATGGCAAAGAACACGAACACGAGCGCGAGCGTCGAGCTGATGAGCGCGTCCACGAGCAAGTACTTCGTCTCCTTGGAGCGGTGGAACATGCTCGAGGCCACGGCCGCGCCGAACTGGAAAAGCGCGCAAAAGTACTGGCCGCACGAGAACGAGAGCAGCGCCGCGAGCGCGTAGACGGCGTTCGAGAACATGAGCCCGTCCTGCCACTCGCGCTTGTGGTGGTGGTGGTGGCTCTTCATCTTGCGCACGGGCCCGTGGCTCGCGACGGGCGGCAGCTTGCGCAGCGCGCAGGCCGCGTCGCTGTCGCTCGAGGCGCTCAGCCGCGCGCGCAGGAGCTCGATGCCGCAGAGACACATGATCGGAAGAGAGAAGGAGAGGAACGAGTGTCGTCGGCTGGGGAACTTGGGAGATGGCGGCCGTCGATCACCCGAGGGGGATTGGATCCCGCGGCTCTGACGAGGTGAGCTGCTGGCAGCTGGCCACTTGCCCCGGCTAGAATCGAATGGCTTCCTGAGTCGTTTGAAACGGATACTTTGACTAATCGACCAGTACGAAGTGCTGTAATGGGGAACTGATGGAGAGGTCGATAGAGTGCATATCGTACTTGTCCGATAGAAAGAGAATTGTGACATGTGGCAGAGGATGCCCAAACCCTCGGTATGGTTCAACGTGGTCTGATAGAATACGGTTTAAACGCGTTGTAACCCGGTTGGGCGGTCTGAATCTCGGGCGCGAAAATTCGACCAGCGATGCGATGACGCACTGGCATCACGCATTCACCGACTCAAACTGACTGATGACTGTCTTCGCGGTGCCTCCGGAGCAGGCATCAACCTGCACCACCACAGGTTCAAGCGAGTTTCCCAGGGCTGAAGAAAGAGACCAAGACCGGTCAGAACGCCCTGGGTCCTGTGATACTGTATCTGAGACCGAAAATACTGACGACTCCCAGATCTTCTTCTTCTTCTGGCCAGAGGCCTGTCGTCAAAACAACGCCTCTGCAAGTGCTTGTTCCCACCACCCAGCGACCGGCCCCCTCCCCCCCCCATCAATCGCAAGCGGCTTTGGGTTGAGAGGAATCAACCCACGCAGCTAAAAATCCACTAGGCGACCATGTGCGGAACTGGCTTTGATTACTACCGGTGGTCGTGACGATCGACGACCTCGCTCGGGAAGACGTGCTGAGAGAAACCTGACGAAGAGACACAGCGAGTCCCTGTCGTGTAGCCATCTCGTCTGAGAAAGTTGGGGCGCGGCCGATCCAACTCGGCCCGACGACCTCGACGAAAGCAATCAACCCACGACCAAGTGGGTGGATTGTGCCGCCACGAGAGACCCGCTGTGCCCGCGAGTCGTTGCGTCGCTGTTGGAGCTTCTCCACATACAAGCGCTCCATTTGCCACGAGCATTTTCCAACCATGGCGCTGATTGTATCATCCGACCTTCACTCTCTGCCGTCTATATCCGTAGTATACCTATCTCTCATATCTGAAAATGTAACTGATTAGTCTCTTTTTCGTCTATTTTGGATATTGAACAACCTCATTTGTCTAGATGTGATGGATCGGTAAAGAGCTCCTCGTGGCCGAGCCCGGCTCCAATCCCCATCGACCACACACCCGAATTGGCACCATGGCCTCCGCGACGCCCCCGCCCGCCCCGACGACCGCCGCCGGCACCGAACTGCTGCCGGGATTCTCCGCGCTCCACATCAGCGCGGCGCCCGCGCCCGCGAGCGCGCCGTCCGCGGCCGAAATCGACGCCAAGATCGCCAAGATCGCGCAAATCGCCGGCGGCGCGCTGGCCCCCGAGACCGAGCAGCGCCTGCGCGCGCTCTTTGCCGCCAAGGCGACGCCCGTGGCCTACGACGGCTTTGAGCCGTCGGGCCGCGTGACGCTCGCTGGCGGTCTGCTGCGCGCGCTCAACGCCAAGCGCCTGCTCGAGGCCGGATGCCAGGTCAAGTTCTGGGTCGCTGACTGGCACGCGCTGCTCAACAACAAGTTTGGCGGCGACCTCAAGAAGATCCAGAACGTCAGCGCGTACATGATCGAAGTGTGGAAGGCGCTCGGTCTCGACGTCGAGTCGCAGCCGAACTTGGAGATCCACTTGGCCTCGACCGAGATCGCGCGCCACTCGAGCGCGTACTGGTCGCGCGTGCTCGACATTGCCGGTCGCTTCTCGGTTGAGCGTGTCCAGCAGTGCGCGCCGATCATGGGCCGCAACGTTGACGACCCAACGGGCAACACGAACCGCATTATGTACCCGCTCATGCAGGTCGCCGATGGGTTCCTGCTCGATGCCGACATTTACCAGTTGGGTACGGACCAGGAGTCGGGCAATGAGCTCGTGCAAGAGTACATCAGCCTCAAGGACGACCTCAAGGCCTCCAAGGCCAACACGGCGTTTGTGTCGCACCCAGTGCTCTTCGGTCTCAAGCAGGAGCAGCTCAAGATGAGCACGACCGATCCCGAGTCAGCGATTTACGTGGATGACACGCCCGCCGAGCTCAACACCAAGGTCAAGAAGGCGTACTGCCCGCCGGGCGACATCAACCAGAACCCGATTCTTCAGTACATGAAGCTGATCGTGTTCCCGTTCAACGAGGCCACGGGCATCACGCTCGAGCGCAGCGAGAAGAATGGCGGCAACCTCACGTTTGCGACGTACGAGGAACTCGAGGCCGCGTACGTGGCCGAGCAGGTCCACCCTGCCGATCTCAAGCCGTGCCTCGTCAAGTACTTGAACGAGCTGCTCGAGCCTGTGCGCCAGCACTTTGCGGTCGGTGAGCAGAAGAAGCCGTGGACCAACATCAAGAAGATGAAGGTCTCGCCGATCCCAGATGGTGACAAGCTTGTGACGCTGTCGATCCCGGCGTACCCGGAGACGGAGCAGCGCGAGTGGAAGCCCTCGACGCTCTCCAACGAAGAGCGTTACAATGTGAGCCGCATCGTCGGCGAGGAGTGCATCCAGGAGAGCGAGCTCAGCGCGCTGCTCGAGAAGAAGATCAACCCAGTGTGCTACGACGGTTTCGAGCCGTCGGGCCGCATGCACATCGCCCAGGGCGTGCTGCGCACAGTGAACGTGAACCGCCTCACGTCGGCAGGTGCGGTGTTCCGCTTCTGGGTTGCTGACTGGTTCGCCATGCTGAACAGCAAGATGGGTGGCGACCTCGAGAAGATCCGCACGGTCGGTCGCTACATGGTCGAGATCTGGAAGTCGACGGGCATGGACATGACCAACGTCCAGTTCCTCTGGGCCTCGGACGAGATCATCGCCAACGGCGCTTTCTACTGGCTGCGTGTCATGGACATTGCGCGTCGCACGACCATCGCACGTACGGTCAAGTGCTGCACGATCATGGGCCGCAAGGAAGCCACGGGCATGCCGGCGGCGCAGATCATGTACCCGCTCATGCAGTGCTCGGACATCTTCTTCCTCAAGGCCGACATCTGTCAGCTCGGTATGGACCAGCGCAAGATCAACATGCTCGCGCGTGATTACTGTGACCTCATCAAGGCCAAGTTCAAGCCGATCATCATCAGCCACCACATGCTCATGGGTCTCAAGAAAGGCCAGGAGAAGATGTCCAAGAGTGACCCCGAGTCGGCCATCTTCATGGAAGACGCGGCGGAAGACGTCTCGCGCAAGATCGAGAAGGCCTTCTGTCCCGAGGGCGTGGTCGAGGCCAACCCGATCCTCGACTACATGAAGCACATCATCTTCCCACGCTTCGTGGAGCAAGGCGTCGTCATCAAGCTCGCGGCCGGCGGCGAGAAGACGTTCAAGAGCTACGAAGAGCTCGAGCCGGCGTACGTGGCCAAGGAAGTGAACCCGACCGACCTCAAGGCCTCGCTCGCGATCCACCTCAACGAGTACGCCTTGTCTGGTTGTCTTTCGGTCACTCAACACTATACTAACCCTTGTGCTTTCTTACAGACTCCTCGAGCCAGTGCGCGAGCACTTCTCCAAGGGCGAGGCCAAGGAGCTGCTGGCCAAGGTGCGCTCGTTCCGCATCACGAGATAAGTCGGTCGCGTCTAGAGACCAGACCTGTTAGCGACGACCCGTCGAGAAATGGATATCCACGTCTGCACGTCATGTTTACCTTTTTCCCATTGTCTTCCTAGTCATCGTAAGCAAAGCGAAAGAGCGAGGCCGTCGACTTTGGCGATCCCACTCGGCAAAGCGCCCAGGAACAAGTGTCCTATCGCCATCTACAGGCCTTTACTCACGTGCAGTGTCGCTCGATCCATCGTTGCGTAAACGAGACTCGACATAATACTACGTATGAGTCGCATGGTTGCGCCAAGCAAACTCGAAGGCAGTCGCGAGTCTCGACGGTCTCACGATGCGCGGTGGCTGTGGTGGAAGGCAGCGATGAATCAGATGCCGCGCATCTTCCACGTCACGATGGACAAGACAGATTGCGAATCGGCGGATATTCGTCCAGCGAGGAGACCTTCCAGGACCGTCAGCCACTTTCCCATTCCTTCGTCCAGAGCCCTTCGCACGTCAAACACGCCATGAGCTCGCTCGTGTTTGTGTACGGCACGCTCAAGCGCGACTTTATCAACTACGACTTCTACCTCAAGCCCGCCACGGCTCTGAGCAAGGCCTCGTTCCTCGCGTCGGCCGCGACGGCCAAGCCCGAGTTCTGCCTCGTGCTCAGTCGCAGACACAACATCCCGTGCCTCTACCGCCCGCAGCACCCTTCCGACAAAGGGTACAGCGTCCACGGCGAGCTCTTCCGCGTGGACAAGGACGTGCTGCGAGCACTCGACTTGCTCGAAGGCATCGACTCGGGCAGCTACTACCGTGAAGAGATCGAGGTCGTGTTGACCGAAGACAGTGCCGACGGCCAGCTCAAGGCCGGCGAGACTGTGACGGCCTTCATCTACCTCAAGGTGTACCACGAAAAGTTTGTCGGTCTCCAGAAAGTGCCGTCGTACTCGCGCGAGCTCCACGCGACGAGCCGTCTCTACGACGGCACGCCCACGCTCCAGATCCTCTCGCAAATCTACGGCCAAGATATCACGGACCAGGTTCAGCAGAAGATCGACGAAGGCCTCAGCTACGACGAGGCCTGGAAGGCGGTCGTGGGGTAGTAACAACGTTTGGAGAAAAACAGTGGAGCTTGCATTTTTTAAATAAGGTCAAGTCTTTTTGAGCAAAGTCATCTTGGTCGATGCGAAGTATTCACACTGAGACGACAATGACCGTGATATCGTCCGAGCTGCCGATCTCACGGGCCTCGTCGGCGATGGCCTCGGCCGCCGTCTGCTCGTCGCCGCCGTCCACGAGCTCCTGTTGCGCGAGGTTCATGGCGCGCTGGTTGCTCATGACGGACCAGACGCCGTCGGTCGCGAGGATGATGGTGGTGCGTCCCACGAGCAGCTCGGCCTCGCGGATCTCGGGCGTCGGGATGACCCAGCCGGCCATGCTCGCGCCCTTCATGTCCAGGTCGCCGAACGACCGGAAGGGCTCAAGGATCCCGGCGATGCGGTTGTGGCGAATGAACGCGCCGGCCTCGAGCACACGAAGCTTCTCGTTGCGGTTCGAGATCGAGTGGTCCTCCGAGAGCGAGACTACGGGCGTCTTGGACCGGTCGTCGTTGCAGTGCCAGCTACCCGAGCGCAGCCGCTCACGGCGACTGCCACGCTTCTCGGGGCCTTCACGCGCGATCGCACGGCAGTCGCCGCAGTTGAGCACCATGCGCTGGTAGCGCTGCGCGACTTTGCTCCAGTAAAACACGACGGCGTTGAAGCACGCGCCGCTGTCGTCGCGGCGGCGATTCGCGATCGCGAGGAACGTTCGGTCGAGTTCTTCGATGGCCACTTGGATCTGCTTCTTGTTTTCAAAGCCGCTCTTCTTGTACACGTCTTCGAGCGTCTTGACGAGCTTGTCGACGAGATAGTCGGCGGCCTTGTTGCCTCCGTGGCCGTCCATGACCGCGAGCACGTGGAAGCCGTCGCCGCGGTGGACGACCAGGCGGTCTTCGTTCGCGTGGCCCGTGTTGCCTTCGCTCGTCGTGTGGCCGACGCCGCGCAGCTTGGGCGGCGGCAGCGCGACCGGCTCTTCTTCCAGCGCCTTCTCGAGCGCCTCGTCGCCCTCGTCGGCCGTGTCGTCCTTGAGCGCTTCGGCTTGGCGCCGCTGCTCGTCGAGATCGATGTCCTTGGAGAGCGAGCGCGGCAGCAGTCCGCGCCGCTGGCTCACGGGCTCGTCGTGCTCGGGGCGGCCCATTTTCGTCGGGAAGCCACGGCGCTGCTGGTTGCGAAGTGATGCCGCCGCGCTCTCTCGCACTTCGCGCCGCAGTCAGCTGGCCAAGCGGCTCGTCGCGCGCGGTGAACGGGGCCAGTATTACGGGCGGAAGAGAAGTCGGTCCCGTTGGCCAATCATTGCCGTGAGATATGAGATCTCGAGCAGCTCCGTGTTCTATGTTAGTACACTTTCCCCTGGAATAGGTCCTATAATAGGACGAAAGCCACTAGTTGAACGAGAAAGGACGGCCAGTCACGTGCGACAGCTCTCGGGGAGGAGCTCTTTTTCTCGTTGTCTTGCGCCTTCCTGATCGACCAGACCATGTGGCTGCGTCGTGCGCTGCGCCACGCGCCGTGTCGCCGCGCGTTCTCGGACCTCGCGGACGTCTCGGTGCTGCCGCTCTTCGCGTCCGACGCCGTGCGCGATGCCATCCAGCGCGGCCTCCAGCACGACGGCTTCGCGGTCATCGAGGGCTTTGCCGGCGCCGACGTCGCGCGCCAGATGCGAGGTGCGCAACTCAGTTTCAACTAGAGTTCAACGCGTGCATGTGGACGAATTGTGTGTCAACGTATGTAGAGGAGGCCCAGCGGCTGTATGAGGACGGATACATGTTCCCGAGCAAGTCGAGCGACGACCAGGGCAACGACGTGGTCAAGCCCAACGTGTTCGCGACCGAGCTGGACGGCAACGAGTGGGACCTCGCGCCGACGCTACTCGACTACACGCGCAGCGTCGTGCTGCAGGCGCCCATCGTGCTGGATTTCATGTTCCCGCACCTCAAGATGAACCGCCGCACGTACGGCACCAAGCTCGCTGTGAGTCTCGGCGAAGGCTCCAAGTGTATGTGCTGGGAAGAGGTGCTCTGTGTTGGTTGCTGGAGGGCTGATGAAAGATGGTGATTGTGGATTTGTAGACCCCAAGCACTGCGACAACGTTGGCCTGCCCGACCAGCGCAAGGTCACGATGGTGTACTATCTGAACCCGCACTGGGAGGAATCCCACGGCGGCCAGCTGCGGATCTTCGGTCGAGACGGCGTGGTCGTCGTGCCGCCCGTGGCTGACACGCTCGCTGTGTTCTGGAGTGACCAGGTCGTCCACGACGTGCTGCCCACGCTGACAGACGTCTCGGCCAAGGACAAGCGCCGGTACGCGCTCACGCTCTGGCTCGTGTCCGACAACGTACGTGAGATCGTGAACCCGGATGACCCGCTCTTCGCCGTGCGCGAGAAGCACTACTACGACTAGGCAGAGTTGGAAACTGTTCTCGATGGATTAACATGGCTCGTCACGTTGGTATAATAGTGTTCTCACTGAATGCACAAGGCTAACGGTGTTCCTCATAGGTATTTATGCGATCAAGTCCTCAGCTTACTTCCGAGAGTCTCCTCCAAACCTTGCTCGCTGATGGTCTCAACTCGGGATTGAATTGCAGACACTCGTCTACGACCCCCTGGATTTCTGGAGGACACTCACTCGAGAGAGTCGGTCTCAGCTGACCACTGCTCACGAGAAGAATGAGGTTGGCGTTCTTAAACGCGTTGTTCTCGTGGCTCCCACCAGTATCGTCGACGCCTTCGTACGGATGGCGGCACCTGTCCATCTCGACGAGCAGCACGCCGAACGAGTACATGTCGGCCTTCTCGCTGTAGCGCTCGCCGCGTAAGACTTCCGGAGCGATCCACGCGACCGTGCCGATCTCGCTTGTCATGGTCTCGTTCTCTTGCACTTCGCGGCTGATGCCGAAGTCGCTCAGCTTGGTGAGTCCGTCACGGCCAAGCATCACGTTGCGGGCCTTGAGATCGCGATGCAGCACGGGTTTCTCGAGTGAATGCAAGTACGCGACTGCCTCAGCGATGTCTGCAGCCATGGTCGCTTTGCCTGGCAGGTTCGAGGACGTCCATGGAGAAGACCAAGATGACGGCAAGGGCCCTGGCTGAGTACGGAGCGTCGTGTAAAGATCGCCACCAGCCATGTACTCGGTAATGACCGACAGATCGCGAAGACTCGTCCAGCTGACACCAATGAACTCGACGATCTTTCGGTGTTTGAGGCTTGCGCAAAGTCGGATTTCGTCCATGAAGCGAGAGACCGCAGCGTCGTCGCGCAAAGCCGTCGGTAGCATTCGCTTGATAGCGATATCGCGTCCGGAGAAAACGCCGCGGTGGATCACGCCGAAGCCTCCGGTCGCGATCTTGACGCCCATTGTGACGCTGTCGAACGGAATCCGATAAGAAGCCAACGCTTCATCATTGCGAACGTCATTAGCCATGTAGATAGGCACATCTTGACTGCTGTCCGGTTGTGTCGCCGATGCATGTGATCCGCTTGGAGTGGGCGTCTCCAACGATGCGAATGTCGGACTCTTGTCGCCAGTTGTTGTGTGCTTTCTGAGGACTCGGTAACCAATGGAAGCGATTAGTACCACTGAAACCGAGCCGATGACCAAAGCGAGAACGAGCCACTTGCTGCTGGAGACAGATGATGTTACGGTTTTGTCTTGCGATGCGGACGAATCACTAGATGGAGTTGACGTGTTGGGGGAGGTACTCGTTGGCTTCTTCGACGACGAGGTATCGTTTCCGTCAGACTTCGCTACTGGTGTGGATTGTTTGTTTGCCTTCGAACCCTCTGTTGGCTCCTCGTCGATGGCACCTTCTTCATTTTTCGGCCCTGGTGATGCTGTGGAGATTCTGTCGCGAGGTGAGATCGTCGAGGCGGGCGCGCGAGTGAGAATAACTTCAGGGTCTTCCGGATCGCCGACTTCTCCCTCGAGCGACGTCGAAGACCCCGTCGAGCCTACAGGAATTGGGGTAGACTCGTTGTTCTTTGTTGGCATCGGGGGGAGAGGTGGGCTTGGCGTAATCGCACCATGATACTCAGCTTCGAATCGACCATCTAGAGAGAGATCACGATCAGATTGAACCAATAGACACCGAATCATTGACACCAACGCACCACTAATTACACAAACACTTTGACCGTGGACCTCCGCGACGCGTGCGGTCAAGTCTGAGCATGCGGTCTGTTTGATAACTGCGTTGAAGGTCACGAGAAGGGAGATTGTCGCCAAATCTGACTCTCGAATCTCAAACTCAGTGAGTTCCGAGCTGCCCATGTCTCTGCAGCAATCGATTTGTCAGTCATGTTCGGTGTGGATCCACGTCAGAGACAGATAGACAACTCACAAGATGGAGAGACTCTGAGGCCACTTGACGCCTCGTACGATCGATAGCTTGGGTAATCGTCTTCATACGCAAGAAGGGTCAGGTTTAGAACAAGGTAACAGCAATCTGTCGTAGGTTGAGTCGCAACTCACAGCGTGATGAGGGAGTCAATGAACGACATCTTTTCTAACGTCTCAATGGGGTTCCCGCTTAAGTCTCTGGATGAAACGGATCCTCGTCAGCGAGGAAACTAGTCGTACAGTTGGGTGGCCACATACAGGTAAATAAGACTCTCCGGGAAGCTGGAGTCGGGCGAAGTGATCTTGTTGTTAACCAACGTTCTAATGAAGGACAACTCGTTAGCTCATTTGTCCAGACGACATCATGAAAGAGAAGGAGAATCACACAATGAAGTCAATTGTGATGGCCAGGAGGCATTCTTGATCGAGTCGATGTCTGTGCTTTGGATCGTTCTGTATGCACCGATTGCACTGTAAGATTGAGTTTATTGGTGGAAGAGCTTGGCCAACGGCGCTTACATGTTCGTTGAAGACTCGGAGAAAGTAAATTCATCAATCGCAGCGAGAGTTCCACCCGCGATGCTCCTGCGTGAATCTCTCCACCGTTAGCATGCAGTTTATTCACGAACGAGATTCAACTCCGTACAAAATTTGGAGATTTGTCGAGTTGGTGAAGTTGAGATTCGTCGACAGTGTACACGAATCCAGGATCCTGACGAAACAAAAGCATTAGTGGCCTGCCTCTGTCTTCACCGCACTTGATTTGAACTCACAGTGATCTCGCCCATGAAGGCACGCGCTCAACGCGTCCAATCTTCCGGCTTGTGATGCGGAGTCTCGTGACCGGCGCGAGAGGGTTAGCCGAACCTGTGCGCTCTCCATCGATGACGTCGACGCGGCAGTCCGGTGATACGATCCACGCTGTGTTCGCGCGGAGTGGGGTGCCGGGAATCAGCACGGCGGACGTGAGCGTCTCGACTAGTGGTGGCTCGGCTCGCGTAGTCGCACAGGGCACGGCTTGTGCGACGGACGCAGCGACTACGAGCCAAATCCCGACTAACGAGAGCTGCATCATGATAAAGGAGGACAATCGGAGACTGAATCACGCGGAGGAGAGATGGCCACGGTGGCGACGGAGCCAAACAATCCAGTGAGACGCCATCTCGTTGGAAGGAGTTTGACAAGCAAACATAAAAAGGACGGATAGCGTCGAATTTCTCGTGGATTTATGCCACCTTCGACTCGCCGTTGAGCACTCTTCGCGTCCTTTGTCAGTGGAGTCTCTTCTGCAGAATTCCGTCCCGTGGCTTTGGCCGAGCATTTCCATCCATTCACACTGCCGCAGGCGAGACCAACTTGATTCAATCGTGGTGACGTGGCGGCCCCAACCCCACAAACTTCCTCCTCGAATCCTTGAAGAGGAGAGATCTCTCATGAGTGACTTCTCTCCGGCTTTCGCGCGAGCGACGATCCAGTTTCTCCCCGACATCCTGCTCTCGACGGTCTCACTCGGCAGACATCGACCTCTACAAACTCCTGGCAATGACTAAGATACTGGTCCAAGTGCTGGTCTTGCTCTCGCTAGTCGCTGTCGCACTTGCTGCACCATGTGCGAGGACGCGCGCCGAACCACCGTCCGTGACCACCTTGATGGCCTCGCTGGAGAGCCCGGAGACCGACGCGTGGATCGTCTCGCCCGACTGTAGTATCCAGGAGCTGTCGCTGCAGCAAACCAGTGACGGGCTTACGCTGACCAGTGATGTCAACTACGAACGCGTCGTGAGCGTGCCGAGCAAGACGCAGCTATTGTACGTGAGGTGAGAAGTGGGGATGAATTAGGTTCTCACTGCGATAGTCATCTTTAGCACGGCATCGCTGTCACTTACAGGGGCCGACTTGTCGTCAGCAAAGGCGCTTGAGAAAGCGTGCGTTCAGAGACACGGGGCTGAGTTCAACGACTTGCTAACTAATTTGATTTCACGTGGCAGGTACTTCACCGGCAATCCTTCAATTCAGGTCGACGCGATCAAACTGCCAAGCACACTGAGCTATCTGTACGTGCTGTCATCTTGTCATGAACGAACTGAACAAGCTCATAACGCAGCAATCCGCGTAGACAAATGACGAATGACGGACTCTCGTCGCTCAAGAGCGCGCAGTGGCCAGCAGGACTTAAGTCCTTGTAGGGCGAGACCGTTTTGTCGTACGGGCTGAAATTTTGTTCTGACTGTTTCGCTGCCAGGGTTTTGTCATCCAACAAACTCAAAGCAGTGGATTTCGCCATCCCAAGCGGGCTGCAGTTGCTGTGCGTGTGCTTCATGATGCGTTGACACCGGGATCTCACCCCATGGACTGTCCACAGCGATCTCCGTGCAAATCCCATTACAAAGTTTGATCGAGTGGCGCTTCCTGATACCCTCACAAAGCTGTATGTCGACACCTCAGAATATTCGTATCACCGTCACACTCACAGAATGCGTTTGGTAGAGACATTGGTTCTACCTCAATCACGGTCTTTCGCGGAATTCAACTGCCTGCATCACTCAAGACATTGTAAGGATTCGTTTTGCTTGGGATCTCCTCTCGCATACAACACGAGGTCTTAATCGGTTTATCAGATCTCTCGATCAGGTCCGGATCGGTTACCTAGATCTTCGAGCCTCCGATTTTGCCCGATTCGAGACACTGACTGCTCAGAACCGAGACAAAAACACTGTGGTGTCGTCGTCGTGTGATCCCAGTGGACGATTGGAGGTCGTCAACTACATGACAGTATGCGTGGTCAGCGGTGAGGGCAGAATCCAATTTGAAATTGAAGATCTTGTCATCGCTGACGTCTTTGTTCAGACGACCGCTTTGAGCAACTTTACGGATACGGATCATCAAACGGAATCTCCACTCCCCAGAATCCGACTCTTGCTCCTGCTCCTTCACCCACGCCCCAAGAAGTCAGCGGCATTTCTCCGACCGGACAAGAAGCGACTCCAAAGCCAACAACGGCGAAACCATCGAGTAACGCCATTGCAACCTCTAGCTCGGAAGCATCTAGTACGACTGCTTCGTTAGGATCTTCTGGATCCAAAGACTCAAGTGAGGCACCGAAGAAGAGAGATAACACCACCACTGCAGACTTGGGTCATGGATCGATTGGCACTACGTCGAATGAAGATGACTCGGAGGATGCACGACGAGCAGGTCGAGCAGCGTCTCCCAGTTTACCTTCCGATGGCACAGATTCAAACGCGCCAACAACCTCGTCGCTATCTGACAATCCACTTCTGTTGGTCGTAGTGATCGTTGGAGGTCTGGTCGTATTTGGCGTGATCGTGATTAGCTGTCGAGTGCACATCGCTCGCAAGCAAAAACTTAAACTTGCTCACTACGCTGAGCTGTCTGCCGTACAAACGCCCGACACGACGTCATCAGGCTTTCGCACTTCGAGCGACGCGGCGTTGTTCAGCGATAAAGCCCTCCTTAGATTCTACATCGACACAAACAGCATAAAAATCGGTTCCAAAATCGCACGCGGCGGCCACGGGGAGATCTTTCGAGGCGTGTACGTGGGCCGCGACGTCGCAATCAAGCAGCTTGCCCCTGGGTCCTGGCGAGACGAGCAGCTGCGAGGGAATTTGGAGAACGAGATCCGATTGAGTGCGCGATTGGAACACCCGCGAATCGTGTGCTTCATTGGTGTGACGAAGAACAGTCGGAATGAACTGTCTGTCATACTTGAGTTTATGGCCGGCGGAGATCTCCACAGCTTGCTTCGCGCAAATGCCGACAGTGTATCGAACGGCTGGCTTGGCGCCTGGACAATGTCGATGAGCACGAGCAAGGCATCTATTGCTAAGGATGTGGCCGAGGCGTTGACGTACTTGCACTCGTTCAACACGCCTGTGCTACACCGCGACGTCAAGGCTCGAAATGTGCTGCTCGATAAACGCGGCAACGCCAAGCTTGGCGACTTCGGCGTGAGTCGCGAACTGCAAGTGGACGAGACGATGACAGCCGAGATCGGCACCACCGCGTGGATTGCACCCGAGGTGCTCCGTGGCGAGCGATACGGCGAGAAAGCCGACGTGTACTCGTTTGGTGTATTGCTCGTGGAGATGGACGCCTGCCGCCACCCGTTCACTGGGCGTTTCGAGTTGGATGAGCCCTCGGCAACGGCAGCGAAGGCAGAGATGGTCGTGGCCGTGAGTACTGGCTTGTGGCGACCTTCTGTTAGTTCTTGTTGTCCTCCAAGTATTCGAGAGTTGGCTGAGGCGTGTCTAGAGCTAGATGCAAACACGAGACCCACGGCCATGGAACTTTTCTACGCACTGCGTCAGCTTGAAAACTCGCGCAGGTGACAAGTTGACTCCGAACACTAGGTTTTGCAGGAGAACAGATCCACCGAGCTCGGTATGAGGTTACGGGTTGGTCGCATCATTGATCCGAAATGGATTTTGCCGAGTTTTCGTCAGCATCTCATGCCACCTAGAAAGAACGATTGAGTGGAGAGCCAAGTTACCATCGTGGCTTCACGCTGTCACCAACTTCGTCAACAACGAAATCATGGTCGCACTACGGTGGCTCTAACGTAACAATACGAAAAGTAATTGTTGCTTCACACAAACGACCCACAAGACAGTCTTTGGTCGCCTTCACGATCCTTGCTTCGATGGTGTGGTTACATACAAGAGATGAATCTCTACGATAGTCTTCCTTCGGGAGCCATAACGCGAGATCAACCCACGACGGCCTTCCACGCGTCTGCAAACTCGACGCCGTCGTCAATCCGCTTCTGCACGGCGTCGGTCACGTCCTTGCCGTAAATGCACTCGAGGATGCTCAATTTAGGCGTGCGGAAGCGCGACTTGTACGCGACATGGTGCTCAGCCGTGTACGAAGGCACGTTCGGCAACGGCACGAGGTCGTCGCTGAACACTTTCAAGTAGATCTGCGCGCGGATCGTCTCGCCGGCCTTGAAGTCGTCGCTGGGACCGTCGCTCGTGAGCTTGACGGCGATCTCTTCGCGGTAGTAACTCGCCTCATCGACGCCCTCGAGGATGTCGAGCGCACGCAGCGCGTCCTTGTCGACGCGGAAGAGCTCTCCTGGCACGCTGTAGCCCTGCTCGACGCCCGGCTGCGGGCGGTAGAGACACGGCACCTGGCGGTCTTTGCGCAGCACGAGGCAGAAGGCCTCGTCGGCCGTGACGGCCTCGGCGAGGAACTCGGCCTTGCCGAAGGCCACGGACGGCCGCAGGTAGTCCTCGTAGTTAAGGAAGCCGCGCTTGAGCGTGCCGTAGACAAACACGAGCGTGTCGAGAGGCAGCACTGGAGTCGTCATTATGAGAGGAGGGGAACGTGGAGCTGCTCAGGAGGTGGATTTGTCACTATTCTTGAAAGGCACTATAACGAGGGATTTATTGTAAATGGCTGGAGAGGTCTTCTATTTCAATGGTGTACAGTACACCAAATGGGTTCATTGGGCCGTGAGGTTTTGAGGTTTTATGCGTTTTTGAGAACCGGGGCTCATCCACAGGGGACACAAAGGGCAATTGGGGACGCCGAGGACACTCGCGGGCTCACATGGAGGACGACGACTTTGGCGGCCGCGTGACGCCGACGCGCGAGCCCGACGCGCGCGCAGCCGACGGTGAGTGTCTGCGCCGTGGAAAGAGCTTTCGATGCGTGGCGCTCGCGGCGTCTAACTCGCTCTGTGGCCTCCAAGACGTCGCCGACAAGACCGTGACCGAGTGCGTGGACGTGTACTTGCTCGCGCCCGAAGAAGACCGCGAGATCGAGCTCAAGGACTTCACGATCATGAAGCCCAAGAACAACAAGATGCACCGTCTCGTGCGCTACTACCCGCGCTGCGAGATCTCGTACCGCGCCGTGCCGCCGCCGCCGCCCGAGGAGCGCGTCATCAACTCGCCCAATGGCACCAACACGACGACCATCACGACGACCCACCGCCACAACGGAGGCTTTAGCAACCCGGGCCGTAATGCGGAGGTTGCGCGTCTCAAGCGCCGTTTGCTCAAGGAGTATTACGCGTCCATTAAGAAAGACCCGGCTTTCCTCTCGATCGACGATGAATCGATGGACGCGAGAGCGTACTCGAGCAACTCGCTCGGTATCCGCTCGACGTACCGACGGCCTGCGTCGCCGGCGAGCTGGGGGCCAAGCGATGGCGCCGCGTCGCCGCCGCCGCTGTCCATGTTCCCACGGTATCGCCGCACGCCTGTGGGTGATGAAGACGACGTGCCACTCACGTCGGAGCTCGCGCCCAAGCTCTCGTGGAAGGCGCGTATTAACTACATCTCGTCGCTGTGGCCCGAGATCGCGCCTGTGGACGACGACGAGGATATCATGGATTACTACGGACTTGAGGTACAGATCATCTCGGAGGAAGAGCGGAAGAGAGAGTTAGCCGAAGCGAACGGAGAGACGGAAGCTAAGGCGAATGACGGCCAACCAGCCGCTACGGAGACGCTGTCGCCGATCAAAAGCGAGCCAAACGACTCGCGCGAGGAGAAAGAGGACGAGGACGAGGAGTCTGGCCCAGAAATGACGGTCGAGACCCGCAGCGCCGCCAAGATGAAGGATGCAGAACCCAAAATTCTGCCCGTGGCTACCAAGCAGGACGATTGGGTACAGTGCGACAAATGCCAGAAGTGGCGCCGTCTAGCCAGTACGTCGTGTGGACCCCAAATTGTGCTGTTGGGGGCTCATACTAATCGATGATGAGTTTAGGCCACGTGAATGTGAACGACCTCCCGGCGACGTGGTACTGCAAGATGAACCGATGGGACAAGCGATTTAATGTACGTCGTGCTGTCCTCTCGTTCGCACTACCAGTTCGCGAACTGATGAAACCTGCTGCTTGTAGAAATGCTCGGCACCAGAAGAAAAAGTGGTCGTGCCCATGAAGGAAGCCGACCTCATTCTGTTTCGCGAGCGCCGCTTCGTGTCGGACTTTTTGCAGCGCATCAAGCGCATGGAGAAAGCAGTGCAGCAGTACAAGTACACGGACGCGCGCGACGACAACGGCGAGCGGCAGGTGGTGCAGTGTGTCGAGTGTTTCAAGAAGCGTGCGCTCATTAGCGGCATGGATGCGCGCAAGATCGCGCAGCCGTTCGTGTGCTGGATGAATAGCTGGGACGAGATGCACGCGAGCTGCAGTGCACCGCAGGGACCGATCCCTTCACGCCACTACGACGTGCAGCTGAGTACGGGCTCGACGGGCAGTGGCGTCACCGGAGACGATGCCGGCAAGAAGCACATTGCTGGTTCACAGGGCGTAAGTGGATCAGCAGCAAAGAAGCCGGCATCCAGTAGCAACAGCAGCAAGCTGCAAGCCAAGCGAAGAGTCTCCGAAGGCTCTGAAAAACCAAGCGACAAAGGAGCAAGCGCGTCGTCCACCGGCAAGAAACCGAAGCGACGGTAGACAAGTCACGTCTTGCCTCGCTGTATTTACGTCCTCGGACCCTCGACGTCCCGAGAGAGAGAGAAACAAATGTCCATCAACCTTCCCAAACGAGATCCATGAACCTGTCCATTTTGGCATATTTCGTCCACGACATATTTTTACTCCATATAAAGTGACATATGTCGATTCTCAAAGACATCGAATACGACTCCGGGTCAGATAGCCACACATTTTCCTCGGACGGTCTCACTTGACGTCGTCGGAATGTTCGCGAAGCTCGCGTCGCTGCCTCGCCGCGTGCCGGCGCGCGCGCTCTCGAGCTCGTCGGCGCTCGTGGCGTCGGGCTCGCGCGCGCCTGATCTCATCCCCGAAGACGTCGTGCGCGAGCTCGACAAGTTCATCGTGGGCCAGCAGGACGCCAAGAAGGCCGTGGCCATCGCGCTGCGCAACCGCTGGCGCCGGCGGCAGCTCACGAGCGACGTGCTGCGCGCCGAGATCTCGCCCATGAACATCCTCATGAGCGGCCCCACGGGCTCGGGCAAGACCGAGATCGCGCGCCGGCTCGCCAAGATCAGCGGCTCGCCCTTTCTCAAGGTCGAGGCCACCAAGTTCACCGAGGTGGGCATCTACGGCGCCAACACCGAGTCCATGGTCAAGGATCTCGTGGACGTGGCGGTCGACATGGAACGCGACCGCGCGCAGAAGCGCAACGCCGCAGCCGCGAGAGCGCGAGCGATCGACCGACTCGTGGACTTGCTCGCGGGGCCGAACCCGTTGAGTGACGCGGCGCGTGCGTCGTTGCGGGAGCAGATCGCGAGCGGCAAGGCCGACGCGCGTCGCGTGAGCGTAAAGCTACGCACAATCGCAAAGAAGGCGGCGCGAGGAAGCCGCGGCTCGGACATGATGATGGAGATGCCGCCCGAGCTCGAGAACATGATGGGCCACTTGGACCAGCTCATGAAGAGCCGTCTGGGCTTTGGAGGCGCTCCCGGAGGCGGGAACGCCGACCGCGCCCAGGAGATGACGGTCAAAGAGGCGCTGCCCAAGCTCGAGGCCGAGGAAGCCGACTCGATCCTGGACGAGGACGAGGTCGTCAAGAACGCGATCGAGAACGTGCAGAACAACGGCATCATCTTCCTGGACGAGATCGACAAGCTCGCGGGCCCAGACGAGCGCAGCGGCGGCTCCTACCGTAAGGGCGAGGGAGTGCAGAAAGAGCTGCTGGCGCTCACGGAAGGCTGCGCCGTGCAGACGCGGTACGGACTCGTGTACACGGACCACATCCTCTTCATCGCGAGCGGCGCGTTCCACCGATGCAACCCCTCGGACCTCATGCCCGAGCTGCAGGGCCGCCTGCCCATCCGCGTGACGCTTTCGCCACTTGGCGCCAAGGAGTTCGTGCGCATTCTCACCGAGACGGAGCACAACCTCCTTCGTCAAATGCAGGCGCTCATGGAGACTGAAGGCGTGGAACTCGAGTTCTCAGACGAGGCGATCCAGGAGATCGCGTCCATCTCGGCGCAGGTCAACTCGCAGACCGACGACATTGGCGCGCGCCGTCTCGCGACGATCGTCTCCAAGATTCTCGAGGAGGTCTCGTTCCACGCTCCCAAGATGAACGGCATCAAGTTCCAGGTCGACAAGACCTACGTGCAGCAGCGCCTCACCAACATCCTCGAGAAGACCGATCTCACCAAGTACATTCTCTAGAGAAAAGGCAACGCAAGACGTCAGTACAGCCAGTCATTTTGCGTACCGATTTGGTTCTAGATCGTGTTCGTCCTGACTGAACGCTTTGACGAGATCTAAGCACCGCTAAACACCAATGATCGCCTATTCGACAGCGCCAGACTCTAGGTTGTCATGCGGTACCTGGAAAGCTTATGATCCGGACTCGGGGAAGGAGGTGTAACAGTGGGACGCCATTAAGACCACATCACCAATATCGAGAGTTGTGCAATGGCTGACATGGTGGTGAGGTCAGGCCATCCCGTCAAGACCACGACATTCTCTTGTGTCCACAATTTCTCCTTTGGATGCCTCGCTTTCTTGAGAGCGATACCAACCACGCGCTTGTGTGCCGGCCTCTCGTAGTTTGTCCACCGGCACCGAACCGCTATTGCCGTACGCCAGCAGTGAAAAGTCTCCTCTTCTCAGCTGTGCAACAAAAGGACCATTACTTTGTACGTCTTGCCAGCCTTAGCCCCAACACGCAAAAGACCGACGAAAGTAGACTTGAGCTGCCTAGGAAGGGGAAGTCCATCCCGTTGTTTCCGCTACTTCTCGTTTCTAGCGATATTTCGAAGGACAAAACCTTCAAGCATCCATCCACTACCCCATGAACTCCACAGATCTCCGCCGATCGACCATTGTTCATCAAAAGAACATCATCGGAGGCCATAGGCAAGTTGAGAACGCAAGGCTCACACCGTCGAGAGAAAACAGAAAACACCACAGGTCTTCGTTTCGGTGTTGACGAAGTACCTCCATTCCTGCCGAGATTTGGCCGGAGTGAAGGTGCGTTGACGTCATTTAGTCATTGAAGCCAACTTTTTCAGTTTGAAGTCATCCCTTGGTTGACAATCATGGAAGGACTTCAAACAGAAACGGCTGCCTAACGAGCAGAGGTTGACGCGAGTCAATGATGATGAAGGGAGAGTCGATTGATTGACAATCAATGTCCAATTAACGACAGCAAGGATCACGGCAACAGAGAGCCCGGAGAGGCATGCCTCGTGATTCATAATACTGTATGCACTTCGAAGTTGTAGCATTTGTCAACAACAAAAAAGTACAATCGATATGTTTCGCTTGCGAGTCGAGCCTTTTTCAAGTTGTAGCATCTCCGTTACCTTAGAAGGTGCAAGTGATCACCCTAAACGTCTCCGAGTAAACAAAAACGCGCTCAGCAGGCTCACCTACAACAGATTCCATTCACATCTCAATCGCGATTCTTATCGAAGCCTTCCAGACCAAGCCCCTCTATGTCTCTCGTTGATTTTTGCACCTCCAAGTGGGAGCTACCCGGCGTCGTGCTGCGTCTGACCGGCGCAGCAAGCATCGCTGCCATCTCATACGCAGTCCGCGGCTTCAAGCCACGCTACCCAGAGTGGACGTTTGCGATGGATATCCTTCAAAGTGTTAGTCGATCGGCCTTTAGCCACTACGGTGATCGTTTTACCAGTGCTGCGAACGCGGACGCCAGCAGACATCGAAGCGAAATGGAGGGAAGACTCAGTTGGCCGGAAGCCACGGCGAAATTTCGCACGAAAACCGAAGTCTTCTCCCACATTGGACTCGAACACATCTGGGTGAAGGCGCGTGATCATCCCGCGTCTGCTCATCGCTTTGTTGTTCTGTTCACCCACGGCGGCGGGTTCGTCGTTGATAGCCCTCATACCCGCGTTGGTCAAGCAAGCACTCTCCAGAAACGGATCGAAAGCCGTCTACGCGACAAACTTGGAGAGAATATCCAAGTTGATATCCTCCTGGCCAACTACCGCAAGGCACCGCAGTCTCCCTACCCGTGTGGCCCAGAGGATGCTCACGCCATGTACAAATACCTACTTGACGTGGAGAAGCTGTTGCCGAGCCAGATCATTCTTATGGGTGACAGCGCCGGAGCTGGGCTCGTGATGACGACGTTACTCCGCCAGCGCGACGAAGACGCTTCTCGACTGCCTCTCGCGGGAGTTCTCTTTTATCCGTTCGTGGACATGACTCCGACGAATGATCGAGAGTTCCCACACTGCATTCTCAGCGACAAGTTAGTCGAAGGCTTCTGGAACGCATACTACCCTTCGCGAGGCGATGACACGACAAAGTGGGGAGACGCCTCCCCCGTGCACTGTGACCTCCGTGGTCTCCCTCCAGTGTACATCCAAGCAGCGGGACTCGATGTCTTGCTACCCCACTCCAAGAAACTCTTCGCGAAGGCCAAGGCAGACGGTCTCACTTCGTGGTCGATGGACGTCATTCCCAACGTTCCGCACGGATTCGCCGCCTTTCCCGAGTTGATTTTGCCGATAACAGGCAAAGCTCTCGACGATGCTAGCGAGTACGTCGCCGCGTCATTCGCGCGTGCCGCGTAGGTTGCCAGCGACTTCCAAACTTTATTGCCCACGATAACAAAATGTGTGACATGTGAGCAATATCCATTCTTTCTGGGACGTGTGAACATTTTGCGCCTCTAGACACCCTCCCTTCGAGCTGCCCATCAATTTGCTTCGCGGGGTCACGCCAACGCCGTCTACACCAACGATGGTGCCGAGAGTCTGTGTGCCGTTGGCTATGCGGATCGTACGGTACAGCCGTCCTGTCGACTGGGTCGTTCTAGTTGTAATCAGTCGCGGGCCTCACGGGTCCTAGCGACGCTCGATAGCGAATCGCACTCTACTGAGTAGTCGACGACCGTGACAGTGATTCGAGGACAATAATTGCAAAGGAAGTAGGAATGGAAAGCCAGATTCGTGGACAGATCATGGTGCGGTCTCGAATCTGTGACAGGGCGCGACCTTGAAGTTCATCCTAAATAGTGTTCGTTACCTTATCTTACTCCCATTTTCCATGTCGACCACATCATTTTAGGCCTCCTTACCAAAAATGGCGCCAAACTTTCTGTTTGACCCATCGGCGAAATGGTGCGGCTGAACGACTCGGATCGCATGCTGCTGCAGCGGCTCATGGTGCGTTTCTGCCGCTGTGGACCGTCTCACCGCATGCGCCGTCGCTCATTCTCTCGGTGGCCAGGCGGCGGGCGCGATGGACGAAGCGCAAGTCGCGAAAGTCGCGTGCGCGCTCACGGGCGAAGGTGCGCGACGCGATTGCCACGCCGTCGAAGGCGTCTTCCCTGACGCGCGCTGACGCCCGTGGACGCTCGTAGATCTCTCCAAGGACGACGTCGACGCGATGGTCAACAAGATCGGCGACAGCGTGCGGCCGTTCTCGCTCGACGTGCGCCGCGGCGTCTACGACGACGGCAAGATGTACGTCGGCATCTGCAACACGGTGAGCAGCCTCTCACGACCCAAGCTTGCTCTTCACCGACGGTGGACTGATCAAACTGTATGGTGGTGTCTGGCTAGAGCAACGACTCGCTGACGCAGTACAGCAGCAACTATAAGCCGTGGGAGATCGTGCTGCTGCGCAAGGCCATCGAGGAGATCGTCGAGAGGTGGGGGCTCGTTTCGCATATTGATGCTCTCTCCACGGCCATGTCTGATGTCTCTTCCGTGCTCTCTCTCTCTCTCTAGCGACGACGGCTCGCTACACGAGTCGGACATCATCAACCTGCGTGAGAACGCGTCGATCGCTGAGGTCTCCGAGTTGCTGCGCAAGTTCGTCGCCGAGAAATGGCTCGCGCTGACGCCGGCCGACGCCGCGCAGATCACGCTCGGCCCGCGCGCGTACCTCGAGCTGATCTCGTTCCTGCGCGATCTCGAGGTCAAGAAGTGCGCGATCTGCCAGTGCGAGATGCTGCAGGGCGTCGCCTGCAAGGGCAAGAGCACGTGTCCGACGCTGCTGCACCACAGCTGCCTCGACCGGTACGAGGAGAAAGGTCTCAAGTACAAGTGCTCCCACTGTAAGCAGGTCGTACGTCGGTGAGTGGACAACGTCCGCATAGGCGTTTCCATACTCGATCAATACATTTTCCCCCGCAGACCAAGTGAGAGCGACGTCTATTCATTGAGGAACGTGGCGTCCGGGTCGATCGGCAGGATGGCGGCGCCGACGTTGCGGTCCTCGGCGTTGAGGATGTTGAACGTCGCACAGGCGTTGACCGAGTCCAAGTACTCGACGACGATGCCGTTGACCTTGAGGAACTCCTTGATCTCTGGGTCGAGTTGGTGCGTGATGCGCGGGCCGCAGCCCAGCAGTAGGATCTCAATCGGCGGGTTCATGATCGTGAAGACCTCGAGGCTCTCGCGCGTGATGTCCTGGAAGCGGACGGGCTTCCAGAGCTGCCGAGTGCCCATGAGCTTCTCACAGACCATCACACGAAAGCATCGTGACGTACCATCGCAATGTCGGGCCAGAGCGCCACGCCGCCGCGCATGTTCTGTCGAGCATACGAGTCAGTATTGGCTTGTGCTTCGCTGCATCCCATGAACAAATGGAGCGCTACGCACGATGTCGTTGATCACGAAGCCGCCTTCGTCGTACTCGGTCACCGAGATCTTGGGCGTGCCGTGGAGCATGTCCTACATGTCCATCATCATCATCACCATCCACAGCGTGAGCTCCGCACGCGCTCCGTCCTTGTATACATCTAGCCATGCCGTGCCTTGTGCAAGTCGTGGCCATAGTTGATCGCGCGAGTCTGCACGAGCGAGACCGGACGACGCCGCGCGACCGCCGCGAGCCGACGCAGCAGCATGGTGGCCAATTGTCGAGAGAGAGAGAGAGAGCGAACGACGGCGACCGAGTTCGCCGTGCGCCCACCCATATACAAGCCCCGGGCTCTCCACCAAAGTTAACCCCAGAGCAATGGCGACGGACGACGATGCGCAGTTCATGCGCGAAGCGCTGCTCGAGGTGCGCTCTCCATACCACCAACGGATAGCGCGCGGTCGACTTCACGAGGGCGGACTGTTTTGTGAGGACGCAGGGCGAGCTCGCGCTCGCGAGAGGCGAGGTGCCCGTGGGCGCCGTGTTCGTCTACAGAGGAGAGATCATCGCGCGCGCCTCGAACCGCGTGAACGAGCTGTACAATGTGAGCGGCTGTGTTTTGTGTCGGGTCGAATAGAGGCAGTTTGGGCTCAAGGAAGATACAGGCGACCAAGCACGCCGAGATCGTCGCGATCGAGGAGATCGCCGCCAAGTTCGGCGCGCAGGCGTCGCGTGTGCTCGCCGAGACGACGCTCTACGTCACGTGCGAGCCTTGCATCATGTGCGCGAGCGCGCTCTCGCAAGTGCGGATAGCGAAATGCTACTTTGGCTGCCACAATGACCGCTTCGGAGGCTCCGGATCCGTGCTCAGTCTCCATGAAAAGAGGTTTGTGTAGATATTCTTTAGCCGTGGGCTGTCAGAGGAGCTGGGATCTGACGTCGCTGTGTGGATGAAGTGCCTTGCCAGAGAGCAAGTTCTACCACGGGTTTCCGTGTGTGACGGGGCTCATGAAGGACGAAGCGGTGGCGCTGCTGAAGAGATTCTACGAGATGGGCAACCCGAGAGGTACGGGCTCACTTTTGTGTGGTACCGGACTGGCTTTCGTGGCTCACAGGAACGAGCTGAGTGCAGTGGAGGACTCAAAGAAGAGGCGCAAGAAACCTGGCCAAGCTGTCGATCCACAAGACAGCGCCTAATGCAACACTGGAATTCCTCTATTATTATAGACCAAGTCTCTCTCAATCTACTTGGTCGAGCTCATCTTCTTGATCGCGTTCGCGTACGGCGGGTTGATCGGCTTCTGCAGCGGCTCCTGGTGGACGTAGGCTCGCTTCTTTCCAGTCTCTTGAGCATCCTTCCCAATGTCCAGCTCGCCTTCGTCAAGGGGGTACGACTGGTCGGCATCATAGCCAAACACGTCTCCGCTCCCGAGAAAGTAGACTTCATCGCAGACTCCTCGATCGATCGTCACACTGGACCACGAGGACTCGTCCTCCACTTCGTCGTCCGCGTACTGCAGATCCAAGAGCGGCATGTCCATGGTCGGCGTGTATCCGCTGGGCAAGTGGAAGTCCTGACAGACAACAAACGACTCGAAACTCGAGTTGCGACTTGCCTTGGGCTTGGCGCACGTCACGGTCTTGAAAAAGCGACGCAGCTGAGCGTACAGCAACGACACTTCCTTGCCACGGAAGATCTTGGCCACGAACGTGCCTCCTTCTTCAAGAATGTGGAGGCTGATGTTGAGCGCTGCGAGCACGAGCTGAGCCTGCAAGTACTCGTCCAGGTCGTGTAACCCGAGCACATCGGGCGCGCCGTCGCTGACCACGACGTGCGCTTTCTTGCCAGCGAATGAAGCGATGATCTCGTCCGCAGTCTGCTTGTGGGTGATGTCGCCCTGCAGCTGGGTCACGCCGTCCAGCGGCGCCATCTCCATGAGGTCCACCGCGATGATCTGCACCGGGTCCTCGGCATCGTCAGTCGACGAGCCGAGCCGTTCCGCGATGACCTGGCTCCAGCCGCCCGGCGCTGCACAGAGATCGACCACGCGCTTGACTCCTATCGACTCGATTTAGATCAACAAAAAGCTTGAGGCTCGGCAGTCACGGTCTCACCTTGGAGCAGCTGGAACGTGTCGTCGAGCTGCAGCAGCTTGAAGGCCGAGCGCGCGCGGTAGCCCTGCTCCTTGGCCTTGCGGTAGTAAATGTCCTACGAGAGAGAGAAAGAAAGAGCAGCTGAGCGAGGACGCGACGCCGCGACGGCCGAAACGAGCAGCGCACTCGCTTGTCCTTGGAGGTCTTGCCCATTTTCGTCGAGTGGCTCCGCGCAGAGGAATAGCACCGCAGACGGAGGCACTATTCTTACAGATGCAGTACTGCGTTCGCTAGTCGGCATGTGTTGGAGAGAATCCCAAGTCTCAAGGAAGTACTCAGCATCACCAAGCAAAAATGAGCTCCTGTGAGCCCCCCACAACTCCATGGTACTTGATCAAGGTGTAGTGTTCAAAGCATGTTATTGTTCTTTTTGTCAGACGTAGACTGTTTCTTAGATGCGCCTAGAAGGACGTGAACATACCTGGTATCGACTAGAGCTTGACCTGAGTTGTGTCTACTTGGCGGTCGGTGCTGCGGCTGGTGCCGTGGCTGGCGTCACCTTGGGCTCCTTGTCAAAGAACGAGGTTTTGTTGATCGGCACTTTCAGAGTCAATCCACCGCTCGGGTTGTTCGGCACCCACACGAGCAAGGACCCGCCGCCAGTACCTGGAAGAAAGAACAGACCTGGGCGAGTGCGGTCGAGGTAGAGAGTTTTACCCGCCAGCTTGGACAGCTTCTCGGTCCAGGTCACAGTTGCGCCTTTAGGGACTGGTAGCCGTTTTAAGCCGGCGCCTCCGGAGTAGATGTTCACTGTGACATCATATATGTCCATGCTCTTGAAGGTGATGTTCAGGTTCCCGTCTCCAGCGGCCTTCCAGGTGCCGACTGATCCTGCGAAGGCTTTTTGAACGGTCTGAAGACCGAGTGCCTTGTCGGCAGGGCCATCCGCGATCGGTACGAGGTACGTGGTTGGTTTGCAAATGGGCTGTATGAGTTTACCGAGCAATTGCGCAATGCCGACTGGGAAGATGGCCTCAAGGCCACTTAGGGCCAACCGTGCGATGGTCAACTTGTACGTCTTGATGGTGCCGATCACGCCTTTGCTGTCAAACGCCGAGGCGATGATCTGGTCGACGAGCAGCTGGGCGGTGGAGATGATATCGTCTTGCTTCGCTTTGTCAACTTTACACGACTGCGCCGCTGCTGGCAGATCTTTCGTGACGAGGTCCGAGTTCAAAACGACGTACTGCAGGTACTCGATGCCAATCTTGGGCTGATTCTTCATGGTGTCTTTGACTTTGTCCTCCACCGACTTGAGGTACTTCTTTAGTGTTCGGCCACATACATAATCATCCTTGGCGAGAGTGGTCAGATCAGCCGCAGTCACGGCTGGGAGTGGTTTGACAGCTGGATCGGCATCCTTTGGCTTGCTCGTGAACCAGTGGAAGAAATCGAGGTACTTGGCGTACGTCTTGATATCTTCCTTCGTGATCTTCTTTTCGATGATCGCGACGAGCAAGGGTTGCGCTGTTTTCACGACGGTTCCAGCCAGGTTGAATGCCTGGCCGAGATCTTCACCAAGACAGCTTGCAACAGCGAGAGGCAGGTCGTACACGACCAAGTCAGACTGTTCGACGGCTTTCGCAAGTTGTTCACGCGTTTTGAGCTGCTTGGTTGCGCTCAAGTTGTCCAGTAGGTCGTAGACACGAGTGGTGACATCATAAAGCTGTCGTGCGCAGTTTACACCACGAGTGACGCCCTTCGCAGCAGCCGCGATGCTCCCATATATGCCGGAGACAGCCTTGAGTGCGGATGCAGCGACGTCGGAGACGTGGTGCCCGATGTGGAGTGTGCAATCCTTGTTCTGGCGGATACACTCCATGCCGCATTGCACAGGGAACTCCATCGGGCATTGCATCCAACATACGCTCTTCCCATCGAAGATGGACGAGGCAGAACACGATTTTGAATTCCCAAATGCGAGTCGGCGCCAGCAAGCGGCGTCGTCTGTCTTCTGGAGTTGGTATGAAACCCACGTCTTCTCGGGTGAAAGAGTGGAGCCCGCCTTGGGTGCGGGCGCAGGTGCGGCGGCACCTGTACTAGGTGCCGCTGGGCTTGTTGGGGCCTTCGCTGGCGCCGATCCAGGTGCTATTGGTGCTACGGGGGGCTTGGCAACAGCGGGAGCTGAGGCTGGCTTCCCGGCGCTTGGGGTAGCCTCACGGGACTCAGCTTCGGGGATGTTTGGTGCGTGGACTGCCGCGTTCTGCGCGTCGATGGTACTGATGGCGTAAAAGGCGGCGACAGCTAGCAACGAAAGCCGGACCATCGTCGTTGTTATCAACTTGGGCGGTCCTGTGCCGAAGAGCGCAAATCCGCGAGTGAGAGAGAGTGAAAGCTCCGCGGAGGGAGAGTCAAGACTATCAGGCTGATGACAGACCTCGTGGATAAGTAGTCAACGGCCGTTGACCATCAGCCGTTGACTACTTCACCCACGAGGGGATCCAGAGGCGTACTGTAGTAGTTCATGGATAACTCGGATGGATCAACTAGACGACCAGGTTTCGATGTGAGCTCAAGGTCGCGTCTCCAGACACGGAGACAGATGGGTTTGAGGATCTTGTCGGAATACTTGATTGTGCAAACCTTGCGGTCGATTGGAACGGCATTTGATCTGGTCACCCATACGTTTGGCTCTTCACTGGGAGCTGCCATCGTCATAGCGTCACCATTTATCTGTAGAACAATTGTAGGGTACGAGGAAACTGCTCTGTTTGGATCTGTGCTCAACGCGAGCAAGAGTGGTGACTCAGGACTCTTGATCGACGTGAGGACTCACCAGTGGTGAGTCCTCACGTTGACATTGTTTAGGGCCATCCTCACCGCACATAAACAGTTGCTGCTGTAATTGAGGTCTATTGGTGCCCCAATTGCCTGCACCCGTCACCCTTCAGTACATAAACAGCGCACATGAACCTCCTCAACGATCGGATTCGCTCGTCTGACGTCAGATGCAGAGCGTTGACTTTCTTGGTCTCACTCACGCACTGAGGCAGCGCGTGAGACCAAGAAAGCATGTGTTCAGCGCCCCGTCGTTGTGACGTTGCCGTAAACCAATGTACTTTCGCTGATAGAGCGCGCCGTTGCGAGGAATTTCAGGACAAGGAGTTGCGATCACTGAGGAGACACCAGCCCAAGGAGCTGCCTCTGTTCTTTCGAATCGTATCCGCGAATCGTGCTTCTTTTCGAGCAACGCCTTTCGGCGAGTTTAGCGGCTGGGGTACCCAGCACGTGAAACGACGGCAATGCGAGCCGGATACAAAAAAAGAGCACTGGTGAGTGAGTAGTGAGTAGTGAGTGGTGAGTAGCGTGTAGAGGTAGGCAGTAAAACACGAGGCTTTTTACGATGGTATGTAAGATTATGTGCTCGTGATGGCAAGGATCTATTGCGTGGCTGTACACATGTAGACCGGAGACGCCAGTTATAGGCAAGTGCCAGATCGTTTGAGAATGTGGAGACAGTGCCTCGCCACGGAGCAGCTGGTGAGGTTGAGAACGGTCGGCGCGAGGGCCTTCGAGCACCCGTAGGAAGAAGACGCTGTTGTCCTCGCAGAGCAGCTCGCGCGCGATGACCTTGTCAAGCGCATCCAAGATACGCACCATCATCTGGATCTCGCCCTGGTCCTCAGGAAACGAGCCGGATGCGATCTTAACCGTCTCGAGCGGCGCGAAGCGCGGCCGGGCGCGACTCATCACGTAGCTCTCGCCTTGGCCTCTGATGAGGTGCATCCCTTCCCTACCGATGATTGACTGGAGGTGGGCGAAGGCTGGTGGAGAGGCGTACACCTCCGGATCCAGCTCGAACGGGCTTGGTCGGTGAACAATGTCCGAAGTGGTGGATAGACACGCGAGCAGAGATGCTGGGGACTTGGTTACAGCGCTTGGTCTCCAGCACCGCGCGGTAAGCCCAGCGCGCGTTCCATGAACCAAGACGAGCCCATGCCAACGCGGCACTCGTCATCGAGAACCGATCCCAGTTGATCAGCGCGTTTTCCCACTTGCTCGGCGCGCTGCTCGCGCACGCGCAGCCGCAGAGCTCGCCGTTGAGTATACCTGCGCTTACCGTGCTCACCGCTCTAGTCGTCCACAAGCCCTCACAGGAAACGCACAACGCAAGACCGAACGCTGGAGCGGTCAAGATCGCAGAGGCTGAGTACGTCTTGGTCAACTGAGAGGCATCGACCGAGTCCAGCTACTGGCCGGGGTCAACAACATCATTGCTGTAGCTGCTGTCTTGGCTGTCTTGGCGCTGCTACTCTCATCCATTGGAGCAGGGCTCAGTCGATCGTGAAGTGTTTCTTCTTGAGCCACGAATCCGTCGATCGCGCGCTGGAACAAGTTTGTCGTGTTCGATGCGCCTGTCGTGACCCGCAACCTCGCGTGCGCAGCCTCACTTGCTCAATGCTCTGCTCATTGTCACAAATCGACTAGCAAATCGGCGTTGTGACGGAGACGCGGAACGAAAAAGTGCTTTTGGCCGGATTCTACTTCTCACTCGAGGCGCAAGCAGGAGATCGCTCGGATCAGCGCCTCGGTCGGCAAGTTGATGCGGTCACCAAAAGTGGGCGCTCGCTGCGGCGGCGCTCATCGGATCCTTTGGGAAGTTGGCGACGACCTGATCGGATCAGACAGCACTACCCAGAATACGGTAAACTTACACTGTAATTTCGCTCGACACTAAGTGCGTTTATCGAAAGTCGAAGTACGACCTGATTCTCCTTGCTACAGTACTACTTTTAGTGATCGGTACCCGAAGTTATTATAATAGCTGGTATTTGCTAATCAGTGTCCTGTGGTTTGCACACTTGCAAATCGGAACGTGGGAAGCTAGACGCTTTGGAGAATCAAGTACAGCCTCAAGCCTTCTACGAGCTGCTGACCAGCAATTTCCCCTTCTCCGAAATTTGGAGAATCATGTCGCGTTGCCGTCGCCAGATTCATTGATGAAGAAATGCAGCATTTCAGGTTATGCTGTATTAACCTCATCGAGGTTTTTCGGCCACCTTGGCAGGGTGGCTTGTGGTGATGCATCATGCATCACCATGTCGGGTTTCCTCTTTTTCCTGTATTTTTTCAGCCCTGTCACATCAAATCCGCATCCGTCTCCAGGAATCCCAAGATTCACAAGAAGACATCGGCTATCAATTACTTAGTACTACAATCCGTCTCCTGGACAACGAAGACAATACAGTACACTAGCGACCGGTACGTAGTTCACAAACACGGGTGCCTTCAACATTCACGGCTCTAGAATTCGCCCATCAAACAATCCAAACCCGGATTGAGAGCCGAGAGCCAAAGATCCGCGGCTCAATTCTAGAACACGGTACCACCAAAACTGGGAACGGTGATGCGAGCTACAGCAGCTGTTGTAATTCTCACGTTCGTGGTACACCAGTGGCGACCAGAACAATTCTGGTCGCGCAGTTCTGAGAAACGAGGTCGTTGGATGTGGATGATCGGCTATCTCACACGCCGTATTTCCATATGCCAGCTCACCAACACTGCACCCCCCCCCCACCCCCCCACCCCCTCGGGCAAACTTTGCGGTGGATTCAAGCACCAAGTCTCCTGGGCACTCTGGCCTACATTCAGTACTCTGCTTTAAGGCACCAACTCCGCGATAACTCGACCTAGCCCATCACGTTAATGAGGACGTTACTGTACTTTATCCCAAAAATGACACCGAGGTTGTATTTTCGAGTCTGACAGCCAATGAGCGCTTTATGCAACGTAACCCAGCTCTCCGATTGGCTGGAGAGGACCGTATGTCAGCGGATACGATGCGGTGACAGACGGTATTCTTGCCACTTTGGTGTCACATACGGTGTCACAAATCCGCTGAAAATGACACCGCAGACACGCAGTTTGCCGAGCCAAACAGTTGGGATCGACACCGCATGAGGCGAAAGCGACAAAGCGCATGGTGGACGCTGTGACTGCATCCATATTCGGCTGGACCATCACGCGAATGGTTGCTTTCTGTTGGTACTTTGCAAGGCCATCAGGCCTTGCAAAGTACCAGCAGAAAGCAACCCATCCCTAGCCTTGGTCCTTCAGTCCGTTGCACCAGTGATACCAGCGATTCTCGGTGGCTTCATATCGCTGGTCTCTGCTTTGGGTCGCGACGACCGCAGGTACGATGGTGCCAATAGCTCTCAACACCTGCATGAACGACGGCTTCATGACGTCGCTCAAACAGGTGGAGCTCCATACCACACTCTAGTAGATTGCATTTCGTTGAATGTTGCGGGCGAAGGGGGCATGGTTCGACGCCTTGAGCTCGGGTACGAGCTGGCCCACGCTGGACAGGGCAAGGTGCATATTGCTGGACCAAGTTGAGAAGCTGTGGTGCGAGAGCTCGCGTGCATGAACGCCCAGATCAACGACATGAACAGTAGGCTAGAGGATATCAACACCGGTATTGCAAGTGAGATGTACATCTGTGGAGTGATGCGAATCACAAGCTCGAGCTGACAAACAGCTCCTTGAAGCGTAGCCCGTGCGGGCGTAACTACGCGGGCGTTAGTTCCACCCGCCACCACAAACTCGAGCCACCTGGTCAAGCTTTCCAAGTGTCCAAGCCATCTTGACATGCTGTGGCAAGAGTGCGAGTTTGGTCGTGGCGGAGTGGAACCGCCAAAGTAGTTCAGTACGCATGAACGCGGCTATGACAAGACCACGTATTGCCGTCGGAACATCCTATGGAATGCGGTGAAAAGGATGATCCGCCGAGGCTAGAGGAATGGATCGCATCATTTATGGAGTGTGCGGTCACACAACCTCTGTTACGCTGATCCTCGAGGTGATGAGAGTGCCCAGGAGACATGGTGGTCATCCACAGATCGACTCAAAGGATCAGGTTACATCCAAGTGTAAACCACAACGTAACCGAGAATACAGTGTCATTCCCCGTGTCATTTCTTTGGAACACTTACACAGTATGGAGAACCCAAGTGACATCTTCACCTGTTGTGTGTCTTGAGGATCCAATCCAATCAGTCAGAATTTAGACCGGTGGGCTCATAGACATCCAGCGCACTCTTTGGCGTCTGTTCCCTCGTTATCCATACTGTACCGGATACAGGGCATTGCCGAACGAGTGTCGAGTCCACAGTTGTGTCGCTCGCACATGCGGCTCCTCAGCATCTGAACCCATGAGCAAGCCCCAGAAAAAGGTCAATGAGCGCCACGACCGCCTGAGTTCAAGTCCACCACCTGTTCGTTCTCGATGTAGTTGTTAATTGGAAAGACTGGGCTAGACTTGTCACGCTTGAGTCGGTACCATCGTCCGAGGCGTGGAGAAGCAGAGATTCATCGTGGAATATTGGAGGACTCAAAGGAACTGTGTGCAGAAAGCTCGTGGTCCTCATTTCAGAAGGATTTAGACTCAGCTATTGATAACGAAGACATTGAACTGAGGACGCGACGGATCTGTTTCGCCTGAAATCATTTCAGGTACAGGAGGGAAATGTGTTGTTGTAACCAGGCTCTTTTATTGGCGAGAGTACTAATCACGGTTGCCGGCTGTCCACACTTTCAGTGGAAGCCAACAAGTCCTCGTCATCCGTCTCCAAGAAATTCAACATTCAAATTGACAGCAGTCGCAGACTATCCACTGCTTCAATCCGTCAGCACGTCAAACCCTCGAGGTCGATGACAATCCTGACCAGTTGATGTCCGGGATACAAGTGGAGTTCGCGGTGGCGAAGCCTCGAGATTTCCACCCACCACTGATCCAAATTCGGGAACATTATGCGTAACGGTATCACTGTGAGTAGTAGAGCATCGCAGCAGCCGTGAGAGCAGCCACAAGTGATAGTCACGCAAGTGTAGTCCACAGAGTTCAGCTAATGAATAATACTGTGTGCTTTTGGAGCCTGCATGTGACGTTTTAGCTCAGCGCAGGTGCCGATGAGTGGCCAACGAGGATGTGGACGATGGACAAAAGCAGAGCGTGGTGACCGCCATAGACGTCACGGATAGCGAGAGCTAATCATCTCACCGAACGCTGGTAAGCGCAATCACGTATTCTCCTCGATCCTCAATCCCATCTGTCTCCGAATGTCTGGAGACGGAAACTTCAGCACACGTCGAAACCAGCTCGTCTAGCTGATCCATCCGAGTTATCCATGATCAATTGCCTCGTGGGTGATGTACAGTAGTCAACGGCTCATGGTCTTGACTCTCCCTCCGCGGAGCTTTCACTCTCTCTCACTCGCGGATTTGCGCTCTTCAGCACAGGACCGCCCAAGTTAACCAACTGCGACGATGGTCCGGCTTTCGTTGCTCGCCGTCGCCGCCTTTTGCGCCATCAGTGCCATCGACGCACAGAATGCAGCTGTCCACGCACCAAACATCCCCGAAGCTGAGTCCCGTGAGGCTACTGCAGGCGCAGCGAAACCCGCAGCAGCGCCAGCCGCCGCGAAGCCTGCAGCAGCGCCAGCCGCCGCGAAGCCTGCAGCAGCGCCAGCCGCCGCGAAGCCTGCAGCAGCGCCGGCCGCCGCGAAACCCGCAGCAGCGCCAGCCGCCGCTGTTGCCAAGCCCCCCGTAGCACCAGCAACACCGGGATCGGCGCCAGCCAAGGCTCCAGCAAGCCCAGCGGCACCAAGTACTGGTGCCGCCGCACCTGCGCCCGCACCCAAGGCGGGCTCCACTCTTTCCCCCGAGAAGACGTGGATTACATACCAACTCGACAAGGGTGGCGACGCTGCTTGCTGGCGCCGACTCAATTTCGGGACTGCAAATTCGTGTAAAAATTCCTTCTTCGATGGGAAGGGCGTATGTTGGTTGCAATGCCCGATGGACTTCCCTGTCCAATGCGGCATGGAATGTATCCGCCAGAACCAGGACTGCACACTACACCTCGGCCACCACGTCTCTGACGTTGCTGCGTCTGCAGTCAAGGCTGCTTCAGGCCTCTTCGGGGCTTTAGCGACTGCAGCAAAGGGTGCCACTCGTGGTGTAAACTGCGCACGACAGCTTTATGATGTCACCACTCGTGTCTACGACCTACTGGACAACTTGAGCGCAACCAAGCAGCTCAAAACGCGTGAACAACTTGCGAAAGCCGTCGAACAGTCTGACTTGGTCGTGTACGACCTGCCTCTCGCTGTTGCAAGCTGTCTTGGTGAAGATCTCGGCCAGGCATTCAACCTGGCTGGAACCGTCGTGAAAACAGCGCAACCCTTGCTCGTCGCGATCATCGAAAAGAAGATCACGAAGGAAGATATCAAGACGTACGCCAAGTACCTCGATTTCTTCCACTGGTTCACGAGCAAGCCAAAGGATGCCGATCCAGCTGTCAAACCACTCCCAGCCGTGACTGCGGCTGATCTGACCACTCTCGCCAAGGATGATTATGTATGTGGCCGAACACTAAAGAAGTACCTCAAGTCGGTGGAGGACAAAGTCAAAGACACCATGAAGAATCAGCCCAAGATTGGCATCGAGTACCTGCAGTACGTCGTTTTGAACTCGGACCTCGTCACGAAAGATCTGCCAGCAGCGGTGCAGTCATGTAAAGTTGATAAAGCCACGCAAGATGACATCATCACCACCGCCCAGCTGCTCGTCGACCAGATTATCGCCTCGGCGTTTGACAGCAAAGGCGTGATCGGCACCATCAAGACGTACAAGTTGACCATCGCACGGTTGGCTCTAAGTGGCATTGAGGCCATTGCTCCATTCGGCATTGCGCAATTGCTCGGTACACTCGTTCAGCCCATTTGCAAAGTACCCGAGTATGCTGCTGCTATCGCGGATGGCCCTGCCGACAAGGCACTCGGTCTTCAGACCGTTCAAAAAGCCTTCGCAGGATCAGTCGGCACCTGGAAGGCCGCTGGAGACGGGAACCTGAACATCACCTTCAAGAGCATGGACATATATGATGTCACAGTGAACATCTACTCCGGAGGTGCTAATTACGACAAGGTCCCACTCCCGAAAGGTGCGACTGGGTACTGGAGCGAGAAGCTATCCGTGTTGGCAGGTAAAACCCTCTATCTCGACCGTACTCGCCCAGGTCTGTTCAATCTCCCAGGTACTGGCGGTGGGTCCTTGCTCGTGTGGGTGCCGAAGAACCCGAAGGGTGGGCTGACGTTGACAGTTCCGATCAACAAAACGAAGTTCTTTGACAAGGAGCCCAAGGCGGCGCCAGCTGCAGCACCAGCACCAGCACCAGCCGCCAAGTAAACACAACGTAGGTCGAGCTCGAGTCGATCCCAAGTATGTTCACGTCCTCCAGGCGCATATATTAAGAAAAAAAAATTCACTGGACAAAAACTGCTTTAAAGGCCTTGAACCGTTGTTGCCAACACGGCTGTCGGCACGTTGAGACCTACAAGCACATCTTTTTTGACTGTCGAGTGGCAAGACCCCTATGGCGAGTCCACATAAACGCGTGGAAGCCCATTTGGCTTGGTACCCCAGGATGGAAAGAGGCCCTTTTCGGTGACAAACTCTCGCTGCGTCGTCCGTTCCGCCCGTCGCTCCGTGCTACCACCGTACTATGGAACATCGTGTGCTCCGTCGTATTCCACACCCTATGGGCAGTCCGCAACGACAAAAAACGATCCATTGACGCACCTCCAACCTCAGTATTGATCGAGCGCGATATTCGCTTGGTCGTCGACCACATCAAAGCGATCCAACGCACTGCAAGAAACCCCGAGGAAGATCAAGATCTAAGCTCCCAGCTCACCGCCTTAGCGTCCACACTCAAACTCTCTCTTACTTAACCGTGGGGCCTGTGTGTTCTTCGCGCGCTACATAGCACATGTAAACTAGATGTATCCTAGTGAGTTAGAGTAGCAGAACGAGAAGTCCTCACAAATGGAAATCAGTTGGACCCCCCCCCCCTATCACACCTCGAGCAAGTGAAGTTGGTGCGTGGGACTTGGGATCCTCAGTCCTGCATCTGTAGGAATAGTGCCTCCTTCTGCGGTGCTATTCTACAGCGGAGCCACACGATGAAAATGGCAAGATCCAAAGACAAGCGAGTGCGCTGCTCGGTGCAGGGCTGCTCATTCCACATTTATGTTAAAAAGCCGTAAGTTCTGTTCGTTCCGTTCTTCATGTTGAAGGGGCCCGGGCCCAGCGCCATTGGCGCGGCGCCAATGGCACTTGGATGCGAAAGCGACCTTATAAGTATACAATGCGCTTCAGCGCTTCAGTTCCTGTTACACCACGCGACACATAACCTCACGGATTCCAACAGGGCTATGCAACCAAACAGTGCCCATCGGGGTCGCTTCTAGCGCCGGAGTCGCAATCGGCGGTGCAGCACGGAGCTCAGCTCGCACGAGTAGCGGTTGGCCCACTAGTTCAAGAAAGTGAGAAAGATAACGGCTGACCGTCTTCTTGCCGACAGGAGTGATGAGGGCTTCCGCAAGTACAAACATACCGTACTCACGGTCCTGCGCGTGTACGGCCTTGATGGTATTGCGCTTCGAAAGCTGAAGCTTGCGGAGCTCGTGACTGAGGAGGGTAAATTAGCTTTACTAGGAGGCAAGTCACGATCATACGATTTATCGGAAAAGATACCATCGACGGATACTAAGTTCCAGCAGGTTGATCACTTTGCAAGTGGTTTGGACGTGTCGGACTGGACATGCTAGATCGACGAGAAGCAGTCAGATTCGACGATCCAGTAGAATATCATTCTAAAGAGGTTGAATGAGCTGCTTGCTCTGAAGTCGAGGACGTGACGATGCTCAGACTGCATACTGAACTCGTACTACGAAGTGCGCGATGTCAACATGGAGAAGATGCTACCGGAGTGCCTTCCCGGTATATACGAATTGGAACAGCCCCGCAGCGCTATTGATTGGGCAAGCCCCTTTAGAATCAAGCTGACGTGTAACCACGCGTAGCCGTAGGTGCCGAACAACCCGAAAGGTGAGTTGGCCCTGACGGTACCGACCAACAAAATCTCGTTTGCTTTGAAGTTGAGGTCTACTGGCTCGCACTGTTATGAATCATATAGCCGGGTCGCAACATGGAAAAGGCGCTGACCTGTGAGGCTCCTAGTCACATACTAAATGATTGTGCGAGCGATGGTCTGATTGTCCACAAAATGCATTAGGTATTTATTGATCATCATCTTAGTTGGCACTCATGTACTTCGTGGTCGGAAAGCCCGCACATATCGTCAGAGGCACATACTGGGCATGTGCATACGACGACATGTGTGGGCTTGAGATCGTTTCAACGATTCTCTAGCGACGGGTGGGACGCGAAAAGACCATTGACGGCATTGTATTAGAGATGATGATCCGACGATCTCGTTCTTTTATAGCACTTCCAGCGGCGATTGTCACCCTCCGAACTATTCGCCAACTTCGACTCGTGATAGCCCATCCAATTAGCACATTGCGCGGACGCGCTGGGTGAGTTGGGAGAGGGCCCATGATGCCTGGTGTCAGAGGGTAAGCCTGGGGACGGATCTTGGAGGCGGCAAGCTGACGGGCTTGGCCGCGGGGATCGGACGAGAGGCAGGAGATCCAGGCAGTGGAGCAGTTCAAGGATGCTATCGAGGTTTCTATGGGGAGAGAGCTAGCTGTAGCTTCTAACACTGCTGCACAGTCGGGTTGATGTTGCCCGATACCCGAGCCGGGGCCGCCTCACTTTCGCATACAGCGACGACAAGAACTAACCAGGTTTGTCGCTGCTGTCAAATGGTCCGCCACCGGCAGACCACATGACAGCAACTTGTTAGTAGCGGACTCCGCCACTAACAAGATGTTTTGCGTGGGCACGTGCGACAGCGCACAATTGGGGGAATGCGGTTTGGATAGCATGAGCGGCGTCGGCTCGCCGTCCGCAAAAGCGAGTGGGTTCGCATCAGTTCAACGACGCGGGACCTAGCATGGTGATGTGACGTGGACCGAGAACAAGAGCGTGACTCCCACATGGGACCGACCTCAAAGGCGGAACACGAGCTTGAGCGACGGCGCTGCCGTGGCGAGAATGACCTCGCGCGACTGAGACCAGCGTGGTGAGTATGTAAGTGGAGTCTATTGAGTTCATCATAAAAAATCCTAAAAGCTTTACTACCATCAACTTCGAGTTTCAGGCTCGAGCGCCGGCTCTATCTAGCTTGCCTCTCCACGCTTCAGGAGCTCAAAGCCCCCGAGCTCTGCCCCGAGGCGGATGAAGACACGAAGCGCCACGACCGCCGGTCCAGTTGGCGGAAGGACCGCCCGAAAGGCATCAGAGAATCTGTTTCGGCGTCAAAAGTCTGACCTCGGGAGTGACAGCGAGCATTGGTCACGTGGCTCGACGTGACCAATTGCCTGACCAAGTGGAGGTGTGCATAGAAAAGACTCTGACCAGACCCACAAATTAACCTGTTTTCCTACCGACTTTGACAAGGAGCCCAAGGCGACGCCAGCAGCAGCACCAGCCGCCAAGTAGACGCAATTCAAGTCAAGCTCGAGTCAGATACTAAGTGCGCGCCGTATATCCTCTCGCTTCTAAGCGCATGTTGGAGAAGTTTATGATGAAAAACCTATCTTGGGGAACTCACAAGCAAAGAGCATCTCCGCCGGTTGTGTCAAATAGGGGGCAAAAGTCACATGGACGCTTTTGAAAATCTTCTGACTCTACAACTGTGGCGTTTTCCTCTACTGGTATTTCTATAAGGCTCTTGAGCCTAATAGAAACGTGGTGGACAGCCGCTTTTTCCGTTGCGATACAGTCGTACTGAAGGGCATAAGGGCCTTATGTCCAACTATATTTGTTTCGATCATAGCATCCTCTCGAAAGAACTCTATAGTCTAATACGGAGCACCGCAAGTCAAATGCACCTCTGTGAGCCCCCACGGTCCATGATACTTGCTCGAGTTGTAATGTTAAAAGCAGTTTTTTTCGACATAAACTTCTCCAACATGCGCTTAGAAGCGAGTGGACATACAGCGCGCACTTGGTATCGACTCGAGCTCGACTTGAATTGCGTCTACTTGGCGGCCGGTGCTGCGGCTGGTGCCGTGGCCGGTGCCGTGGCTGGCGTCACCTTGGGCTCTTTGTCAAAGAACGAGGTTTTGCTGATCGGCACTGTCAGCGTCAACTCACCTTTCGGGTTGTTCGGTACCCAGACGAGCAAGGACCCGCCGCCAGTACCAGGAAGTTTGAGGAAACCTGGGCGAGTACGGTCGAGGTAGAGAGTTTTACCCGCCAGCTTGGACAGGTCCTCGGTCCAGGTCACAGTCGTGCCCTGAGGAACTGAAGGGTGCTTTTGTAAGCTGACACCTCCGGAGTAGATGTTCACGGTGACATCGTACTTGTCCGTGCTCTTGAACGTGATAGTCACCTTCCCGTTCCCAGCAGCCTTCCAGGTGCCGGTCGAACCGAAAAAGGCTTTTTGAACCGTCTGAAGACCGAGTGCCTTGTCGGCAGGGCCATCCGCGATAGCAGCAGCATACTTGGGTACTTTGCAAATGGGTTGAACGAGTGTACCGAGCAATTGCGCAATGCCGAATGGAGCAATGGCCTCAATGCCACTTAGAGCCAACCGTGCGATGGTCAACTTGTACTTCATGATGGTGCCGATCACGCCTTTGTCATCAAACGCCGAGGCGATAATCTGGTCGACGAGCAGCTGGGCGGTGGTGATGATGTCATCTTGCGTGGCTTTGTCAACCGCACACGACTGTGCCGCTGCTGGCAGATCTTTCGTGACGAGGTCCGAGTTTAAAACGACGTACTGAAGGTACTCGATGTCGATCTTGGGCTGATTCTTCATGGTGTCTTTGACGCTGTCCTCCACCGACTTGAGGTTCTTCTTTAGCGTTCGGCCACATACATAATCATCCTTGGCGAGAGTGATGAGATCGGCCTCTGTCACTTCCGGGAGTGCCTTTTTCTCCCTCGAGAACCACTTGAGAAAATTCAGGTACTTGGCGTACGTCTTGATATCTTCCTTCGTGATCTTCTTTTCAATGACAGCGACAAGGAAGGTTTCTGCTCCTTTGAGGACGGTTCCACCCGTGGTGAATGCCTTACCAAGATCTTCACCAAGACAGCTCGCGACAGCAAGAGGCAGGTCGTACACGACCAGGTCAATCTGTTCGACGGCTTTCGCAAGTTGTTCACGCGTTTGGAGCTGCTTGGTTGCACTCAAGTTGTCCAAGACGTCGTAGATACGAGTGGTGACATCATAAAGCTGTCGCGCGCAGTTGACACCACGGGTGACACCTTTTGCAGCACTCGCTATGGCCCCGTAGATGCCTGAGGCAGCCTTGACTGCGGATGCAGCGACGTCGGAGACGTGGTGCCCGATGTGGAGTTTGCAATCCTTGTTCTGGCGGATGCATTCCATGCCACACTGCACAGGGAAGTCCATCGGGCATTGCAGCCAACACATTTTCTTTCCATCAAAGATGGATGAATCCCCACACGATCCTGATTTCCCAAACGCGAGTCGGCGCCAGCAAGCGGCGTCGCTGGTCTTCTCGAGTTGGTATGTGATCCACGTCTTCTCGGGCGAAAGAGTGGAGCCTGCCTTGGGTGCGGGCGCAGGTGCAGTGGCTGCGCCTGCAGCGGCACCCGTACTAGGTGCCGCTGGGCTTGTTGGAGCCTTGGCCGGCGCCGATCCGGGTGTTGCTGGTGCTACAGGGGGCTTGGCAACAGCGGGGGCTGGCGCCACGGCAGGCTTCGCGGCTGCTGGTACCACTGCGGGTTTAGCGGCGGCTGGTGCCGCTGCAGGCTTCGCAGCAGCGGGGGCCGAGGCTGGCTTCGCGGCGCTTGGGGTCGCCTCACGGGACTCAGCTCCGGGGATGCTTGGCGCGTGGACAGCTGCATTCTGCGCGTCGATGGTACTGACGGCGCAAAAGGCGGCGACGGCGAGCAACGAAAGCCGGACCATCGTCGCTGTTGTTAACTTGGGCGGTCCTGTGCCGAAGAGCGCAAATCCGCGAGTGAGAGTGAGAGAGTGAAGCCTGCGCGGAGGGAGGGACGAGAGGATTAAGTGTTGACTACTTCATCCACGAGGCGATCCAGGGGCGTTCTTCAGTTCATGGATAACTCGGATGGATCAACTAGACGACCTGGTCTCGATGTGTGCTGACAGTCACGTCTCCCGACAATCGGAGACAGATGGGATTGAGGATCGATTGGGAATACGTGATTGTGCAGACCAGCGTTCGGTAAATTGATCAGCTCTCGTTATCGATGAAGGTCGTGGTAGTAACTTCGCCTCTGCTTTGCCAATAACCAACATCCTTGTTGGCAGGTCATCGGCACCCTGAAGCGTCACATGCAGGCTCCAACCTTATTAGCTGAACTCTTGTGTGACCATCAACAGCTCTCGCGGCTGCTCTCACGGCTGCCGCAATGCTCTGCTTTCAACTGCAGTGCTCTAGCGCACGAAGTTCCCAGTTTAGATCGTTGGTGAGTGGGAATCTCGATGAACTTTTATTCACTTGTATAACGATTATGTACTCGTCAGTATTGTCTTCGATCTTGAGGGTTTGGCGTGGAGACGGATTGCAGCAATGGATAGTCAGCAAATACTGTCAATTTGAATGTTGGGTTTCATGCAGACGGATGAGAAGGACTTTTTGGCTCACAGAAACTGGGTGGACAGCCGGCAAGCATGATTAGTACTCTCGCCAACTAAAGAGCCTAGTGACATCACATCTTCCTCCAGAGCCTGGAATGGTTTTAGGCGAAGCAGATCCGTCGCGTCACCAGTTGATCATCTTCGTTAGCTGAATCTAAATCCTTGCTCGGGCGCCGGGAATGAGGACCACGTGCTTTCTGCATACAGTTACTTGGAGTCTTTCAGTATTCCACGATGACTCTAAGCGTCCCCACGCCTGGGACGACACACAGACTCGAGCGTGGCAAGTCTGGTCAAGTCTTTCCAATAAAGAATTGAGTCGAGAGCGAATAGGTGGTAGACCTGTACATCCTGACGGACAGGCGGCCGTGGCGATCATTGACCTTTTTCTGGTGCATGCTCGTGGGTTCAGACGTAAATGGACCCAAAAGTACAAGCGGCACAACTGTGGACTAGAGACTCGCTCAGCAATGCCCTGTGGATAACGAGGGAGCAGACGCCAAAGAGTGCGCTGGATGTATATGAACATTTCGCTCTAAATTCTGGCTGATTGGATCGGATCCTCAGGACACGCAATGGGTGAATGTGATGATGCAAAGAAGTCAATTCGGTCCCACGTATCGTGCTGATTTACGAGATGGATTAGGCCGAGTTATCACAGAGTAGGTACCGAAAAAGCAGAGTAATTGTACGTGTATGTGGGCCGGAGTGCACACGAGACTTGGTGCTTGAATCCGTCGCAAAGTTTGCCCAACTGCGAGCTGTATTGGTGAGATGAAATAATATGCCAATTCATGCTGCTCTCCCATGATATGGAAGAGGAGCGTGTGTAACGAGCCCAGTTCTAATCGCTTCTGGTGTGCCACGAACGTGAGGGTTGCAACAGCTGCTATTGCTCTGTTCCTTATTTGTTGGCCCCTAAAGTCAGCGTGCTTTCGAACTGAGCCGCGGATCTTTCGCTCTCAGTTCTCAAACCGGGTTCGGATTGTAGTTGTTGCTGATATTGAGAGGGGTCAGTTGAGCGTAGAGGCATTTGGGACCGTGGGCGTTGAAAACAGTAGTGTTCGCGTTCGGTCTGGTCAGTACTGTTTTGTCTTCGTTCACCAGGATTTGATGTGGAGACGGGTTGCAATAGTGGATAGCCGACGACTTTTTGTAAACCTTGAGACGGATGAGGATTTGTACAGCGGGTGGACGTGGGTGGACAGTCGGTCAGTTCGCCAGAGCGTGATTAGTACAATTGCCGAAGAAGAGCCGTGTTCTGATGATTACTGGCGTCGCATCTCCAAGCATTCCAGACCAACCGGGGACACATGGGTTTGAGAAGCGAAGTTGAACATGAATGCTCGTGGGTACCGAGTTGGCTACGTAACGAACTTTGATCCGTACGGAAACGACGCAATCTCGCATCTCCCTCTTCCCTGAGACCTCTTATCGCTACTCGCCCGCACAGGTTTCTAAGTGACGCGATGTTACAATTACAATTTTTACAATTCAAGTGAGGTCTATTAGTCTGCTCATATAGAGACCGATAGCCGGCGCTAGTCGCCACCGTTAGGATTAAACTCCCCTTCTCCAATGCTCGAGATCACTGTTAAGGAGATCTGCGATGCGTGTGTGTTCTTCTCTTGTCGTGGGGTGCACGACTTGACTACTCGTTCGCGTATCCATCGCTAAGTTCGCCGCCGCGTCCGCCATGCGGTTCGCAGCTCTTGGATGGTGTCGCCAGGCGCGTACTCTGAGTGAGTCTGCGAGGCGGCGTGCGCGAGCGCACATCTCCCGGAGTACGTCATTGCTCGGGGCCTTGTAGTTCCGCATTTGTTGGATTATCATCATGCTGTCTCCTACGACCGACAAAGGGGTCCACTTGTGCCTCGCTGCTGCATCGAGTCCAGTCAACAGGCCATTGTACTCTGCTCGATTGTTTGTGGTCGCCTCATGAGCATAGGACATAGCGGCTGTGAATACAACCTCTGCGTTCACGTCGTTCTGACCTCGCCGGACGATGATGGCGCCAGCGCCTCCTGCACCCGGGTTGCCTCTCGATCCTCCATCGAAGAACAGTAGGTATTGCAGATTGGGGTCGCCAGTAGGTGCCGTGGCGACGGCCGCTGGAATGCTAGCCTCAGGATGTCGCAGGAGTTCGATCGCAGCGGCAGTGTGGGGGCTCGCCGCGCTGTGGTCCGAGCGCCTCCACCGTAGGTCTCCGAGTGACGCCATAAGCCTCGCGTGCAGTACTGCTATGGCATGTTCGCGAGTCCAGATGTCATCTCTGGTGTCCGGAGTAGTGTGCCAGAGCCAAGCCGTCTGTAGCACCACTAATGCATGTTGTCTCCACGCCGCGTGGACAGCCTCCTGTGTAGCAATGATGTCGGCGGCGGAAGGGGATGCGAGTCGCGACAGTTCTGGGTGCGACCAGATTCGATCTGGGAGTGTCGGGAGGACGAGTGAAAAGAAATCGGTCTTGCACTCGTCGACTGCCGGTGCGTGCCGCACAGACCAGAGATGGCTCCAGCAGTCGAGCATGTGCTTCCATAGGAGCTGTGCGCTGGGGCAGCTCCAGAAGATATGCGCACTGGTCACACCGCTCGTTGGTAGCTCGGGGCAATGCGGACAGCCTACCCGGCTTTGTGTACGATCCCACTTGTTGATACGGTCCCCTTTAAGGCGTCTGAGCAAGGTCCGCTGTGAGTCGATGACACCTGGGAATGACGCGATGTCTTTCCACGTGACGAGATCGAGGGCTGCTGCCAGTTCGCTGTCAATATTGCGCCAGCGTTCTCCTCTGCTTGCGTGCTCCTTGTCGGTCATCTCCTTCGCCGACGCGAGGAGAAGGGATTTCGCTGTGCGCGGGGTGAGTTGCGGAGTGCCACTCCAGATGCCCATGGGCGAGTCGAGCCAGACGTGTCTGTCAAACTGAACTAGCGGGTCACGCAAGTGTGATCGGGCTAATTGCGTCGCCTGTACCGTTGTCGTGACTGGGCCAAGTTTGACTCTGATGTCGTCTACTGGGTTCCATTCTAGCACCAGGTGCTTGCCGACGCTGGACAGTCTCCAAATGTCGAGGCTGGCAGGTCGAAGGACCATGTCTTCTGGTTGCGCAGGTGCTTCAAGAATGCCGGGGTAGTTGACAACCAGCTCGTAACAGAGCCGCCGAAAGTCGCGAGCCATTTTATCGGGCAATGGAAAGCTCGCTCCGCGAGCACGGAAGCGTAGTCTTGTCTCGTCCAGCCACTCGATGTCTAGCACATCCCGGAAACGAGAGGTAGGCGAGATGATGCGCGCGAAGTCGCCTCGTTGCAGCGCGTGCCCACTCGCATCGAGGAGGATCTCGTCCCCGCATGGCCGAGCCGTGAGTAAAGCCATCACGTCTAGCCTGCCGTATTGCTCGTGCTGATACTTTCGTAAGTGGGCTAGCACAGGGAGGACCGCAGCGAAGTCGATGCCGAGCCACCCATGGCTCCAGTCGTATGTTGGTTTTGGGTGGTCTCGCAGCTGTCTCCTCATGTCAACATACATCTGGAGCTCCCGTTCGTCCCGAGGCTGCGTGAGCAGTGCTGTGCGAAGTTGCAGACCTGTGTGAGCGAGAGTCCGTTGAAAAGACGGGCGAGCGGAAGCCCTGCGAGAAGGGTTGAGGCTGGTCTCGCCGCGGCTTTGAGCTTTGAGCAGGATCTGGCCCACCACAGTACGGAAGCCGCCGCGAGGCGTCGCCCACCGGTTAACGGTGGTCAAGCTGAGGCATTGTAATTCGTGACGCAAGTTGACTGCGTTGATACCTCCAACGTGCGTCCCTTGTTGTGCAACATGTTTCGCCATCCAAGCTTTTCGGGTTTTCCCTCGAGTGGAGAAGGTGCCTGACCAGGTGAACGTGTTGACCAGCCTCTGCCAGTCGTCTACGATCTTGGGGCTGGGCCAGTGATGCCGGGCGATGAACAAAAACATCGGCAAGAGAAGAGCGCGCAGGAGCTTCACTCGTTGACTGGTGTTGGTAGTCTTCACTTCTGCCAGCTGGAGACGAGATCGAGCCCGTTGGAGCGTCCGCTCCCATATCGTGTTCAATGACGTCACCGTAGCAACCTGTCCACCGAGTAGCCTCGTGTGCGCATTGGCCTCTGCGATTGGAAAGGGGCTCCCAGGGCCGTTGTCCCGCTGCGCCCTTGTGGTGAGGAAGATCACGACACTTTTGGAGTGGTTGACTCGTAGGCCGGACGCTTGAGCAAAGATGTCGAGCGTGCTCGCTAGCTCAGTCAGGAACCGAGGGTGCTCCAGATAGACTGTCGTGTCATCCGCATAGCCGGCTGTCCGAACCTCTGTGTTGCCTGGTAACACAATCCCAGCGAGGTCTCTGTTTTGGGCAATTGCAGTATAGAGCGTGTCGACCGCTAACACAAACAACGTTGGCGCTAACGGGCAACCTTGCCGAATTCCGTTGAGGATGGAATGTGGTGTGGAGATCTCCCCGTTTGCCGTGAACTCCGCCGTTGTAGCAAGATGCATCTGGCGGACAGCGTTGACGAAGCGCTCTGTAAAGCCGAGTCGAAGCAGCGCGCGGGCGAGGAATCCCCGATCGAGCGAGTCGTAGGCTTTTTCAAAATCGAGCGACACTGCCACCGCATCTGAGTATTGCTGGGAGGTTCTGGCGTGGGCCTGAACCGCGTGGAATACATCCAACGCGTCATGAACTTGGCGGTCCGGTACAAAACCAAACTGCGTGTCGGCAACGAGAGTCGGAAGAGAGCTGCTAACTCGGTTCAAAAGGAGCCTAGAGTAGATCTTGTAGTCTGTATCAAGTAGCGCGATCGGTCTGAAGTCCAGTCCGCTGGTTGGCGTCGATTTCTTGGGGATGCAGGCTATCGTGGCTTTCTTGAAGCTTGGCGGGAGAATAGAAGACCTGTGCCACAGATTGTACAAGGGTGTAAGAGCCTCTGTCACGAGATCAGCGAACTCATGATACCAATCATTTGGGAGGCCGTCAGGTCCAGCGGCTTTGCCCCTGGGGCACGCCTTGAGTGCCGCTCTTACTTCCTCTGTCGTGAAGTCTGAATCCAGGTGACTGAGATCTGGGGCTGCGCTCGGCGGCGGCAGATGGCCAAAAAGTCATCGATGTTTGCGGCTGGGAGTGGGCCGCGCTGCATAACTGGATCCCATGCGCACGCAAGTGTCTCTGCAGTCGGTTGGTTGTCTGCCTGCGGGAGACTGACGATTGATTGGGAATGTGGGATCTTGAATCTATCGAAGAATAACCTTTCCGCCTCCGGGGTTCGTGCGGCGAATGCTCGCCACCTCCTGTACCGTCTCCTACGTGTCCGATTGCAATGTAATCGAACAATCTCTGATCGGATGGCTTCAACCGCGTCATATGAGCTCTGGTTGTCAGGAGCCTGGGCCAAGATCGCTCGTCGCAGCGCATTGCGTAGGCGCTTGCGTCGCTGTCGATATGCTCGCCGCTGTTGTTGCCGACACTCTCGGATTGCCTGCAGACAAGCCCTTCGGATTTCAATCTTGCATTCGTCCCACAGGATGGCAGCCTCGACCGCCCCGGCTGCCTTACTCTTCTCAGTGAAACGAAGCAGGATATCGATGCAGATATTGTTGACGGCTTCCTGGCATCCGAAGGGGATGGGGTACCGGAGGCCTTGCTGTCTGCGGCGTCCTCTGTTGCGTCGCTTTCCGTAGCTGCAAACATAACTCATGGAAACTCCGTTGTGATCGCTTGGTGCGACTGGTGGATCGGTGTTGACGTCGAGCACATGAGCAGTATATAGGACACTGACGTACCATCGATCTAATCGACTGGTGGCCATGGTGCCGTTTCTCCGTTTGTATCCGTATGTGTGGTGCTGTATCTGGAAGTCCGTTTTGTCCGCCTCAGTACCTATCTGATCTATGTCAAATTGGAGGACATCCCGCAAACCCCAGTGAGTCAGTAAACTGTGTAATGCCGGAGAGTCGTGGATGTCTGTGACGTGACTCGATCGGTCGAATTCGGAGAAAAGCGTGCAATTGAAGTCTCCACCAAGGAGTACCGGGCCATTAGGTTTGGGACAGCTAAGCAAGCGCGTAAAAAACTGCTCTCGTTCTTTTTTCCTGCCACTCGGCGCATATACGTTGATGATGGTATGCCACTTGCCGTGGATGAGTGCTTGTGCAGCCATGAATCTGGCCGACCAGTGCTCTTCCCACAGCGGCTGTACATCAGAAATTGGCCCCCCCGGCCGGCAGAGAATGGCAACCCCGCGTGCATTAGTGTCGGTCACCGCCCATAGAGAAAACCCCGAGTCCGTGCGTCCCCATCCTTTCGCATATTCCTGCTGGAGGCGATCGACGGCTTTCTTGTCTGTCGGAACTTCTTGAAGGAGAATAACGTCAGGTTGTCGGCCGTTTGTGCGTGCTCGGAAGCCGCTGAACCAGTCTTCCGCTTGTGTCATTCCTCGTACATTTTGTGTCACACAGTGAAGTGGCGCCGAGAGCCATTGCGATCTCATGGGGCCGCGTCGCTTCTGGCCGATCTTTCGTTGCTTAGTTTCTCCTGTCGCCGCCTGCTCTGCGACCGTCGCCTCCTGCAAGGCAACGGCCGGTGGCCCCGTCGCTGTATGTGCGACAGAGCCGGGCACCCGTGAGGTGCCCTTAGTTCCGACTTGCCGCCGCTCCGCCTAGAATCTCTCCGAAGCGGAACAGCGCTCCACTGACGAGGTCTGTTGACCAGTCTTGGAATATCGTGTGCGCCATCTCCCATCGTTTGGCGGCCACCCCTTGACCTGCGCTGACCACTGCAAGGGTATTGAAGCTAGCAGCCATCCACATGAGGAGCGCGTCGCATTGATGTGGCAGTTCCCGCGCGGCAAAGTCAGTTGGAAGACACTCTGGCACGAGCAACACGTGGGCCACGAGTCTGCACCAATCGGCGTCTATTAATCCTGGCTGCGTGCGTGGGGGAATCCTAATTCGGTGCTTGGCCGCAACAGCAGCGAGACGCCTCCAACGTGTCGGTTCATGCGTGATGGACCATCTGGCCTCAAGCGTTGGAGCCGCGTTCGCACCAGCCGCCCATTCCTTGCAGAAGTTCGCCGTGTCGGGTGGAAGTAGCAAGTGACGCGATGTTGAATGCATGGATCGATTCGCGCGTGTGCAAGTGTCGATCCCCCAGCACGCATAGTGTCGATCCCCCAGCACGCATAGTTCCGATTTGGCTTGCGGCAGAGGAATCATTGCCATCAGATAGCCCGGAGTTCGCTATGGCAATGAGCCTATTGAGTTCATCATGTGGATCATAATCGTTCAACTCTGGGCTATCTACCGCGGAGAGTCGTGGAGCAGAAAATTCGACTATCCTTTGTAGATCTGCCACCGCGGCAGACTTCTACAAAGCACCTGAGAACGCATAAAGTCCAACTACGAAATACCCTCGTGGCTGCCACGAGGGTATCTCGTAGTTGGACTGTGTGTGTTCTTGGGCACTGGATATTCCTCTTCGGTTTTTTTGCTACTTCTGAAGCTTCACCCTTCATGCCGTTGAAGAAAATCATGAAGTGGTGTCATGTCATGCCAGCACACTTCACATTTCTTTGTTTGACGCCAGCAACCTACTTGAGCGCAGCTCGTGCGGCCTATTGTTGCCTGATGTACTAAGCCTCGCGGGATATAAGAAGGTCTTGCGGTCGATTGGAACGGCATTTGGTCTGGTCACCCATGCATTTCGCTCCTCGCGGGAAGCTCCCGTCCTCATAACGCCACCACTCATTGATAGACCAATCGTCGGATACGAGGAAACCACTTTTTCGGATCTGCGCTCAACGCGATCAGGAGTGGTGAGTCCTCGCGTTGGACGCGAGATCGTTGCAGTTCCCTGTACTGAGGGCACATCGATGAATGGTGAGCGTATGGCCCCTTTCTTGCATTCATGGCAGATGAAGCATTCACCGTCCAGCGTTACGAGGAAGTAGAACGACCGAGAGCTGCGGGGGGGGGGGGGGGGGGGGGGGGGGGGGGGGGGGGGTCCGCGCCTTACAGTAGGTCGCTCTGGCGGAGGACATCGTAGCATGCCGAGGCCAGATAACAAATCGATATTGCGCGCGGAGCGACGATCTTGTCTCAGGTTTCTCCAAGGTGTGCCAATGAGAGTTATGTTATCCACCGCAGTCGAAAGGTTCCAGTTGCGCAGATAGATAGTGGAGCAGCGGTGTTCAATCGAAAGCAATCGGTTATGAGTTTTGTGTCGAGGACTCACATGACGAATTGAACAAACTTCACTCGGATCATCATCATACTGTACTGTATGACCTTCGGTGTATCCATCCGCATCCGTGTTGACCTCGTTGAGGGTCATCCTAGTAGTACATAGACAGTGCACATGGACTTCCTCAATGAGCCCACGATGAATTTCTTCACTTGACGCATTCACCACCGCTTGTGGCTTTCTGTCAGTGTCAGTACTCGCGGCGTGGTTATTTTTTTACATGTCTGCGTACTAGTTCCATCATGTCGATACCCCCTGATGTGGCTACAGTACCCCATCATTGGGCTGCTAGAGGAATCACCATTTCACGCGCGCGAGAGTCGCACTCGAGGAGATTGCGGCGGTCTAGCGCGTTGTCGTTGTGAGGTTGTTGTAAAATCAATGCACTGCTGTTGATAGAGCGAGGCGTCCCGAGGAAACCCAGGAAAACTAGTTGCGATAACTGAGGTGGCACCACAATCGTGCTTCTTTTCGGGGGACCACCGATCCTCGGGCTTTGGCTCATTCATCTCGCTCCGCCAGATGAGATGCTGTCACGAAATCAAACTCCTGTGTACCTCCATTTCAAGCGGAGCAGCCACTCTGGTCTGTGACCTCGCACAAACCCATGCAGAATCGCTCGTACGTGTCCAAGAAGAGCGAGCACACGATAGACGTGTGGTGTGGGGACTCATAGCATCATAACCTCGTCCTCGACACGCAAATGAGTGCAATGAGGCGAAATGGGACTCGTTGACTTCCTGGAGTCTCCTAAACTTTTCATTGGATATTATATGAGTCATGGACAAGTAACGGCCAATGAAAAAGGCTCTCTCTAAAACAAATGGCTTCAACCGGTATACCGGTAGATACCGGTACTTCGACTGAGTTCCGTTCGTGTCTCCAAAGGCGTCTTTTTATGGCCATTTCCAACGTAACTGACCATCATTCCTCGTTCAAAGCAAGAATGATGGTCTCTGGGACCCGTCGTTGTCGCAGGTCCGGAAATTCTCCCCTCGGAGACAGCGCTCTATTCCGACCCGACACCGTTGGACTCTCCCAGCCACATCCAGATTCTTTTGTATACATACCCCGTTAAAGTCGATAATGCTGTATTTAGTTTACATGACCCTTTATACCTCTATAAAGCATACCTCCTCATAGTCGCTACCGTTGCAGTCTCCATCGGGCCTCTGTTATGGAGCTCCTCAAGAGCTCTCCATCCTCCCTCGCCTCTATCTTCCATCGGCAGAGAGAGGCTTGCTCCGTGGGCCGCATCGGTGGTCGCCCACTCGCCGTCTCGCCGCTTCTACGCCTCGCCGATCGCGCTTCTACTCGCTCCCGCCAGACGAATGGACCGCGCAACGCCGAACCAGACGTGGGAGGCCTCGGCGCCCGTGGACGACACGGCCACGCGCGACGACCACGCCGCTGCGCTCCCGAGCCCGACGCCCACGCCGCCGGGCTCGCCGCCGGCCACTCGCGAAGCGGCGCGCTCGAGCGGCAGCTACGAGAACTTGAACGCGTCGGTGGATTCGATGTGGGAGGCGCGCCGCAAGCGCGAAGAGGCCGACCGCATCGCCGAGCAAAAGCTCATCGACGCGGTCTGCGCGGCCTCGCTGCTCGAGTACAACGAGAAGAACCGCGCGCTCGAGGCCTACGAGAGCGAGCTCTCGCTCAAGGCCAAAGAGCGCGACGCCGAGCTCGAGCGACTGCGCAAGCGCCGCGAAGAGGCCGAGAAGAAGAAGCACGACGCCATGCAAAAAGTCATCGAGGCCAAGACGCGCGCCGCGCAGCTGAGCCAGAAAGTCAAGGACGCCGCCAAGAACTACGAGCAGGTCGCGGCCGTGCGCGTCGAGAGAGAGCTCGAGCGCGAGGAGCACGAGAAGCAGCTCGAGAAAGAACGCTCGCTGCGCGAAGTGCAGCAGCGCAAGGAAGACGCCGTGCGCCGCCGCGAAGAGGCCGAGCGCAAGGCCCAGGAGGCCCGTGACCGCGCCGAGGCCATGCGCCGCAAGGCGCTCGAGGCCGCGCAGGTCGTGCGCCAAAAGTCGCGTCAGCAGATCGAGCACGAGCTCACGGTCGAGGAAGAAGCGCGGCAGCGCAACGCCGAGATGACGCTGCAGTCGCTCGAGCAGGAAAAGGCCGCGGCGCGCGAGCGGAAAGAAGCGGCGGCGCGCAAGGCCATGGAGGCCCAGCGCCGCGCCGAAGAGCTGCGCATCAAGGCCGAGCAGGCGCGAAGTGCCATGCGAGCTGCGCCGGCGTACTCCTAATAGCCATTGATCGCATGGTGACCATGGGGAAGAAAGATGGAGAACCCAGGGAAGGACCGAGAGCACGATGAGGATTGTTTAAATAGGATTATATATATGTGAACTTCTATGAGACGTCGAGGATGATGCATGTAAATATGCCGAGGGCGAACAGCGAGGAGAAATAATTAAGAGACAGCTTCAGTAGTCGTCGTACGGGGGGCATTCAGAGACTGGTCGAGACGAGATGCTCCAGCTCCTTCTCAAGACACGAGAGATGGGTGGGCAGGTGGTCGTGGGGCTCCTCCGTGATCTTGCTCATCACCTCAGGCAGGCAAACTTCCGTCGCGTCACCTTCGCCTTCATTTTCGCTGTCGAAACTGCCGCTCGTGCTCGCGGTCGCGTCGGTGCTTTCGTCGCTGAGCCCAGAGAGCGAACGGATCTTGGAAGCACGCGGCGACGGAGGAGGCGAGACCTGCTGCAACGCGTCGGGGCTGCCACGCTTGATCCACGCGTAGTCGAGAATGTCCTCGACCGTCGGTCGCATGTGTGGGTCGTGGATGAGCACCGTCTTGAGCAGCCCTCGGACTTCGTTCGAGAGGTAGCTCGGGTACGCGATGCGGTTGCGGTGGACGTCGTACCGGAGCTTCGCAAAGTTCGAGTCGTCAAAAGGAGCACAGCCCGTGAGCAGAGCGAAGATCAAGATGCCGACGCTCCAGACGTCGGCGGGGCCGCCGTGGAAGCCGTGCTCTCGAGCCGACGCGTTCAGGAAGAGCACTTCGGGGCTGCAGTAGAGCGGCGTGCCGCAAATGGTGCGGAGCGTCTCGCCCGGGGCAACGTACTCCGAGAGCCCAAAGTCGATCAGCTTGACCTGGAAGTCCTTGGTGATCAGCACACTGCAATGTCCAAACAACCAAAATCCGTCAGTTTTTCCACATCTTTCATGAGAGAGCGAGAAGAGCAGGCCACGCACTTTTCCAGCTTGAGGTCGCGGTGGTAGATGCGTCGCTCGTGGCAGTACTGCAGCGCCTGGAGGAGCTGGAAAAAGATCTTGCAGGCGTCGTCCTCGTTCATCTTGCCCTGCGTGAGCAAGTGCTCGAGCAGGTCGCCGCCGTCGACGAGCTCGTGGACGATGCAGATCCGGTGCGAGGTCTCGTAGGCGCCGAGGTACTTGATAATGTTGGGGTGGTCGAGCGACTTGGAGATCTCGAGCTCCGAGAGGATCTTCTGCAGGCGTCTCCGCACGCGGTGGACGGCCTTCTCCTTGATAAACTCTCCGTCGGCGACCATGGAGCGCCGCACTTCGATCATCGAGGCCTTGTCAAAGACCTTGACCGCGACTTGGCGGCCCGTGGCGTTCTCCATCGCGCAGTACACTTTCGAGGTCGCGCCGCTGCCCAGCAGACGCCCGAATGTGAATTTTCTCAGCAGCTCTTCCTCCGAGATCATGTCGCCCATGGCGCGCCGCAGCTGGTCGTTGATCGACGGCTTGTGCGTCGCGAGGCGAGCGGCGGGCGACGGCGCCGGCGTCGTGGCGGCCTCGGAGCAGCTGTGCGTGGCGCTGTCGTCGTCGCTGGCGCTCTTGCTCTCGCGGCCCATGGCCTTGGGCGAGTAGCAGCTGAGGCTGAGCCGGCGCTGCTCGATGTGGAAGGGCAGGAGGTCGGGCTCGAGCGCGTAGATCGTGCCGCAGCCCGTGCGTTGGTGGAGGGCCGAAAGCATGATGGATGAATGGAGGGATGGAGAGATGGAGATCGCGATCTGCTGGACGGCTCCGGACGCCGGACGCGTTCTCTGGATTCCCACGCGGTGGGGTCCGGGGAAATCCGGGAAATGAGAACGACGCGCCGCGCGTCAGTGCGGATAGACCTCTGGACGGCGCTGTCAGTGGTGGCGGATGGGCGCGTGATCGCGTTTCCTCACACGAGCCGGCGACGTCTAAACGGGCCGCCGATACCGAAACCAAGAGAAAGAAAATGAAAAAAAAACGAGGTGGCGTCTGCGGCCGCCGAAAATAACCTATACCCCGAGCCCTAATTGCAGCTTGCAGTCAGGCAGCAGGTCGTCGTTATGTCTGGCGTCAGGTTGTGGTTCGATGGTTTCGGAGAATCAGCCAATCCGCGAGCGGCATCGGTTGACAAGTCGCGCGTTACAGCCATGGTTCTTGTTCTAACGCATAAATATCCTCTGCTAAAGCATATCTGAGTCCATCAGCTCTCCAGCGCGAGTGACATCTTGAGATGGAGGCGGGTGATGCATGTCGCGAATGGGTGGAGACGAGCGAGCATGGAGACCGGGAGACCGGGCCGACGTGGCGCGTCGTGCGCCGTCGAGTCCACGCGGCTCTTCTCCTTCCCTCGCGAATGGAATTTTACGTCGGGGGGGGGTTTCTTTCGCCTGCCCTCGCGTAGGCACGGTTCGCTCGATTTGCCCAAAGGTCAGTTTGCCATGTGGGACGTTGTCACAACTGGAAGCGAGAAAAAAAGAATCCGACTTGAAGTTTGTATGGTCCGCCGTCCTCGTCCCAGCGACCCCAACTGATTGAAGCCCCGACTCTCGGCAACTGCCTCTCCTCACGAGTGGTGGCAGCCATCATGTGCGGGAGGCTCTGCGGAAGGTAGCCGAACGATTGTGGTGGGATCGAACCACGACCCATCGGCCGGGCTCTGCTGCGCGTTGGGCCGTAGAATCAGGTCGCGAGATGTGAGACCGTGTTGCGAGCGGAGACCGTGTCGCTTCAGACGGTCGCAAGCGGGAGGAGACGCTGGGGGATGACGAGAGGGGACCCTCGCTGGCGTGCGAAAACGGCACGTGTCAAGTGGCTCTTCGAGACCAGTGAACTGTAATCAGACCCCGTTGGACCTGGTGAAAAGGCTGGTCAAGTCTGTAATACCAGGTAATCGGGATTTGCCAGGATGTGTATTTTACGACAAATGGGTCCAGTGCAAGTGTATCCGAAAACGTCGAAGCTGTGAAGGCCTCTGGAAACGAAGACTGTCTTCGAAGCGCTCAACTTCTGGCTGTTGTTCTCGAATGTTCAATTGTCTTCAATGAAATGCTCAAGGGATCCAGTATCCAATTGAGTCGTCGGCTTGATTGACGGGCGACAGAATCGAAGGATTCGATCAATTACAATCTCGGGAAGACCAAACTTGCTCGCCAATTCATCGGTCGATGTTGTCGACCACACTGGCTCAGGCGGGACCTCCGCGGTCGAAAGCATCGACGCGTCTGGCCTCATGAGGTAGAAACAAACCAGCTTCAACACTCCGCTCTTGTTTTCATCCTCCAGTTGAACTTCCTCGAAGTGAGTTCGGTACACGTTTGGCCAAACGCAGCTTCCTCTTTCGTGGATTTGAACGCTTCCGCAATTTTGTGGCCTCCTTTCGAGTGAGCTGGTGGGGAAATCGAAGCCGGAAAATGCCTTGTAGCTCAAACTGTCTGGTGCTAGATGTATGAAGCGGGATGGGTCACAGCTTACAACGCACTGGAATGCGAGGAAGGCTTGGCGAACGTTCTCCATGCCATAACAAACGAGCCCAACCGCAGCAATGTTACCATCGTCGGATATCGAGCTGTCCCATTCATGGACGTGACCGCTATTCGAGATCTCAATCTCCTCTATGCGTATGAGAACTTTTTGTCGACTCCCGCGAAGACTCCAAAGTTGTGGTGACGAGTACAACGAAGGAACGTACTCTCCAGGCTGTGGTCGTGGAGAAAGACACCCCAAAACGTACGGCTGGACTGGGAAAGGAGTTGTGAGCCACGGGGGTGGATAAGTAACGGCGCACTGTGTTAGGGCCCACATGGCTCGGTCGAACGAAGGTATTAGCGACGTCAAGATTCGCTCGAGTTGCTGGTAAAGCTCTTGGCAAGTGTTGGGGTGGAGATTCGTGATGTACGAGGCAAATCGAACCTTTCCATCTGAGTTCACCATGAGTTCACTCGGCAGCCATGGTGAGCCGGTGGGCAGCTCGGTTGGAATACCGTCCTGAAATGCGATTTCGCTCATCTGCCCGTAAGGATCGAGCCAAGCCAGAGGTCCTGACGTGAAACACGGGATTCGATAGACCTTGTCAAGAGTGATCATAGGCCTCATGGTGTTGACAAAACAACAAGTCTTGCCAGAGCGAACTGGAAACCAATCTTGACCAGGAATCGCCTTGTTCTCCAGTCGTGTGAGAACATTCCGTAGCTGGTCAGCGCCGATATCGTCTTGTATGAACACCGCGTCCACCACGGAGGCTCTTACTGCATCGTGGCGGTCCTGCTCTTCCCTGGCTTGCTCTTCTTCACTCCAGTACTCTAGCATCGTGAGGGCATACTGCTCGCATGCTTGGATATATCGGCGTATTTCCTCTGACTTCGTCAACAGAGCTTGAAGCTGGTGCTGGCGATGTTCGTTGACATGTAGGATTTCCGCGACCGCTTCGGCGATTTCGTGCTCTCCTGTGACGTTCTCAAGACGTCCGACTAGAACCGGAGATAAACTAACTGACACAGCCTTGACTGAATCGTATATCGACTGTCGGTTGACCATTGACGTCCACTCCTTAGGGTCCGTCTCATCCAGCAGCTTCAAGAAATGAGCTTGCGCGCAATAAAATCCCACGAATGCGAACGGATCCAGTTCATCCATGAGGTCCTTTTCTTCCTCACCGTCGGAGACTGGGCTCGGCATTTTATGCTGGCCACGAGGGAATACTTGACCGCGGTCGATCCAGTTTAACGACGCAGGCACATTCTCCAATTGGCCAACTCCGACTGCAACTCGGAGTAGATCCTGGAGCATCACTCGGAACCAATGATGATGTTCTGGGTACCACGACTGGATTGTCTCCTGAAGAGTCAGCTGCAGCCAGCTCGTCGTATGCGGTTGGATCCACTGAGCGAGGCGGTTCGCCCGCGGGGTCTCTTGAAACCTCTTCCACCACTGACGGTCCCTCTCCACGACTCGACCCACGACTTCGCGGATGCGTAACTCCATGAGTGTCAGAAGCGAAATTGTCCGACGAGCAGTCAGCGACGGCGCCCAGTGCATCGGAGCGTTCCGATCTTCAAGGCGGAGCTCCTCGAACGACCGGTCGGCGAACGCGTCCACGGCCGTGATCGAGGTCAGGAATCGCCATGGGAAGCCCACCTCTGCGCACGCTAGCTTCTTTCCGTTTCTATTTGCTCCGTGGGTTCCTCTCGGTCGAGCAGGCGATGGCCGGGGACTCGAGTCGGGTGTGTAGATCAACGCAGCCGTTGCCGGGTCACAGTGCAGATATCGAAGCTCCTCAAGAGAGACGCTCGTAAAACCTGGCTTGGCTGTGATGCAGTGGAGCAGCCGCCCGTAGTCGGTAGGGTCTACACACACGGTCGGTTGGGCTAAGCCTCGCAGCGCGAGACGCTCGAGTTCGTGCTCTGATCGTGGGAATCCTCGCTCCCGCTGCTCGTAACGTAGCTCCTCAAGCGACAATCCGGCATAGTCGGGCATGGCTGTGATCGCTATGAGCGTCTTTTTCGATCCCTCGGGGTCTCGAACCGCGTAGTACGCTGGGAAGAGCTGCATCTCCCGGTGGATTTCGTCATTGTCTTTCTTCATCAACCCAATTGGAATTGGGGGGGACAGGGTTTCACCTAAATACGGTTTCAATATTGCTAATTTAGATAGTATAGTATGTTATATATTAGAAATAGACATGTTGAAGTGTCATGCCCGATCGCGTTGCTCTTGTGGCTAGGAGAGAGCACATGAACGCACCGATCCAACAAAAGCCTAGCGAAGCATACATGCGAAGGTTTTAGCGAGTCAATTGGTTGTTTGTATGCGTCATTTTGAAGTCACATGGCGTTAACGTGCGATAAACTCTGTGTTCTCGCAAAATTAAACGCAGACTTCATCACGAGAACAAAACGGGTGACTTTGTCGCAGCTTACGCCAATGTAGCCATTTTTTTATCGACTCAATTACGAGACCACTAGCTCCTCCAAATCCGCCAGCAAGGGCTTGCCATCTCGCCCACGAAGCCATGGAGCGCGATTAAGGTGAGAATGAAGCCCTTTCGGGCTGGCGATCTTGAGCCAGCCACGTACTGCAAAGCTGCCTGGCAAACGCAGAAGCCATCATCACCATTAACAGAGCTCGCAGCAGTCAACTTCGACACCCATAGAATAGACACACATGGACAAACCTAAGGTTGTCGGAGCGTCATCCGTGGTCGCATCAATCCATGCTCTCCAGTCCATTCACCGCCATTCAGCAACTATCCTCACCTCCCTACTCGCGGCATCTTCCTCTGAACTGGCTAGCTACGCTTTACGTTCAGCGACCGCCGAATTCAACTTCCTCCTCGTAATGGGGTGCAAAATGATGAGGTGAGACCATGGCCATCTCCTGTAAGCTTCCACTTCAATATACGTCTACATCCGTAATTTCCTTAATCGATCCATCTACAATCGCAACCTCAACCCTGAGAAACCACCGGTTTTCTTACCGGTTCCTTCTGGCTTTTGCTCTCTCTTGGAAGTTGGGGCACCGCAGTCGAGAACCCCCAGCCAACGTGGAAGCAAGCGCCCCTCTCGACCTCTCTCTTCCGGGCGCCCATGCAGGCTCTCCACGACCATCTCCAGGGCGAGGTGAGTGTCCACCGCAACGCGCGCGTCTCGCGCTCTCGATCGCGGTGCTCACGGCCTCTGGGCGTGCTCTCTAGGGCGAGCGCCGGCCGCTCGAGTCGCTGCCGAATTTCGACCCGACGTTCATGAAAGAAGGCCTGCTCCAGAAGAAAGGGCAGATGCTCAAGGGCTGGAAGCAGCGCTGGTTTGTTTGCGACGGGCGCACGCTCAGCTACTACTCGAACCGCCGCGAGAGCCGCCCGTCGGTCGTGCTCGAGCTCAAGTACTGCACGGTCGAAGACGGCGGCCGCAGCGAGACGTGGAACTCGACGCGCATCCACCTCACGGACAACGCCACGGGCACGCTCTACTGCCTCTCGTCCGAGGACGGCAAGGTCGCCAGCGAGTGGCTCGCCGTCTTCAAGAACTGCATCGCGCGCATCGCCCACGAGCGTCGCCAGCGACTCGCGAGCCAGCCAGCGCTCGTCGCAGCTGCGAGCGCGCGCGCGCCGTCGGCGTCGACGGCGACGGCAGCATCAGCGGCTCCGTCGAGTGGCGCAGACAAGCGAATCATGCGCGTGGTCTCAGCGCCCATCAGCTCGGTACCGACGGCGACGGCGAGTGCGACTACTGAGACGTCATCACCACCACCACCCCCTCCATCGACTGCTGTGCGTGCCGTGGAGCCGCCAATGCGAGCGAGTCGCTCGGCCGTTGCACTCGCGACCACGAGCGTCGCGATGGAAAATGAGCTCGCGAGGGATCTCGGCGTGCTCAAGGCGCTGCTCAAGGGCGGCCACGCACACGTATCGTTCAGCCCCGTCGGAGCAGCCCACGGCGTCGTGTCGAACCTCGGGGTGTCCAGGGGCGATGGGAAATGGTACGCGAAGGGCAGTGTCGTGCTGCCCGTGCCGACCGAGGTGGCAGCGTATTTCGTGAGCGACCACGCCAAGCGCGCCGATTGGGACGTGCAGTTCCCGGTTTCAACCCACATTGCCAAGTTCGACGACAAGACTGAGCTCGTGCATCTCAGCAAAGGTTTCCAGCAGATCCGCAGTGTCAAGCCGTTTGTTGCACCACACGTTGCAGCCGCTGCTGGTGCCGTGGTCGGCGGATTGCTTGCTTCTTCGTGGGCGACGACGCTCAACAGCATGGCGCTGTTCGCGCTCATCGCCGCCGTGCTCAATAGCGTCGATTACAGTGCGATGTGCGCGCCGCGCGATCTGCTTCTCGTGCGACAGGTACGCAAGACCAAGTCCAAGAGCGCGCTCGTACCTGAGGACGACGACGAGAATGACGACCCGCGGCAGACCATCATTACGGTACTCGAGAAGTCGGTCGTGAACGAGCGCAAGCCTCCATCCAGTGGTGTCGTGCGCGCTCACCAGGGCCTCGGTGGCTGGCTGCTGGAGCCGCTCGACGGAGGTCGCACGCTCGTCACGTATGTGACAGATATTGACGCCGGCGGCTACCTCTCAGCTGAGACCAAGCGCGAGTTCATGCTCCAGCGACTGCACAGCCTTGCTGTTTTGGCCGAGCATGTGAACCAATCGCAACTCACTGTCGCGCAGCTTGGTTTGGACGACGATAGTGGTGATGAGAGCGAAGGTAGCGTGCAAGGAGAAACCAGCGAGGGCTCATCGCACGTCGTCGCTCGACCAAAGCCTGGTGCTTTCCACCCGAGCGACTATGTCAAGGGAATGGCTCGCGTCTCATCCGGAGGACTCAAGCTCACAGATAAGGAGGTCGCAAAGAAGCAAGCCGGCGTATTGAAAGATGTGTTGAAGTCAGCTAGCGGTGCGCTTCTTGAAGGCAAGGGCATGGTGGGGCTGTCATTACCTGTCCGCATTTTCGAGCCGCGCACGAACCTTGAGCGCATCGTGGACCTGTTTCTCTACGGCCCGACGTTTTTGAACACGGCTGCAGACCAGTCAGATCCACTCGAGCGCTTCAAGTTCGTCATGGCGTACGCTGTCGCTGGTCTTCACCACGGTGCTGGCCAGATGAAGCCGTTCAACCCTATTCTCGGTGAGACTTACCAGACAATCTTGAACGACGGCACAGAAGTATTCTGCGAGCACACGAGCCACCACCCACCAATCACCAACTTCGAGTTGCTTGGCAAGAAGTATTCAATTAGCGGCCACGTCGTCTGGAACCCACCTAGCTTTAGTATGAAGTCGAGCGCTTTCATTCAGAACAACGCCGGCCCGATTCGAGTGGCTTTCCCGGACGGTACGGTGATTTCATATCACCTCCCTCTCATGCAAAGTGGTGGCTTCTTGTGGGGCGATCGCACAGTTGACTTGCTCGGTTCAATCCACTTTGAGGACCCGAAGAACAAGCTTGTGTGCGACCTCAAGTTTAACCCCGACGAGAAGAAGGGTATGGGTGGTATGTTCTCTTCGTCTGCGACGCCATCCGACTTCGTGCGCGGCACCATAGTCAACTCAGCGACGCAAAACGAGCTCGTGTCAGTCAGTGGGTCGTGGTTGGATGGCCTCAACTTCGATGGTAAGCCGTATTGGACTTTTGGGAGAGAGCCGAGTGGCTTCGTGGTTCCGATGGATCCCTCGAAGGTGCTTGAGTCGGACTCGATCAAGCGAGAGGATTTGCGGTATCTCGCAGCGAACGATCTCGATCTCGCACAAGAGTGGAAGGTGAAGCTTGAAGTCCTTCAACGAGCAGATAGGAAGATTCGAAACGAAGGTCGACGACCTAACCACTGGACATTTAAGGACGGTAAGTCTGGTCATTAGCGGTTGTGAGGTTTTCTAGGTACAAAAAAGGCAGCCAGCAAACAAAAAGATGACGAATAGAAACCAAGATCGATGACAAGAAACGAGGTGATAGACTCTTCATTGTTGACTGGTATTTCCGTCAGAGAATGAGGCCGCTGTCACTCAGACGACGTCCCATCGCATCGAGTCATTGTTGATCAAGTGGTTTCTTCATATCATCGATCTCATTGTTCATTCGGAGGCCCACACGACGATGGCAGCATGCACAAACTCAATTCGTGGCGACACGCCAAGTTTTCACTATCCACGTGTTGACTGGCTGCACGCGCTTATCGAGCGAGATATCGTTCGTGCTATCGGCGAGCTGATACTAGATAAACCAAGATGGTGGGAATCTCTCAAGCTTTCCGAAAAGTTCAAAGAGATGCTGAATGAAGTCGCGACGCAATCGACTGAATCAATATGTCGTGACGCTGCCGCGAACGTTCTCGATTGGATGACGCCTGTGGTTCGGAAGACACTAGCAGCAAGACGTGAGCGGAGTTTGTCCAGTCTCGTCGACTTTTGGCCAGTTGAGCTCAGGGGAAGTCCGATTGTCTGTGCCAGTGAGCTCCGTGATGTTCTTCCGAGGGAGGCGATGGCCAAAAGTGATCGGTACTTTATCTTTGCGTGGATCATGCTCCGCCAAATCTGCTTGAGCAACGCACATCCGTGGCCAGGTTTATGGGGCGAGGCATCATGCTCGTGTTTGTCGATGCGACCGCTAGTGGATGCTGTTGTGGATGCCATGATGGAGTGCTTGCGGCGCGTTCGTAACCTTGTTGGCCATCAACGAGCTGATCAAATTGATGAGATAGCTCGTATGGCTGCGATAAAGACCGATGGGGTGGCTTCGCAGTCTCTTCAGTTCTTCACGACTCTCCAGATGCCTTCAATTCTTGCAGACGTCGAAGGAATTGAAAAGTTCTCCCAGCGCTATCTCGATGCAATCATCTCTCGTGACTGTCTGGAGGAGGTCGATGCAACAGTGTCGCCAGCACCGCTTGACACAAGCTTCATTCGAGATGGCGCTCAAGCTGGGCTCGTCCAAGACCGCTTCAACGAGTCAGAAGTACTAGTCGAGTTTCAATTGGACGAAGACTCGTCGATCACGAAGACGACCCTTTTTCAGCCCGACGGGGATCCTTCGATTGAGTTGAACCGAAGCGACCTCGCTCAAACTTTTGAGGCAATTATACCAGTATTCGAGAAGACGTTATCTGGAGTCGCGAACGGTCCCAATCCACCCCTGCTGAGTGTCCCTCGCTCACAAGGCTCTTTGGGTTGGATAACAATCCCAACTCGCCCAATCGTCGAGACACCAGTCGAACCTCTTCCTTCACACGCTATCTCTCTTGCCGGTCATCGCCTTCAAGCACTCGTCCGCGTTGATAACTTTGTGTCTGATTGTGATTGGCGCGAGAACGACTGGACGACTCATGGAAGACCAAGCGTCGGTGCAGCCACAGCGCTGTTATTTGTGGAAGTTGAGAATGTCACTACGCCAAGCGTTGTAGTGAAAGTGCCTCCTCTGTTTCATGGAGAATGGACGTACCAAGATACTTCAATCTACGGTGACCCCAACATTGCATACCTTCAAGGTTATAGGGAAAGTAGATGCAGCACCAGAAGACGCATGTGCCCAGGCACGCGTGACGTTCCCGTCGGACTTTACTCAAGGTTGCTAAGTGCTCTTTCGAAAAGTGTATCCAATGAAGCTGAGATAACTGCGATTAGTGGACTGCTGCACCGCACGATTGTGCTCCCAGCATTCGCGAAGTATTGTATCAAGTTCAAGCCAATAGACCCGAGCCGTTCAAGCAAGTGTACCGTGCTGATTGTTTCGCTGCGGAATCCGTATCGATATGCAAAACCCCATCAGCTCATGCGTAAATTGAGTTCGGTGCCCATTGATCATGGTTCAAGCTGCTAGGAGAAACTCTGGGTGAGCGAGATGAGGAGTTATGAGGAGCTCCGTTTTGCTCACTACGAACGCCACTAACGACCCGGGAGCCGGGCAACCCGGCGTAACGACAATCCGCCACGACCCGTCGTGACAACAGGTTGTCAACTTCGGAAAAAGCCTCCAACGTCAGCGTTAAACAAGTCGCGGCGCGAACTCTATGCGTTGAGGTTGATAAGTGAGCGAACTAACGAGCCGCAATGGTGGGCTTCTCGAAAAAGCGAGGTATGGGAAGAGCAAATCAGGCGGTTTTACCTTCACGTGCGTATCAAAGAAAGCTCCAAGAGAAAACCCAGTGAAGTGCTGAAAACGCTGCATAGTGAACATCTTCCGGTGGAGGCAGATAGCGAGGAGCCATTAGATTTCACAGGCGTGCGGTTACTTTGGATCCAGCTTTCCTCACTGCATTGTATCCACAAAAGCGTCACATCAGGCCGAATCATTCCTCCGGACGCTTCTCTTCGTGCCTTCGAAGAGTTGCTGAATGCATACCGCAACGCCGAAAGTCCTGAGTTGCATCGCGACATCTTGGCGAGCTTCGTCGGACGAGACTGCCCCGTGCAACGTTTGATACCACCGATGAACCAGATTTGCGAGACTGTAAGACTTGCCGATACAATATGGATGGGAAGATTTGCTTCCATCGTCCGGGGGCGGCGAAGTGAGTACCCAGAGCATTGCGTGATCTTCACTCCAGTGATCGAGACGGCAGTGAGCGACAATATCGTTTCAACCGCTGCAAGTGATGCCTTTTTTGCAGTCTCCCACTCTTTCTATAGCACTCGCATGAGTTGCTTCACGGGAAATGTGGTATTTGACCGTCTCATTGACCCCTCATACTACGCCCGCAGGAGTCGGCCCCGACTTTTGCCGTTCGACAACACGATTGTATCACCGCAAAGCTAGAAGCGCTTGTCCGACCCACAGGAGCCAGGTCCAGTATCTTCGGACTGGATTACGTTCATTGGGTTCCGTCAGATATGATCTTCGATCTTGATAACACCGCGCACGTCCAGTCCTACGTGTACGGAGTGCCACCGTCTGCTCAATCTGCTTTCATTGGTCCGCTCGAAACTATGCTCACTTCCCTCGCCCCGCTATTTGAGCACGTGTTTTCGGGGTTGGCGAGTGACGAACCCAAGGCACAGTTCTTCACGGATATAGGTGAAGTCATCGAATCTCCAATTCCAGCACCGACGGCCCAGCATACGTGGCCACTTCGAGGGCGAGCGATGCAGGTCGTTGTCGAAGTCGCTAGGATCACAGTCCCTGTTGGAGCGGTTGACACATCCGGAGATTTATGGTACGAAGCGTTTTGCCGACAAGCACGTAACTGTGGAGATGAAACCGGATTTGTGAGTGCGTTGGACTTCCTCCAGATTAGTGGTCTAGCTCCTCCTCAGCTTTCATTCTGGTACTCTGGCGCAACGGAGCGTGATTCGCGCAGGGCTCATTACAGGATATCCGGGTCGCTGTATCGTGTTTCCGAGTCTTCTCCATCACTCATTTCAGCCGCTTCGGTTGACAAACCCACAGCAACCAGGGTCGATGCTGGTGCTTCAGATACGTATGCTTTATCCAGATGTTTCTCTTATCTCGACAGCAACCGTGGTACCGCAGCAGCAGGATGCGATCGTGGACTGTACGCTTGGCTTCGTCACGCGATCACGCAGTCTGCCGGTGGAAATCCACAGCATCATCGCGTTCATGCTCGGTTGGGACGGTCTCACACGAACACAGCTCGCTGCTTTGCAGTCTTCGGCTGGTGTGAAACAACGTCACTACTGACATTTTACTCGTGAACGCAAGCTCAAAGAGGTCGGATGCCGAGTTTCCTATGGTTAATCCAGAATTGATTGGTTGGTTTTAACCAATCAATGCCTTTAAAAAGGCGTACTGTCTACGAGAACCCACTGTGCAAGGGTGTCAAGAGAGCGAAATGCCCCCCACCGAGACGGTCTCATCTGAATGGGCTCGCTTATGTCCTTTGGTGATCAGCAACCGTTGAGATCGTTATCAGATCGCGTCCACGGAGCTCCCTGCCACTCTTCTCACAGGCCTCCCACACCGGTCGCGCTGCGTCTCGAAAGCGCTCACATTTGCGCATTCTCTTTCTTCGACTCACTCGCCACATCATGAAGATCCTGGCCGTGCTCCTCCTCGCCGCGTCGGCTCTTGCGTCGGCCTCAAGTGCGCCACTACCGACTGTGCACCGCGACGTGCGTCGCCGCCTCGCACAGTCCGACACCGTCGACATCGTCGTGGAGATGCGCGGATCGTCCTCGCGACGTCTGCTCGAGTCGGCTGAGAGCCTCGAGTTCGAGTCGCGCACCAAGAAGATCGAGTTCGTGGTCGACTCGCTCAAGTCCGTGGCCACGGAGAGCCAGCGTGACATCGACGCGTTGCTCGCGCATGAGTCGGCCACGTCGACGCCTCTGTTCGCTTCTCAGTACCAGTCGTGGTCGCGCAATGCTCGCTACTTCACCGGCGCGACTCTCGAGCTCGTCGAGAAGCTCGCGACGCTGTCGAGTGTTGCTACGATCCGCGAGGCCGAAGTCGGGTCCGTTGAAAACATTGAGAGCGTTCAGGCCGACGCTGCGAGTCTCCACACCAAGGGATCGATTGAGTGGGGCATTGCGCGTGTCCAAGCCCCAGAGGCCTGGGCGGCAGGAATCACCGGCGAGGGCGTCGTGGTCGGAGACCTGGATACTGGTGCTCGCTACACCCACGAGCTGCTTCGCGACTCGATGCGCAGTGACTACAACTGGTACGACCCAGTCAACAAGACCGCTGTGCCGTACGACCCGCACGGTCACGGTACTCACACGCTCGGTACTATCGTCGGTGCCGACGGCATTGGTGTCGCCCCGGGAAGCAAGTGGATCGCCTGCTTGGGCTGCCCGAATGGAGGATGCCCGGAGGCCACGGTCGTCGCTTGCGGCGAGTGGTTCGTGTGCCCCACGGACCCGCAGGGCAACAACCGCGACTGCTCCAAGGCGCCGCACGTGATCAACAACTCGTGGAGTGGCAACCCGGCGAGCAAGACCTACGTGCCCATGGTCGAAAAAAATAGCATGGCAAAGGGCCACAACTTTGATCAAACAGAGATTTCTTTCCCAAGACATCACATTCGGGATTTCTTGAAAAGGAAGGACCGCTTCAACAACAGAACACAAGGCACGCAGGACACGCGGAGAAGGGGCAATACCGCCGTCCTCCCTCAAAAGGAAACGAGCAATGGAGATACAAGCTGCATCTCCCTTCAGTCCACAGCCACCACATAGTGATGGCTCAGGTGCTTGTGGTCCACAAGCACCTGAGCAGCTGCGCCGACGCTGAGTCCTCTAATGGTGTGCTCAAGAAAAAATCCAGTGGCGTTGTCCTCTCTCCATACTTTTCCTAGCTGCTCATAAATCTGTCACGGAAGTTCCAAATTCACTCGTACACAGACCGATTCTGCCACGTCGCCAATCTGTGTACAAGTGAACTTGCCAAGCGTCCTAATGTTGCGCATGAAGTTCACGTCACGATTGAAGTGTTCAAGCAACGGAAGCTTGATTTCTGGATCGCAGTAGGAAGCAGCTGGTTGCAGTCGCTCATTGCACATAGAAAGTCTCACGTAGCAGAAAACGGTGGTCTCAGCACGTCTTCTGTATGATTTTCGTGAACGCGACTACCTTGATTTGAGTATAAGAGCCTTGGTATCACCTGATTTCGGTAGTTGAAGCTGAGCTCATTGACCAGCCAGTCGGGCGGGTCATCGAATTCCACCCACATAATCAGTGACTAATCCTCGCGAAGCAGCCACAACATCGACCAGCGCCACCCACAGTCAGCTGCTCCTTAGAGCCGCGCCTGCCACTCGACAATTCCTCAGTCTGCAATTCGCCAGCTCAAGACCAAAGCTTCTCTCCACACCCATGGGAGTCCTCGGATTCTCACTATGGATCGCTCTTGCGGTGTTCGCCGTCGATGCCCAGACGCTGTACAAGCCCAACGACGGGACAGGCATCCACATGTACTACAAGACGTCCTGGACTGCACCTCGCATCCACTTCGCTATCAACGGTGGCTCCTGGACGGCTGTGCCGGGCGTGGTAATGGCCAAGAGTAACGACCAAGTCGCCTTCCCATCGTCGTCCGGGTGGTTCGTGTACGACCTGCCATCGTCTGCGACGACCCTTGAGTTTGTGTTCAACGACGGCAACGGTGTTTGGGACAACAACAAGAACGCCAACTACAAGGTCACGGCCGCTGGAACCTACTCGGTCGGTGGAGTCGCCTCAGCGCCGGCTCCGACGACTGCACCTTCTCCCGTCGCCCCGACGCCGGCGACGCCTAGTCCAGTGGTGCCACCAGATCTCTCAGGGTGCGACACGTTCCCTGACTCATGCTCTGGTCTCAGTTATCCGTCATCTACTGAGAGCCGCCGCTGGCAGACGCCACCACGTAACTCGTCATCTTGGACTACGGAGTACCAGGACTTCCGCTCGCTCCAGGGATACGCGCACGTCGTGTACGCGGCCGATCGCAGATCTGCCACGGTCGATGTTCGCACATACTTGCGTGCCGCTGCTACTTGTGTGTACATCTTTAACGACGCAGCACCGACGTCTTCTGCGACCAAGACAGTCGACTCGACGCTGACCTCGGCACTTCGAATCGTCATTAGGTGCTCGCCCTCCGGTGCAAGTGAAACGTGGACACTCGCGCTCGATCCGGTGAACTTTGTCTGGCAGAACGCAGCTGTGAACCAGCCGTCTTCGATGGAAGGAGGCCAACGAGGGGCTATTGTGGACCTCTTCGGCTGGCCATACCGAGACATTGAAGCCGAATGCGTTGACTTTTTGGGTAAAGCCGGGTACATGGGCGTGAAGATCAACCCACCACAAGAGAGCGTGCTCTCGGATGTGTGGACAAAGGACGGTCAACGGAACCCGTGGTACCTCATCTACCAGCCCGTGAGCTACCGGCTCTTCTCGCGTCTCGGGTCTCGAGATGAGCTGCGGTCGATGATCCAGACTTGCCGCCAGAACGGAGTCCGCATCTACGCTGACGCAGTCGTGAACCACATGGCTGCAGGTGGGTACGACCACAATCCAACGCACCGCCGGTCGTCAGGGTCGTCCTGTTCGACATGGGGGCCCCACTCGAGCGCCAAGGGATCGCCATACTACACGCGCAACTTCCAGTACCAGTACAACAAGTTTACGGCGCAGCAGCCGACGCTCGAGTTCCCGGCGGTTCCATTTGGACCTTCTGACTTCCACTGTGAGCGAGGCATCTCGTCGTGGTCGGACACGTACCAACTCGCCAATGGCTGGCTCGTTGGTCTTTCGGATCTGGACACTGGCAAGACCTACGTGCGTGAACGTATCGCACAGTACTTCGTCGATTTGCTGGGAATTGGCTTTAGTGGGTTCCGCATCGACGCCATCAAGCACATCCACCCTGCGGATGTTGCCGCGATCTTCGGTCTCTTCAACAAGTACATGGGCGGCTCACTGCCATCCGACTTCATCTCCTGGGGCGAGATCCTTCTAGGCGGCGAGGCAGGCTTTCTTGCGTGCGATGAAAACCACGAGTACAACTTCTTCAAAGGTCTGGACAAACGATACCGAGCCGAGGGCATCTCGGAGGCAGACATCGCCAAACTCAAGATCTGGTCGTCCGACTATCCGAACTACCATCCGACTTGCGGTTACTGGGTCCTTCCGTCGTCGCGGTTTGTCATCCAGAACGACGACCACGATCAACAGGCGCCAGGCTCATCATCGCGCGAAATGGGCGACAAAGGATCCGTTCTCATCCGCGAGAAGAACGTCGCCAAGCACCGTCAGTTCGAGACGCAGCTCTTTAGCCGTACCGACGGCGACTGGAAGATCAAGGTCGTGCTGAGCTCGTACACGTTCGGCACGAACGGCGCCACGGGCTTCCCCGACGGGTTCTCGACCTGCGGCGGCTCGACGGGCTTCCAGTGCGACATTAGCATGCCCTTCGAGAAAGCCTTCCGCGCTGGTTCCTGCGGCTACACGGTCGAGAACTTCGCGAGCGGTAAGTACACACGCGTTCACCGCGACCTGGCCATCGTGAACGCCATGCGGACGTGGCTTGGTGGACTCGGCACTGTCTCGGCCCGGGACGTCGGGATCACCGGGAACTGCTGACCTTGAAGCGTCAACTTCGGTTGCGCCATTGTCCATGGGTAAATCCAGAATTGATTGGTTGGTTTAAGGCGTACTGTCTACGAGGCTCCGCGTCCATTGGCTGTGCAAGGGCGTTAAGAGAGCGTAATTCCCCCACCGAGACGGTCTCATCTAGATGGGCTCGCTTATGTCCTTCGGTGATCAGCAACCGTTGAGATCGTTATCAGATCGCGTCCACGGAGCTCCCTCCCACTCTTCTCACAGGCCTCCCACACCGGTCGCGCTGCGTCTCGAAAGCGCTCACATTTGCGCATTCTCTTTCTTCGACTCACTCGCCACATCATGAAGATCCTGGCCGTGCTCCTCCTCGCCGCGTCGGCTCTTGCGTCGGCCTCAAGTGCGCCACTACCGACTGTGCACCGCGACGTGCGTCGCCGCCTCGCACAGTCCGACACCGTCGACATCGTCGTGGAGATGCGCGGATCGTCCTCGCGACGTCTGCTCGAGTCGGCTGAGAGCCTCGAGTTCGAGTCGCGCACCAAGAAGATCGAGTTCGTGGTCGACTCGCTCAAGTCCGTGGCCACGGAGAGCCAGCGTGACATCGACGCGTTGCTCGCGCATGAGTCGGCCACGTCGACGCCTCTGTTCGCTTCTCAGTACCAGTCGTGGTCGCGCAATGCTCGCTACTTCACCGGCGCGACTCTCGAGCTCGTCGAGAAGCTCGCGACGCTGTCGAGTGTTGCTACGATCCGCGAGGCCGAAGTCGGGTCCGTTGAAAACATTGAGAGCGTTCAGGCCGACGCTGCGAGTCTCCACACCAAGGGATCGATTGAGTGGGGCATTGCGCGTGTCCAAGCCCCAGAGGCCTGGGCGGCAGGAATCACCGGCGAGGGCGTCGTGGTCGGAGACCTGGATACTGGTGCTCGCTACACCCACGAGCTGCTTCGCGACTCGATGCGCAGTGACTACAACTGGTACGACCCAGTCAACAAGACGGCTGTGCCGTACGATCCAGATAGCCACGGTACTCACACGCTTGGCACGATCGTCGGTGCCGACGGCATCGGCGTCGCTCCGGGAAGCAAGTGGATCGCTTGCTTGGGCTGCCCATATGGAAAATGCCCCGAGGCCACGGTCATCGCTTGTGGCGAGTGGTTTGTGTGCCCCACAGACCCGCAGGGCAACAACCGCGACTGCTCCAAGGCGCCGCACGTGATCAACAACTCGTGGGGCGGCAACCCGGCGAGCAAGACCTACGTGCCCATGGTCGCGGCTTGGCACGCTGCTGGTATCATCCCGATCTTCGCCGCCGGTAACAGTGGCCCCTACTGCAACACGGTGAAATCACCTGCCAACTTTGCCAATGTCATCGCTGTCGGCTCTACGACCATCGACAACACACTTTCGGCGTTCAGCTGCAAGGGCCCGAACGGCTTTCAGACTGATATCATCAAGCCCGACATCTCGGCGCCCGGCCAGGAAGTCGTCTCGACCAGCAACAGCTCGGACACCGAGTACCGTTTGATGTCCGGCACGAGCATGGCTACGCCCCACGTGACTGGCGTGGTCGCACTGCTGCTCAGCCAGAACAAGACGCTCGGCTACGACGGCGTGCGTGCGCTGCTGACCTCGACGACGCTGCACGACGTGCTTAAGCCCAACTTGCTGGAGACGCCGGTCGGGTGGTACACGGGTGTGTGTGGCAACACGACGGACAACGACTGGCCCAACAACCAGTACGGCTACGGCCTCGTCAACGCGCTCAAGGCCACGCAGGCCGCCAAGACGATCTAAGCGAGGATCTCGAGTAGTAATTAGTTCGCAATAAGTAAAGAAGAAATGCTGACGATTAGAACTGTGTTGGATTCTTTTCGCTCAAATTGCTTCTCAACCGCCAAGAGAATACTTGCAACCCGAGGAAGCAATGCTTAGCCATTTCCCACCGTGATCCATTTTGGCGACACTCTGCTCGGTCTGATGGTTCAATCGTCAGCAATTCTTCTTTACTTATTGCGAACTAATTACTACTCGAGATCCTCGCTTAGATCGTCTTGGCGGCCTGCGTGGCCTTGAGCGCGTTGACGAGGCCGTAGCCGTACTGGTTGTTGGGCCAGTCGTTGTCCGTCGTGTTGCCACACACACCCGTGTACCACCCGACCGGCGTCTCCAGCAAGTTGGGCTTAAGCACGTCGCGCAGCGTCGTCGAGGTCAGCAGCGCACGCACGCCGTCGTAGCCGAGCGTCTTGTTCTGGCTGAGCAGCAGTGCGACCACGCCAGTCACGTGGGGCGTAGCCATGCTCGTGCCGGACATCAAACGGTACTCGGTGTCCGAGCTGTTGCTGGTCGAGACGACTTCCTGGCCGGGCGCCGAGATGTCAGGCTTGATGATATCAGTCTGAAAGCCGTTCGGGCCCTTGCAGCTGAACGCCGAAAGTGTGTTGTTGATGGTCGTGGAGCCAACCGCGATGACATTGGCGAAGTTGCCGGGTGATCTCGCCGTGTTGCAGTAGGGGCCACTGTTACCGGCGGCGAAGATCGGGATGATACCAGCAGCGTGCCAGGTCGCGACCATGGGCACGTAGGTCTTGCTCGCCGGGTTGCCACTCCACGAGTTGTTGATCACGTGCGGCGCCTTGGAGCAGTCGCGGTTGTTGCCCTGCGGGTCCGTGGGGCACACGAACCACTCGCCGCAAGCGACGACCGTGGCCTCCGGGCATCCTCCATTCGGGCAGCCCAAGCAGGCGATCCACTTGCTTCCCGGGGCGACACCAATGCCGTCGGCACCGACGATAGTACCGAGCGTGTGAGTACCGTGACCGTGCGGGTCGTACGGCACAGCGGTCTTGTTGACTGGGTCGTACCAGTTGTAGTCACTGCGCATCGAGTCGCGAAGCAGCTCGTGGGTGTAGCGAGCACCAGTATCCAGGTCTCCGACCACGACGCCCTCGCCGGTGATTCCTGCCGCCCAGGCCTCTGGGGCTTGGACACGCGCAATGCCCCACTCAATCGATCCCTTGGTGTGGAGACTCGCAGCGTCGGCCTGAACGCTCTCAATGTTTTCAACGGACCCGACTTCGGCCTCGCGGATCGTAGCAACACTCGACAGCGTCGCGAGCTTCTCGACGAGCTCGAGAGTCGCGCCGGTGAAGTAGCGAGCATTGCGCGACCACGACTGGTACTGAGAAGCGAACAGAGGCGTCGACGTGGCCGACTCATGCGCGAGCAACGCGTCGATGTCACGCTGGCTCTCCGTGGCCACGGACTTGAGCGAGTCGACCACGAACTCGATCTTCTTGGTGCGCGACTCGAACTCGAGGCTCTCAGCCGACTCGAGCAGACGTCGCGAGGACGATCCGCGCATCTCCACGACGATGTCGACGGTGTCGGACTGTGCGAGGCGGCGACGCACGTCGCGGTGCACAGTCGGTAGTGGCGCACTTGAGGCCGACGCAAGAGCCGACGCGGCGAGGAGGAGCACGGCCAGGATCTTCATGATGTGGCGAGTGAGTCGAAGAAAGAGAATGCGCAAATGTGAGCGCTTTCGAGACGCAGCGCGACCGGTGTGGGAGGCCTGTGAGAAGAGTGGGAGGGAGCTCCGTGGACGCGATCTGATAACGATCTCAACGGTTGCTGATCACCGAAGGACATAAGCGAGCCCATCTAGATGAGACCGTCTCGGTGGGGGAATTACGCTCTCTTAACGCCCTTGCACAGCCAATGGACGCGGAGCCTCGTAGACAGTACGCCTTAAACCAACCAATCAATTCTGGATTTACCCATGGACAATGGCGCAACCGAAGTTGACGCTTCAAGGTCAGCAGTTCCCGGTGATCCCGACGTCCCGGGCCGAGACAGTGCCGAGTCCACCAAGCCACGTCCGCATGGCGTTCACGATGGCCAGGTCGCGGTGAACGCGTGTGTACTTACCGCTCGCGAAGTTCTCGACCGTGTAGCCGCAGGAACCAGCGCGGAAGGCTTTCTCGAAGGGCATGCTAATGTCGCACTGGAAGCCCGTCGAGCCGCCGCAGGTCGAGAACCCGTCGGGGAAGCCCGTGGCGCCGTTCGTGCCGAACGTGTACGAGCTCAGCACGACCTTGATCTTCCAGTCGCCGTCGGTACGGCTAAAGAGCTGCGTCTCGAACTGACGGTGCTTGGCGACGTTCTTCTCGCGGATGAGAACGGATCCTTTGTCGCCCATTTCGCGCGATGATGAGCCTGGCGCCTGTTGATCGTGGTCGTCGTTCTGGATGACAAACCGCGACGACGGAAGGACCCAGTAACCGCAAGTCGGATGGTAGTTCGGATAGTCGGACGACCAGATCTTGAGTTTGGCGATGTCTGCCTCCGAGATGCCCTCGGCTCGGTATCGTTTGTCCAGACCTTTGAAGAAGTTGTACTCGTGGTTTTCATCGCACGCAAGAAAGCCTGCCTCGCCGCCTAGAAGGATCTCGCCCCAGGAGATGAAGTCGGATGGCAGTGAGCCGCCCATGTACTTGTTGAAGAGACCGAAGATCGCGGCAACATCCGCAGGGTGGATGTGCTTGATGGCGTCGATGCGGAACCCACTAAAGCCAATTCCCAGCAAATCGACGAAGTACTGTGCGATACGTTCACGCACGTAGGTCTTGCCAGTGTCCAGATCCGAAAGACCAACGAGCCAGCCATTGGCGAGTTGGTACGTGTCCGACCACGACGAGATGCCTCGCTCACAGTGGAAGTCAGAAGGTCCAAATGGAACCGCCGGGAACTCGAGCGTCGGCTGCTGCGCCGTAAACTTGTTGTACTGGTACTGGAAGTTGCGCGTGTAGTATGGCGATCCCTTGGCGCTCGAGTGGGGCCCCCATGTCGAACAGGACGACCCTGACGACCGGCGGTGCGTTGGATTGTGGTCGTACCCACCTGCAGCCATGTGGTTCACGACTGCGTCAGCGTAGATGCGGACTCCGTTCTGGCGGCAAGTCTGGATCATCGACCGCAGCTCATCTCGAGACCCGAGACGCGAGAAGAGCCGGTAGCTCACGGGCTGGTAGATGAGGTACCACGGGTTCCGTTGACCGTCCTTTGTCCACACATCCGAGAGCACGCTCTCTTGTGGTGGGTTGATCTTCACGCCCATGTACCCGGCTTTACCCAAAAAGTCAACGCATTCGGCTTCAATGTCTCGGTATGGCCAGCCGAAGAGGTCCACAATAGCCCCTCGTTGGCCTCCTTCCATCGAAGACGGCTGGTTCACAGCTGCGTTCTGCCAGACAAAGTTCACCGGATCGAGCGCGAGTGTCCACGTTTCACTTGCACCGGAGGGCGAGCACCTAATGACGATTCGAAGTGCCGAGGTCAGCGTCGAGTCGACTGTCTTGGTCGCAGAAGACGTCGGTGCTGCGTCGTTAAAGATGTACACACAAGTAGCAGCGGCACGCAAGTATGTGCGAACATCGACCGTGGCAGATCTGCGATCGGCCGCGTACACGACGTGCGCGTATCCCTGGAGCGAGCGGAAGTCCTGGTACTCCGTAGTCCAAGATGACGAGTTACGTGGTGGCGTCTGCCAGCGGCGGCTCTCAGTAGATGACGGATAACTGAGACCAGAGCATGAGTCAGGGAACGTGTCGCACCCTGAGAGATCTGGTGGCACCACTGGACTAGGCGTCGCCGGCGTCGGGGCGACGGGAGAAGGTGCAGTCGTCGGAGCCGGCGCTGAGGCGACTCCACCGACCGAGTAGGTTCCAGCGGCCGTGACCTTGTAGTTGGCGTTCTTGTTGTTGTCCCAAACACCGTTGCCGTCGTTGAACACAAACTCAAGGGTCGTCGCAGACGATGGCAGGTCGTACACGAACCACCCGGACGACGATGGGAAGGCGACTTGGTCGTTACTCTTGGCCATTACCACGCCCGGCACAGCCGTCCAGGAGCCACCGTTGATAGCGAAGTGGATGCGAGGTGCAGTCCAGGACGTCTTGTAGTACATGTGGATGCCTGTCCCGTCGTTGGGCTTGTACAGCGTCTGGGCATCGACGGCGAACACCGCAAGAGCGATCCATAGTGAGAATCCGAGGACTCCCATGGGTGTGGAGAGAAGCTTTGGTCTTGAGCTGGCGAATTGCAGACTGAGGAATTGTCGAGTGGCAGGCGCGGCTCTAAGGAGCAGCTGACTGTGGGTGGCGCTGGTCGATGTTGTGGCTGCTTCGCGAGGATTAGTCACTGATTATGTGGGTGGAATTCGCCGCCCGACTGGCTGGTCAATGAGCTCAGCTTCAACTACCGAAATCAGGTGATACCAAGGCTCTTATACTCAAATCAAGGTAGTCGCGTTCACGAAAATCATACAGAAGACGTGCTGAGACCACCGTTTTCTGCTACGTGAGACTTTCTATGTGCAATGAGCGACTGCAACCAGCTGCTTCCTACTGCGATCCAGAAATCAAGCTTCCGTTGCTTGAACACTTCAATCGTGACGTGAACTTCATGCGCAACATTAGGACGCTTGGCAAGTTCACTTGTACACAGATTGGCGACGTGGCAGAATCGGTCTGTGTACGAGTGAATTTGGAACTTCCGTGACAGATTTATGAGCAGCTAGGAAAAGTATGGAGAGAGGACAACGCCACTGGATTTTTTCTTGAGCACACCATTAGAGGACTCAGCGTCGGCGCAGCTGCTCAGGTGCTTGTGGACCACAAGCACCTGAGCCATCACTATGTGGTGGCTGTGGACTGAAGGGAGATGCAGCTTGTATCTCCATTGCTCGTTTCCTTTTGAGGGAGGACGGCGGTATTGCCCCTTCTCCGCGTGTCCTGCGTGCCTTGTGTTCTGTTGTTGAAGCGGTCCTTCCTTTTCAAGAAATCCCGAATGTGATGTCTTGGGAAAGAAATCTCTGTTTGATCAAAGTTGTGGCCCTTTGCCATGCTATTTTTTTCGTCATGGTGGATCATTTTCAGTCAATCAATGTGTCGTCAGTCAAAAAGTTCCAGCAAGAAAAACATTCTATGTTTTTCTTGTTGGAACTTGTTGCAGAGAGAATATTATTCTCTCTACAACAGCGAGGGTTGAGTACCCCTTCGATTTCCCAGTGGTTTGATCTGATCAGAGAAAATGCGCTGCATTGTGTGGATTCAGTCGAGAAATGTCCGGGAGCATGACGGAGGAAAAGAGCAAGATAGACGAGGCGGATGTGAAGCTGCGCTGCGGTGTGTACGGCGAGGGGAGCATCTGCTCCGTCGAGATCAATCGCAATGCAGATGTGGAGGTGCTGCAGAAAGCCTGTGAGCGCGAAGAAAAATGTTCATGATCGCTTCGAAACTAATCCAGCCAGGTTGACGCTGTACTTGGCGCGGAAGAAGGGGGAAACCACATGGATGAAGCACGATCACAGCATGGAAGGCGTCTTGAAAGGTGGCATTGACACTGGGTATGACAAGATACTTTCCTCGTGGAAGCTAGACGAAGACTACTTTGGAGAGAACTTTCAACCTGAGCGCAAGGAGATTCATGTGCTGGTCGCACTTCCTCCAGATCAAGCTCGGGTGACGATGGTTGACCGAGGGTGGACAGCCAAGTGGCTGAGCAAGTTCCGCAAGAACCAACTCGCACCACATCATCTTCCTCGTTTGGGTGAGCTCGCAGACTTTGTTGAAAACGAACTGCCGGAAAAGATCACGTTGTATCGAGAGATTTACAACTCCTGGATCGCCAAGATGACCTCCCAATCTCCCGAGCTGATGGCGAAGTTGTTCAATATTGACAAGTTGAAGCACTGTGTGAACTTCCTGCTCCGGGTTGGAAGCCGTATTGAGTATCCTACGGATCCTGGTGGCACTCAGACGTCGTACATCTCGTTCTGGGACGACTTGATTCGTAATGTTTTGAACTTCGTACTACACGACGTTGGTAAAAGCGACCGAAATTCAAGTTGACCAGCACCAACAGGATCAAGTCCGCCTAATTACCTTTTCCTTGTGGATTCGGTGTGCGTCATTCGCGGTGGGGAAAAGAACCCTCGAGAGCAGATGGAGACACCACGACGCGAGTTACTTGAGAATCTTGTGTGGACGTACGGCGACGCACCATATTTGTTCGGATACGCAGCCGTTGGCTATGAAGTCAGATTGTATGCTATCACTCGTGTGTACGATGCCGTGGACGCAATTGAGTTGGGAGTATATGATCTAAAACGTTTGGAAGGACGATTTCGTTTGCTGCTGGCAATTCTGAACGTCGCACGATTGTTGCGGAGCCTTGCGAGTATGTGCCCAGAAAGCGCTCGAGATGAGTGCAAGAAGCTGTTCGGTGATCATGGAGTCAGAATATTACTCGAACCATCATGTGTAGTCAAGTGTTTTCCAAAAGCGCTATTTCAACGAGAAGAGGACCATGTTGAAGCGGTCTACAAGGTGCTGGAAGAGCACGCTATCCCAAACGTTGATCGTCTGTATCATGCAGATCCCTCAAATTGATACCCCTGCCATTGATTTTCAAGCCACGTTGCGAAGAAAAAAGACCAGCAAATCTCGTGGAATTGTTTCACGCGTTCGCAAATGTAATGAAAGCATTGGTGAAATTGCATGCTGCTTCGTGGATGCACCGAGATATTCGTTGGCCAAATGTTATCAAGAGTCGCGATGGCGACAATTCGTGGTTCCTGGTAGATTTCATGAACGCCGCGCAAAGTCCACAAGTTTCACCTAGCGGCAACCACCTAAGCAAAGTCGAACACGCCCTCGAGATCTTCAGAGATGGCAATCACACCACTGCTGTCGACGTATGGTCTGTTGGGCGGTTGATTCAAACTTGCGGAGATGTTGTATGCGGGAGCTGGTATGACACAGGAAGAGAGAGGACACAGTTCTTGGAGCTGATGATGCATGACGATCCGTCCAGAAGACCCACTGCAGTTTGAGCAAGAATACTTGGAACGGCAAAAGCAGGATGGACAGAAGAAAAAGCAGAGGCGTAACTAGCTCGAAAAGTCGAACGATAATTTTGGATGCTGAGTTCCGAGGTTTCGAAACCGCGTTCTGAACCGGTTCCAAAACAATGTCGTAGCTTCTAGAGCTGCTGTGATGCTTTCCTCAATGTGGATTATGTGGGCGGAACGTGATTGGCTGGTCAACTACCGAAATCAGGTGATACCAAGGCTCTTATACTCAAATCAAGGTAGTCGCGTTCACGAAAATCATACAGAAGACGTGCTGAGACCACCGTTTTCTGCTACGTGAGACTTTCTATGTGCAATGAGCGACTGCAACCAGCTGCTTCCTACTGCGATCCAGAAATCAAGCTTCCGTTGCTTGAACACTTCAATCGTGACGTGAACTTCATGCGCAACATTAGGACGCTTGGCAAGTTCACTTGTACACAGATTGGCGACGTGGCAGAATCGATTGTGGAAAACCATTTGCAGCTGGGAAAAATATGGAGAGAGGACAACATCACTGGATTTCTTCTTGGACACACCATTAGAGGACTCAGCGTTAGTACACGCTAGGACCAAGCCACCAGGTATACTGCCTCGCACCCCGGTTGCGTGCGCATCCTTCGAAGGGGTCTTTGGGCTGCTGCTCTTTCTTCCAGTCGTCGTAGCACTTGATTTCAAAGTGCTGGTTCCCGCAATTCTTGTCACATGGAACAACTGTGAAGCTCGTGCTGCCAGCTTGCATGGCACCTCCATCATCCAGGCACATGCTTGTCCTCGAAGGTGAAGCACATCGAAGCATCTGCGTCAGACCATCGTAGACAAAGCGCTGCGTCACAGACGAGGAGCTGCACGTTTGGTACTGGAGCGTCTTGCCGGCGTCGAGACACAGGTTTGGTTTACGCGAGCAACGCAGCTGCGAGGTCTTGCTATCGTAAACAAAGAGCTGGTTCGAGCTCTCCGGGTCACATTTTGCAGGTGAGAATTTCGCGTGTCCGGGTTTCGAACCGCCCTGGTCGTCGAAGCAAAGGTTGTTCTTGCCCCGAACGCGGAGGAAGAACTCGCGGTCGGTAGGTAGAGCTGGAGTGCTTCCCAGTTGCCTGACGCGCACTGAATCGACGGCTGAGGCGCTGAAATGATCAGAAGTCATCGTTGAAGTCCAAGCGAAGGCGACGGCGCTTGCGAAGACGAGCAGTGCTGAGAGGGAGCCGATGATCAACTGTCGAGAGGACACAGCTGATGGCGAGTCCTTCTTGGCGCTTGCTGAGTCTTGTGCCGTGCACTTGGAAGGTATTTTTGTCGAGAGCTTGCCAGAAGTCTCGACCCCACGGACCGTTGACGCTGGCGTCTCTTGAAGGTTGAGATCTTCTACAATTTCAAAGGGCGTGCGAACTTACGACTTGTTCAACAACCATCGCTTATGCAAAAGACCCTGAAAACGAAACGAACGAAATGTCTAAAGAGTCACGCTCACTCCAAGTGCCTCCAGTACGACCTGGACAACCTCGACTTGCTTACGCTGAAGGGCGAACTGCTCGTTGTACTGAGATTTTTGGAGCTCCAACAGCTGCTCAAACTGCTTCTTCTGGAGAAGAAGTTGATCTTGGTGCGTTTTGCTGACTTGCTGTATGATGTCTGCAGCTAGTTTCCTGAACTGGCTTGTCGCTATTCTTGGCGACCCAAGTCCTGGCGCAGCTGGATTTGAAGTTGGTGGACAGATGCGCTTCGGTCGCTCCGGTATCCCACGCTGTTGGACAAACTCCTGGTGCTTGTATGGCGTATCTGGCGCCGGTGGCGCAGTAAATTTGGATACTTCATAGTTCTGAGAAATATCCTGTGATGTTGCTGGCGATTCTTCATCTTGCGACACCACGGCGGGTGCGCTCCCCAAGATATGCTCTGTTGGCTCGGCGCTATGCACTTCGACCCCGAGACCTGGGATCGTCGTTCGCGTTGCGTCTCGAGTGGTAAATGAGAGAGGAGAAGGAGTTCTCCGAATCAATATCGGTGACGGAGGTGAGAGCGATGACTGAACTTGACGTGACGTGATTGTATGTGGCTTAGAGCCACGCTCGGGCTCCGTGCGCTCTGGGTCATCTTGTACGCTCTTCTTGTGTGGTGAAGACAGCGGCTGCTTGGTTATGGGAGCAGTTTCCACCGGTGTGATGCAATTTGAGGTCGTGTCTTTCTCAGAAGCGTTTGTTTTCCTCTTTTTCGATGGATTTGCTGCATTCGGCAGAGCAAACGACTCGACCCCCACGAACAACGAGCGTGGATCGACAGCAGCTTCAGGCAGCATCAACTGCGCCAATCTTGCATCATGAACGGCCACCGGCGGAGCTTTGGGAGTCTTGAGAACATCACCCGCTTCACCCTCGAAATAACGCTGCAGCACAGGAATATATGTCGGAGGGCGCTCGCTCGTGGCCCCATTCTTGCTCGCCAGCGCCCACGATCGGTACTGCGACTGCCACTTGGACACCACGCGGCGGATCTACACACGTACAGCCCACTCAACCCCGCATCCTCCATATTCGCACCGCGAATATCGACCCGTACCTTGTTCTCGGCGATGCAGACGCCTCGCTCCTGCTGGAACCGCGCGGCGAGCGCCGCCCACGCCTTACGCTTGGCCTCGTTGCCGCGCGCGCCGTCGATCTCCGTCGCGAGCGCCTTGTCCCTGAAGCGCAGCGACAGTACCGCGTCGATGAGCTCGCTCGTCCACGCGACGCGCTCGTCCTTGGTTTCCTCCATGGTCGTTCTTGCCGATGAGGTCGAGATTTGAATTGTGAGCGTCCGCGCGAACCCGCGGGTCGGGGGGACGCCTTGAAGTGCAACGAGAGTGATGGTCTTTGTGATGTAGCCACATTATATTGGGATTTGAATGGCTACCCACGACGGTTCCCAGTTAAAGACTGGATTAACGTGGATTACATTATTCAAGGCTATGAGAGAAATTGGCTCGCCAAATAATGTGCTCGATGATAGATTGCCTGGTCTGTCACGGCGTCGTGGGCCTTTCAGGCGGCTTAAAGGAGGAGCGACTGGAGAATTCGACTGCACATACGCACCTTAACAGCAACAGCCAATGCTGCGAGAGCGCGCGTTAAGATCGTGTGCTCGATGAGGTGAACAGTCCTCAGCAAACAGAAGAGTTTCCAGGAGGAGAAAGCATGCGAGGCATAGCTTAGCGAGATTGCGCGCTGGTTATATGTTGACTGCTTACCTGTGTATCGATGCTCAACTTTGTTCAGCCTGGTGGGGCGTTTATATCTTATTGTCCACATGTGATGCGAATATGCAATTCTAGTCTCAGGGAAGCTGGACTGGATGGCATTCGAACCGTATTCGATCAGTTATCGATCGAATTCGGTTTGGAGATGGGACATCGCTGGCTTCAACTGGGTGATGCAATCGGCTTAGTCGCTTCTAAATTCCTCATTGAGATCGATAGCCACGCCTTTCCGCATCGACTGGCGCAGAGGCCTCGCAAACCGAGTCATCTGAGGAGTAGCTTCGACGGTCTTACTAATGTCCTCTATCGTAGCTGATCGTAGGAGGACATAACGAAGACTATCTAGACCTGATAACGATCTCGGCGTTTGCTGATCATGGTGATCAGTAAACGCCGAGATCGTTATCAGGTCGAGCCCCACTACGCAGAAGACGGATTGTTGAATGGGGGATTCGTACAAGGTCACTTTGTACAAATCTTCATTCAACAATTCTCGTTATAAGCGTGAATGGAAAACGTTCAGAGTCTAAGCCGTCCGACGAGAACATAGAGGGAAAGACTTCAGCCCCGTTTCGCGCCGAAGAAATCTTCATTCAACAATTTGCCTTCTTCGTCTCACTCGAACCATGAAGATCCAGGCCGTGCTGCTCCTCGCAACGTCGGCTCTTGCGTCGGCCTCAAGTGCGCCACTACCGACTGTGCACCGCGACGTGCGTCGCCGCCTCGCACAGTCCGACACCGTCGACATCGTCGTGGAGATGCGCGGATCGTCCTCGCGACGTCTGCTCGAGTCGGCTGAGAGCCTCGAGTTCGAGTCGCGCACCAAGAAGATCGAGTTCGTGGTCGACTCGCTCAAGTCCGTGGCCACGGAGAGCCAGCGTGACATCGACGCGTTGCTCGCGCATGAGTCGGCCACGTCGACGCCTCTGTTCGCTTCTCAGTACCAGTCGTGGTCGCGCAATGCTCGCTACTTCACCGGTGCGACTCTCGAGCTCGTCGAGAAACTCGCGACGCTGTCGAGTGTTGCTACGATCCGCGAGGCCGAAGTCGGGTCCGTTGAAAACATTGAGAGCGTTCAGGCCGACGCTGCGAGTCTCCACACCAAGGGATCGATTGAGTGGGGCATTGCGCGTGTGCAAGCCCCAGAGGCCTGGGCGGCAGGAATCACCGGCGAGGGCGTCGTGGTCGGAGACCTGGATACTGGCGCTCGCTACACCCACGAGCTGCTTCGCGACTCGATGCGCAGTGACTACAACTGGTACGACCCAGTCAACAAGACCGCTGTGCCGTACGACCAGCACGGTCACGGCACGCACACGCTCGGTACTATCGTCGGTGCCGACGGCATCGGTGTTGCCCCAGGAAGCAAGTGGATTGCTTGCTTAGGCTGCCCGAATGGAAAATGCCCCGAGGCCGCGATCATCGCTTGCGGCGAGTGGTTTGTGTGCCCCACGGACCCGCAAGGCGACAACCCTGACTGCTCCAAGGCGCCGCACGTGATCGACAACTCGTGGGGTGGCGACTGGCCAGTGAAGTCTCATGTTTCTATGATTGCGGCCTGGCACGCAGCAGGTATCATCCCAATCTTCGCTGTGGGTAATCGCGGGCCCCTTTGCTACGCAACGGCGTCGCCAGGCAACTTCGCCAATGTCATCGCAGTTGGCTCCACTACCGTCAACAACACGCTCTCAAAGTCCAGCTCCAAGGGCCCGAGTAACTATCCGACCGGCATCATCAAGCCCGACATCTCGGCGCCCGGCCGGGAGGTCGTCTCGGCTAGCAATACCTCGGATACCGAGTACCGCTTGATGTCCGGTACGAGCATGGCAACACCACACGTCACGGGCGTTGTTGCGCTGGTCCTGAGCCAAAAAAAAATGCTCCGCTACGATCAAGTGCGTGAGATACTTGGGTCCACAACGCTTCGTGATGTTCTCAAGCCCAATTTGCTGGAGACGCCGATCGGTTGGTACACAGGTGTGTGTGGCAACACGACGGACAACGACTGGCCCAACAACCAGTACGGCTACGGCCTCGTCAACGCGCTCAAGGCCACCCAGGCCGCCAAGACTATTGAAACGACGATCTCGATTAGTAGCTAATAGCAGAAGATGATCAAGTGATAACCCAGGCGCAAATGCCGAGAGGCGTCTTTGTTCCATATCCAAATTGACTAAACTCAGGCCAACGGGTAGAGCAACTGCTTCGCCGCCGTCTTTTTCTCGTCCGCACTGCAGACGAGTTCCACGAGTTTCAACGCAAACGCCATCGCCGTACCTGCACCTTGTCCCGTCACACAGTGCCCTGAAACCACCACGTCCTTATCGACAAACTGCTCTCCCATGAGCCGGATTTTTGTCGGGTGGCACGTCGCGTGGCCGTCCAACAAGTCATGAGCAGCGAAGACAATGGCCGGTGCGTCTCCAATCGCCGCATAGTATCGCTTTTCTTGCTTCTGTAGCTTGAGCATGCGAGCGAGGACATCACAGTCGCGGAGTTTGGCTGCGCCTATGCCCTAAGTCACAGAAATAGTATCTCAGCAAATAACAAAATCTCCAGCACATAAAAGCACACGTACCCCCGGCAGCACAATCAGTGCGTACCTGTCGAACGTGCAGTCTTCAATAGCCTTGGCCGCACGAATTTTTGTGCTATAGGCACCCATTATGATGTTCATCTTCTTCTGTCCGACCGATGCGGTCACGACATCGGCTCCACCGCGCGTGAGTGTGTCGTAAATTGTCAGCACTTCGAGGTCCTCGCTGCCATCGGCAATCGGCAGGAGTACGAGCGGCTTGACGTGATGCTGCGTCTTCACCAGCTCGTCATGTGCGGAAACCAGACGGTGTGCGGCCATAGTAGAGTAAGAGAATTTCGGTTCTGAAAGTACCAATCACTTTGACGGCCTTCGAGATGTGGCAGTTTGATCAAGTTCTCTGCGGGACGAGGCGTTATTGAGTAGCAGTTGAAGCTGCTTTATCCCAAATAGTTTCTAGCGAACTTGCATTCTTGGAACGGACTACCGCCACAGTAATGGCTGGGATTATGGAGTCGATTGCTGACATCGTCAAGCCGAGGCCGACCGCATTGCTTCCCGTGGTTTGTTGATTCAATGCTTGTAGTCTTCAGCAGACTGAAATTGACGATATCTCTTCAGGCGAACGGTTCCGAAGAGATCGAGGTTGCCGGGCTCAAGGACGTGCTTGCTCGCGGTGGCGTGCACGTGACGATAGCAGATGTCGATGGCGACGAAGACCACATTGTGCGGCTCGCGAACGGGCTAGAAATCCAGGCGGACAAGTCCATCTACAACTGCGGCGACGACTTATTTGATCTCATCATCGTACCTGGTGGCTCTGGTGCAAAGACGCTAAGCGATTGCGCGATGCTGATCAAGATGCTGCACCAGCAAAAGGCCGCGGGCAGGTGGTTTGGAGGGATCTGTGCAGGTCCTGTCGACGTACTCTTCCACCACGGGCTTGTCACGGGGCCCATGACGTGCTACCCCGAGTACGCCGATAGAGTTGGCGATCTCTTCCGTGACGCGGCCGTCGTGGTCTGCGACAACTGCGTCACGAGCCAAGGCCCTGCGACTGCTGTACCCATGGGGCTCAAGCTGATCGAGCTGTTGCGTGGCGAGACCACAGCGCAGAACGTTGCAAACACGATGGTGTGCCCAAAGCCACCACATCCATGAGACGAACACAGAAGAACCTCAGTCGCTTTTCAAAGCATTGCGTAGGATTTCAGGGAAAAAAAAAAACATAAGATCGATAACAGGAAAAAGAGACAAAATACACAGCGTCTACTGGGCACCTGGGAACTCGACAGCCGGGTCGAAGACCTTGGGCTGCTGTTTTCGGCGCGAGGAGCGGCGCACGGTCGTGAACCCGTCTTCGTCGACGAGCGGCTCCTCCGTCTCCATGGGCGCGTCGTCGCCTTCGTGCACGGCATCGAGCGGCGCGGCGGACCCCGCACCGTCCTCGCGCCGCACTTTGGCCTGCTTGAGGTCGATCGGGATGAGCTTTTGGACCTGCTCGTGGAGCATCTGCACGCGCGCATAGTCGCCCTTCTTGCACTCGTCGGCGAGCACCGTGAGCAGCTCGGCGATCTCTTCGACGCTGCCGTCCTCGCAGATGAGCCCGAACTCGGACTCGACGTAGTCGCCAATGTTGTCGCCCATGGCGTCGGCGTGGACGACCTTGTTGTACTTGAAGACTGTGAGAATCTCCTCGAGCAGGATCTCGTACTTGCGGCGCGTGTCGCCGCCGCCCCACTCGCCCTCCATGGCCATGCGCAGCGCGGTCCATCGAGCCAGCGCGAGCTTGACGCCGTACTCGAAATAGTCCCACTGGCTCTTGATGGTGCCGCTCGCGATGGCCGCGGCCTGCTCGCGCGCGAGCGAGAGCAGCACGTTCTCGCTCATGCTTGGTCGGGGGAAGGTCTCAGATAAATGCCAGCCAGTCGAGTGACACACTAGACTGACGACGTGTGGATAGCAAATTAGGATTACTACACGTCATATGTTCACACGTCACATGGTTATATGTTCACACATCGCAGATTTTGTATTGTAGTGCACACGTCACAGATTTCATCACACGTCGCAGGTGGATTTTTTGAATGAAACTAACAGTATGAAGAACGACCTAGAGCGCGCGCGCGAACGACGCGGCGACGTACTCGCTGGCGTCGTCGAGAGCTTTCTGTGCGATTGGTATCGGAAATGAGAGGAATCCATGGGGGACGTTTGGAAAGATATCGATCGACCACGAAGTGAGACCATCGGCATTCGCCTTGGCGAACAGCCTCTTGGAGTGGGGCAGCAAGATGTCGAGTCCCGCAGCTTGGATGTACACTGGAGAAAGGCCGCGGAGGTCGCAATGCACTGGAGAGGCGTCACCCCACTTCGAGGTGTCCTCGCCTCGAGATGGGTAGTAAGCGTTCCAAAAGCCTTCGACCGCCTTATCGGCGAGGATGCAGTGCGGAAACTCACGCTCGTCCGTCGGGGTCATGTCCACGAACGGGTAAAACAGAACTCCCGCGAGAGGCAGTCGAGATGCATCTTCATCGCGCTGGCGGAGCAGCGTCGTCATCACGAGTCCGGCTCCGGCGCTGTCACCAATGAGAATGATCTGGCTCGGCAACAACTTCTCCTCGTCAAGTAGGAATTTGTACATAGCGTGGGCATCCTCTGGGCCACACGGGTAGGGGAACTGTGGCGCCTTGCGGTAGTTGGCCAGGAGAATATCGACTTGGATATTCTCTCCAAGTTTGTCGCGGAGGCGGGTTTCGATTCGCTTCTGCAGTGGACTAGCGAGTGCAATGTGAGTGCTTGGGCAGCAATGGACAAATCCGCCGCCGTGGGTGAATAAAACGACGAAGCGATGTGTTGGCGCTGCGGGATTGTTGCACGCCTTCACCCAGACATATTCGAGGCCAATGTGGGAGAACTCTTCGGTTACGGTGCCATCCCTCTCAGTGGCGGCAGCACCGCTGCGCCTCCCGTCGATCTGACTTTGTCGCCGACTCGCCTCTGCGTTAGCAGGAAGGTTCATACGGTCCCCGTAGTTGCTTGAGGCCGATCGCGCTACACTCTGAAGGATATCGATGAGGAAAGTCCACTCAGGGTAGCGTGGCTGGAATCCGCGAGCGGCATATGACATAGCTGCGAACGTGGCAGCGCCTGCCAGGTGTAGGATAACGCCGGGCACCTGCCACTTGGAGCTGAAAAATGCGACGGCAGACATGAACGACGTGGTCTAGACAGCTTCGAGATAAATAAAGAATGGGAAACCATCCGGTCGGCAGCGAGCGATTGGGATCTCTGATTACTTGGGAACTTATTGGGTGATCACTTGCCCCGAAGGAAATGTCACAACTTGAACACGGGCGAACTCTCGTGCAAGCGGGATGCGTCGGCTGCTGACTGTGTGATTCATTTCTCGCCCAGCGAATGTTGCAAGCTCACACGATGACGTAAAACCAGTCGCCGTTCTCCAACGATTTTAACCCTTTTCGAGTGAACAGATGACTTGAGTTGTGTTCCTGACGCGAAGATTTTGATTTGGATGTATAAGGGGAACCCACTGCAAGAAGCTCCCCAAATCAACCGTGACGTCGTCTGATGAGTCTTCGCAGACTATTCGTGTGGAGATGGACATCTCAGATGGCGGACTCCCGAAGTCGGCGATCGTTTGGTGGAATCGCATCGCAGCTGCGGGTACTGTGCATGAAGTGGGTAATTCTGCTGCCAGACGGAGAAGATACTAGCAGTGTACACTTTGGCATGAAGTGATATTCGATCGATTCAATTTACGTACGCAGACACCAAAAGTTCATGGGCGTTTAACATTGGAGCGGCCTCGAAAGCAGAGACTCCGTGAACGATACTATCGGCTTGGGCATCATAGTGGCCCCATGAACTGCGGCTTTATGGGAAGCACACTCAGCGCTGCCCGACAGGAGTGCATACTACATATTCTGCATGAGACACTGCCACCAGTGCGAACATTCTCGTGGCCAGGGCCAGGTGGGTTCAGAGTGGCCCAGCACGTCAGTGCTGTTCGGACTCGCACTGAGTGTGGTTAAAGTGACGCATGAGTGTGCGTCACGTGCACATTGAGTGAAGGTTGGTTGTCAACCTGGGTTGACAACCTCTGGGGGAAACATAGGAGACAGAGAACGCAAGGAAGGCCAACTAGCCGCATTAAGCTGATGCCTAGCGTAACCTATCGAATATGATCACTCTTCCATTAACGTCAGCAAAGGACTGCGCAAGTGATATTCATCACGGCTCCATGCGATGTTCGTGATCAATAGCATTCTGTTGCCGGTAGACTCTCGACGCTCTCGCGCGTGGGATCCTACCAGAGCGTCTCGAGGGGATTCCCCGACCCGAAGTCGAGGTCCGGCACGGCGATCCTGAGCGTCACCTTCTCCATTGCCGTCTCCAACGCCACCGCCGTCTCCACGCTTTTTGTTTGTTTTCTGCTGCTTGTTCGTTTCGCTTTTGTCTTTTGATTTCTGTATTTTGGCTTTTTGTTTCTGTGTGTGTGGCATAAGCCTGACCTATATCGTTGGAACAGTTCCATCTCCACGACGGAGGCTTGTAGAACGTCTACACAACGAAGTCGGTCAAATTTGAAGTTGTCCTCTCCAATTGAATCCGTGTCTTCCCAGCAACTGAGGTGAGCAGCGGACTATGGAGTGGGCTGCTTAGCACCGTTCTTTGGTGTCAGTCGCAATGCAGCGGTCGACGTAGAAACGGCCGTCCGCGCATATGCCACTCACGGAAGGGTCCCCCGTAGGCTGGAAAGTCGTTCCTTTGTATTCCACCAACCATGTTGGCCCGGAGCCGGAGACATCCAACGGTGCTTGGATACGGAACCTCGCCTTGAACGACTCTGCACCTGCCAGAGCACAGTTTCTGGAGGGAGCATTGACAATGCATCGGAGAATCAGACACGAATACCAATACTTCGAGCTGTACTGGGCGTAAACGGGATCGAGTGCCATGATCGCAGAGACGATCCCAGCAGCGAGCAACTTCATCATCGGGGACAAGCTTGACCGAAGAGGCGAGGGGCAGTGGCAGTGCCGAGTGGCTTGTAGAATTCGGAATGGGATCCCTTTGGGTTGGTGGCGCTCCGATCGTCGTGAGGCTCGCGTCCATAAGGATGCGGAAGCCAGCATCGACGATTTGCCGTTGTGGGTGAGAGGCATCAACAAAGCTAGAGTCCGGATGCTCTTAGTGCAAAGGTACTGTATCTCGCTGGCACGATTACAGTTGTTCACCTAAACCGACGGCTGCGTGGAAACCAATTTCTGAAGACTCGAGGTTAGTCTCGTGGGAGATCAAGGATGCAATTTGAATCAATGCGACGAAGCCACAGGGATGGAGACGCTCCCCATGGCAACAGTTTGCTTTGCGGGAAGCTCAACTCGCTATAATCTCGTGTATTTCTGCCAAAGGAGCTAGAGAAGGCGAACTTTGAGTCCAGGAATCGCCAGTCGGTTCTAGGACTCAAAATTTGTCTTCAATGGCGACTTGGGAAAGGTCCGGAAAGTTTAGTGTTGAGCATGTCGTGGCTCCAGAATTTGCTAAGGCGATATTGGCACAAAACAAGGTGGCAAGTCCACGTCGGGGGCGAGCTCGGGCCATCACCACCCCGTCTAGAAGCTCAATCATCTGGGGATCGACAAAGGCTTTCAGTCGCGGAGTCTCCACGCACCATCGGGAGCCTGTTCTCCAGTAGGTGCCGAGGCGTTCAAGGCAAGGTTTTGGTATCCGAGCAGAGCCTGACATTTCCGGCTCTGGTCAGTGGAATACAAAGGAACGACGTTCAAGCCCACAGGGAAAACCCAACGTCCGTGAGTCGCGACTGCGCGTGCAGTCGCTTCTTCGTCGGCCGCTGCACCTTGATCAAGTCTAACAAGCTTGCTGTTGTCCTGAGCTGCTCACAAGTTGAAGTGGTTCTCTCAATTCAAATTTGAATCGTGCATCGGCAACTCCATCACTATCCGACTCCCCCCTTCCCATCATGCGACTCCTCGGCGAGGCTCCGTGACTGCATGGGCCAGCGAGAGAGCTCGCCGCGCGCGCCGCGCCGCGTCAACCCTCGCTGGGCGCGCGTGGCGCTCGCGCAGCTGCGCGACGAGGCGTTTCTCGACCAGCAGCGCCGCCGTCAGGAGACGATCGCCGGCGCGCGGCAGGCCAGCGGCGCTCTCCGTCGCCACCGGAGGCGCCGCGGCGTCTTCGTGGACGCGCCGACGCGAGGCGACCATGCCGTGTGGACCACACTGCTGCTCAAGGACAAGAAGCAGCAACAGGAAGCAGAAGAGGAGGGAGAAGACGAGGGAGAAGACGCGCGGCTCAACGCCGTGGAGAGAGCGCAGCTCGAGGACGAGAGAGAGGACGAGCTGCTGAACGCGCTCGTGCTGCTGGGCGACCTGCCGCAGCCGAGCAGAGCCGCGTACTTGCTCTGCCACCTCGACGACCAGCTCGCCAAGCTCTGCGCCGTGCCGGACGCCGTCGCGGACGTCGTGGCGCTGCGACGCGACATCTTGCGCGATGTGTACGACGCGGTCGCTCTGCAGCATAATCAGTACAAAGCGGCAGCGATGGCGTTCCAGGCGACCGTCGATCTCTTCACTCGCATGAAGACGCAGCCGGTCGAGGCGCCAAAGAACAAAAGCGTGCCGACGACCGCGAGCGGGAAGACCTCTGCGGAGGCGGCGCTGGCGTCGTCGTTCGTGACGGAAATGCTGAGTGGCTTGCTGGACGTGGCTCCTGTCGAGCTGCATGCACAGAAGCGCGAGATTTTGCGCGAAATCGCGACACTGATTGATGCACTGGCGCCGCAGTCGTTGGCGATTAAGAAATCAAACACGCTCGAGGGCAACCCACGACAGCTTGTCCAACAGCTTCAACGCTTTTTGCTCGCGATCGTCAGAAGAGAAGACGCTTCGAGTGACGCAGCGTTCGACCTCGCCGACCGAACGTTAGCGATGAAGTGCCTCATCCAGTTGGCAGGTGCAAGCGCATCGGCTGGCGATCTCCTGCTTGTGGTTAGCGTGTTGCTTGGCATCGGTGAAGAGTTGTCTCCTGTCGTCGGTGCCACAACATCGCCCACACAAGTGCCCTCCCCACCGAAGTCCGTCCGCTCGAGCTACGCACCTTCACCTCCACGAGTGAAGTCCGAGAAAAGCCCGAAGCGTGAGCACATCCACCTGAAAGAATACGACGCTGACATTGTCGCTGAAGATGAACGCGTAGATCTGCTAGACGAGGCCGCGAACGTAGCAGTCGAGCAGCGACTCAAGCACGTCCACAAGCAACGCGCGGATTTGGGTGTTAAAGGCGAGCTCGATGGCCAGACAACAGCAGTGGATCAGCTTCTCTCCTCCCACGCAAAGAGGAAAACTGGTGCGAAAAATCCTGTTGTCGCGCATACAAAGTCTGCAGTTTCCAACATTACCATCATCAACGGATCGGCGTCGAATGGGCATCGCGTAGGACCTCAAGCACCACCACACATAAGTAAACTCAGCCTGAAGGTGGTGAAGGATGACTTCAACAATGTATCACTCGAGGCTGATGTCAACTTTTCGCTCGATGTGACGTCGTCTCAAAGTGCTATCCCATCCACACGCTCGCCAAAGCACCACGCATCTTTCCCAGTCACTCTGCACCCGAAATTCCACCAACTCCGAGTCGGGAGTGTACTCAAAGAAATTGATCAATTGAAGCCTGTGGTAACGTTACGACAGCATCTCGGTAAGGTCGTCACAGATCGTCCGAATGTGAACGGGTTCCACTTTGCTAGTGAGGGATTCGAAGACGATCATGAAGTCTGGAGTTGCGGCCAGAACTCATACGGAGAACTCGGTCATGGGGATTCCAACAGTCGGAAGACATTTGAACGCGTAGAGGCCTTGCAGCAAAAGGACGTTGTGTACATCAGCGCAGGTAATGAACACACAATTGTGCTGAGTGCTGATGGAACAGTTTGGACATGTGGATATAATGATAATGGGCAATGTGGCCTCGGTGTGACGACCAGGGTGAACCATCTGACTGAGTTGCAGAAGCTTGGAGATGCGGTCGTAACTCAAGTCCACGCTTACAATGGTTGCGAACACAGCATCTTGGTAACGCAAGACGGCCGGGCAGCATCTTGCGGCTACAACTACCGTGGCCAACTGGGGCATGGTAGCACTCAAAGCGAATCTGTTCCTAAGATCATCAGAAGCATTGAAGGAAGGTTTGTTCGCCTCGTGTCATGCAGTTTCTACCACACAGCAATCACTTGCGATCACGGCCCGACAGGAAAGAGTCAGGTCTACACGTTTGGTCGCAATGACTACGGTCAGCTTGGCCATAGCGACACAATCGATCGCAAGGTCCCACAGTGCGTCGAAACATTGCATGACCAGCACGTCGTGTCCGTTGCGTGCGGCCAGTATCACACCATGGTTGTAGCATCATCTGGAAAACTTTATGCTTTTGGTAAAAACGACTATGGTCAACTCGGCATAGACGCGGCCGAGAATCAATTAAACCCGGTCCATGTGAAACATGGTTTAGAACGTCAAAATTGCTTGGAAGTTCGATGCGGCTACTATCACTCGATGGTGTTGTGCGCGGGGGCCCATCTGTTTGGGTTTGGACGGAATGACTATGGGCAACTAGGACTGGGGAAGGCAAGCAACTCTTTAGCGACGAATATGCAGTTACAGCAACAGCGATTCGCTAAACCAGTGATCCTTGACGACTTAGAGGGGAAAGATATCGTGCGGTTCGCGTGTGGCTGCTATCACACTGTCGCTGTGTCAGACAACGGTATCCTGTATGTTTTCGGCCGGAATAATCACGGTCAACTTGGAACAGGGGACACGCATGAGCGATTTTATCCGTATCCGATAGACGATTTCGTTGGGAAGCGAGTCGCCTTGGTTGCCGCTGGATTCTATCATACATTGGTTCTCACTGGGGGTAAAGACGACGACGTTGACAGGGAGCAAGATATCAGTTTTCACTCAAATGATCCCGGTTCAAAAGTCGTCAATTGCGACAATGGCGAGCAAGCGGAAATCTTTGCAATCACCTGCTCGTCAATTCTAGCAACTTCTTGCGTAAGGAATCTCTTTGAGGACAGGCTGTGCCAAACGACCAAGGTATCCCCTCATCGCATGAGTGGATTGGCAAACGGAATAGTTCTCCGAGATCCTACAGTCGACTTTGAACACGACGACGGTCGAACGGAAGATCGCAAAGGTTCCAGTTCAGTTGATGGCATTTTCAGTGATTTGCTTGAGACCACCGGAGGAATTAGAAAGTTGAACCTCTCAGACGACCGTGATGGCATTGCTCCGATGTCAATGGGACAAATAACAGCGACGAGTGATTCGATCGAAGTTGCAATAATCATCGTTGCTCTGCTTGACCGGCTATCTCAACCGTTTTTAGCCAAACGTGGGGTGTATTATCCCCCCGCTCATCAAGTGGGCACAAGCGAAATAGAAGCTTGGTTAAATTCTGATGCCAGTCTCATTGACGTTGTTGAGGGCTTGTTCGAGCCTTGTTCGATAGATGCAAGTGCAGCAACCCTTTCAACTCTCTCTCAACTGATCACCCAATTATTATATCGCAGATTTGACGCCTTCGCTGCATCTCAAGTTGGAATGGAAGTGACTTCCAACTCGGTGATGCTTCAGAAGCCTTTAACCATCACTGGGCAACTGCAAGTGTATCTTCTTGGCGCATGTACCCGAATTCTTCGAGCAAATATCCTTCAACTCGTTCGATCTGGGGCAAGTAGCGTACTTCTTGCTGCCCAGAATTCTTGTGGTGCAGACAACGGTGATCTTACGCGATTCAGGAGTCTTAGCGATATGATTGTCGCCATCCAAAAAGTCCGTTCTGTCCTGCTGGAAATCATATCCAAGAGCGTAGGCTGCGATGGTTTATTGCACGGATCACATGGACTAGAAATCAACACCCCCCTAACCTTGGCAGAGGCAGTCGATACTCTCGTTGCGGGTGTCGAGATCTTCTTCCCTTGCCAATGCCTCCGCGTTAAGCTGCTTGTCTCACTCTTGACTTGCGAATCGCAAATTGCAACGGTGGTTTGTGAAATGTGTAGGTCATTTGATTGGACCAAATTTAGTGTTCAAGTCGCACCAGTCAAGCGACGACTACTACTGATGCTTCTGAATCAATTTTCGAGTGATGTGTTTGTTGTGAAATTGCTTCCTATCTTCAGCTCGGAAGTTTGCTCGTCTGTGTCAAGTTGCATACCGGGATTCGAAGCGCTCAGATGCCTTGTGGAGGCTGTACTTCATCGCTTGCATTGCCACTTCTTGGAGAGCCTAGGGCAGATCTCACCCTCCGACGGAGCTGAAGAAGCTGGGACACCATCGAAGTCTTCAGTTGATGATTCATTAATCGCAGCATTAGTTGGCTTGCTTGATGCGATGCTCAAGCACTTGGCATCCGATGTGAGTTATTGCAAGCGATGGACGATGCATATTAGTTTAGATCCCAGTATGAAATTACCGGCTCGATTAGGCGCTGTTGTGTCTCAAGCATTTTGTGTTACACGAATGGGACCCGACGAAGACAAAACCGACAGCTTTCCGAGGGAGTGGCGATGCTATGCGGAAATTGCAAAGCGTATTCTATCCCATTCGAACGATGTCATGTTGCAAGTGCTTTCACGTGGTCTCGCCAGTCCGACACGACGCTCCTATGGGGAATACTCGGTGTCAAATACTTCGCCAAAAGCTGGTTTCAGGCGGCGCATATCAAGGATTTTAGAACGGTCGATAATTCACACGCTGCTCCCTGTTCTACTCGACTCAATTGAGACTTTCGCTCACATACCCGCTTTTGCTGCGTGCTTCATCCATCCATTGAGCTCCCTCTTGGATCTTCTCGACAAGTGGAACTCGTCGAATCCAGATATTAAGCATTTCGCGGACCTCGACTTTTCATGTACGTTGAAATCAACAACGACAAGTTTGGCCGGTCTCACGACAAAAAAGCAGAGTGGGTTAGAATCGAAGTTCTCATCAGCTGCAACGACTCTGGACGGATCATCGAAGACCACCAACGCACTTTCGCTGCCGTGGTCATTGCTGCTTGAGAAAGAATTAGCGTTGGTATGTGCCAGTATAGTCGTTACCATTACTACAGGAGATCCTCTCGTCTCGCTTGTTGACGCCGACATTGATTCTCGGACTGTTCCCTCTCCTCAATTGCGATATGACAAGTGGCACGTTTCTCCACTATTCAAAGGTGGATTGTCGACCGATTTTATCCATAATAGCCTTGTCGTTGAATCCACGCTCTCTCGTGCAATTCCCTATACTCCACCATTGAGGGGATTCGAACAAGACGGCTTCACGCCAACATTTCGTGTCGAAATTCCGGGTCAAAGCACACAAGATGAAGACAGCAAATGTGGGTTCGGTGTCACCACCAACCCATACTCGTGTCTTAGAAGCTCCGTCGTTCGTCGATTCATCGCGCAGATGGCTAGAACTAAGGGCATCGATGATCCAGAGATCCAACCAATCGTGCAGCAATTCTGTCAGTGGATACGAGAATTGCACGCTCTAAGAGACCCAGCATATCGCATGCTCGTGCGTCAATCATCAACCTACAGCAAATTTCAAGTTGAAATTGCCAGCCCACATGTCTTCAATGACTCGGAGCTCGAAGAAATATATTTTGCTGCGGTTCTTCATCATCACGCACTGTCATCGTTCGCGCTGCTGGTTGCTGTCGGTCGATTTACAAGTGCTGCTGTCGCAAGCGAACCACCCAAGTCTTTAACTGAGAGCTGGCGAATTGTTGCCGGCTTCCGGAAACGAATTGTTGCTGAGCGAACTGCTATAAAAAATGCTCAAGATATCGTTTACTCGCAAGTTCACATCTTGGAATTCCAGCGCGAAGTCATCAACCGATTGCATTTGCTGTTGTTTCTAAACGTGGATGGTGAGGACGAGCATAAGCTTCGTTTACTCGATGGTGGCTTTGTCGCTCCGAGCGATCCGGCTTATATGTTACGCTACTGCTTTAAGACTGAAAGATCCATTGACCCTGCTCAGAGCCTGCGTTCCCATATGAGCTCCTCTTATGGGGCCGATGGGATCCCGTTTCTAGCTGCGTTCCCATCAAGTCGATGGCGTCGTGTTCGCACGCTCTTCCATGTCGTGGCTCGGTGGAGGTCGGCTGTTCGCTCGATAGTAAATATCCACATCGCGCCGTTGGCATCTGCGCTCATTGAGTTCGTCATGGCAGACAAAAGCGATATTGGAGATGTTATCGTCTTTGCTCACGAACTACTCGTCGAACCTTGCCGAAGACTCGCTTTCTCGACGCGTGGATTTGAATTGGCATCGGAACTTTTACGGACACCAAGGCTCGAGTGTGTGCGCACATGCTTCCTCCGGCAACTCGCGCAAGCCTCAAATCCGAGAGCGTCTCCAGCAGGTTCACATGAACGCGCCAACATCCAACTCGCATGCGCAAGCTTTGCTTATCATGAATTGCAACGCAATGCACAAAATGACTTCCTGGCACTGTTGGCTCAGATAATGGCCGACAAGGTAGCGTCTTCTCCAGAAAATGCCCCTCGTCACTCAATTGAGTCGGTGCTACTCGTTCTGTTACGCTGTTTGAGTCTGACACACTTCACATATGATCAATATGCATTCATCAACGACTCCGGCCTAGTTCAGGCACTTTTACAATTATGGCTGGGTGAAGATGACTACGTTGGCATTCAGCCGAACGGGAGCCTTAATGACAACATCCGGGCTATTGAAGCGTTGAGTTCTCGCGAAAAGCGCGCCGCGCAACCTGCAGACTCCTTCAGTAGGACTTTCTCACAAGCTGTATGGGCTCTGGTTCGAGGTGTTGTTCTTCACTTTGGTTCATCGTCAAGCGTCGGTTCAGATAAGGCTAAACCGTGTGTACCTGTATATCCGGCGGGTTTCGATATCTTCGAAGCTCTTGGAGGCACCGGAAGTCAACTGCTACAACTCGCTAACAAGGCATTCTTGCGCCAACCATCGGACGTACTCAAGCACGCTGGGAGTTCCGTGAATGCAACAATCCGTCGAAGCTTCGAGATCATTGGCGCGCCCCACCGCTTCTCATTCTTGACCAAGGGTCTGACTTTTGGATACAAGGATATGACTGAGCCAGCCTCTGGACTGCTTGCAATGTCCCCACTTGTCAAGCCGAGCGAGTTGAGCATTACAACATGGATCTACGCTTCGCCGCCCCACCAAACGCAGCAATTGGACCAACAGGAATCCAATCCAAGTCTTCAAGAAGAAAGGCAAATCGTGTTTGTCCGCGGCAGCGAACGTGAGATCTCTCCCTACTTACTTCTATCACGCGATATGGATAGTAAGTGGCAGCTGGAAGTTGGTGTGGCGGTTCACATCACCCAAGTGACAGCACTGACATCAACACGACTGCTATGGGAGAAAATCACCTCGAAAGAATCCGTGCCACCTCGTAAGTGGACTCATGTCGCGATAATCATGGAAGGGGCAAAGCTTCGCCTCTACATCAATGGCGTTCTTGACAGTCAGCGATCACTCTCTGGTCCTCTGGCAATAGCCATGAATAACGGCAGAGTGGATCACGATTTCTGTTTTGGACGGAAACCTCCCATTGAAATACCAACTTCTGACCAAGAATGTAGCAGCGAGCAATACCGAGCTCCCATTGCGATGGAATTTTTGTCGGCGCTTCTGTCAGCGAGCTCAATAACGTCCAAGTCGCTCATGGCTCTGAATCCAACCGATACACCCACCACTGTGCGGAGCTTCCATGGTCTGCTGAGTCACTTCCGTTTTCACAATCGCTCGTTGTCTCCTATTCACGTTCGAATTGTATTTGATGAGAAGAAGCCAGCGAAAGAAGACGACTTGAACTCGAAAATAGCGGTAAAACGATCACCTCAAGCGGCGACGCAGATTCTACAGCTCCACGCAATGCTTCGAGTCATGGTTGAGTCGGATGAGGGTCGTGTGCATCTGGCAGACGTGTCCTGGACATTACAGCTGATGGAGGTCGTCTTGACATGCCGCGAACATGTGCCAGTGATATCAAGCCTACACCTCTTGCGTGAGATTCTCATCCTCCAATCCCCGAAGTTGGTCAACAACTCTTTTCGGGAAGCTCGAGGGATACTTAACCACGAGTATGGATTTGTGGGCCATATGCTCTTCATTGTTGGCGTTTGTATCTCTCCAAGCACCCTTGAGTCTGTCGAACTCCCGATTCCAGCCATTGTGAGGCGGTTTCGGCCCACCAGTGCAGAACCTGGCTGCGCCATCGAACTTCGAAACTCGACAGCAGAGCGAATGCTAGAGGAAGATCATTGTGGCCTTGATGCGATATGCCTAGCTAACGAGCTCACAACGATGATGTTGAAGTTGGTTCAGCATACCCAAAGTGATTTCTGGAGACATGAAATTTTAAGCGTAGTCGCCAGCGTGCTCTGTGACGACGTGGTAAATGACAGAAAGGGCAGTCTCACTTGGTTCCTGAGGCTTGGAACTCTGTATGTTCTCGGTGGGGTCTCAGGAGCTCTGATCACTGGAGAAGAAGTGAAGATTGCTGGCACTCAGGATCGAGCTACTATTGTAACTGTCGATGATGGTGTGTTCGCGAACTCTCGGCAGGGTGGCAGAAGGCCCAGAGGAACTCAAACTGCGACATTTTGTGTTTCCGTCCACGGCGGCTTGGAAGAAAGAGACATGCAACCGTCGTGGCAGGATCAAGTGATTACTTATTGCGCTTCGTTAAGGCGACAACTTCTTCGAGACCAAAATGCAAGTCACTTCCATAGATTCACCAATAACGAAGCTGGGAATGATCAACATGAACCGTTCATCCGCGTGCATTGCGATGATGTAGAACGTGCTCCATCCCCGTACGCAGTGCTCTTCCCCACAAATGATGCTCAAGATACGCTCACAGCTGACACTGCAAAAAAAATGGCCAATCTTCTTCTCGATTTCGATGTGGATTACTCGTGTGGTGCTGTTCACGGTATCGGACAGCTATGTCGTTGGTTGGAGTCGGGTTTGTTGGTGCGTTCGTTCGTCCACATCACTTCGTGCGAATTGAGCGGCTCCGTGCTCCTCCAAAATCGAGACCTATTTGCAAAGCTCTTGGAACTCAGCACCCGTGACGACGGTAATCCCGTATTCAGAACTCTTGATGACGCAGAGCGTAGGTTGTGGATCGTGCGAGCTCGTGTGTATCAGGTGCTTCGAGATCTGGAAGACCAGGGAGAAGTGGAAGTTGAGCATTGGATCCGATTGAAGTTATCAAAACGTGAGAGTGATGCGAAAGTTGCTCAGAGATTTCAGCAAGAAAGTAGTTTGGAGTTTGGAGCTGAAATGGATACCCAACGCGAACGTGTTGTCGTCAACCCCGACGCAAAGCTTGATTTAAGACTTGACCTGGAGATAGACAATCCGTCAGTTGACGTTGAAATAGCGAGTCCGAGGGGTAGTGAAAACTCTAGCGATGGTGTCGTTGATCGAATAGTTAAGGATCGCTCTAGAACGCAAGCAGAAGTTGGAGAAGGCGATAGTGAAGGTGATGGAAGTGACGCTGGTGATGGAAACGATGACGATGACGAAGCTGACGACGACGAGGATGAGGACGGTGATGACGACGATGACGATGAAGAAGCTATTGAGCATCGTCAGGAATTTGTGGATGAACTTATGATGATGGGGTTTCCAGAAGAATGGTGTGTGCTGGCATTGAAGCAGACAGAGAATGATATTGTAAGCGCGTCGGCTTGGATAGTGGACAACCTTGAATACCTTAGTAGATTGCAGACGTCTCTCGACAAACAGCGAGACCAAAGCGCTACCGATGGCGCTGTCCAAGATGAAGATGACGACTATGACGAGCCAACCGCGGGAGATAACATCATCGATGAAACCTCTTCACCCCCGGAACGGCAAGACCTCGACGAATGTCGTCTTTCCCCGAACCCCGTTTGCTCCGACAGTACTATTGGACAGCTCATCAACGACAAAGAAACGGGACGCAAAATATTTGGGGAAATGTACTTCCCTCTCGACGAAGGTGGCTTCTTGTCGAACACAACAGACCATTTTCTATTCCCTTGGCGCTCTGAGAAAACTTCGACGTATGCATCCTCGGCATCACCTCCATCGACCTCACCACAGGATGTCGGAGAAGAGGGTTTATCCGCTCCGCTGTTATCCGACACCCAGAGACCTGCAGATTCACTTGATCAGTTCAATGCGCGGGTAATGACACTGGAATTGCACGAGCTACTTGACCTCCTCGCAGAATTTGAGCAGGTCGTATTGGTGCTAAGTAGTCGCCAAATCGTCATCAACCTTTTGATGAACCACGACCGATACAGTGAGGATATTATCGAATTAATGATGTCGCCATCGTTCTTGAAGTTCGTGAAGCTCGTCCTGTTCAGGGGCAACCAGTTTAGCCGCAAAGTGCGCGGAACAACTCAGGTGGATGAGGCATTGTGGCGATGTTTGGACCAGATCATGAAACGGTGTAAGATTGACTTTGGCACTAGGCTGCTCGACTTTGCGATCGCAGAAATCGAAGTAGCAGGCTCAACTCCTGCGTACGAAGCATATTTGTGGACGCACCGCGAGCTAGCTCGTCCTGATCGAACCGTACTTAGTGAGCCTGCGGTCGAACTCGCCTTTTGGCTTATCGACCTCGTGATCAAGTGCGACCAAGACGTATCGATCCTAAGCGTCGATGGTGCAAGGTCTCTTATCTCTCGACTTCGACTGATTCTTCGGTCGGCAAACCTGCCCGTGAAGTTTGTTGCGCTAACAAGCCTCAGCCGGATCCTACAAAGGCTCCGGCAGTGTGAAGAGCCAACTCACCTGCGGTCAGTAGAAGCAATACTCACGGAGTGTCGCTTGGATGTCAAGGGCTTTCTCCACGCAGCTCGAAGCCGATTTATTCGTGAGCGAGTCCAACACCGAACAATCTTCTCGTTGTATCTCCAAGCATACGTCGAGATTCTGTTCTTACTCAAGAGCTTATCACCAGTCGATAGCGAGCTAGGAATACGTGCGATTCCGGCCCCAATCGCAACATCGTGCTTAGTTGATTCAAATCCACCTCCTGATTCGAGTAATCTGTACGTAAATCGTCCCAGACTTCAGTTTGACCCGAAGAAGTGCCGCAGCAACTTGTTGCAAATCTCGGACGATGGGTTGACTGCAATGTACTCGGGAAACGAGATGTGGAAGACTGTGGTGGCAACACAAAGTTTCGCCACCGGAGCCCACGAGTGGCATATCCGCGTTGACAAATCACCGTCGTCTTATTTGTTTATTGGGGTCGCGACACGGAAATCAAATCCAGATTCGTTTCTTGGTGCAGACGAGCAGTCGTGGGGGTTCATCGGGGACAAAGGACTGTACTACCAACGAAATCGCCTTCGCGTGTATGGGGATAGTTTTGGTGAAGGTGATGTCGTTGGAGTTCATCTGAATTGCGAAATTGGCTCACTGAGTTTTAGCAAAAACGGTTTAGCACTCGGTGTGGCCTTCGAGAACGTGTTCGGCGAAGTCTTTCCCGCCGTGGCGTTTTACTCTCGTCACCAAAAAGTAACGATTGTGCAACCCGAGATCGAGATCGATGTTTCGGCCGATCGCACCGCGTTTGGAACGGTCGAGAGCGAGGGAACTGTTGAAGAGGCCGTTCTCGTATGCGAAATTATGGCGTTTTTGACAGGGAAATCTTCTTTACCCCCGGAGGTTTTTCAGTCTGCCCATAAAATGACTATGGGGTGGTGGAATGACACGGGCAGATACGTTGTCACGCGAGTAGGTGGTTCTCTGTGGGTAAACACCACCAAAGAAGCATTTGAAGGCTTTAATTTCCTAGCAGAGGACCGAGTGCGATCTCCCCGAGGGAATGGCCGCGTCCTCGGCATTGCCGATGGCCGATTGTGGATCGAAATCGACGGAGAGAGTGGGGCGTGGCATATTCATCCCTCAAGATTGCGAACAGTGGATCTGTCCATTTCCAAGTCGAATGATAGACAGGACGATAGTTATGAGCATCTACACAGCACAGGCTACCGTGAGACGCGTCGGCCGACGCAACGTGACAGGCTTCAGACAAACGCTCTTGATCAGTTGACTGAAACTGAGTTTAGAGTATTCGTTCAAGATCAGTGGTGGTCTGCGGCGCTGGATCGTGCGATGCTAGGCTTCATCAACAGCCACTGCGAAGTGACTAGCACAAGCCCGTGGAATGTCACTCCGTCTGATGTCCTTCGTGTCGTCCGCGACAATAAGCACGACATAGAAGTTCTTACTGGTGTGACTTTCGATTTCGACGACGAAGTCCGCGCTCGACGGCTTGAACGGAAAATTTTAGTTCGGTTCGGCTTCTTGCGGTACTTTAATGCCTACTTGAGACGTGTGATCGGCTTCTTCGACTCAACGTGGCTGTACTTCTCGTCAAAGTCGGGTCTCGTACCGAGTACACTCCTTTCAAAGTGTCGAGGAAGCATATTCACGTCGATCAAGAACGATTTCTTCACGGCTCTGATGGACAAGACGTCCAACTCACCCAAAAAGTCGGACGATGACTATGATTACCCTGAAGATCTCACGCAGATGCTCATTAATCGACCCAAGGCGGCAACAGCCAAATGCCACCCGGGCACAACTAAGAGCATTCTGCTGTCAATGTTTGGACAGGCTTTTGAGGAACTACATTTCTTGCCACTGCGAGCGCTTCGCATGGTTTACTCCCATCCGATGGACGACGGCCAGCTGCGCAGTTTCAAGGTCAAATTCGAAGGTGAAGGGGTGGATGACTATGGCGGACCATATCGCGAATTCTTTTCGCAATTTTTTGCCGAGCTCCAAATGCTGTCTGGAGAGGGCGAAGCTCAGCTTCGACAAACTTATGATGACAAGGACACCAAACTTGGCGCTAGCTTCTTGCCATTCTTCTTGCCTAGTCCGAATTGGCGAAATGGTGTGGGCTCGAATCGCGAAAAGTTTGTGCTGAATGGCGCCTTGTTAGGGTCGAGTCGAGTCGGCTCAGCTCGTGTACTAGAAGAGCACGCATCAAGAAAGCACTCACGTAGGCGAGGATGGAGTGAAAACCCAGAAGTGAAGCGCCAATTGCTCAGCGAAATGTGCCACTTCCTTGGCCAGATGATTGGCATTGCACTGCGAACGCGCGTGTGTGTGCGACTGGACCTCGCCATGTCAGTATGGAAGCAGCTGGTTGGTGAGCAGGACATTCTGAACGATCCATCCGGAAGAGATCGTGTGCTTCAGTCGCTGAAGGAGATTGACCACGCCTCGCACGCTCTAATCAAGACGCTCTCATCACTGCATGAGCGGCATAGCCAGACAACCGACCCCTTGAAAAGATTCGAGTTGGAAGAAGAGATGAGTGCGTTGGATCTGAGCTTTACGACCTATCTCTCGGATGGCCGCCTGGTCGAGCTATGCAACAACGGCTCTGAAGTACCGGTCACAATGGAGAATGTTTCCCAGTATGTCAACCAGGTCCTCGAAGCTCGAAGCTGCGAATCGCAAGAGGTCGTCAATGTCATCAAGCAGGGCATCCATTCCGTCATCCCAGTGGCGGCGTTGAGTCTGCTCACGTGGGAGGAGCTCGAGAAACGGATCTGTGGTGTAGCTGAAGTCGATGTCGAACTGCTCAAAGCGAACACGGAATACGATGAAGATCTCTCTGCAAACGACGAGTTCATCCAGCGATTTTGGCGAGTGCTCATTGCCATGGAGGACGAAGACAAGCGTGCGTTCCTGCGGTTCGTGTGGGCTCGATCTCGTCTGCCCGTGGGTACAGCTCAGTTCCATCAAAAGTTCAAGATCCAGTCGCTTGCGCCAGCGGGGTCGAGCGAGACAAACATCGGCACGAGCACGTCGAACACGAGCGGCTACGCTGACGGGCAGCTCCCGAAGTCGCACACGTGCTTTTTTGCGCTACAGCTGCCGCGCTACTCGAGCGATGACGTGTGTCGCAAACAGCTTTTGTACGCCATCCACAACTGTGTGGAGATGGACGGCGATTTTCGGCTTGCAGACACGGAGATGACTGGCTGGACCGAGATCAACCCGAATGACCAGCTGAGGTTCTAAAAAAGACAATCCGAACCCCAGCGCGACGACAGGATCAGATCTTTGTGGTTGCCATCTGTCAAGGGAAAGTGACCAGGACTTTTGATTCGTACTGGATGTGATAAAGGTTCAAGGATCCCATACAGTACACTACTGTAAAGCACAGCGAATTGGTCTTGATTTCACTGAATGGAATCCGGGAGCGTCAGACAGGCTGTCAGTGGGTCCTCAGATAGGCTGTCAACAGGAGTTCAGTCGCCGGGAAAGTCCGAGAGACACTGCTCGATGATGGCTAAGCTGCAATCTGTTTGAAAGTCCAACGTAAGTTTACTCGGAGGTTCCAGTTCAACTGGAAGATCTCGATTTCTGTTGGTCTGCTGTTCATTTTGAGAGTCTCTTGCTGAGCTATCCATCACGATTTGGTTTGGTTGGGTCCGTTGAGGAAGATGGGCTGTCCACTTCGAGCAGAGACAAGCCAGCTCGATCTGAGTTCGGTCCAAAGCCGAGCCCTCTTGTTGACTGCCGTGCTCGCGAGAGTCATCCAAGATCCAGATTCCAGTCGTTAATCATGTTTATTGAGCCTCGAAATACCCATTACAACCTCAAAAACAGTGTTTATCGCCAGATATCGCCTCGGCTATGCACGACTAGTTGATCCGTTAGTCGATCCAAACGGATCCTCTCGGCGACAGCTCGTTCCACTCCCTTGAGGGATGAGTGGGTCTCTCCCTCGTGGCCTCTCCACGGAGGAAGGTCCCTCGGAGGTCCACGAAGCTCGCACAGCTCGTTCTCATTCTTCGATTCGCCTCGCCGACCGCAAGACCTTCCTCCGCGATGCTCAAGAAGCTCGCATTCGTCGCCGCAGTGGCATTCGCGGCCGCCACGGTCCCACGTGCCGACGCCTGGGCCGCCGCCGTTCGTGATGGCCTCGTCTACGACGAGCGTGGCATTCTCCAGATCGGCACGGACGAGCCCGCCAACATCCAAGTCACGGCCGGTGCCTCGCGTACGGATACGATCACGTACGGCGGCGCCACGCACATCTCGATCAAGTTCGAGAAGTTCAACCTGCCGCCAGGCGACAAGGTTGTCGTGCGCAGCCCGGACAACTCGGTCGCTTACACGTACACGGGCAAGGGCCGCAACAACGCTGGCGACTTTTACGCCACGTTCATCCCAGGCAACACGGCTATCGTCGAGTACACGGCCGGCGGCGCCGAGGTCGGCAGCACGGAAAGCCTCGGCTTCAAGATTCCGAGCTACGCGCGCGGCTTCCTGCCCAAGCCTATTGAGTCGATCTGCGGAGGTGGCGACCAATCCGTGCCGGCCAAGTGTTTTCTCAACGGCACGCTCGCGCAGACCTTCCCGCTTGCGTACGAGCGCTCGCGCCCCGTGGCACGTCTGCTCATCAACGGCAAGTCGCTCTGCACGGGCTGGCTCGCCGGCAGCGAAGGCCACCTCATCACGAACGAGCACTGCATCACGCATCCGGACAACGTGACCAACACGGACATTGAGTTCGACGCCGAGAGTGGTTCGTGCGAGGACCAGTGCCTCAAGCAGCTTGGCTGCAAGGGCACGGTCGTGACTAAGCAGTCTACGTTCATCACCAACTCGAACCCCATCGACTACGCCGTGCTCAAGCTCCCAGACACTGTCGACGTCAAGAAGTATGGCTTCTTGCAGATGCGTGCAAGTGGCCCGGAGATCGGCGAGGAGATTTACATCCCGCAGCACCCGCGCGGATACCCCAAGCGCATTGCCGCGTACATTGAGGGCGACGACGAGAAGGCCTACATCCAGACGGTTGGCGGTCGCAAGCTCTGTGGTGAGAACCAGGTCGGGTACGCAGCGGACACGCAGGGTGGTTCCTCCGGATCGCCTGTGCTCGCGTGGTCGGATAACCTCGTCATCTCGCTCCACCACTGCGGTGGATGTGAGAACGAGGGTGTCGACGTGCGTGACGTGCTGAAGGATCTCGCGGAGAAGAACATTGTCATCAAGGACCTTGCGATCGGCGTGACGCCGTCTCCGCCGACGCCTGCTCCGACGACCCCGGCACCTACTACTCCTGCGCCTACGACTCCTGCCCCGACGACTCCTGCCCCGACCACGCCTGCTCCTACAACCGCCGCCCCGACGCCAGCGCCTACGCAGGCGGGTTTCTGCGGCAAGTTCGCGAGCAAGGGCCTGTGCCAGTTCTGGTTCTGGTGCAACTGGAGCGGCAACAAGTGCGAGAACCGATTCTAAGACGAATCGGTAGATTTAATTGCGACGAACCAACCACGTCGACCTCATGCAAATGGAAACCTGTTTATTGTTTCACGATGACTACGGATCTCTCTTCCACTAATAGTAGTGCCGACAATGCATAGGAGCTCACCATGAACCACGAGGGCATCTTCAACAGGCACCTCCGGGCGTGCACTTCATCTTGCCATCGTCCGACAGACGCTTCGAGCAGCAGCTGTTCGCGCACTCATCGCTCGTCGAGCAGTATTCCCACTGGGCTTTTTTGCCGGCCTTCAGAAGTGAGCACACTTTCGGTGTGCACTTCTTCTTGAAGTCGTCCGAGAGCTGGTCCGAGCAGCAGCCATTCTCGCACTCGCTGTCGGCAGTGCAGTACTCCCAGGCTTTCTTGAGGCGTGAGGCTGGCTTGACAGTGCCATTACCGCCCGTCTCCGTGTCCTCGTCGGTGTCATCCGCTTCTGGTGGGGCTGGGGCGGAAGTCACAGGAGACGTTGTAGGCGCTGCATCAGTGTCTTCGTCGCCACCACAATCATCGTACGCTGGAAACACTGGCGATGTCGTTTCGTTTTTTGCCGACGTGGCTGGAGCAGTCGCCGACCCGCTGCTGCACGTCTCGACGTCGGCTGGCTTACCGAACTTATAATACTCGTCGGCCTTGCCTTTCTCACCCTTGAAGACCGAGCTGACAATCTTGTTATCGTGGAAGTAGAAACACTGGTCCGAGCCCTTGTTCTGCAGTTTCGTGACGCGATCCCCACCAACGAACGTCGGACACGACGGTTTCTTGCCCGAGCCGGCCGTCGTGAACTTGATATCAGCGCACGAGCGGTACAGTTCGTTGGCCCACTCGAGGTTCCCATAGCTGGAACCCGCACTCAACCAAGTCCACTGAAGAACGTAGTCTCCCGCGGGCAGCCAATCGGGCAGCGTGATCGTGTCGCCGCACAAAATGCTATCGGCGGGAGCCCCGTTATCACCCGAGTAGACCTCGTTGGTCCCCGAGGGGAGACACGTCGAGCCCGATTCACGACACGTGTAATAGAAGACGTTGTTGTCAAAGTTTGCCTTGGACTCCTGGCCTCGTGGGACGATGGCCCAGCGGATGAAGCCGCCGATGTGGTTGTTGCGAGGGTATCTCACGGTGATCTTCTCGCCGGGCTTGAACGTCGTGGACTTGCCGGGCGTGTTGTCCGGACAACCCATAGTGCCCGCCTCATCAGTGCGAGCACTCGTCTCACGAGAAACCGGCTGCACGAGCCATCCATGAGCGTCGACGGGCGTGAAAGTAGTCGAGAACACCGCGACAGAGGCTGAGAAGAGCGCAAAGAGCTTCATGGTGCGATGGGCGATAGGCGGAAGAATCGATTGTGAGAGAGTGCTGACTCGTTCGTTGCCAGAAAAGAAGGCAACAGGAGAGCGTCGAGAATGAGAAGGACCTTCAGAAATTACCGCATGGTCCGAGAGAAAGATGCTGCTACTGGGAGTCGTCGACGACGCCCATTTAAGCGAAAACAAGCGAGTAGCACCTACGTGGTAATCAAGTTCGCAGACAGCAGTCCACACCAATGCAGACAACACGAGGCGACGGACTGACGCCAGTGCGACGGCACGCAGGCACCGTGGATTTGCAGCACGAGTCACCCTGCATCTGTTGTCGGTCTTGGTCTGTTGACTGCACTCAAACGTCTTGTTGGGCGGTCCTTTATTTCCCACATGGCGAGCCGAGTTTCAAAGCGCCAACTCTTCTGCTGGTATCAAGTACCCGGAGTTCGTGTCCGTCGGGCTTTCCACCAAAATTGCACCAAGCGAGAGTGACCAGGGTGATAGCGCTCTGTGCAGCTGGAAGGAACGCGGTGATGTCTGCTCGCGTTGGGTCTGGGGCCACTCTTGTCTCGGTCACCCCTGGTGTGGTGCTCGACCCAGATGGATTCGCAGCACAGAATGGGGGCGATCTCGATGCTATAGCGCTTATAGGCCGAAGAGAGTGCGTCAAGGATACCAAAGATACTGAAAATGGCCATGATTTGGTGGTAAATCACCACCTTCTCGCTGCATCCGGGTACACATAAAAGAGTTCACGAGCAGACTTGATGGATTCCGCACACCATATCGACGCCAGTCACCATACTGGCGTCGAAATGGCTCGTGAAACCACAGCGTCACGAACATCTGAATCTCGAAGGCTTTGCTCAGGATCATACGGTCTCTTGACGAGAGACCGAACCCAGTCATCATAACATCTACTAGATATCCACTACGAGCCAGACTCGGCATCGATTCCTTACACTGAAGTTTGCATTGGAGATGATCACAGACGCATACTATGCACACAATCTTCAAGAAAAGACAAGTTGTAGCCGAGGCGACTATGTTTCATTCCCCAAAACACCTCCAAGCCTCCTCTTAGTTTGTGCCCAATCTGGAGCTACTAACGCAATGTCACGCCCACGGAAAAGTAAATTGAATTCAATGCCCGTTTCTCTCGGCCGGGTCGAGAGATCATACCAACCCTTTAGCATCCGCCGGGCGTGCATTTCATCTGGCCATCATCCGAGTACTTGTTGGCGCAGCAACCATTCTCACACTCGCTGTTCTCCGAGCAGAGCTCCCACTCCCCTTTCTTCGCTGCCGACGGACGGACCGTGCCGTTGCCCGTGGCATTTTTCGCGGCAGGTGCTGAACCGCCACTGTTCCCCCGACCCTTGTTACCGCGACCGCTGCTGCTTTTGCCGTTGTTACCTTTGCTGCTATTGCCTTTCCCGGCAGTACCGTTGCTGTTGTTACCTCCTCCACTGCCTGGGCCTTCACTGTCGTTACCTTTGTTGCCGTCTTCTCCGCTGTTGTTACCTCCACCGCTGTTACCTCCTCCTGGAGCGCATTTGGCAACCTGGGCCGGGACGCCAAACTTGTACAGCGCGTCGCGCTGGCTCGCGTCGGCTTTGTACACGGATGTGGCCATGTCGTTTGTGTAGAAGTAAAAGCACTGGTCCGAGCCTTTGTTCTGCAGCTTGGTCACGCGATCGCCGCCCACAAATGTTGGACATGAAGTCTTCTGACCTGTGCCAGCGCTCGTGAACTTGAGATCCGCGCACGAGCGGTATTGCGGGTTGGCCCATGCGATGTTTCCGTAGCTGGCACCGACGCTCATCCACGTCCACTGAAGCACGTAGTCTCCCGCTGGCAGCCAGTCGGGTAGGGTGATCGTATCGCCACACAGGATGCTGTTAGCAGGGGCTCCATTGTCTCCCGAGTAGACTTCGTTTTCGCCTTGGGGCAAGCACGTGGAGCCAGACTCGCGGCACGTGTAGAAGAAGACGTTATTGTCAAAGTTGGTCTTGGACTCCTGGCCTCGTGGCGCGATGGACCAACGAATGAACCCCCCGACATGGTTGTTGCGCTGGTACCGCACGTTGATTTTCTGTCCGGGCTGCACGGAGGTCGACTTGCCAGGTGATGTGTTCGGACATCCGACGGACCCGGACGCATCTTCCTGAGCGCTCGTCTCACGCGAGACTGGCTGCACGAGCCATCCGTGAGCATCGACTCGGGTTGCGGCATTCATGAGGAGAGCCACTGGTGCGAAAAAGAACTTCATCTTGACTTGGGCGTTGTGGGGAGTTCACGGCAGATTGGAAAATGAGGAGCGGACAAAGTCTAAGTCTAACTTCTAGCGGGTAAGCTGTCGCGTGGCTGCAGGTATGTGTCTGGATCGAGCCCATTAGAGCAGAGCAGCACGCGAGTCAGCAGGGGGTCAAAGAAACCCGAGAGTAAAAGCATGAACATAACAAGAGATTGATGCGTCTGTTGATCTGATCTCAACGGCTGGACCTCTTCGCTGATGTGGAAGCTCACCGAGTAGCTCGAGAGCCACACAACCAGCGGATATGGTGGATCACAGCTGGATCACGAGCGTTCGCTCATTGAAGCTGTTTAGGATGTCAACTCAGAGCACTTCATACAACAAGAAAACGCATTCAGATTTCAACAGGACAGAACTGCATCCAGTACTGCAAGCAACACACATCTTTTAACAGGCGCCTCCGGGCGTGCACTTCATCTTGCCATCATCCGACAGACGCTTCGAGCAGCAGCTGTTCGCGCACTCATCGCTCGTTGAACAGAATTCCCACTGGTCCTTCTTACCAGCCTTCAGAAGTGAGCACACGTTCGGCGTGCACTTCTTCTTGAAGTCGTCTGAAAGCTGGTCCGAGCAGCAGCCATTCTCGCACTCGCTGTCGGCAGTGCAGTACTCCCAGACTTTCTTCAGACCGGCCGGTTTGACCTTGCCGTTCCCGGTCGAGTCGTCGCTGCTTCCACCCGACGCAGGGGCTGGCGCTGGGGCGACTGGAGACGATGGAGGGCTCGCAGGGGCCGGAGCCGGGGCCGACGGCGTGGTGGAGTTCTTGGCCGGCGAGGAAGGAGTTGTGACTGCGCCGCCCTTGCAGCGCTCGATATCAGCCGGTACGCCATACTTGTAGTACTGCTGGTAGTTGGTGTCGTCGCCCTTGAAAACAGCGCTGACAATGTCGTTGGTGTAGAAGTAAAAGCATTGATTGCTGCTCTTTCCCTCAAGCTTGGTGACGCGGTCGCCACCCACGAACGTCGGACACGATGGCTTCTTGCCCGTACCCGCGACCGTGAACTTGATATCGGCACACGAGCGGTACTGCTCGTTTGCCCAGCCGAGATGGCCATAGCTTGAGCCGGCGCTCATCCACGTCCACTGCAGCACGTAATCTCCCGCTGGGAGCCAGTCCGGGAGCGTGATGGTGTCGCCACAGAGGATGCTGTTGGCCGGTGCACCGCCGTCGCCAAAGTAGACACCGTTCTGACCCTGCGGCAGACACGTCGCGCCGGACTCGCGACACGTGTAGAAGAACACGTTCTTGTCGAACGCGGCCTTGGACTCTTGTCCTCGGGGCACCATGGCCCAGCGGATGAACCCTCCGAGGTGGTTGTTGCGCGGGTACCGCACGTTGATCTTCTCACCCGGTTTGAACGTCGTGGACTTGCCGGGCGTGTTGTCCGGACAGCCCATGGTGCCGGCCTCGTCGGTGCGCGAGTTGGTCTCTCGCGACACGGGCTGTGTGAGCCAGCTATGGGCGTCGACGGTCGACGCGAGAGCGAGCAGCAGCGCGAGGAGCTTCATGGCTGTGGGCGATTTGTCTGCGCTTCGGTGGATTCGCGAGTGGGCGTTTGGACAGTGAGTGCCTCCTGGCGGTCGTTGCGTGGGTGAATACTGTAGAAGAGGTCACAGCCGCGATGGTCTCCCGACGGCGGCACGGAAGACGCATGGGAACCAAGTGTCGCCGGCTCTTTGTCAACTGAGCTCGAGTGACCGCGGCTCACTTGCCCTTTGCCAGCTGGTGAAAAGGAACCCATCTGGTCTCCGCGGCCGATCAGTCGACGTACCGGTATTCATACCGGTATCCTATTCCTAATATTTAGGAAAACCATCATTGAGTAGCTGTTGAGTATTGGATTTAGTAGAAGATCAGATCGGATATGACAGATAAAGAGCTCCTCGCCAATGAAAAATGCACAGTAATTGACGAGAAAGTGAGACCGTCATGAGCGTGCTCTTCGGCAAGCGCCGCCGCCACGAGAGCAAGCAGACGAGCGAGTCGCTCGCCGCCGCGTCGCCTGTGCGCGCTCCGCTGCCGGCGGTCGCGAGCCACGCGCGAGAGAATGACGAGAGCGACGTCGACGACAAAGTGCTCGTGGACGGCACGCTCGCGCCGTCGCCGCTGCTCTCGTTCCTGAACCTCGGGCTGGACCCGTGGATCGTCAAGAAGTGCGAGCTCGTGGGCATCCGCCACCCGACGCCCGTGCAGGCCAACTGCATCCCGCCGATTCTGCAAGGACGCGATGTGCTGGGCTGTGCACAGACAGGTAGCGGTAAGACGGCCGCGTTCGCGCTGCCCATTCTCCACATGCTGAGCAAGGACCCGTACGGACCGTTCGCGGTCGTGCTCACACCGACGCGCGAGCTTGCGTTCCAGATCGCCGATCAGTTTAATGTCTTTGGAAGCTCGATGGGCGTGCGCTGCGCAGTCATTGTCGGCGGTGTCGATATGCTCAAGCAAGCGCTCGAGCTGCAGGAGCGCCCGCACGTCATCATCGCGACACCGGGCCGTCTCCACGACCACTTGCTTCGTCCAAACCCTCCGAACCTGAAAGTCGTCAAGTTCGTCGTGCTCGATGAAGCTGATCGCCTGCTTGATGTGTCGTTCGCAAAGGATCTGAGCTTCATCTTCGACCACTTGCCGACGAAGCGCCAGACGCTGTTATTCTCTGCGACAATGACGGCAAACCTTGACCGCTTGGAGCAAATGTCACTCACGAATGCGTTCCGCTTCGACGCGACGCCGTCCGTCAAGACAGTCTCGACGCTCAAGCAGCACTACCTATTTATCCCCGCGCAAGTCAAGATGACCTACTTGATGTACTTACTCGCGTCGCTGAATCCGACGGATGAGGACGAAGACGATGGAAAAGTCAAAAAGCAGCCGCGTAAGAGCAAGGGCAAGAGTCGCGAAATCGAGCTGCCGGAGCCGTCGTCGCAGAAGCCGCAGACGTCGATGATCATCTTCGTCGCGACCTGCAAGATGTGCGAGCTCGTCGGCGAGATCGGGCTGGAGCTTGGCACAAAATGCGTTACTCTCCACTCGGTAATGTCACAAAACCGCCGCCTCGCAGCGCTGGGCAAGTTCAAGAGCGGAGTGAGCCGTGTGCTGATCTCGACGGACGTCGCGAGTCGTGGTCTCGACATCCCTGAGGTGGATATTGTCATCAACTTCGATCTCCCGCGCGACGCTGACGACTATATCCATCGTGTCGGTCGTACAGCTCGTGCAGGTCGCAACGGTCAGTCGATCTCGCTCGTGACTCAGCATGACATTGCGCTTCTACAGAACATCGAAGCTAAGATCGGCAAGAAGATGGACGACTACGAGTCGCAGGCGCCCGAAAAAGACGTGCTCAAGCTGCTGAACGACGTGACGACAGCCACGCGCGTGGCCAAGATGAAGCTCGCGGAGAGAGGCTTTGACGACAAAGTGAGCTCGCGCAAGGCCAAGCGACTCGAACAACAAGAGAAGAAGAACAAGAAAAAGGCCAAGATCGAGTCGTCGAGTTGATCCACCGAGCCTTGCGATACGAAAGCCCCACTACGTGTACAGACAGAGCCACATGCAAATAGACCCACCAACATATCATGACTTGCTAATTGCTTGGACTTCCACAGAGTTAACGATCAGGTAGCCATGTGTTTACTTATACGAAACCCTTCTTCGGGAAACCTTCGTGCAACATTTGTTGCCGCTGAGTAACCCACCTCGCCGCTGGGTACACCTTGGGGACCTTTGGTGTGTCACAACCCAATATCAAAATGGGGTCTCGAAGCAAGGTGAGCTCTCTTCGCGCGCCGATATCTCAACCCCCAGAGCGTCTCTGACGCTGTACACGCGTGCATCGGATGCAGGAAGCGACCGTCGTGCTGGTGGACGCTGGACCGTCCATGCGCACTCCTCTCCGCGAGCGCGCGACGCTGGCAAGCGAGCTCAAGTTCAAGCGCGACGCCGGCGGCCGCGAGCTCACGACGCGCTTCGACGCAGCGATCGCGGCGGTCGAGAACGTGATCCAACAGAAGGTTTGACTTGGCTTTGCGAGGCGGCTCATGGGCTTCGTGGGTGGCTGATTACTGGCGAGTGTAGCTGTTCTTCAAGCCCAAGGACGAGGTCGGCGTCGTGCTCTTTGGGACCGAAGGTGCGAGCAGCATGGCGAAGTGGCTTGGATGTGATCTTTGTTGGTGATGGCCGTATGATGGGTATGTACTGTGATAGGAACGGACAATGAGCTCCATGAAGACAGCGGCGAGTACGAGAACGTGACGGTTCTCTCGAGCATCGACACGCCGACGTTGAGCGTGTGTGAGAAACTGCGCGAGCTGACGCCGTCGAGCGATGGCGTCAAGGTGGATCTGCTCGACGGGCTCATCGTCGCGCTGGATTTGATTTACCGCCGTACAGAGGGGAAGAAATATGAAAAGAAACTGCTGGTGATCACGGATGCAGCGTCCAAGATTAACAACGCTGGCGACGTCGAGAGTGTCGTGACGATGATCCAGAACACCGAAGTTAAACTCCAGATTATGTACGTTACGGAAGATTCGTGTATAGAGTGCTCGCGTGCGTTCTGAGTGAAACCTTTCCTTTACAGTGGCATCGATTTCCGACACTCGACAGATAAGGGGGAGCCCGTCGAAAATGATCCTGTCAAAGATGAGCCGATGCAAGTGGAACCAACGCCGGAGATCCAAATCAAGACGGAAAATGAAAAAATGCTCGTCTCGATCGCCAAAGAAGTCCATGGCGACGTGTCGTCAGCGTCCAAGCGCATGCATGTACTGGCCCAGGGTTTGAAGAAGACAGTTGGGCAGACAACAAAGTTCCGCGGACCGTTGGAGATCGGTTCCGACTTCGGCATCCCTGTGTACTGCTATCTGAAGACTAAAACTGCAACTTTGCCGACGCTTGCGAAGGAATCACAGGTGTCGATGGATAAAGACATGGCCGGGAAAGTGCGCATGGACCGACGTTACACGTCGCCGCAGAATCCCGACGAGGAAGTCGCGCCGGACCAGATGGTCAAAGCCTATCGCTACGGCATGGAACGTGTCCCGTTCTCGTCTGCGGATGTAGAATTCTTCAAGTTTCAGACCGAGAAGAGCCTCAAGTTGCTCGGCTTTGTTGAAAAGTCTCAACTGCACTGGTCCAAGTTTGTAGGCGGGACAGATATCTTCGTGGCCGAACCAGGAAAACCGAATGCAGCTCAGGCACTGGCTGCATTGATTGAAGGGATGATTGAATTGGATCACGTTGCAGTCGCACGATTCGTTGCCCGGAAGAACGCAGCTCCCAAGATTATTGCTTTGATTCCTCATAAGCCGACGCCAGCTGAGAATTACTATGCGTTATGGGGCCAACAGCTTCCGTACGAAGAAGACTTGCGCACGTACGAATTCGAACCTCTGAAGACCAAGAAATACACTCCTAACGAACACCAGCAAGCTCTCGCCGACAAACTCGTCGAGAGCCTAAGCGTGAAAGAAGACAAGGCACAAGAAGTCGGGACGTGCTTCAATCCTGTGCTACGTCGCTTCTTCCACGCTGTAGAGCAGCGTGCATTCGACGAAAACGCGAGCATCCCGCCTATTCCGTCGTATTTGGAGAGTAGCCTGAAGATGGACGAGGTGCGTCGACACCGCATTGAGGACACTATCCAAGGATTTGGTGATGCCTTCCAGCTGAAGGAGGCGGTGAAAAAGCAGAGCGAGCGCAAAAAAAAGTCGTTCTGGAGCGATGTTTCAGCAACCGATGTCAAGATGGAAGGCGATGCAACTGGCGGGGAGGAAGAGAACGACGTTGGCGGAGGAGACGCCGATGGCGGCGACGATGGCGGCTCGGAGATTGATCTGGATGAGCTGCTTGACAGTAGCGATGTCACAAACGTCGGTTCGATGAACCCAATCGCCGACTTTGAGGCGCTTATTGAGATGAGCAAGACCAACCGTCAGAAGCTCCGCACGGCAGTCACTGGCATGGAGGCACAGATCACCAAGTTCTTTGAAAGCGGCAGCGCAGCGTTCTTCCCCAAGGCAGTGCAATGTCTAGCTCACTTTCGCAAGCGCAGCGTGGAGATCCACTACGCCAGTGACTTCAACGACTTTCTCACCCAACTAAAAAGCACGATCAGTGGTGATGGTGACTCGCCGGCGTGGAAGGCGCTGCAGAACGAAGGACTCACGCTGCTCACGTCTCAGGACGATCCGACCGTGGCTACGACTCCGGCTCAAGCGCGCGCGTTTTTGTTCGGCGAGGAGATGGAGATCGACATGCAAGCTGCGAGTGCCTCCTTATCATCGCAAGTCGAAGCCATCGAGAACGAGGACGACATGTTTGCCGACTTCGAGTAGGGGAATCGTCTCAACCTGGACGTCGAAAGAAATATACTCATTTAAGAATCTGGTAATGGGTACATAATTAAGACTTTATTGTCGAAATCAGACTTTTTGCCACCCGTCATAAGCTCACACAGCTGCTGACAAGGGACCGCAAACACGGTTAACAAATTGGATAATCCAGGGTTCATCTAAGTTAACCTTTGGTGGAACCACACAGTGTGTAGTGACCACAGCTGCAAATGGGCAGGATGGATTCGGTCGCTGGCGTGCGGGCACGCTCGTGTACGTGTACGGCGTCTAGTTGGTGGCCACAGAGAGAGTATTGGGTGTCTCCGCACGTAGTCTCCGGCGCTGGCCTGTGAACTTTGAGCGGTACGGCCGCATAACGGGAGAGCGCAGTCAGCGCCGGAGTCGCTATCCTCCAGAGGTGCCAAACTTTATTTGGCCGTTTGTGAAGTCGTTCCCGTGCTTCAACGTTGAAGAACTTCGTGTGGGGTTCCTAAGATAATTGCGCTGTAATAGGGTCGGAATGCTCTTCTGAAAGAGGCATTCGGCGTGAATGCGAACTCTATAACAAAAGCGTCCTGAAGAGGAAATATATGGGCGGACATCGAGTCACCTATATCGGGGTGATGTTTTATAATAAGGTGCTGGCTGCATGATTTATATGATAAATAAGGGTTAGCTAAATAAATAAGGGCTATTTAGTGGTGTATTTGCAAATCATTTGGCCAGAATAGATGACTTTGACAATAATTCAATGAAATATTGTCGTTTTCACCAAAATTTGTGGAACTAATAGCGCTGAAATCCGAATCGATTTAGATTTGATTTTAGGCCAATCAGAGAAGGCAGACGGATGATTGTCTCGTCCCGGCGTGGATAAGAATGGGAAAGTGGTTAGGTCTTTCGAAATACGAAGCTTTGGTTGGCTGAATATCGATCGAATCGATTTGAAAATGATTGCCCAAAACGATTCGATTGGTGCCTTCCTCACAGAGTCGAATGAAAACGACAATAATCACAATCACTTATTTTCAGCCAATCCAAAACCAAATCTGATAAGGTGAATTTACAGCTAGACACCATCAGTTAGCCATCAGTTAGAGCAAGAGAACCACTAGCGATTAGATCCAATAACGGATGATGTGAAGAGAAGATGAGTGTTGTGGTCTATTTCGCTTGTGCCTTCGACTCGAGTGCGCCGATCGCGTCGTCAACGTCGTCGAATTCAGCGCAGATCTCTTCGACCTCTGCTGGCGTGAACCAAACAGGCAACGCAAGAGCACGGGTCTCTTGCTCTCGCGTCAGTTCCGTGTCATAGTAATACTCGATCATTCGTTGGATCTGGTGCGTGGGCATAAACCCGAGATGGATCTTCTTGTTGATGCGTCCCGGGCGAACAAGCGCCGGGTCAAGCTTCTCCGGGTGGTTCGTCGTCATGACGACGATACGGCCGGGGCAGTCGATCACGCCGTCAAGCACGTTGAGCAGTCCAGCGAGATTGAGCTTGTCGTTCTGGTTGGATGACGCGACTAGTCCGTGGTCGAGAAGCAGCTTCTCCTCACCCAGAAGCGTCGCCAGGAGTACTAGTGGCTGTGTGCCCTCATCTTGAGTGACGTACACCTCTTGGTCGTTGAGTGAAGCTTCTGCACGGTTTTGAACGACAGAAGACGCGCAGTCGACGTCCTCCATCACAAACACGACGTTCTCGTAATCGAACCGAAGAGGCAGGTCCAGACCGCGAACGGAGAACCGCAAGTTTGTCATAGCGTCCAGTAGTTCCTGGTTGGTTTTGATCTTGGACAGTGAGATAGACACGATGTGACGCCTCGTGTACTGCGCAATTGCCTTGATCACACTGGTCTTGCCGGTGCCTGGAGGACCGTGCAGCAGGAGTCCGAGCTTGTTCGGGAAGCCATCAATTGCGAACTTCCCTTTCTTGTTGGTAAAGTCATCCAATAGTTTGAGCACGGTCTGTTTCTCGTCAAAGAAAATTGTGTCGAACGTCTTCTCTTCTCCGAGTACGTACCGCTTGAACAGTGGTGCAGTCGTCGTCGGGGGCGGCTTTGGTGCACCACGACGGCCACGGTCTGGGTTGGCCGGTTCGGGTTCCTTGGCTCCACTAGTATCTCGAACATACATGTATCGTTTGTCGTCGCCTTCGACCTTGCGCCTCTCGATTGACTGATAGTACTGAAAGGCCGTGGTGATAAACTCGCGCATTTTCCGCGGCGCGTCATCTGCTCGTGACCGCAAAATGAAGCGTTTCCGGATAGTTCGAATATTCTTTTTCCTGCCTGGTTGTTGAATTTCTTCCTCCTCGTATCGCAACTCGAGTCCATTTGGCGCCGGGATCCAACGCCTATTGGGGGCGAGTGGTAACACGCTGAGTTCTGTGAGCTCGCGATTGCTGGTGATTATGTGCTTAACTTGAGACTGCTGCTGTTGGGCAAGCAGGGGATCTGCTCGAAGCGAAGCCTCGATAGCCTCCGTGTTGTTCTTGACAAAGAGCGCGTAGCGCCCAGACTGACCGCGAAGACTGACGTGGTCAGCCACGTAGATGCTCATCGCACGAAAGAGTAGCTCACGGTGGTCGTTATCTTCGATCTCTTTCACGGATGTCCGGTCGATCTCTCCGTACTGACCATTGTGCTCCAAGAGCTCAACGCAATGGGTTGTGTACTGCCTTCCGCCAGCAAGCAGATCCCCGATGAGTTCTTTCGCTTTCTCGGTAATGGTCTGAGTGGTGTGGGGTGACTCGCGTACGCGCTCCATAGCCAATGGTACGGCTGCACACATTGCGAGGTCGCGTACTGGGTCGCCCGTGCGTAGAGCCGACATGATGCCGATTTCGGTGGCCATGGACGAGTTCATGATGCGGAATGTCGAGTTGTTCAAGAACCGAAGACTTTGGAAATGAGCAGACAGGTTTCGAGTGATCTACCCAGAGGACTTAGCACCAGAGTTGCGCATAGTTGCGACTGAGAAATGAGACGAGTAGGGACTGCCAATTCGAGTGCCTACCATCATTCGGTGATGCTGGTGATGGTCAAGAAAAAAATCACGTCGAATTTCATCATCCACAATCGCGGATGAGATGAGGTGTTGGGGTGCAACTCGGGATCATTCCAACGAGCTTGGCTTGGTCGATCTATTGGGAACGGAGCGAAGAATGTCTGGTGATCGAGTGCTCCATCGATCAAAAGCTAGATGACAGTGCCTGGAGAGGTACGAGGGAGTTCACCCCTTTGTGCTCGTCACTAAGGCTCCGCAACGGCAGCAAGCCGCAAGCAGCCATCATACGTCCGGTTGAACAGCAAGGACTGAGTAGACCGATATGGCAAGAGGCCGTCGGAACATTTCCGACGATGTCAGGAAAAGAGTGTGCTCACCGTCGACGGTGGAGCCCTCTTGTCCTGGAGGAAAAAGGTAAAAAGGTGCAGCCAAACAGCTGCGGCTATTGGATTCTTTAAACGTAGCGATTTAATAGACCTCAACGTCAAAGTCAAAAGTCCAATGAACTTGGATATGAGCGAATCGACTGCAGTCTCCAAAGAGGATGCCGCGAAAACATGTCGATTCAGAGTGCAGTAAGCTCGATGGTGAGGGAGCGAGACCAGACGAAGTCCGCTGTTCTCTTAGAAGCAAGACGCCAAAAGAGCAACACCGGATCTTTGACAGTGCACTCAATCTTGGACCTCAACTTCATATAGGCCTTTCTCTGTCCGGCTCACTTTCACAATCATTCCCATATATCAGAGAAGAGATGGCCACGGAATGATGGTGCTCAAAATTTGGAACCTTTTCGATCTTTTCAATGGCGATCCTCGGGGAAGACACTTTCTTCTCAGGTCGTGTCGTTGGATCTCCTCAGTCCGTTTGTACCCGTGGGTGTGGTCTCGTGGAGCGAACTTCTCTTCACGACGACAGGTCGCCATCGCATCCTCAGTTCCGAATTGGCCACCTTGCCACCAAGTCTCCAAATCATGCGGCTCCACTCCAACGGCTACGTCGAGGCGCTTCTCTACATTTTCATCCCCTGTTCGTGCACGTCGTTCTCACGCCGCGACTTCTTGTACGCACGCTGCGAAAGATGAAGAACTTTGCGTTGGGAGATCCAGACAAAGAATTCGTCGTGCGCGAAATCACATCGACGATGCACATCACCACTTTGGACCAGAATGTCTCTGCAAGCGAGGAGAAGAACTACATGCTCCAACGAGCGATCGCTTTCCACGTCGCAAATAAGTTGAAGCTCGAAAAAACGAGAGTGGACTCGGTGTACCAGCTCACTGACAAGCCGCTCGATGCGAAGGACTTGGTGAACAAAGTCTTGGATGAAGAGAAGCCGAAGGAAGACGATTTTCAACGATACCTCCCTCGCTTTGCCAGGCAGTACAGCAAGACACCGTACTCGTACGAACAGCTCCTACAACTGCAGGTTTCAGCAGCGCCAACTGATGGGACTTGGGTCGAAGTGGAGCCTGGGGTGTTCTTCCAATACACGGTGTCTGGGTATGGATTGAAGATCGACGAGGAGCCACCACAAGACTCTGAAATGCGGCGCATAGCAACTACCTACCGCTTCCGCAGCAAGCAATCTGACGCCTCGGATGCCATCGACAAGTTCGTTCAAGACGCTTTCCTGAGCTACCAGAAGAGGCAGCTGCTGGCCATCGCGCGCGACACCAACAGATATATGTTCGTGCAGATAGTCCAAGAGAAACGTGCACCGCCGTCCAGTGAACCTACTCCAGAAGGCAAGCTGCTCGAGGTCGTGGTCAGCACTACGAAGGAGGTTGTTTTCAAGCGGTACCCTCTGGGCGATGACCGCACCTTTCAAAACCTGTTCTTCGAGCAGAAGTCTCGCGTCCGTCACTTGCTGGACAATTTCTCTCAGCGCCGCGGCAAGTTTGCGGTCAAAGGTTTCCCGTACAAGCTCGGGCTCTTGCTACACGGACCGCCGGGCACGGGCAAGACAAGCCTCATAAAGGCGGTGGCGCAGTATACTCGGCGTCATATCGTCACCGTGTCCTTGGCCAAGATCAAGACGAACCAGGAATTGATGAATGCGATCTTCGACCTGCGATTTCCGATCGAAGGTCGCGAAACACCAATCGTGCTCGACTACAAGGACGTTGTATTTGTTATGGAAGACATCGACTGTGCTGGTGCGTCGGTTGTTCACGCACGGACGAGTGAGGTAGACAGCTCTGAAGGACAGAGCCGATATCGGACAACGGTGACGACGGAGGATAGTGACAAGTTGAACCTGTCGGGACTACTGAATGTACTTGACGGCGTCATCGACTGCCCTGGACGGATCTTGATCATGACCACCAACCACCCAGAGAAGTTGGATCCAGCACTGATCCGCCCCGGACGCGTAAACGCGCAGATCTTCCTGGGTACCATGGCCACTGAGGACGTCGAGCGCATGTTGGAGCACTACTTCCGAGTGCGTTTGACCCCAGAGCAGCGAAAGAAAATCGCCGTGAAGATGGAAATGGGACCAATGACCCCTGCAGAGGTTGAGGAGCTATGTGCTGAGTTCGATGCTGTAGAGGACGCTATCCGCGCGCTCAATGCTGAGAAGATGTGATGAATAGGTGCTAGGTGATCTAAGAATAGTAGCAGCTTAACTCCATGCTATCGCTGCTGTTCAAGTTACCCACATACTATCAAGCTACCAACAAATACGCAATGGGAACTGCAGAGAACAGTTCAGATCGTTTTAGCATGGCCAATGATTCTTCTATCTTGCAGGCATTCAATGAAGCCAGCGCTTCGGGCATGAATAGTTATCCGTTGGGATCGATCTGGTTTGTTTGTCGTCGTACATGAGTGCTGACTGCACTTTGTTCGCTCACTGTCGCAGCACGCCGACGTTCGTTGTCCTGACGTTGGGGAGAAATCGTTCCCAGAATCGCGTCACTCTCACTAGCAGGGCCCTGAACCACTGAAGACGTACCCTCAGTCAGTGAAGCGAACAGAAAGAGCCAGAGGCGATGTCTGCGTGGGGGTAGTAGCCTGTCGAATAAGTGATCTGTTACCGGTAGTAGGCTACTAGCTGATCACTATATGTGTGTGACGCATTCCATAAACGGACCGCAACGAAGACAGTGCACAGTGTCCGAGAAGCCCACAGCATCAGCGCTGTACGAAACATTAGTGCTCATGATTCTTTGTTGAATGTCGTGCTTGTTCGGATCCTGCGACGTTCCTCTCTGGCTCCATTGTCCCTCAAAGCCTTCGCTTCTGAAGGATACGAAACCCATCTCTGCACCACCAAAACCATCTGCGGCTGATGCCAATCAAGGATCCGTGGTGATGCGGTGGCTTGGATAAGTTCCGGATGCTGTAACCCAGAAGGAGACACTCGAACACGTTTGGAGATCGCGATCTTCAAAGCTCCAAACACAAAAACTTTCAAAGCATTTTCAGCATGGATGGTAGCCAGGGAGCAGCCATTGTCCTGCTTCATTATTGGGCAAGCGTTGGTATGGACAGTAACAGTAACAGTAACAAGGTGAGGTCTATTGGTTTGCTCTTTCAGAGAGTTGGTCTGGAGATGAATGCTTCGTACGTGTAGTTGGAGGCGCAACACTTAACAAGTTCCTTCAGTGGCATCCGAGGCTCCCCTTCATTTTCACGATGATGGCTTCGCCAAACACCCTCTGAAGCTTTTAAATTCTGCCTGAACGATTCAAAAATACTTCGCTTTGAATGCACAAAAGAGAGGAGAAACCAAGATGAGGATGATCCCAAACCCTCAACGTCCCGTGGAACGGCAGTGATGCGCTCCCTCTCCGACGGCGGGTCAGTTGCCTATTGTGTGACGGACCCGGGAAAGTCGCGGGTCTGGTGCACATGCACGAATTTGCGCTTGCGCGTTGGATCCGACAGCTTTATACATCCTACCGCCGGTAGGCACTCGATCGATTAACATCGGTTCGTCTTATCCACTCCGAAAAAAAAGATACGCATGTAAGCCACGTCTCTGTCTCCTTCGACTGGAACGTCCATTTTAATCGTCAAGGTCGGTTGGTCACCTAACTCACGGAGGCGCGTGGCTCGGGCGAATCGTTCACCGAGACGCCACGCTCCCCACACATTCACGCCATTTATCCATGACGGACTCGGCTTCCACCTGGTAAACATCGCGAAGTTGAGGGCGCGTCGCAGGCGTGAGATAGGATGTCACCGCTCACTGCACCGGCTCCACTGAGCAGCTCCTCGGGAAACAGTGGACGTGCCATAATAATGAACAACCGACAACTCGGGTAGAGGTACAGCGTACGTCAAGGTCCTCGATCGAAAGCCGCGCCGCCGTCGGATACTTGCGCGTCACCTACTCTTTTGCGGGGTATCGTCATCCAAATGGCCACGACATCGTCGACGAATCGTGCGAAGGAGATTCACCCAGCGTCAGCACCAACCAGCGCCACAGATCGTTGGTCGGACCTGCTTGTTCCGTCTTGTTGCTTAGATATCTCACAACGCAATTGACCATGGAGTCCCCACAAGCCGAGACCAAGCTCAAGATGGAAGCGTACGCCGACTTCAAATCCCCAGGCATCGCCGACAAGGACAAGAAGCTCGCGAACGGGGCGCTGCGCACGGCGCGTGGCTCGGTCTCGCTCTACGCTCGTGAGAACCTGGGTATGTTGGCCCACGAAGCTGGTGGCGGGCTTGTCTACGGCTGCATCGGCGGCGTCATCTACGCCGTGCTCAACAATTATCTACATATGTCGGCGACGCTCGTCGCGACGGCAACAGCGCTCGTCTCGTTCCCGCGCTGCCTCCGCGTTTTTGTGTGCATGTTCACCGACACGACGCCACTCTTCGGCTACCGCCGCCGTCCATACATCGTGCTCGGCTGGCTCATGACGGGCATCGCGTGCCTGCTCATGGCTGTGCTACCCCTCGGCGATCCGTACTACAGCGACCAATCGATCGCCAACCTCGATCCGTCAACGCTCACGTCGGAGCAACTCGCGACTATCGACTTGGACGCACCCGACCGCGGCATCAAGCTCATCGTGCTCATGATGATCGCCAACTTCGGTACTGTGCTCGGATACAGCGCTTACAGCGGTGTGTTGGTTGACATCTCGCAGCAGGAGCCGGTCGAGACGCGCGGTACGGCCATGGGCGATGGCATGGTGTGGAACACGGGCCTCTCGTTGCTCTCGGCTTTCTTCACGGGTCTGGGTCTCAACAGCCCCGACTACGGCGGCTCGTTCAGCTGGAGCGTTGGGTTCAACGGCATCATGGGCTGCTGCGCGGCCATGTCGTTTATCGTGCTGCCGCTCACGTGGTTCTGCATCCAAGAAGAGCGCGCCCAGTCGCGCTCGTGGAAGTCCGTCTGCGTGTACCTCTACGATCTCGTGCAGCTTCCAGTCGTCCATCGCTTCATCCTCTTCCGCTTCTTCTACAACGTCTTTGCGCTCTTCTCAGTCACGGCCGACAGTGCTATCAAGAGTACGTGGGCTGGCGTCGAGCCCGTCAACAATGGCATCGCGGCCATGCTCGCGGCGCTTGTGACGCTGCTGGGCACATGGATCGTCAAGCAGTACGGTCTCGGCTGGAACTGGCGCGCGACGCTCGTCTTCGCGCAGGTGCTGATCGTCGTCATCGACTTGTTCCCGACTTTCCTCACGATCTGGGACGTCGTGCGTAGCCAGTGGTTCTGGCTCGGCGTGCCACTGCTTGAGAACATCCCGTACGCCGCGACGGACTACATCGGCGCACTCTTCATGTTCGAGATTGAGACACAGGGCTTCGACGCCACGCTCTTTGGGCTCGCTGTCACAGCGCAGCAGGTCGGCACGCCATTCGGCACCGTGCTCACCAAGACCGTGAACGGCTACCTCGACATTGAGCGTCAGTATATCGAGCGCGACGATCACCACGCGCGCTCGCAGGCAACGATCGCGTACGTGATCGCTTACTGCATCAACCTCGCGGCTGTGATTTTCGTGTTCCTGATCCCGACCCAAAAGGAGCAGCTCCACCGCCTTCAGGCAGAGGGTGTCAAGAGCAAGGTCCGCGGCATTGCGACTATCGCACTCATTGGCTTCGCGATCTCGTGGTCACTCATGACCAACATCCTCAGCCTCTTCGAGTCGACCAAGTGCCTGCGCATCGCCGGTGGCAGCGGATGCTAGAGCAGACACTAGAGGCACACGTGTCAATGTCCAACGTTTAATCCACTAGTCTCTTGAGAACAAGGTCTTGTCATTCCCTTTCTTGGAGTAGTTCATTGATGACGAGTGCGTCCTAAATCAATCCGCTTACGTGTCGACGCTTTCACTTTCGCGTGTTCTCGTCACGCGAACGAACTCTGCAACACGAACAAGCGATACTTGAGCGGATTGATACGAGAGAATTAGCGCAGGGCTGTCCCTACAAACTGCCCAATGACGTGCTTCTCGTGCATGATGTCGGTCACGGCGAAGTTTAATGAAGACGAAGCTGGGATCATAAGTGTCCGGGGTGTCGACCATTCACGTTGGGAACCTGACCACGAAGCCCGCGAATTCCGCTAGCCACAGGTAGAACGCGGCGGTCGTGGTACGCGCCCAAGCAGCGCAGGCGTGTAGATCGATCGCGTTCAGATAAAGATGGATTTCCAAACCATGAGACCGAGGAATCAGGCTCGTTGTGAGGCTGCTGTGGGCCCGACGATCGCGGAAGAGGATGTGCAGCGGGCGGTAGAGACATGTATGCTCCGATTCAGCTGCGTCATGTGCGTAAGTCGAGCTGGTCGAGCTGGTCGAGCTGGTCGAGCTGGGGGAGCAGCTCGGGCATCCTCAGCGTCGTCGTTTGGCCTGCACTCGGGTCGTCGATCCCAACGTTCTCTCCAAAGACAGCAGCTGATCGATGAAGCGGGGCTTCTTCTTGGTCTTGTCAACAGTTCTCAGCCGCGGTGCCATCACCCACATGGATGATGATCAGTGATGTGGAGTGGGACTGGTCGCAATAGACGGTCCGCTCTGGACTCCAGCTGTCGCGCGATCGGTCATCCGTTCTTGGCTCATGGTCTCTTTACCAGAGAAGAGCATCAAAGAAACTCGTGCGTTGGATCCAAAACGATCATGTTTCTTTTTGTTTATACAACGTACAGCACCAAAGTCGCCATCTACAAAAGCGCGGCGAGCACCGAGGTAGCGACAGCGCCAGCCGCGACCGTGAGCACGGCAGCGTTGCTCTTGGGCGTCGGGGACGGCGCCTTGGTCGTCGTCGCGGGCGTCGAGCTGTTGGTCTTGGTGGTCGCCGCCGGTGCCGTGGTCACAGGCGTCGCCGTGGTGGTTGCGGGGGCAGCCGTCGTGGTCGACGGAGCGGCGGTCGTGGCGTTCGGAGCCGCCGTCGTCGAGTTTGAGGCGCCCGCCGTGGTGTTCGCGGCGGCACCGCCAAGCGCAGCGGCACAGGCGGCCGGGAACTTGTCGATGACGTCGGTCTTGATGTCCTTGCCAGCGAACGTGCAAGGCGTCGGCACGGCAGCCTTCATCTCCGTGAGCAAGTCGTTGCACTCCTTGGTCGAGCAAACCGTCTTGAGCAGCTCGCCCGTGGGGATCGTGGCCGTCGCAGCCGAGTACGTGGTCTTGGTCTGGCAGGCCTTCGCGTTGGCGCCGGTCACGGCCACAGGTGCGAGCTTGGTGATGTCGCAGGCCGGGACGGTCTGGGCCGAGACAACGGCGAGCGCCGAGAGAGCGAGAACGACGAAGGTCTTCATGGTCGAGAAGGAGTGGGCTTGGGAGAGCGGAGGACCTGAGCGGTGGATGGCAACTTGCACAATGAGTAACGAAGAGAACATCAGAGGCTCGGCACGTGTCCAACGTGACTGGGTGGAGACCGAAAGGAGGCAGTTCACGCACAGGCCTTCAAGTGTTGCCGTGATGAGTCCTGGGGACAGGGCAGAGTCAGTGGGTTCCAGCCCACACATCTGCTCCTGTGTTTTTCTCAACGATCGAGGACCTTGTAGAGTCTTCTGTATGGCGTTCCGTGGGCGCCTGTCGCGTGTGCAGACAGAAAGTGTGAGTCAAAGCTGCGCCAACCAGGTGATGCTGATGTCAATATGGATATTTGTATGGCCTTTCGAATGGAAAGGAATTTGGGTTCCAGTACTACAAGTTTGTTGACATCATTTGGACCAGAATTGTGGGTGTTGATTCGCGACCGCGTCGGTTTCCCGCCAGCCTCGTGACTTCCCACTGCCAAGAGATTCGTTTTGTGCGCAAGCAGTTTATTCTACCAGCATATCAGGCACGGTATGAAGTTGTGTACTAGCACGTCCGGCAAGGGCATGATGCATGCGGGTCTCGGCAATCCAGCACGCCGACGTTGAGGACGAGTTTCCGGTGCTTCTCGGCACTCGAGCGGCCTGTATTGGGCGCGAGAGCCTGATTTGAAGTTGGATCGAACTGAATACTGTACATGAGGATGATGACCCCGTCTCAACATAGCGACTCAACAACCTGTGACACGCGCTGACCAGTTTTACCTGTGAGTGAGGGATCCCAGCTGATGGACAGAGAGGCCTCCGAGCGACCACTGTGGTCGCTCGCAGGCCTCTCTGTTTCCAGGTGAGGTCTCCACGCCTGGAAACACGAGGTGTGTCACTCGTGAGTCACTGCGTTTCTGTGGACTCACTGGATGGTCGCTTGTGGTTTAGTCACTTGATGGCCTTTCAGTCGGTCAAACAGTACTTCGTGTGGGAGGAAGGTCATGCTGATATGATTGTGGAGGTGGAAAGTTGCTTGTGAGAACTGATGGGGGATGGCTGTTGGGATCCCCGGTGCCGGGAAGTTCAACTGTCGGAAGGCAGCGTTATTAATAGTGCGGACTGATGTAGGATTCAGCGTTCGGGTGGCAAGGGTCTAATAAACCTTCCCCACACCCGTGTGGCGAAGAACCCACGGGTCACTTGTAGCTTCAAGATGCCGTGATACTTTGTATAGAGGTTCCTGGTTGCTCTGATTGCATGTGGAGGTTACGCGGGCAACGCATTCGCTAAAACGGTTCACAATCAATTGTAGGCCAAACCCACTGCTAGTTGTACGTCATCGGGGAAAAAGCTTGTTAACATCGTTTGGTGGACTTGATCGAGGTGCAGCTGCCGACGAAGAAGCGACTGCCCGCGCAATCGCCACTCACGGATGTCGGGTTCCCTGTGGGCTTGAAGGTCGTTCCTTTGTATTCCACCGACCACGTTCGTGCAGAGCCGGAAATGTCAGGCTCTGCTGGGATACCAAACCTCGCCTTGAACGCCTCTGCACCTACCAGAGAACAGGCTCCAGACGGTGCGTTGGCAATGCAACGGAGAATGAGGCAGCCTTGTTTAGTATCGAACCCAAATTGGGCGTCGGCACCACCGAGCGCCACGAGCACACCGAGGATTCCTGCAAGAAGGAACTTCATCTGTGGGGACGAGCTTCGAGGGGAAGACAAGAGGCGGTGCCGAGTGACCTGGATAGGGAAGAATGCGGAATGGGAGTTAGTCGAGTTGGTCGTGCTGGCTCAGGCATTGCGAGGGTAGGCACCGATCGTCGTGAGGCTCACGTCCATGAAGAGGCGGAAGCCATTATGGGCGTAGACCGCTCATAATGGCTTCCGCTCAAAGATATGAACAACGATGCAGCGAGTTCCCATTGACTTTGCGCAGAAAACTCGGCTCTGGGCGAGAGACATCAAGAAATGACGAATTCTGGATGATCTGACTGCGAGGCTATCTCCCTCTGATATCGTCGTGATGGATGTTGTTCACCCAGATCCCCGGGGCGGGCAAGGCTGGAGCGATTGTGGTACGGCTTTGTCACAGCGACACCGCCGCTCACATCATCTATTCCGCAGCGATATCATATCCGGCCCGCACCATAACTAACAATCAAACTGAATACGAGGGCCTGCTGGCTGGGCTGATGGCGGCTCATCAACACCATTGGACCCCCCCTCACAGTCGCTGGCGATAGCATGCTCATCATTTGACAGATGCAAGCATACCGAGCTCCTCTTAACAAGATCCTCAGGACCAAATACGCGCGGGCACGGCGGATCGCGGACTTACTTGGCGTCAACACCTGGGTGCACCATCCCAGGGCCGCCAATCGCATGGCGGACGCCGCAGCCAATCTGGCAATGGACACCGCCCAAAGCAGCCACGAGCTCCATCCCACGACGCAAGCAGACCATTCAGCCATCGCCGACCTTCTTGACGGAGATCTCTCATATTGGAGACGTGAATTCGCACCGTAATCCAGGCGCAACGCCGGCTATAGGTTTCTAAAAGAGCAAACCAATAGACCTCACCTTGTTACCTTGTTACCTTGTTCATCCAGATCGACTACTGTGTGGAAACAAACCTCTGAGGACTCACGGTTAGTCTCGTGGGAGACCTAGGATCCAATTTGAACCACCATCACGTAGCCACAATGACGGTGGCGCTCTCCATGGCAACAAATTGGTTTGTTGGAAGCTTTTCTCGCTACAATCATTGGCAGCCTTCGGCTCCTGCGCTTTGTTGCCTTTCGTTTTCTGGTGCTTGCAGTTTTTTTATTTTTTGTAGCTTAGGCCGTGTTCGAGGGTTAGAGCTATTAACGTGAAACGAGATTATCTCTAACGTGAGGGTTGCCGGGTCCTCGCTCCTGCAACCGACCCTAGAATTCCTATCCTGTTCCTGCAAGTAGGTGTCAGTCTAAAAAAACAGTGTCGAAGTGGCATTCGAGCGTGGGGCAGCAAGTGGCGCACTGCAAGTAACGAGCGCGGCGATCGAGCAGGTTGTACCTTATTCCCCTTATTTTTGTTCATTTTAGACCGTAACGACCACGTTTTAGTTCGAGGTGAGGGCCTCAGCTGCTCGAGTTCTGTCAAATGTGGGCCCAAGCATGGTCAAGTATGCAATCACCACTGGCACGCATGGCATTGGGAAATCAGTGTTCGTCTACTATGTGATTCATGAATCTCGTACCCACTCCAGCTGTGTTCTGCATGTCACTGTGGACCAAGGAAGAGCTGGCGACAATTGCTTCACTGTATCCAAGTGCGGCAGATGTGTGGGATAATCGATTGGAGTGCTTGGGTGGTGTGCCACGTCTGGTGATGCAACACATTCAATCCGACCCAGAAGCTTTGCTTATTGCCGCATGGAGCAGTTGCTCTCTCGATGATTGCATTATGCTGGTGTCCATCTACTCGGAGATCAATTCGAAGAACAAGATCATTCAGGCGTTGATTCACATCAACAGTCGAGAACCATATCGATAGTACAAAGTTGCGTACGCGTCCGAACTGGCGGTGCAAGTGATCGCTCGAACAAAGTGGCGATCCGATCGCGCGAAGATGCAAAGCCTTTTGGCTTTGTGCGATGGAAACCCGCTCTCACAATCAGAGACCAGCCCCCCCCCCCCCAGCTTTGCCCCCCTCGTGGGGCAATGCTCTCTGTCTGTGGCGTAAGCCTTGCTTGGAGCATGACGTGGCTTCACCCTGTTTCCAGAGATAGCTAGATGGCTCCGGCCAAGCAAAGCGACAAGTATCTACGCAGAGATGCAAATCATGCTACTGAGTTCAAATTGCCACGACAAGTTGAACTCAGCTGATAGAACGGCGAGGACAAACAAGGATCGATTGCAAGTCCGTCGGAAGGCAGCTCGGATCGACACCACACGGACCCCCGACGAAAACCAGCAGTCGTATTCACGCATTCCTCAGCGCCAGCAACCTCCACGTCGGGGCGAGCTCGGGTCATCACCATCCAGTCTAGAAGCCCAAGCATTTGAGGATTGACGAAGGCTTTCAATTGCTGAGTCTCATATGTGAGGCGCCGAAGCGGCCACATTACCTGCGGCACTGCCCCTCCCCAGAGAACGAACTTGAAATAGCAGATGACTCTCTCGTGGCAAACATTTCCATGTGGCGACTTGATCATAGCTTCGACTACACAATCCACCGAGTCGAGAAAGAGCGGCGTGTCGGTGCGCAGTAAATGGACGAGGGCGGCCTCGGCAGCCCACTTGCGGAGCGACGGTACCGGAACGAACTTGTTTTGTGGTTTGCAGACTTGTCGTTCGACGGAATTCGCATCGAATCCGCGAAACGCACAGACGTCTTGAAGCCCATAGCGGCGAAAGCGACAAAAACGGCGCCGTGTCATCAACGAAGAGTGTAGTTGCAGCGGTGCGCACCCGGCGGGTACGTGGAGCACTTTGACGCAATCAAATGCGGTCGATCCGCGACCGTTGTGGAACGACGCATCCATCCCGCCTCCACAAAAGTATCTCAGTGCAGGCTCGCGAGGCAAACGATTCCGGTCGATATTCGCGAGCCACGGCGTATTCCTGCATCTGCACGTGTACTTTGGCACGTTCTCGCCACTCTCGCGCCGACACCAGACGCTCGCAATAACATGGATCTCATCATCACCGGGACGCCAGTCCGTAGGGTCTTGCTCTCCACCCACTAGCTGCGCGAGAAGAGGCACGATGGCGACGTCGCGACGTAGCTCGCGATCGGGCCGGAGATACGTCGACTCAATGTCTTCCACGGGTCTGGGGATCTCGTGATACCATTCGGTATGCGGATCTGGTGCGATCATCAAGCAGCGTCTCGTGTCGGGGTCAGTGAGCTCCAAGAATCGCCTCTCGCCGCTCGAAGTCACCACAAGCGCCGGGTAGAAGCGCAAGTAGCAGTGATACGGCTCGGCGGTGTGTGGGTCCGGCACGCCAACCTGAATGAACGGCCATGTTTGAGCGAGTTCTCCGGAGATCGAGCAGCAGACTGCCAGGTCACCGAGCGTCGCTTCGAGAAGATGCTCGAGCGGGACCCCGAAGGGCTTGTGTTGGAACCCAGCCACGGCAACACCGAGACGCATATGCACAAATCCAAAATGAGCGTGGTAGCAGGTGGCAAGTGACACGACACGTAGAGAGAACAATCGGAATTCGATGAAAAGGACACATCCGAGAATCGTACACTTTCTTGGAGTGTGACAAGTCCGTCGTGACAGACAGAGACGCAGTTGATGGCTCAGATGGAGCTGCCCAATGGCTACACAGTCGCCACGTCTGAGCCTGACCCATCATCCATCATGCGCGCAATCGCGAACCAGACCGCAAGAATGAGTATCCCTCCGTACAGCTCAACTTTGAGATCCGCAAATCCATGGAAGCGACCCACGACGAGGTCTTCCGCCAGCTCGAGCAGCCGCGGCAGCAGCATTTGCTCGACGACGTGCGCGGCCTCGGGCACCACGCGCACGTCGTGGACGTGGACGCGCCTTCGCCACCACCGAGCGAGAAGAGCCCGCTCGTCGTCAAGGCTGGCACGCAGCGCGTCTACATTGACTCGGATGTCGATCTCGTGCTGCTGGACAAGCAGTTTCGCCGTGAAGAACATGAGACCGTCGAGGCCGACCGCGAGGAGCCACTCGCAAATCTCTGGAAGCAAGAGGCCGCGAGCCTCGCGCTGCTTGCGATCCCGATTGTACGTGGCTTTGGAATCTTGTAGGGGAGGAGGAACCAGTAGTTAGATTTTCCGAGTGCGCTCACTCTATCTCTTTCTCTACTCGATAGACGCTCGCAGTGATGCTCGAGATTTTCCCGCTAATCCTCATGTCGATGCTCATCGGCCAAGTCAGTGGCGACGCCTCGCCGCAAGTGCTCGCCGGCTCAAGTCTCTCGGATTTCTTCCAGGGACAGGTCACGATTGCTTTTGCCATGGGGCTCGGCTCTGCAGTTGCGACCATGTGCTCGCAGTCTTTCGGTGCGAGGCAGTACAGACAGCTCTGGATCTACGCGCAGGCTGGCGTGGTCGCCGGTCTCTATTGCCTCCTGCCGCTCGGGGTGTTGTGCCTCAATAGCGCGCGGCTGCTCACGATGCTGGGCCAGAACCCGGCCCTTGCTCACATTGCTGAGAACCTCATCACTATCGCGTTTGTGTCCGTACCGTTCAGTGTCACGTACACCATCGCTCGCTCGGCATTGCAGGCGCAGAATATCGCCGTGCCGTTCGTATTTGCTTCGCTGGTCTCCTATGCCGTGAGTTTTCCTCTCGGTTATTATCTCGGCAACCATACGTCTCTCGGATACATCGGCATCTACCTGTCAATGATCATCAGCCAAGTCCTGCGCGCGCTGGCGGTCGTGCCGATCCTCCTCCGCAACAAGATCTTCAACGACTCGTGGCCTGGCTGGCAATGGAAAGAGGCCCACAGTCTTGCGCGCCGACTGTGGCCGATCACAACCGGCAGCGTGATGATGGCGACGTTCCAGACCGCAGGTTTCAACGCGATCGTCTTGCTCTGTGGTTTACTTCCCAACACAGACGTCGTCATGGCCGCCAACAACATCTCGTCGGGTCTCGTCTCGCTCGCGTTCATCCCTATGATGGGTCTTGGTGCTGGAGGGACTGTCCGCGTCGGAAACGCTCTCGGTGCGGGACAACCTCGTCGAGCTTCCGTTGCAGCACTAGTGGTGATTGCGGAAACGCTCGCGATCTCATTTGTCGGACTGGTGCTGTGCCGACTTGCTGCCAAGTCGTACGCCCAGGACTTCACGTCGCACGAGACCACGATTGAGCTGTCCACGAGATTGTCTCAATTCTTGACCGCTCTCATTCCGTGTGTCGCCTTCGTACTCTCGACTCAAGCCATCTTCCAGGCCTGCGGCGCGCAATGGCTCTGTGCCAAACTCAACTTCTTGATTCTCGTCGTCCTGGGTATACCACTGGGCATCGTGTGCGCAATCCCCCTCGGCGCTGGTGTGTTTGGGTTGTGGATCGGAAACATGTCAGGTGCTGTAGTGTTTACGATCGCTGCGATCGCTTGGTTTGTTCGCTTGGACTGGAAGAAGACCGCCCATGAAGCTCGCGAGAACGCCCATCTCCACGTTGAACAAGAGGTTGAGACCGAGTCCTCAAGTGCGACTACGGACTGAGAGCACGGAGATAAAGATTGAGCTAAAAGATTTCTGTTCAGTGAATTTGCAGGCTGAGGCGACAGAGACGATATCCAGCCGAAAAGTAGCGGTATGATAGCCCAACCCTAAAATTGCGTACATCGCAAGTCATTACTACTGTAATCAACCATCTTGGCGTGGAGGGAGACATGAAGCTGTACTTGCATGTTTTCTTTGACACGACTGAAGAATTTGTGATTGGTGATCTTCGTTGGAGTAAGTGTGAGATCGGTCCGAGCTGCTTCCCAACGGATACCACATCGATCCTTGGTACTCCCACTGCATGCATCAGCCTTGTTTCGGGAGTAGCCTTGCCTTCTTCTCACTATCGAGGTATGAAGTATTTTGGAATATGGGAAGACGTGGGGACAAAGTTTCCCCAATCTCAATTGTTCTGTGAATTGTTGTCGAGCCACTACGATATGTCTCCCTTGGAAGTGCACTGCGAATATGTGCTCGACCACTCCAGCCATGCCCAACACAATAAAGTACATCAACTAACATGGCAGCTTCGTCGTCTTAATCAAGCATGAGGTTTCCCGACGCGCCTTGCTGCGCCAAGCCCGCCGCTCGTTCTCTGCCTTCACCAACGAATTCGAATTTCGAATTCAAGTGAGGTCTATTAGTCTGCTCATATAGAGACCGATAGCCGGCGCTAGTCGCCACCGTTAGGATTAAGCCCCCCTCCAATACTCGAGATCACTGCTAAGGAGATCTGCGATGCGTGTGTGTTCTTCTCTTGTCGTGGGGTGCACGACTTGACTGCTCGTTCGCGTATCCATCGCTAAGTTCGCCGCCGCGTCCGCCATGCGGTTCGCAGCTCTTGGATGGTGTCGCCAGGCGCGTACTCTGAGTGAGTCTGCGAGTCGGCGTGCGCGAGTGTACATCCCCCGAAGTACTTCATTGCTCGGGGTCTTGTAGTTCCGCATTTGTTGGATAATCATCATGCTGTCTCCTACGACCGACAAATGGGTCCACTTGTGCCTCGCTGCTGCATCGAGTCCAGTCAACAGGCCATTGTACTCTGCTTGATTGTTTGTGGTCGCCTCATGAGCATAGGACATGGCGGCTGTGAATACAACCTCTGCGTTCACGTCGTTCTGACCTAGCCGGACGATGATGGCGCCAGCGCCTCCTGCACCCGGGTTGCCTCTCGACCCTCCATCAAAGAACAGTAGGTATTGCAGATTGGGGTCGCCAGTAGGTGCCGTGGCGACGGCCGCTGGAATGCTAGCCTCAGGATGTCGCAGGAGTTCGATCGCAGCGGCGGTGTGGGGGCTCGCGGCGCTGTGGTCCGAGCGCCTCCACCGTAGGTCTCCGAGTGACGCCATAAGCCTCGTGTGCAGTACCGCTATGGCATGTGCGCGAGTCCAGATGTCGTCTCTGGTGTCCGGAGTAGTGCGCCAGAGCCAAGCCGTCTGGAGCACCACTAAAGCATGTTGTCTCCACGCCGCGTGGACAGCCTCCTGTGTGGCAATGATGTCGGCGGCGGAAGGGGATGCGAGTCGCGACAGTTCTGGGTGCGACCAGATTCGATCTGGTATTGTCGGGAGGACGAGTGAAAAGAAATCGGTCTTGCACTCGTCGACTGTCGGTGCGTGCCGCACAGACCAGAGATGGTTCCAGCAGTCGAGCATGTGCTTCCATAGGAGCTGTGCGCTGGGGCAGCTCCAGAAGATATGCGCACTGGTCACACCGCTCGTTTCTAGCTCGGGGCAATGCGGACAGCCTACCCGGCTTTGTGTACGATCCCACTTGTTGATTCGGTCCCCTTTAAGGCGTGTGAACAAGGTCCGCTGTGAGTCGGTGACACCTGGGAATGACGCGATGTCTTTCCACGTGACGAGATCGAGGGCTGCTGCCAGTTCGCTGTCAATATTGCGCCATTGTTCTCCTCTGCTTGTGTGCTCCTTGTCGGTCGTCTCCTTCGCCGACGCGAGGAGGAGGGATTTTGCTGTGCGCGGGGTGAGTTGCGGGGTGCCACTCCAGATGCCCATGGGCGAGTCGAGCCAGACGTGTCTGTCAAACTGAACTAGCGGGTCACGCAAGTGTGATCGGGCTAGTTGCGTCGCCTGTGCCGTTGTCGTGACTGGACCAAGTTTGACGCTGATGTCGTCTACTGGGTTCCACTCTAGCACCAGGCGCTTGCCGACACTGGACAGTCTCCAAATGTCGAGGCTGGCAGGTCGAAAGACCATGTCTTCTGGTTGTGCAGGTGATTCAAGAATGCCGGGGTAGTTGACAACCAGCTCGTAGCAGAGCCGCCGAAAGTCGCGAGCCATTTTGTCGGGCAATGGAAAGCTCGCTCCGCGAGCACGGAAGCGTAGTCTTGTCTCGTCCAGCCACTCGATGTCCAGCACATCCCGGAAACGAGAGGTAGGCGTGATGATGTGCGCGAAGTCGCCTCGTTGCAGCGCGTGCCCACTCGCATCGAGGAGGATCTCGCCCCCGCATGGCCGAGCCGTGACAATGCGCCAACCCTTCAAGAAGACAAGGTGGCCTTTTTCTCCTTAAGCCTTCCAGCGGTTCCCGATCTGCTATGGTCTCATCATAGCTTGACGAGACTCCCAGCGCCGACGATAGACGCGACCATCGCCACTCAGGCGGCTGTCAACGCAGCTTGGAGACAACACTCACTCGTCGTGATGCACACACTTTGGCGATGGCGCACGTCGCCGGACAGAGTCGAAGACATTTGGACCCCGGCCCACACCGAAGCCGTCCTCTGCAATGCACTGAAGGATTTCCTTCGCGACCTCCGATGGAAGCGCACCGCAGCGACTGCAGCAACGCCGCACACAGCAGCAGCAATCCAGTTGATCCGCGACGCGACGCCGAGTCCACCCGCTAACTCGGTTCGCGCCTCGGACCCAGCTGCGCACTACCTTCTCTACTTCGACGGCGGGTCCCGTGGCAACCCGGGACCGGGAGGCTCCGGTGCGGTTATGGTCAAATTAACCTCCAACAAAGCGCACGCTGAAGTTGTCTTCACATCAGCGACGGCCCATCCCGACCCCTCGACTACCAACAATCAAGCAGAGTACGACGGCCTCATCAAGGGCCTCCAAGCGGCCGCGGCCCACTCCTGGACCCCGCTCTCGGTCATCGGTGACAGCATGATCATCATTCGACAGATGCGGACATATACGCCCCCACTCAACCGCACGCTGCAAAGCAAATACGCCCACGCACGACGACTTGCGGATGGCCTCGGCATCAAGCATTGGGATCATCACCCCAGGGCCGCGAACAAAATGGCAGACGCTGCCGCGAATTTAGCCATGGACACCAAGACCAACAGCGAAGAGCACCACCCGACTGAGAGCGGGCGCCACCAGGACATCACGACTCTCCTTCCCGGAGATATCGCCCACTGGAGAGAAGGTCATCCTTAAACTAGGCCCTGCGCCGGCTATAGGTTTCTAGATAAGCAAACCAATAGACCTCAATTTCATCATGGCCGAGCCGTGAGCAAAGCTGTAATGTCGCAGCTAGTCCATGCGTAAGTTGCATGTTGCATGTCGCTTCTAGTTCTCTCATCACTGAGCGACCACGAGTGGTTCCCCATGCACTCAGTGGTCCCGGTGACTTAGGAACCTAGGCCTGCGAAGGATCAGTCTATTCCATTCATTCTGCATTTGGCTAAATACTACTCAGTTCCAGTCAGTCCACTTGGGCCACCATTGCAATTGGTAACACTTGTTGGTCCAACGCCTCTCCGCTCCGACCGAAACCGACCGACCATCTCATCACCGGTATTTATCGGTATTTATCGGTATAGTGTAACTGTCGGTGTACCCCGTCGTAACCAGACGCGACTATCCCATCTCAGCAAGAGGCCCGTCTCTCTGCCTCGTCTACGGCAACTCCTGCAAGTATGGAAGACTCAGTCAACCCCGTCATGTCGGTCCTCGAGGGCCTAACGCACGCGGTCCATGAGTTCACTCGCACTGTGGCAACCCAGAACCACGAGTTTCGGGCTGTGCTTATGGAGCAAGCACAGCACCAGCATGCTAATCGAGAGTTCAAAATTGAAGGCGCCTCGATGCCGACGTTCCATGGCCGACCGAACGAGAGTGTTGACGAGTTCATGTTCCGCGCCAAGTTGTTCTTGCGCGGTAAGAACATTGATTACACCCACCCAGAATTCCAGGGACGCGTGGTGGCCACGCTGGCGGGGAGCCTACGCGATGGTGCCGCCTCATGGTACCACACTCGAACGGAGATCGACCAAGATCCCATCCATGACATTGATGAGTTTGAGTGCGCGCTGCGTGACGAGTTCATTCCGTCTGACCAGCAGCAGAGACTCCGCGCAGCTCTCCGAGCCTGCAAGCAGACCGACAGTGTCGAGGACTATGTCGCTCGCTTCCGCCAGGTCATCGCGCAAGTCCGCGATATGTCGCAGATTGACAAAATCGACCACTTCGTGACCGGGCTGAAGCCTGAGACTCAAAAGGAGGTCAGTTACCTCACGTGTGTAACGCTCAAGCAAGCGATTGCGGCCGCTCAGGCGTATGAGCGCTGGTGGAGCCTATGGACATCTCTCAGATGTCGGCCCGCCCGACCAACGAGATGTGCCGCCGTCAAGGACTTTGCTTTTACTGTCGCGAGGCTGGGCACCAGATCGCGCGGTGCCCGAAGAAGCGCCAGGGAAACGAGCCCGCTCAACGGATGTAAACGGAGTATCCGTTGAGCAATCTGATTCTAAATCTCCAAGTGTAAATTCTGATTCTGCCCCCATCGAGTTCGAGATGGAGGACTCTGGTGACTCGTGCAACATGATTGGTCTGTCTGTGTGTGCTGTGAAGATTCGTCTGGACAAAGTGCAGCTGCATGGGGATGACCTGCTTATTGTGAAGGCGGACTTCCAAGGCAAGACGCTGAGGATGCTTGTTGACTCTGGTGCGACGCACAACCTGGTGCGCCGCGATCTGCTAGGTGCGCCGCCAGAGGCGCAGGAGAAGGACCTCCAGGCGCGAGACTTCGAAGGGAAGGTGACCACGACGACCGCGCGCTGCTACGATACCGTTATGACCGTTGAGGGCAAAGCGTGCACTGTCGCGGTGATTGAGTGGCCGCTCCAGCAAGACTTTGATGGTATCCTTGGTCAGGCGTGGCTACGGCAAGAGAATCCGATAATCGACTGGTCCGGACACAAGTTGAAGTGGCGCAGTGAACCCACTCGTCGACGAGTCCCCAAGGAATGGAAACCGCCGCAGGAACCTGATCCCATCGTCGAGTATGTTGACATTGACCAGTTCATGGCCAATCTCAACTCGGGTATGTACACTGAGGTTTTTCATCTCGATGTGGTTTCGGATGTTGGGTTGAAGAAACCCGACGCTGAGATAGAGGCACTTGTGCGTGAGTACTCGGACTCTCTCCGTGAGGAACTCCCCGACGGGCTGCCCCCGGAACGTGACATCGAGCATGTGGTCATGCTCAAGACCGGCGCGACACCTTCGTCTCGGCCACCGTTCCGCCACGCACATGTCGAGCAAGCGGCGCTGAGAACCTTCGTCGACAAGCTCCTAAAGAAAGGGTGGATTGAGAAGAGTGCATCGCCATGGGTCTCGAATATCTTTGCGGTGCCGAAGCGCGAACCCATCACAGGCGAGTTGCCGTCGAAGATCCATTGGGTGGCGGCGGTGATCCATCGAAGCCCGTCCGCTGGGTCATCGACTATCGATATGTCAACTCAATGACAGAAATTCCGCGGATCCCGATTCCGCGGATTGACGAGGTTTTTGATCGACTCGCTGGTGCTCACGTGTTTACCTTAATTGATTTGGCGTCCGGCTACCACCAGATGCGCATGGCAATGCCGTCGCGACAGTATACAGCATTTCGAGCTGGCTCGGAGATCTATCAATGGTGCGTCGCCCCTATGGGTTTGGCTGGGATGCCTGGTACTTGGTCGCGACTCATGAGACGGATCTTTGAAAGCAAGGAACTATCTGGCTTCGTCGTCGTCTACCTAGACGACATTTGTGTGTTCTCAAAGACCCGAGCAGAGCATCTCCAGCACCTTCGCCGCGTTTTTGAAGTGCTCCGCGAGGAGCAGCTATTCGCACGCCCGAGCAAGTGTCACTTCGCGCGATCAGAGATCAAGTTCCTAGGCCATATTGTAAGCGGTGCTGGTATTCGTGTGGATCCTGATAAAACCGCCGCGGTTGCAAACTGGCCGCGGCCGCAGAACACCAAGGACCTGCAGCGATTTCTGGGACTCGCGGGATACTATCGCCGTTTTGTTCGTGGCTATGCTGACCTTGTTCTCCCCCTCTCTGATCTTCTCAAGAAATCGACAGTGTGGAGGTGGTCATCGCCTCAGGAACTCGCATTCAAGTCGATCAAGCAGGCGCTGATCACGGCTCCTTTATTGCGCTTGTCGGATTTGTCGCGTCCCTTCCACGTCACGACGGACGCGTCAAAATACTGTGTAGGTGGCGTGCTCAGCCAAGTAATCGATGGCTTTGACCATCCGGTGAGTTTCTACAGCCGAAAGTTGTCAGACACCGAGTCCAAGTGGCCGGCTCATGAACAAGAACTGTTCGCGATCAAGCACTGTTTAGGTCGTTGGCGCTGCTACTTGGTCGGCAGTCATTTTGTGGTGTTCACCGACAATTCTGCATGTCGCTGGTTCCTGCATCACGCAAACCTGTCCCCAAAAATGACGCGTTGGCTGGACTTCTTTGGCCAGTTCGACTTCGAGCTAGTCCACAAGAAGGGCGAGGCCAATGTGGTCGCGGATGCGCTCTCGCGACCTCCGGTGGCAGTGACCAGTGTTGGCATGTTCGTGTTTCACACGCGCTTCATGACCCGTGCGGCCAAGCTCTTGGTCGACGGCAACGCTATGTTTGGTCCGTTACCAGTGCCATCAAGTTCGGTTCCGCTCAGCGCCCATGCCTCGCTTCTAGTTGTTGGGGAGGATGAAGATTTTGCCCGCGCTCTGAAAGCTGCCTATGTGAAGGACAAGGACTGCGCCATGATTCTACAGGCGCTTCAGCGCGGGGACGCGCAAGTCGAAGCCAAGTATGAACTGCGTGAGGACTTAATAGTGGTCAAGAGCGACGGGGTCATTCCGATTGTCCGGGTGCCACAAGTCAATGAGATCCTGTTGCGACTGATGCACGACTTCCACGACGCAGCGATCGTCCGGTGCTCGGCGTCGTAATGGGTTGTTGCAGCCATTGCCCATTCCTGATCAATGCTGGCAACATGTCACAATGGACTTTGTCACAGCCTTGCCCGTGAGCGACGGATACGATGCCGTGTACGTGGTGGTGAGCCGTCTCTTCAATAGGCCATGCTATATCCCGACGACGAAGGACGTGGACGCTAAGACCACCGCGCGGCTGTTTTTCGATAACGTCGTTCGCTACTACTCTCTGCCCGAGTCGATCGTGTCCGACCGCGACTCGCGCTTTACGAGTGAATTCTGGGTAGAACTGATGAAGATTATGCAGGTCAAGCAGCGTATGACAGTCTCCAAGCGCGCTCAAGCCGATGGTCGGAGTGAACGACAAGTACGCACACTGGAGGACAGCCTCCGGTGTGTAGTGTCGCACTACGGTGATGATTGGGTACGCGTTCTGCCTACGGTCGAGTACGCCCATGCGACACTCGTGTCCACATCGACCAGAGTATCACCATTCGAAGTCGATTGTGGGCGCAAGCCTCGAGCGCCTATCACACTCCCAGTTATTGGGGGACGATCCACGCCCGCTCAGAACCTCACGCGCTCAAGACAAGAAGTCATTGCATTTGCTCAGCGCAACCTCCGGCTCGCTCAGGAGCGCCAAGCAAAGTATTACAACCGTGGTCGCCGTCCAGTGCAGTTCGCAGTTGGCGACCTGGTCTACGTTGATGCGCGAGTGCTCAGCAGCGAGTTAGGTCAGCCCGATTATGAACCTCATCGTGATCCTGCACGAAACAAACTCCTACCAAAGTGGTATGGACCTTTCGCAGTCGAGCGTCGGATTGGCGAGAATGCGTATCAACTCGAGCTGCCCCACCGCTATGTTGCCCGTGGTCGCCACGCGACATTTAATGTCGACCAACTAAAGCTGTCGCTGGACGTTCCCGAGATCTTCCGCGCTCGCCAGATCGCCAAGAGCGCCCTTCGCATGTATGACGACGACGGCGAGCGTGTTTATGTCATCAAGGAGTTACTCGCCCGGCGTCAACGACAAGGCCGCCTCCAGTACCTCTGTTCATGGAACGACCTGTCGGACTCACAGAACTCGTGGGAGTTCATGGACGACATCAGCCACGTCTCACACTGGTCGACTCTTCTCGAACGGTTCAATGCCCGCGAGAGATCTCCGCGTTCGAGCCGCAGACGCAGATAAGGTGCGGGAGGATGTAATGTCGCAGCTAGTCCATGCGTAAGTTGCATGTTGCATGTCGCTTCTAGTTCTCTCATCACTGAGCGACCACGAGTGGTTCCCCATGCACTCAGTGGTCCCGGTGACTTAGGAACCTAGGCCTGCGAAGGATCAGTCTATTCCATTCATTCTGCATTTGGCTAAATACTACTCAGTTCCAGTCAGTCCACTTGGGCCACCATTGCAAAAGCTATCACGTCTAGCCTGCCGTATTGCTCGTGCTGGTACTCTCGTAAGTGGGCTAGCACACGGAGGACCGCAGCGAAGTCGATGCCGAGCCACCCATGGCTCCAGTCGTAGGTTGGTTTTGGGTGGTCTCGCAGCTGTCTCCTCATGTCAACATACATCTGGAGCTCCCGTTCATCCCGAGGCTGCGTGAGCAGTGCTGTGCGAAGTTGCAGACCTGTGTGAGCGAGAGTCCGTTGAAGAAACGGGCGAGCGGAAGCCCTGCGAGAAGGGTTGAGGCTGGTCTCGCCGCGGCTTTGAGCGTTGAGCAGGATCTGGCCCACCACAGTGCGGAAGCCGCCGCGAGGCGTCGCCCACCGGTTAACAGTGGTCAAGCTGAGGCATTGCAATTCGTGACGCAAGTCGACTGCGTTGATACCTCCAACGTGGGTCCCTTGTTGTGCAACGTGTTTCGCCATCCAAGCTTGTCGGGCTTTCCCTCGAGTGGAAAAGGTGCCTGACCAGGTGAACGTGCTGACCAGCCTCTGCCATTCGTCTACGATCTTGGGGCTGGGCCAGTGATGCCGGGTGATGAACAAAAGCATCGGCAAGAGAAGAGCGCGCAGGAGCTTCACGCGTTGACTGGTGTTGGTAGTCTTCACTTCTGCCAGCTGGAGACGAGATCGAGCCCGTTGGAGCGTCCGCTCCCATATCGTGTTCAATGACGTCACCGTCGCAACTTGTCCGCCGAGTAGCCTCGTGTGCGCATTGGCCTCTGCGATAGAAAAGGGGCTTCCAGGGCCGTTGTCCCTCTGCGCGCTTGTGGTGAGGAAGATCACGACACTTTTGGAGTGGCTGACTCGTAGGCCGGACGATTGGGCAAAGATGTCAAGCGTGCTCGCGAGCTCAGTGAGGAACCGAGGGTGCTCCAGATAGACTGTCGTGTCATCCGCATAGCCGGCTGTCCGAACCTCTGTGTTGCCTGGTAACACAATCCCAGCGAGGTCTCTGTTTTGGGCAATTGCAGTATAGCGCGTGTCGACCGCTAACACAAACAACGTTGGCGCTAACGGGCAACCTTGCCGAATTCCGTTGAGGATGGAATGTGGTGTGGAGATCTCCCCGTTTGCCGTGAACTCAGCCGTTGTAGCAAGATGCATCTGGCGGACAGCGTTGACGAAGCGCTCTGTAAAGCCGAGTCGAAGCAGCGCGCGGGCGAGGAATCCCCGATCAAGCGAGTCGTAGGCTTTTTCAAAATCGAGCGACACTGCCGCCGCGTCCGAGTATTGCTGGGAGGTTCTGGCGTGGGCCTGAACCGCGTGGAATACATCCAACGCATCATGCACTTGGCGGTCCGGTACAAAGCCAAAGTGCGTGTCGGCAACGAGAGTCGGAAGAGAGCTGCTGACTCGGTTCAGAAGGAGCCTAGAGTAGATCTTGTAGTCTGTATTAAGTAGGGCGATCGGTCTGAAGTCCAGTCCGCTGGTTGGCGTCGATTTCTTGGGGATGCAGGCTATCGTGGCTTTCTTGAAGCTTGGCGGGAGAATAGAAGACCTGTGCCACAAATTGTACAAGGGAGTGAGAGCCTCTGTCACGAGATCAGCGAACTCATGATACCAATCATTTGGGAGGCCGTCAGGTCCATCAACCTCCGAGGACTCATGGTTAGTCTCGTGGGAGACCGAGGATGCAATTTGAGCCAAAACGACGGTTTTGTTCAATCACCCAAATGGGCATTGTGTGTCAAGGCTTTGTTGAAGAGGCTCGTCGGTGCCAGCACGAGTACGAAAAGATTGTGCTCCGTCAAGGATGTTTCCACAACCCAAACTACGATCAAGAGATGCTGGGCGTGCTACGTTGTTCGACGCCGTTCGTGGCGAAGTTTGTCGAAACGCAGTACACAGCAGCTGTGAACAAGTTCGACTCGTACAAGTACGAAGTACTTGAAGACGAGAATTGCGTTATCGTCACGGGCAGCCGGGGTGACCATGTTGTGGACTTGAATAATTTCTCGTGCGACTGTGAATTTGCCCTCGCGATGCGGCTCCCTTGTCGTCACGCAATCGCGTATCGAAAGAAGATGAGCGAAGGCAAAAATGACTACGCCATAATCCCGCTGAATCGTGTTGACATGAGGTACGAGTATCGTTCAAGTATCTCCAGGTTTTTGTTGCATTACTAACGTTCGCTTCTTTCGTCTAGATGGCAGCGAGAGGTGTATGATCCACCACCTGTTCAACCGTTCGTGTTCAACAAGGCCAAAAACACAGAAGCCAATCTCGTCGTAATGCCACGTGATGCTCGCGAACGGTTCAATGAGGCAATGCGACTACTTACGCCAATTTGCAGTGAGTTAGCTGAGATCGACGATGAGGATGATTTTCGTGCCTACATCCAGTTCCTCAAGGACCAGTTCAGAAACGTGCGCAAGCGAAAGCGTACTGGTGTTGAACAAGACGACGCAGCCTCTCTCCGTATTCGATCGCTTTCTCCCGTACGCCCGAGTCTCCCGGAAGTCCTGCCAGGTTGTGAGAGTGAACCCGAGCCCGAGCTCTCTCAGGCGAACAGTCATTGGTCGGCTGAGGTCGGCAACGTGCATCCAGCTGCAATGGAGGATGTGCACATGGAATCGCCAACGGATCTTGTCGTCGACGAGGCAATGCTGAAGAGTCCTGGAGAGAACATGGAACAACCTGGTGGAAACCTGGAAGATTCTGGCAAAGATCCTGACCGTATCCCGCTCAACTTTAACGAGAATGCGCCAAGGACCGGACGGCCGAAGACAGACCGTGCGACAATGATTGCAGAGGAGCGGCAAGAGCGCGTGCGTTTTAACGCCGCAGAAGCTACGAGACGGGCGACTGGTGAACTGACTTTGCTTGAAGTTATCGATGCTCTCGACAGAGATCGGCCTGATCTTGACGAAACCGCGCGGCGTCTGGCTGGCATTCAAGTCAAGTTCAAGCAGCATGAGAAAAACAGGCCCATCTTTGATCGAATTGTTAATCCTGTGTTGAACCAAGTCGCGTACTATATCCTACCACCCAGGCTTCTTCAAGCCTGTGTTGATGTTCTGCCAATGGGTACGAGGTTCGGAGAGGTGATAGATATGCGAACACCAGATGCCCAGTCAGATCAGCCCGCACCAAGACTTCGGCGGTCACCGAGACTACTAGAAGGTGGCCGTGGCGGAGGTAACCAGCGCGTTGATGTCGTAAGAATTGGGAAGGTGGGCATTTTCTCGCGCACCCAGATCGAGACTATGCGACGCGTGGAGATTCGCAAGAAACAAGCCAAAGAAGGGATCGCGTTTGCCAAGTGGCTCCGCCAGGAAGTTGCCAGCACCGTGCCAGTGGAGATTCAAGCGACAGTGTACGAGCTTGCGGACCAGATACTCAGCTGGTATCCTGCAACCCAGATCCCCGACCTGCCCAAGTTAGATGACTAGTGTATGTGTTGTACTGGCTCCAACCACCAGCCTGGTTCAACGACGGACTTGTCGCAGCGTTTTGCGAACGTCTCCAGATCGCCCACAAAGAGATTAGGTACCCGGGCCACATCACAGTCATGCCAAGCCCAGTTCGTGACAGACCCAAGCAAGTTCCTGCTGATATTTTCGCCCAGATTTCTACCATGGCTGCTGAAGATGGCGTTACGCACGTACTCGTGCCTGTGACTTTCGGCGCCAACCACTGGACTTGCCTATACGTTGACATGAGCCTGCGCGAGATCAAGTATTACGACTCTCTCAACCTAGCTTCGAACATGAGGACTCTAAAAAACTTTGCTGTAGACCTCTGTGACAAGCGCGACGTTCCGTTCTCTGGCTTCACCGCGGTTGGTGTCAACACACCGATCCAAACCGACGGATTCAGCTGCGGACTCTTCATCTGCCTCAAGTTTTGGCGGGAGATCGACAGGACGGTTGGCCGTGACGTCTACAAAGCTGCCACGACAACCCATCGCTTCAACATGCTTCACTTCATACTACGTGGTTCCAGACCGTAAGGAGAGTCTACCATCATGGTTAAGTTGGTAACGAAGTTGCACTTTCTTTCCCTTAATCTGTGTTGACGTCTCTACACTTCCTTGCACACTGTGCGTGTGTTCACTGGTAGCGCTCACGATCTGTATAATTCACCCCCCAAATACCGCAAAGATGCACAGAATAGACTATGTTTTCGCCAGGTCTCGCTAAGTATCTACCAGGTTCGCTCAATACATCTCCGTGGCGCGGTGCACACGCCAGTTGCACCGCTGCAGGCACATTTCTCACAACCCGATGGACGTGGGGCAGCCAGTTCTGGCGGGATATCAGCGTAGGACTTCGCGCCCATAGTTGCCAGAGGTTTTGCGGCACGAAATCTTCAGAATCTGAACACATAGACACAATCATTAGCCCATAGACGCAATGATTAGCACGCATAAGTCCCACATGTACTCGAGGGGAGATCTTCCCGTGTGCACCGGCAAGCAACCGCCGCGGGCACCACTGCGGCGAGAGCGCCATCTACCACAGAGATGATCAATGATCAAACACTAAACAGCAGCCGCAACACTTAAACCTGTGGACGCTTGCTCGTGTCGCCTTCACGCCGCCACCTTGTCAACTCACGATGGCACGGCGTCTGCTCAAAGCCCCCGAAAGCTTGCCACCATGCACAACACGGCGAGCGCATGCGTGCGCATTGTTGTGAGTGTGGTCCGCGCCAGCCGGCGGTGCGTTGCTGTGGTCGCCGCCCGCGGCAGCCAGAGCGCGCTGCCTTTCGTTCGCGACTTGGACTTGGTCGAATGAGCTGATTGAGGATCCAACAGATCTGGTTTGAATTGAGTCAACTAATTGAATTGCACACAATTCTTCTCACTTCAACACCCGTGAATCTTTCCGATCTGTCGTCCTCGGTGCGAAGATTGCATTTTCACACATCTCGAGAAAAGCAATAGAATACACAAAATTTCAATGCTTTGAAGAGGGTTTCTGAAAATCTTGAGCATATGGATCAACCTGTGTCAAACCCAGCATAAACCCGGAACATACCTGTTTTCTTTCCATTCTCGTTGTCATATGAAAACCTGGTGTATATCATCGGCCTTTATTTTTTATCTCTCAAGATTAACTCACTATTATCTAGTTTCTATATGTTGAGGAATATATTTGTGAGAAATAAAAATAATTATTTTGGAGTGAGTCGGGCACAGGAAACATGTATTGCCTTGGTGCGATATGTTAAGGTTGTAAATGCAACAAGACGGCATCATCATCCTCATACTTGACAACCACTTCTCCAAAACGAGTCTCTCCTGTCGCGTCGTCAATGGGAAAGGATGCGGTCGCTCTACGAGGATCTTGACGTACATCTGTAACACCTCTGCGAAAATCCAGGACGATGTAATCACTCGATTGCAAACCAGCGTATTTACCCCCTGGACCGAAACGGCTCATGTGCTCACCAATCTTGGCCCCACTTCTTACTAACTCGATGCCCCACATGCGATCACCATCCACGAAAAAGTCAATTTCCCCCTTCACCTTTGTGTCCGTAGCAAACGACCTCGACAACTCGGAGCAAATCGCAGTATCAAAAGTCGTATTCTGGAGAAGTCCAACTGTGAACAAATGCTGGAATGTCGTTTCTTTCGGAAAATCATCTGGACTCGATGTGGATGACGCGAGGGATTTCACCGACATACTTTGAATTGCTTTCATCACAAGTTCACGAAGAGTCGAGGGATTACTGTCGGCACGAAATGGGAAATAGCAATCCGTGAAGTACCGTTTCGCCAAAGGAGAAGAGAAAACATAATATCGCTGCGCATCAATCTTCAAAATACCAGCTTTGGCGAACGATGCCAAAACGTCGGATAAAGACTGGTCCACTGGGCGGATGGAATGAATGCGTTCTCCCAAGACACATTTCAAAAGAGCATCTTTCTTTTCAGCTGGAATGTGATGTAGGTCAACGGCACCAAAACAACGGTCCATGTGACCCAGAAGTTTCTTCGAATAAAATGCTCGTAGACATTCGACTTCGGTTGGACGGTGGTGACGAAATTGACCGGCATAGAAAGAGACAGAATTGCACAATGCACCAATTAGTCCATTGCAATGCTCGACGATAGTCTTCTTCAGCTCGGAAAACTGCTGCATGCAAGTCGGCAAGCCAAGAGGTTGTTGCGAGCTGAGAAGCACCAGAGACTGCTCATCAGACAAAAGCATATCTTCTCGAGTGATCTTTTCAAGTCCTTGAAAGTTTGCAGGGCTTGGCTGTGCTTGTGTGGAAATCACGTGAGTTGCAGAAATGATGAACCGCACACCAGCACCAAAATATAGCGGTGCATCCTTGATCAGCACATCCCAAAATGAAGAATTATCGTATCGACGCTGAGCGTCATCCAGCATGTAAATGACATGATCAAATGCACACGTTCGTTCCCGAATATCCAATCCAAACCGTGAAAGCAAATCCCATGGGTTGCAGTCTTCCTTCAAAGAGATGTACACAGAATTCAAGTCGGGATACTTGTGTTGAAACATAATCAACAGCGACGTTTTGCCAGAAGCTGCGGGGGAATTCAAAAGCAAGAATCGGTTTTTCCCTTCTTCCCCGGTGATCCAGTCGGCCATTCTCGTCAATATGCGATCACGATTGAAATGAATACTCGCTGGATTGATTCCGTCCGCGTACGTCAACGACGTTCCAACCAAACCGCGTGGTTCACTGCGCTGTCGCGTCGATACTTGCACGATAAGAGAGTTGTCCTCATCGTTTCCGAACTCTGCCACTGAAGATGACGATTTCGGCAGCTTCTGCTTTGCACTATATGCCACACCGTTCGCGAACACTGTGAGGTCGGATGCTGCTATCCCCGCCAGGTAGCTGTCCTTGAAATCCTCCTTCACTGCCTTTCGTAGAGTAGCAACATCTTCATCATCCACAACAACAAAATCAACCGATGTGAGCGCCTTGCCGTCTTCGCCCACGAGCTGAAACCACTTCCGCATCTCGACGCAGCAAATTCGAGAATGACAGCAGGAGTGACAAAAAAAACCTACTTGAGGTTTTATGTTGAGTGCCGAACCGGTTCTAAAACGATGTCGTACTTACTAGAGCTGCTGTGGTGCTTCAATTCAATAGTGAATTGCAACTAATTGGCGACTTGTGGGAACCCAAGTTCCGAAATTTTCGGAACCAACTTTTAATATCTAGAAGGGCTGTGGTTATATTGACATCTGCTGCTGGTGCTCGGGTTCCGAGTTCCTATACTTTGATATATTGTCAAAATCAGACTTTTTGCCGCCCGTCATAAGCTCACACAGCTGACCCCAAACACGGTTAACAAATTGGATAATCCAGGGTTCGTTTACGTTAACCTTTGGTGTAACACGCAGTGTGAACTGGGGTTGGTGACCTCAGCGGCAAATGGGCAGGGTGAATTCGGCTGGTATCCGCTGGCGCGCGGTCACGCTCGTGTACGTGTAAGGCGTCTAGTTGGTGGACATAGCGAGAGTAATGGGCGCCTCCGTACGTAGTCCCCGACGCTGGTATGCGAACTTTGAGCGGTACGGCCGCATGACGGGAGAGCGCAGTCAGTGCCGGAGTCGCTACCCTCCAGAGGTGCTAGACTTTATGTGGTCGTTTGTGAAGTCGTTCTCGTGCTTCTACGTTGAAGAACTTCGTACTGTCGTGAGGTACGTTCAGAATCGAGGAACAGCGTACGCAGATCGATCCTGGCCGCGCCAGACAACGAAAACTCAATAGAGAATAAACAGGAATCGCTCGCTTCACACGCGCGCGACGCCTCGAGATATCACAACTTCTTTGAAGTGGACGCCCGAAACTCTGCTGCAAAACCCGCGCAAGGTCCTCACGTGTCCTTGCGCTACGGAGCGACGATATTCGTGACGATAGAACGCCCGCTTCCGACGCTTACCAGCTTCAGCACTTAGCCGCTTTTCCGCCTTCCCGGCCGCAAGACTGTTAACTCAGCCCCAGATACCTCGGGCGCCGGCCGTCAGAGTGCTAACTCGGGGTTTTTGGGTGACTCTGTGGGTGTTGAGTTTTTCCTTCCTTGAACTTGCGCGAACTGACTTGTTGGGTTGACGGCAAATTCGATTCTCTTCTGAGGGGGGATCTGGGTGAAATCACCCTCACCCCACGTTATGGGAGATGGTGAAAAACCTCACCAATCCCCAAACTAGGGACTTATCCCCCAAAATAGGGGAATAATGTCCCTAGCGTTCCTATCCTACTGTTTCTGTTGTTTTATCGTGACCTACGCTCCTATAACCTAATTTTTACTTTCTAAACTGGGAATTTCTCTTTCAATGTGGAAAATCCGAGGACACTCCACCACAGCCGCCCTCTACGAAACTCCAGCAGCGCGAGGAAGAGTGAGTACAAAAGTGACGTCCGAGGATACCCACTCCGACACCTCAGTTTCCGCTCCATCAGTTGCCTCGCGCGTATGAACTGCTGGTCCGTGCACTCACGGAAATCGCTGTTGGCGTGTAGTTTTTTGTGGCAACTTCGTCAACTCCGCGTATCGCGAGGCTCTCGCCACGATTGGCAAGGAGATCCAGGGCGCACCCTTCGTGTTGATGTTGCTGACTCAGATCCTGTTCACCCACTCCTGTGATGAAGTGCGCTGCCTTTTCGCTAGCTCCTGGAGCTGGAAAAGGGTATAGACCTAGCGTGTATATGGGGAATACACGCAGGCGAACTTGGGCCCGTTGTGAAAACCCAAGTTCTGGCTTCGTACCTCACGTTATGTATCCCTTGACCGGTTCTTTTGAGCTTTGAAGTATGGGGAAATACGTCCACTTGGAGTATTCCACCAACCCAAGACGGCTCAACCAGCTCTAGGTAACGATGAGGACCAGTCTTTTAATACACAAATACAAACGACACACTTAGACCCAGGACGGAAGACTAACTTCGATCCGCTGGGTCTCGCCTGGGACGGAGGACAACCTCGATCCGCCAGGACACTGGAAATCCCCTCTGGGATCTGGGAAACTCTCTCTCAATCAAATGGAGTGTATTACTTTAACTGGGGAACTACGACCAGTTCCCAGCTATCGCAACACAAGAATACGCAAGAATATGGAGTGCTCCAGGTCTCTAGTACAAACTAGTACCCTTTGCAGGTGCCTCAAGGGCTGGAAAGGGGGTTGGCTCCTCTCCTCACTCGCAAACACACCAATACCCACGCACCAGCAGCCAGACACACGCGCACACAGTCCACTAGGGCAAATCCAACACACGCAGGCTTACCTTGTGGCGTAGACGCTGGGTCCTCCCGCGGTTCGACGGAGGAGACTTGGGGAGTTGAGAGCAAAAAGCGAAGTCTTTTGAATACAGGGTAAAACCCTAAGGGGAGCCAGGAACTGGCTCCCTGAACCCTACCTACTTAACTACCAGAACTGATAATAACCCTACTCTGTGTGGTCTGACTGGAAATTGCACAATCCGAACTGGGAAAACCGATAAAAACCAGTTTCCGGAATGGATGAATCTGGTCAACATCCGGAGAAAGCCAGCTCAAACCAGACAGAAAATCACCCACTGGGAAGGTCCAGTGGATGAACCCAGTTCCTGGCACACTGTGCCAGACTGGAAAGGTGGGTGAGTAGCCGGTACAGTGTACCAGGCTACCGCCACCTACTAACTCTTGTCATTTAATTTCCTAGTCAACTAATCCAGCTCTGTGCCAGCTCCCACAACCTGGGACCAGGCAGCGAGAGACGAGGGCACTTCGTCTCAACCGCCCTCTGCTCAACCCGAGACGTGGATCGAGAGAGAAGCGTCGAGGTGCTGAGCACTTGCCAACTGTCGAGTCGACCACCAGCATGGAGAGCGAGCACGGCGGCGGCGCGGGGGATCTGGAGCTGGACACGAGCGCGCGTCAGGCTGAGTTGTCCGAGTCCGGTCGGCCGGCGCCAGCTCCCAACGACCCTGGCGCAGCGGCGTCACCATCTCTTCCGTCTGCGCAGCCAGAACCTGGAGCCACGACTGGTCGTGGCGTCTCCGACGAATCGGCTCCAGCGCCAGAACTGGGTTCGTCATCCAGCGATACGGTACCGGATCTAGCAACTAGTCGACCGGCACTGCGTGAAGAGGCTAGCGTCATCGCAGAGGAGCTTCGCAAGAAGCTAGAGCAGATCGTCGAACGTGGGAACCACGAAGCCGACGACGAGAACGACACCTGGGTTCAAGACCTCCACGACACTCAGCACCGACTCCAAGCCTTATTCCAACGCTGGGATTGGGACATGCAGCTGGCGAGGGACGATGAGGTTCGTGCGCTCCTTCGGCTCTGCGTTTTTCCCGAGCCGGAATTCATGTGGACCGAAGACCTCGGCGACTTCCAGCGCCAATTCCTGGTCCCGAAGGACGTTCCCGCTGCGCGGTTGAAGAGTTTGGCTAGCTTGAGCCGGGAACTTGCGGATGGAGGAGAGCTGCGATCACCACTTTTCGCGTCCGTGCTGGCCCGCCAGATCGACGAGATGTTTGGACTCGATCGTTTCTTGCCACGTCTCCAGACGACAATCAAGATGAACCGGCGCTTGGTTGGGTTGGTTCCAGTACTGATGAGCCTCACGGCTTTGCGAACGGCCTCTGAGCCAAGCTCACCAAGTCACACGAAGGATCTAACACTACTGGCTCTTGGTCAAACGCATGCGATGGCAAAGCTGGTTGTCGAGCTGCGTTCCCAGCTGCAGACGCGAACTGAAGAACTGGAAAGCGAACGAGAGAGCAAGTCTGAGATCAGCGTGGCGCTGGTTTACTCCAAGGTGGAGGCGAGTTCCAGCTCTAGACACGCGGCTCAGCTCATTCGCAAGGTGAACGATCTGGAAACTGAGCTCAACCAAGTCAGTGGTCGCGCCAAGGAGCTGGAAGAGAAGCTCGCGAAGGCACAAGCGCGAATGCGGACTCTATATGCCGCCAACGTGGCGTTCCAAAACAAAGCCGACTTGGAAAAAGATCTTGTACCACGCTTCGACGACGAGCTCCTGGACCGCATCTACCAGTTCACGTGGAAGCACGCTCGAGTCAGCGGCAACAAGAACCACTGGTATTCGCTACTTCGCGCAGCCGCCATTAACCCGCCCGCGGAGGCGCCTCTTGGCCTCAGTGTCGCCCTCATGCAAAATGATCAAGACAACAGAGTCTGGGCATCACCGACACCGTCCAAGCAGCTACAGACATTTCGAAAACTGGTAGGAGCTGGATCCGGAGCGTCTCGTGAGAGTCTTGGAGACCCCGACGGCATCCCCGAGCTAGGCGAGTCGCCGTCAGATCTGGACGACGAAGTCCCCGAGCTAGAAATTGAGGATCCAGAGCCAGAACGGCCGTCGAGTGCTGGGTCGCACAAGCGTCAAGCGCTCAAGCTGGTATCATCACCAAAAGGTTCGGCACCACAGTCGAAACGGCCTCGCACTGGACCATCACCGCCGCTGCCAACAGACCCGGCGAGCCAGGCACTAGGTTCGACTCCACCGCGCCAGGCCAAGAAGCACAGCCGAGCTCTGAACCGCGCTCAGCTTGTTCAGCTCGATGCCAGCGACAGCGAACCCGAGACCAAGGCTACGAACCAGGTGCCCCTTCCTTCGAGTCAAGCTGGAGCTGGGAATGACGGTCTGGGTCCCTCGAGTTAAGCTGGAGCTGAGGACGGCAGATCAGGTGATGACGCAGAGAGAGCTCCGAGAACAGATTCAGACTTTATCTTTGCGCAGCCCCTACCACCAGGGGATGACTGGTACATCAAACTTCCAAGAATGCGAGAGGGCGTGTACGAAGACTGGGCGTCTCTTCCAACTCGACCGGGGAGCGAACCAGCAACTCGGGTCGCCTTCCAAGAGATTCGACATCCGCAGAAGCTGGGTTCAGTTTCTGGTTGTAGCTCGACCGCTCGATACTTCACGATGACCGAACGCCAGTTCTCTCGGATCTACGGCTTGCCAATTCAAATGATGAGCCAGGTCGTGACGGCCTTCTATCCCAACTATGCGCCGTCGAAGAACGCGATGGTTTCGGTCATGCAACGACTAATCCAGTATGGTGCTGACGCGTATGCCGGAGTCATGGCTCTCAAACCTTGGAACAAGATGTGGCGGGACCGGGTTGTCGAATTTTACTTGTTCGATCCACGAGAGTTGTCGGAAATCCAGGTCCGGTGGCTGACGGAGTATTTAGTGTTTCAATTCCAGTACCGGGAGGCTCTCTGGCTGCTGGGTCACTGGCTCGCGCTGTCAAAGGAGCCAGGACGCGCGTCACCAGAGCTCCGTCCTTGGTACGAGATCCACAGACGTCGTGCTCAGTACATCTCCCGATTCCGAGCTGCGTGGAAGGCCTTGGAAGACCGGCGTCCGCTCGGCCTGAGCCAACTCGTGTATTCGGAGCCAGCCGTCTGGTACGCGTCTAGCACCTGCTGCTGGATCCCTTGGGAGCTCTCGGTCGAGCAGAACCAGAATCTGTCAACGACTGGGCGTGCAGACGAGATGTTCGAGCAGCTTGGCGCGCTAGATGAGTTGGAGCCAGTGCGGGCTCGTTGGTCGACTGCTCCAAGTCGCTTTGTCGAAGCACTGTTCCTGGAACAGATAGACTTACTGGAGAACAACGTGGATCGCGAAGGACACCCAATTTGCTGGCGTCTCCCAGATAATCTCGCCGAGCGGGATCTGGTTCGCTTCTCGCATATTCATGGAGTGTCTACCATCGGACTTGCGTCTAATGCCCCAGAAGTCGCATCTCAGAGGTCGAAACTAATGAAGCCGACTCGCAGTTGAGATGGAATTGTCTTCAGGTCTTGCATATCCGTAGGTAGCATTCACTAATTCGATCAATACATGCAATTTTTTTCATGGTCGTGGCTGGGACCAGCGGGTCGATGGATTTCACATCCAGACTAGCTCGCCGAGTCGGACTTCGAACTGGAAATTCACGATCCAACTCGAGCTAGCTGGGAAAGACGCGCCCTCTGACCCAGCCGACTTGCACCCAGTCGTGAAGACTGGCTCACTGGTGCTAGTCACCGTCATATATGCATATGCAGGTTGGGAGTGCAGCAAGCTTCATTCCCAGGTCGCCAGTATTCTGCGCGGAGCGCAAGGGCACTGGCACCCAAGACGCTAGCTTTCAACGCTGGGCTGGGGGATGCTAGCTCCCAGTCCACGCTAGGTTGCCCTAGCGGTCCTCAGGCTCGCCGTCGCCCGACTGCATAGCAGCGAAACGACTCTCGGCGCGGCGGCTGTTGTCGAACTCGTACAACAACTTGCCAGCCTTGATCTTCTCGACTGGAATCCACTCTGGCTCGTCGTACCCGACGAACTTGACCAAATACTGGCGTTTCAGTTTGTTGCCGGCTCTAGTTCGCTGGGACTCCCATCTAACATCCAGGATTGACTCCATTTCATACTCACCACTGGCTTCATCTGGCTCCCAGCTATCTTCTGGTAGCAGAGCAGCGTCCCAGTCCAAGTCTTCTGGCACTGGGTCGAGGACGTCAGCTGGACGATCCTCGAATAGCACACGTGGCTTCAGACGACTTACGTGAACCCAGGGTTCACACGATACGCAGTCCCTTCAGTCTTGAGCCGGACACGGTGATCGTTGGCCTTTTCGATGATCCGGAACGGTCCGTGCCAGTGGTGAGCTAGACCTGGCTTCACTCGAGCTAGATATAACCAGACCGCGTCTCCAACTTCGAAACCGGTCTTAACAGAGTCCGGAAGCCTGTTCCAGCTAGCAGTCTGACGCTTGGCTCTGGACTGCTTGGCCTCGGCCTGGAGATCCCTTGCCCAAGCTAGTGCATACTGGTACTCGCGTTGGATCTTGATTCGCCAGAAATACGCAGCCATCTTGTTTCCACGCCGCTTCCTGGGTGTCTGGGCGATCATGGCGGCTATCGTCGACTTGGCATCCCAACCGTGAGCTAGGAAAAAAGGCGTATCCTTCCTGGTGGTATCGACGGAGGTGTTGATAGCGAACATGAGTCGATAGACGACGTCTTCCCAGTCGTCCTGGCCCGGCCTGGCTACGTAAGCCTTGATGCTTCTGGAAATAGCCTGGACTGAGCGCTCCTGCTGGCCGTTGGCTTGGGGCCGGTAAGCCAGCGTCGCACGCTGCTGGCTACCTAGCATAGCTCGGAACTGACCAAACACTTCGCTCATGAAGACTGGGTCCTGGTCATGGCGGATGATAGAGCTGGCTCCAAAACGCTGGAATACCACTTCGTCGTATGCCTTGGCGACTGCTGGGGCGCTGGTATCCGACATCGCCTTACATATCACGAAGCCAGTGAACATGCACTGGAGCAGTAGCAACGCCGTGCTTCCTTGCTCAGACGGAGGCAGTGGGAGCACGAAATCCATCGAGACAACATGAAACGGATATTCTGGCTGGATATTACCAGGAGACGGACCAGGGTTGGCTGGGAGACCTTTGCCAGTACTGCAGTCGACGCAGCTGGAGCAAAATCGAACGACGTCCTGGTACATCCCAGTCCAGTAATACTCTGAGCGGACTCGCTCATACGTGCGTGTAATACCCTGATGGCCGCCTTGGTACTCGACGTGGCAGTGATGCAGCACGTCTTTCCTCATGCCAGCTGGGACGACTAGCTGGGCTGGCCTCTCCCTGGTCCTAGGCCGGAGACTCACATACCGGAGCACGTCATGTTCGTCAAGCACGAACTGGTCAGCGACTTTAGCGAGCTGGAAAACGTCGTCACGATCTAGGAATCGAGTATCTCCAGCTAGGAACAGCTTCATCTTCCTGGTGTACTCGTCAGCGTCCTGGTGGGCACGGATCCGCCGCCATCGCTCTTCGACTGCATTTCCAGTCTCTCCGACACCACTTCCAGTTGGGTCGCGTTCGCTTCGAGTTGGAAAACGACCGCGTGGACTTGACACGCCTTCAAGATTCTCAGCGCCTTGTCGCACATAGAACGGGGGCTCTTCGCCGACTTGTACATAACCAGGAGGTTGCGGCCTCGACTGGCTGGTCGTTCCAACGTCTATGGCGACTGACGATGGGTATGGAGCTGGATCCACGCTGGATTCATGTTCAGAGACTGGACGATGGGTGGCGCCCGGTGTAAAGACGGGTCCAGATGGGACAGGCGGTGCGACAATATCTGGTTCGGGAAGAGCAGCTGCGTCGCGAAGATTCACACCCACTGGGATTTGGCTCGGCACCGAATCTTCGACAGTCACACGCTGCTGGAGACTTGCAGCCGACGACTGACTGAGCTCAACCGATGTGGGAGCTTGCGCGGCGATCCTCAAGCTCCTTCGACGCGGTGGCACCGGAACGGCAGTCGCGGACGGCGCTTGAGCTGCGGCGCGGCTTGCGCTGCGCGTTCGAGCGACGAAAACGACCGCGGAGCCGGGCGAGCGTGATTTTCCTTCTTCCTGGTTCATGCGCGGTCCAGTGAGACCGGTCGCATCGCCATCGCCCTGGATAACTGACTCAGGGGCGATGGAACCAGCTTCGCACTTGCCTCGGTGGCGTTCTGGGCGCTGGGTGGCCTCCTCAGTCGCTGGTCCTGGTCCTTCAGCAGCTTCTACACTTGGTCCTGGATCTTGAGCCGTCTCACCGCGATCTTGAGCATCTTGAGCACCTTCCCTTCGCGTCAGTTGGTCTGGCAACTTGTTGAGCTGGACTAGCTCACCGAACGTCACCTCGTCCTGGATGTCCTGGGTCTTTTGCGTCCGGAGTGCTAGCCCAGCTAGGTAGTCCGCAGCACCGTTGAACTCTCGCTTCACGTGAACCAGGTCGATCGCATCGAACCCAGCTCGGAGTCGATCGAACTCTGCTAGGAGTAGTGCTAGATGGGGCTGGTTGCAGCCAATAGCTCCCTGGCATTGCTGGATCACAATTCGTGAATCTCCAACCACAACGAGCCGCTTGACTAGCTCTGTCTTCAGTTCCAGCACGTATTCCAGTCCTCGTAGCAGGCCGTGGTACTCGGCCTGGTTCACAGTCACATTTTCCAGGTATATCGACCTAGCAAACACTGGGATCCAGCCTGGCAACTGCCACAACACAAAAATGGCACTTCCAGCGTTGGACTTGAGCTTAGCCGCACCGTCAAAACTGAGAACCAGCCCAGAGTACTCGCTATCCAGCATTTCCAGACTGACCAGCGGTGGCTTTACTAGCATCGCCTTTCTGGGTACCAGCTCGGCGGCCACTTGGTCCAACTTCTCCCGGGGTGTAATGCTAGCCGCGACTAGCGATGCCAGACCGTCTTCATCACGCTCAACTCGCCTGACCTCCATGGTCCAAGGTGATAGCAACGCAGCCCACTGGAGGGTCCTTCCTTGCACGGATTTGGACGTCAGAACCCACTTCAACGTCGAGAACCTGGTATAGACGACTAGATCCTGGCCAGCAACCAGGGTGTAGAACACACTTAGCACTCGCAGCAGAGCTAGGATTTCCTTCTCGGCCAGATGATACCGGAGCTCGGCGTCATGCAGGGTACGGCCGGTGAACCGGACTGGGTGGATGACTCCGTCATGTTCCTGGCCCAGCACCGCTCCAATCGCCCACTGGTTCGCGTGAGGGATAATCACGTACGGCCTGGCTCGATCTGGGTGCCGGAGCAACGGAGGAGCCTGGATCTTCAGTTTCAACAGTTCGAACGCGCGCTTGGCTGGCTCGAGCTGGTCTCCAGCTCGGATTCGCTCGTCGGTGAGCTCGTAGAGCACGCTGGCGATGACCGAGTAGTCTTCGATGAACTTATTGTAATAGTTCAAGCTTCCTAGGAACGACTGGACACCTTTGAGACTTGTAGGGAACGGCAACTGTTCCAGCTCCTTGGCAATCTTGGGTGTTGCGACGATGCCTTCCTGGCTCACCTGGTGGGACAGGTACTGGATCGAGTGCTTCCCGAACGCACTCTTAGGCAGACTTACGGAAATCCGCCAGTACCGGAGCCGGAATAGCAGCTTGTCCAGCACTTCCAGCAACTCTTCCAGCGTCGCCGTGCCATAGGCGATGTCATCAATGTAGGAACTCCGCTTCAGGACCGGACCAAGCGCAGCTGGAGCTGGGATACTGAGGTCAAAGACAGTCTTGTCACCATTTTCCAGCTCGGACTTGGCAACTTCAAGCTCCGTGACGGGCTCTAGACCTAGAGCGTGCATCCCTTCTGGCTCGACCTCGGCTTCTAGGTGCGGAGGGAGCCTGACGTAACCCCAGAGGGCGTTGTCAATGACCTTCTGGTAGATCAACGGAGCGTTTTTCAGACCGAACGGCATCCGGATCCACTGGAAGTGGCCAAGTGGGCACACGAAAGCGCTGATGTGCTTGGCCCGCTGGGTCATAAGCACGGCCCAGAAGCCGCTGGCCATGTCGAGACTCAGAAACCACATGACCTTCTCAAAGTTACCGAGAAGGTCGTCGATCAGTGGCAGCGGGTAGTTCATGAGCTTGATCAGCTGGTTTACGCGCCGGTAGTCGATGCAAAGCCGAATGTCGACGCCGTTCTTTTTCATGACGATGACGATTGGGCTGGCCCACTCCGAGTCGGAATACTCGATGATTCCAGCATCGAGGAGCTTCTTGAGCAGCTTGTAGACCTGGGGAAGCAGGTGCGACTTGATTCGCCTGGGTTTCTCGGCGACTGGCCTGGTTCCTGGCTCGACTTCGATGTCGCAGACGACGCCCCTAGCTGGAGGCGGAAGCGCGTTGCCAGATCCCAGGAACGCTGACGCATGCTTGTTGATCACGTCGGGTATGAGCTGGTCCTGGACTGGGCTGGTCACGCCTTCTTCGCCAACATCGGCGCTGGCCATGTCGACTGGAGCTTCCAGGTCGATCTGGTCCGGGAGCATTGCGAGCTGGTCCCGGAGCTCGTCGAGCAGCACAAAGTCGGTGCCTTCGTGGTAAAACGAGACCGCGCCGTCGTCACCCTGGTTATCTTGAGACGAAACCAGCTTGAACGTGCACGCGAGACGCTGGATCGGCGTGCTTTTCCGGCTCACTCGGCGCTGAACCAGCTTCATACCGATGGTGAGCTGCGGTTGGGCAGGAGCTTGAGGACTTGGAACACTTGCTGTAGAGGTCGCCCCCTGACTAGTCCTGGGTCGCTGAGCCGGCAGTGAGTGTTGCCGCTCTGGCTCGACTTGCAGCAAGTGAGGTTCGCCTGAGTCTGGCACCTGGTCAAGAGCCATCATAACCACTCCGGCGCCTGCAGACCCCGCCTCGGCGGTAAGCTCACTCGTCAATGACGAGCTCGCCGGTACAACAGGCACGCTTGGAGCGGCCACTCTGGGTAGGTTGGTGCCTGGCTCGGGCAGTCGTGCAGCTGGTGTTGCTAGCACGGAATCTTGTCGTGGTGGTGGTGGCGGCATGGCTGTTTCCAGCTCCGAAGCGACTTCTCCTGGCTCGACATGTTGAGCACAACCTGGATCGCGCGCTTGGACTGGCTCAGGCTCGCTGCGTGGTCGCTCGTCGGTCGTCTCGTCCTCACCGATATTGGCCTCGCCCATATCCACTTCTTCTTGCGGCCCATCATCAAACTCGGGAATAAGTGCGAGTTGGTCCTTCATATCTTCCACAGACATCTCGACGCCCTCATGAATGTAAACTTCCCGAGCAAGCTTCGACTGGTCGATGCGATCCGGCGATAACCCATCAACAACAAACACAGCAGGAGGCGTGTCTCCAACACAAGCTACAGCCATGTCGTTGCTCCAATTCAATGAGACGCCCTCAGCTTCCTTGACCGTTTCGTACACCTCTCGGTAGTCTTGCGTCTTCAGTTCTTCGTAATTCAACAGCCTGAGTGGGTCCTCCTCTGGTACAACACATAATCGTCGGCCCAGATCGATGACAAGACCTGCACGCACCATAAAATCGGTCCCGATAATGACTAGAGAGTGTGCTTCAAAGTCTGCAATCCACATCTCCATCTCATAGACAACGAATCCCCCAAGCTTGATCTTTGTCAGCGCCTTCCCATGTGCAGGTAGTGGATGCTCGGATACTCCGTAGAAGTCGCTCGGGTCTTCGAACATCTTCACGCTCAAACCCAACTTACGTGCCAAGTTAGTGTGTAGCAAACTGATGTTCACACCCGTGTCGAGCATTAATGGGAGCCCGAGATCTTCGACTGCGCCATGAACGAACACTTGTACGGCTTCGTCTTGAGGAGGGTCGTGATCCTTCCACCAACCTCTCCGTTCGCCCTCCGTCAGTTGAACATGCATGACTTCCCAACGGACCGAACGTTCTCCTTCTTTCTTCACCTTTTCTCGTTCTTGATCAAAATGCAACAACATCTTCGACTCTTCATACACACGTGGCTCCGTCTCGGACGCCACATCCTCAATCACTGTTTCTTCTTGTTTCTTCATTTCTTCGGCATCAATGTCTTCGAATACACAAGGCGCATCTTCTTTCTCGATTTTCTTCACTTGTTTGCGCCAAATCTTCTTCTTTACATGCACATTCACACTCGCCGCGACATCCCCGTCACGTACAGCACCGGCAGAGTGCTGCGGGGCTAGCGGTTTAACTGCTGAACGAGCTCTTCCACGGAGATCTCGCCAGCCTTGAGTTTGGGATGAAGTTCCACGAACTTTGTGTGGAATTTGCGACAAACAGCCATCGTGTGCCCGGTTACGCCGCAAAATTTGCACGTATTGAGCTGGTAACAGTTGTCCTTGGTGTGACCGATCTTGCCACAATGTTCGCAGTTCATCTCCTCACGACCACCACCTGAAGGTGGAGCAGCATTCCTTCTGTCGTTGGGACGGTTGATCTTGGCCACTGCTGCAGGTTGTTCGGCGGCTTCTTCGACCTGTTTCTTAGGCGCCTTCTTCAACGGAGGCTTCGACATCGTGTTCTCGTATGCTGTCAGCTTCTCCTCGAGCTTTTGAATGGACTTATATGTCGAGTAACGGAACTGCGCTTGAACTGTCTTGTCGTGAAGCGTGTCGAAGTACTGACGCACATGACTGTCTAGATCAACGGGAACTCTGTCTTGATCATCGTCATCTTCGTCAATTCGGAAGTCGATCTTCGCCTTCAGACCCGCGGCGTTGAATCGGTAGAGATATTCGAGTGGCGATTCTTCAGTATTTTGTGACAGCCTGTAGTATGTGAGCACCGCTGGAGTTGTCTCAACGCAGAACTTCTTGTAGAAGGCTTTCATCATGCGCTTCCACTTCTTCTTCGTGCGCGTGGGCAATTGCTTCTGCCAATACTTGGCGGAGCCAGTCAGCGCATCTACAAAGGCTCTCATCTTCTGGCGTCTCGAGTAATTTGAGATACTTGCGTTGTACAGGAACTTCCACAACCAAGCGCGAGCTTCTTCAGGCGTGACCTTGGCGCCCCCAGCAAACGGCTTAATCGCGGAACTTTGAATGACTGTCGACCACGCGTCGACCTCGGCGTCTGCCACTATCTGACGAGTCTGAATCAGAGTCTTCAAACATCGAGAGATCCAAATCTTCCTCCATATCGGACTTCGACGTCGAACGTCGCTTAATTCTGGACTTGACCTTCGGGACCTTCTTCGCCGATGGCTTGCGAACCTTCTCTTCAGACGAATACCCCGACTCGTCGGCGCTCGACTCTGAGCTTGACTCCTTCTTCCAGGCAACCCTAGGCTTGCTCGTATTTGGCCTAATCGCATGAGCTTGCGCATCTGGTCGTTCTTCTCTCGCGGACTGTGCCGTGTCCAACGCCTTGATGAGATTCGTCAATTCTTCCATCGACATATCGCCACGTGCGGCCATCATTATCAGCTTGTTGACAAGCGGATCGTCCTCTTTCGACTTGCGAGCCTGAACGCTCTTCTGGGGAGGCGACAACGTACTTTCGTCACTCCAGAACTCGAGCCTTTTCTGCACCTTATCGCGACTGTCGAAGTCAACCCCGGGGTCATCAAAATCATGTTCTTGGGTAACTGGACGTAGTTTCCCCGGCTTGGTCTGCGGTGTGTGGGGGACATCAGCAACAATCGTGTACTTCGGCTTGTAGTTCCCGCCATCACGGTAATGAACCACCGACATCTCCCATTCATGTTCCGCCAGTAGTAATGACATCATGAACCCTATGACGTGGGCCATCCGTTCCGGATTCAAATACGCGGCCATCTCGAAATTGGGTCTTCGTCGAACTACATACCCGCAGGATTCTAGAATCGACTCCACAAACGTAATGATCTGGGGAAATCCCTGAGCCGCTCAACTCCCGCGCGCAGGTGTCGTGTCACGTCCTTGTCTGAATTCCGCACCTTCCTGAGTTCATATAGCGAGAACCAACTGTCTGAGTCGGCCGGCGCTCTCAGTATCTGGCGCTGGTATCGCAGTCCTATCTCGATCGCTTCGGCATAACGATACGCCTTATTCACGTCGTGAATCGCCGGCCGGACGTCGAACACTATCTCTATCGACCCGGACGTGGGCTCATGTGAAAGCATGGTAGATTGAGGGGGCTCTGTATGTTCCATCTTCGGTTCGTCCATCTCGTCGTTACGTGTAGCACCAGCTGACAGCTCCACTCCTGGCATACGCACCAGTTGTCGTGAGGTACGTTCAGAATCGAGGAACGGCGTACGCAGATCGATCCTGGCCGCGCCAGACAACGAAAACTCAATAGAGAATAAACAGGAATCGCTCGCTTCACACGCGCGCGACGCCTCGAGATATCACAACTTCTTTGAAGTGGACGCCCGAAACTCTGCTGCAAAACCCACGCAAGGTCCTCACGTGTCCTTGCGCTACGGAGCGACGATATTCGTGACGATAGAACGCCCGCTTCCGACGCTTACCAGCTTCAGCACTTAGCCGCTTTTCCGCCTTCCCGGCCGCAAGACTGTTAACTCAGCCCCAGATACCTCGGGCGCCGGCCGTCAGAGTGCTAACTCGGGGTTTTTGGGTGACTCTGTGGGTGTTGAGTTTTTCCTTCCTTGAACTTGCGCGAACTGACTTGTTGGGTTGACGGCAAATTCGATTCTCTTCTGAGGGGGGATCTGGGTGAAATCACCCTCACCCCACGTTATGGGAGATGGTGAAAAACCTCACCAATCCCCAAACTAGGGACTTATCCCCCAAAATAGGGGAATAATGTCCCTAGCGTTCCTATCCTACTGTTTCTGTTGTTTTATCGTGACCTACGCTCCTATAACCTAATTTTTACTTTCTAAACTGGGAATTTCTCTTTCAATGTGGAAAATCCGAGGACACTCCACCACAGTACGGGCTGCTAAGATAATTGCGCTGTAATAGAGTCGGAATGCTCTTCTGAAAGAGGCATTCGGCGTGAATGCGAACTCTATAACAAAAGCGTCCTGAAGAGGAAATGTATGGGTGGACATCCTGAGTCACCTATGTCGGGGTGATGTTTTATAATAAGGGGTTGGCTGCATGATTTACATGATAAATAAGGGTTAGCTGAGACGGGTTGACTTAGCCGGGACCGAGGGTGGACTTAGGCGAGGCCGAGGTTGACTTAGGAGGGGCGAGTTGACTTGAGCAGTAGATGGTAGAAGACTGAATGAGCTATATTTCCTGGGATGAAAATGGTGGGTGTAGGGAGCTAGCGCTGCAGAGTTCTGTGTCCTACATGGCCTGGATTTATTCACCCATCAATCGTGGTGGCAGCCATCATTTGTGGCGGCGTCCATCATTGCCCGGCGCTCACAATCCTTGGTGACGCGCCGGCAACTGATTCCCAGGAATCACGTGTAAACATTGAGTAAACATGGAGGAACTGTCTCACTCCCCCCTCAGCGCAGCGATCCTACATCCCTCTCTTTCCTACGTATGTATCCTATGCTGGGAAAAACTCCCCGACATGCGAGCATGTGGTGAGGGTAAAAACCAGCTTCCTACTTGAGCTCCATCATGCCAAGACTGCGGACGAGATCCCAATGCTTGGTGCTTCCGAGAGACTTGGTGAAGAGGTCTGCAATGTTCTTGTCCGATGGGATCCTCTTGACCTCGAGTTGCTTGCCTTGGAGCTCGTGCATGAAGAAGAACTTGGGGTCGATATGCTTCGTCCGATCGCTCTTGATATACCCTTGTTGGACTTGGGCGATACATGCATTGTTGTCTTCGTAGATGGCGATGGGTGGCAGCTCATTGGTGATGCCAAGTTCTTTGCGGATAAACTTGACAAAGAGTCTGATCCAGACACATTCGCGGCATGCTTCGTAGAGTGCAATGATCTCAGACTGGTTTGTCGATGTTGCGGCGATTGTTTGCTTCGTCGACTTCCATGAAATCGCGGCTCCGGCAGACACGAACACGTAGCCAGACTGAGAACGAGCCTTGTGTGGATCTGACAGATAACCAGCATCGGCATAACCATAAATGTCGTCAGTAGTCAACAGGGAAACATCACGAGCAAGTTCTCCTCTGCGATACAACAAACCGTAGTCCTTGGTCTTAGCCAGATATCTCATCAGTTGCTTTACGCCAGACCAATGTCTCTTGGTGGGTTCAGATGAATAGCGTGCAAGCACGCTAACGGCGAAAGCGATATCTGGGCGCGAGCAGTTGGCAAGGTACAAGAGCGCGCCGATGGCCTCTCTGTACGGATACTTCTCGCCAAGGACTTCTTCACTGCCGCGTCTTGGGCCGTATACGTCACTCTCTGGTTTCAAGCTGCGCACCACCATGGGAGTCTTAGCGGCTCTCGAGACCTCCCCCATGCTGAAGCGCTCCAGCAGCTTCGCAATGTACGTTGCTTGATGCAACATAATCCCTTTCGGGTTCTGGTGGATCTGCAACCCCAGACAGAATGAGAGTAGACCAAGGTCCTTCACCTTGAACTCGGCCTTCAATGCTGTCATCACAGCTTCTACTGCCGCGTCAGAGCCCACCATGACGATGTCATCGACATAGATCCCAATAATGGCGATCTCGGCGCCGCTTCGCTTGACGAACAAGCATGGGGAGCACTCGTGCGTCTGAAAACCACACTTCTCTAAGTACTGCGAAAAGTGCAAGTACCTAATTCTGCCAGCTTGCTTCAACCCATAGAGAGACTTGTGTATCCGAACAAATGGGAGCCTCAGCGACTCCTCCCCCTCAACACGTAAACCCTCGGGCACTCTCATGTAGAGCTCGACGTCAATGACTCCATACAAGTAGGCAGTCTCAATGTCTGCTTGCTTCACTTTCATGTCGTCCCTGGCAGCGAACGCTAACAACCAACGAAGGGTTGTCATGGTCATGACTGGCGAATACGTGTCTGAGTAATCGATGCCGAACCGTTGCGTGAATCCTTGTGCAACCAGGCGCGCCTTATAGCGAACTACTTTGCCTGTTTGGTCTCGTTTCCGGTTGAAGACCCATCTGCACCCAATCGGCTTATGACTTGGAGGGCATTCTTGCACACTACCAAACACTTTGCGATTCAGCAACGATTGGAGCTCAGCCTTGATTGCAGCCTTCCACTGTGGCCAATCGGGCGATGCTCGACAATCTTCAATTGTCGTTGGGTCGGCATCCTGATCCTTGAGAGTAAGGAATGTACTCAAGTTGGCCTCTGCAAGCGTGTCCACCGACGCACCAGTATGGACATCGGGGTGTGACTCAGCAGGAAGCACAACAGCAACTGCGCTACCATGAAGCTCGGCTCTGGTTCGACGCTTCCGCGGCACAAGGTCTTTGGCACCTTTGGGGCGACCACGTTTATTGTTTTGTGGCGCCACCACAGTAGCTGGGGTTGGATCGACAGCTACTGGTGCTGGGTAGTTGGTTGCTTCGTTGACCGACGATCTCGTTACGCGCTCAGTAGCCGCGAAGGCATCTGGAGCGTTCTGCGCAATACGGTGGAGATGTAGGATTCGACGCACATCCTTCTCCCCCTGACCATTGTATGGGTCACGGTGGAACTCCTTCGTTCGTGACTGATCGAAGTCGAACTGATCGCGGCTGTCATCATCCTCAGTGCTTCCCAGCTTTGGGAATGTAGACTCATCAAACTCACACATAGTGATGTGAGCGACGAACAAGTCACCAGTCTCGGGACTTAGATACCGGATGATAGATGGACTGAAAACCAACATAGATTCCAAGTTGTCGTTTCGGTCCGAACTTAGACTTTTGGTGAGGCGGTATGGGCACATACACCGCGCAGCCAAAGATCCTCAGGTGTGCGACAGACGGCGAGAAGCCATGCGCAAGTTCGTACGGTGACAGAACATTCTCAGCTGACGGTCTGTACAAGAGAAGGTCGCCAGCATGGAGTACAGCATGTCCCCAACACGACAGAGGTAAATTTGAACGAAGGAGTAGGGGGCGAGCTACCATCTGCACAAGCTTCACGAAATTCTCAGCATTCGTGTTGTGTGCGTAGGGTACAGAGGTCTCCAAGGTTATGCCGGACGAGGCGCAGAACTCTTGAAATGACTTCGAGACATACTCCGAGGCATTATCGACGCGGACGTTCCTGATGGGGTGACTTGGGAACTGTGTCTTCAGCTGGATGATGGCGATAAGCAGCTTTGGCATCACCTCGTTCTTGGAAGTGAGGAGTTGTACCTTGGAGAAACGCGCCGATGTGTCCTTCACCACCATATAGTAGCTGAATGGTCCTGAGGGTGGCGAGATGGGCCCACACACGTCGCTCACGAGGGTCTCGAAGTGGCTGTGAGGCTTGAACTTCTCGCTGGAGAACGAATTCTTCTTCTTGTTCGGAAGCTTCCCCATCGTGCATGGCGGGCAGACCCGAGGGAGGCGCCTTGGGATACTGAGAGCACTCAAAGGTATGCCCCGAACGGCCTTGGTAATCTTCTTTAACATTCCTCGTCCTGGATGGCCCATGCGATCATGCCATAGCAACAACGCATCCTTGTCGGCACGTGAAGGCACTTCTGCAAGGTAGGTGGCGTTGGGCGAAGACGTGGCATTGATGTACGAGAAGTATAGGCCATTGCCAGCCTGTGAGCACTCCTCCATCACATTTCCGTCCTTGTCCACTAGCCTTAGGCACTCTGCTCCATCCGAAGAGGTCGCCGTGTGGATGTGGAGGCCATTCTTCCGCAGATCATGGAAGCTGAGCAAGTTACGAGGGGATGCTGGCGCGTACACAGCCCTTTGGACGTCAATCACAGTGCCGTTCGGCAAAGCAATGCGGGCGTGTCCAGCTGCCTTCGCGATCGGACTCGATCCACCCACAGTCGTGACGCTACTTGGTGCCAGAGAGGGATCAAGACTGACAAAGAACCGTTTTTCGTTGAGTATAACATGCGTCGTGGCGGAGTCGATGAGACACAAGGCCCCATCTCCCCCTTCAACGACTACGCTAACAAAGCTCTCAACGCAGTGCGATTCGCTTTCACTGTCATCGGAGAGATCGGACATGAACGAGACTCTCTTGCCGGAGACTGTCTTCTTGCCTTTTGTACTGTCAGTGGACTTTGCTTGCTGAGACTGTTGATACAACTTACAGCGGAATGCAGGCGTATTGCACTGTTTGGCCCAGTGTCCGAACAGCCCGCACTTGTGGCATGTGTCCTTCTGTGACGTTACCTTGCGCCCGTTCCTCGTATGGGGCTTGGCGTTCCGATAGCCACCACGCTTGCCGTGTCGCCCTTTCCACTGCTTCTTGCCTCCGCGCTTTTGCTTCTGCTGGTTCTGTCCACCAGCATCACCATAGTTCACTTCGGGTGTGGAACCAGGTGTTGGAGGCAAGCGGCGCTCGTCATGATTGCGTTGGAGCAGCAAGCCGTGCTTCTCGTCGAGCAACAGCACAGCAACAAGCTTGTCGAAGGTGTCATGGTTCATGCGTCTGTACTGCATCGCCAGGATACGTTCTGACGGGTGGAAAGTCGTCAGAGTCTTCTCAATCTTCTCAGACTCAGTGATCTTGCGATCACACCATGACAGCTCGCTCGTGATGCCATAAAGCTTCGTCGTGAACTCTGTTACCGTCTTGAAGTTGTAGAAACACAACTTATTCCACTCGTCGTTCAGCAAAGGCAGCATTGCTTGCTTCCGGTCAGTGTCAAACCGAAGTTTCAGGCTCTGCCATATCACCGCAGGGTTCTGCTCTTCCAAGTAGTTGAACTTCAAGTCCTTGTGCAAGCGTCTAAGGATCAGGCACACTGCACGGGCAGCATTACGACGTCTCTCTTCTGCTTGAGCATTGCTTGTAACAGGTACTACAAACGCGGGGTCAACCGTTGCTCCAAGACCATCGGCACAGAGGTAGTTGTAAGCCTCAAGTGCCCAAACGATGTAGTTCGTTCCAGCAACATCAAGTGCTGGGAACTTGAGTTTTTCCAAGTCAGACATTTTGGAAACGAACCAAGTGTCTTTAGAACAAGTTACAAGCTAGTAGTTGACACAAGCGTAGCAGGAGAAGCAGTTCTTGTCGTGCGCTTCGCGCCTCTTCTTCGCGGCTTCGTCGGCGGCTTGCTTGGCAGCGACTTCGTCCGACCGCAAGATGTCGAAGATGGCAGTGTCGACGACTTTGCGCTGGCAGTCCGAATGGAACGGGAGAATGCCGAGAGCCTTGACGATCGCCTTCGTGCGGTTGCAGCCGACGGCGTGCTTGTTGAGCTCCTCGACGAAGCGGTGCTGGAGCCGGACCGTGCGTTCGATGGAGGCTTGGAGGTCGTCACGGAGCTTGTCGAGCGCCTTCTGGTCGTCCTCCTTCAGGGAGCGGATGCGCTTAAAGTCGGAGCGCGAGTCGAACGTCTGGATGTGGCGAGAACGGCGGCGGCTCCGGACTTTGACGGTCTTGACGGCTGGCCCAGCGGCGGAGAGGTTGAGCACCTTCTTCGTCTTCGTTGTGTTGGCGGCACTCGTACCCATGCAAGCGGGAATGGGGGCAGGCAACTCGACTAGAGGCCACGCCACGGATCCACGGCAAATATAGCAGGGGCTTCGGCTTGTACGGGCAGGCCAACGCAGGGACCGGAGGACAGTCCACGGGTCGGGTTCAAGCGGGTCTTGCGCGGCGGGCAGAGGGACGGCGAGAGGTTCGCGTCAGCGAGCGGTCCAACAGCCTGCGCGGGTCGGGTCGGCGAGAGGTCCGGGCTGACGGGTCGGGTCGGCTTGGCGGTGAGTCTCAGTGCTGATAACGTGAGACGAGGGACTTATCCCCCAAAATAGGGGAATAATGTCCCTAGCGTTCCTATCCTACTGTTTCTGTTGTTTTATCGTGACCTACGCTCCTATAACCTAATTTTTACTTTCTAAACTGGGAATTTCTCTTTCAATGTGGAAAATCCGAGGACACTCCACCACAGTACGGGCTGCTAAGATAATTGCGCTGTAATAGAGTCGGAATGCTCTTCTGAAAGAGGCATTCGGCGTGAATGCGAACTCTATAACAAAAGCGTCCTGAAGAGGAAATGTATGGGTGGACATCCTGAGTCACCTATGTCGGGGTGATGTTTTATAATAAGGGGTTGGCTGCATGATTTACATGATAAATAAGGGTTAGCTGAGACGGGTTGACTTAGCCGGGACCGAGGGTGGACTTAGGCGAGGCCGAGGTTGACTTAGGAGGGGCGAGTTGACTTGAGCAGTAGATGGTAGAAGACTGAATGAGCTATATTTCCTGGGATGAAAATGGTGGGTGTAGGGAGCTAGCGCTGCAGAGTTCTGTGTCCTACATGGCCTGGATTTATTCACCCATCAATCGTGGTGGCAGCCATCATTTGTGGCGGCGTCCATCATTGCCCGGCGCTCACAATCCTTGGTGACGCGCCGGCAACTGATTCCCAGGAATCACATGTAAACATAGAGTAAACATGGAGGAACTGTCTCATTAGCTGAATAAATAAGGGCTATTTAGTGGAGTATTTGCAATTCATTTGGCCAGAATGTGACGAAGTGGGTTCAAAAGCCTGCGTATGTAGCAAGCTAGCGACCTTTCTATTCCACTCTCACTAAACTCCGACGAAGGGGTAGCGTCGGGTTTAGCACTCAGACAGTAATAAATCGGCTTCAAGCTTTCGCTAGCTTTCCGCCCTCACGTTGTGTACCCTTTCGCAGCTCTTTGAAAGCCAGTGAATAAGAGCCACTTCGATCGGTCCAGAAGCGATCACCAGAAGACCAACAAGCACAGGAAAATCGGGGGGGGGGGGGGGGAATATATTATATGAGTTAGAGAGCCTCGCTCAACTAACTATCAATATACTCGCAACTTCTCTCACACTCTCTCCCTCCTTAATATGAAATGCTCCGGCTTCCCGCCAGAGCAACTACTACACACGCTAATATGGAGTGTCTTTGGGGCCTTGGAGTTGACCAAGTCCCTTTAGACAAAGTCTCGGGAGTTTTGCTCCGGACTCACACAATCAAGCACTCAACACACCAATGCACACCCGAGCCAGAGCCAAATCCACTACGCGCAGGCCTAACACGAGCAAGCGTACCTTGCTGGGTCTGGGATGCCGAAGAGGGGCCGGTTTCTTGGCTTGGAGGGCGAGCGACTTGAGCACTTGACTGCAGAATCCAAAGTCTATTATTGTAGGACGTGAGGCAAGTCGCCCCTCGTACTTAACCGGGTCCTAGACTGGCTAGACTGACTACCTCGCGAATGACCCGCGATAGTGACATGGATAATGTCACAAGGTTCGGGTCACTATGACACGTCACTAAGTCGGAAAGCCGGGCCTGGTGCCGAGAATCCGGACCGGTTCAAGTGAACCGGACCAGTCCGGCATATCAATCCAGGCCGAGACTAATCTCTTCAATCAACTACCTGAAACTGTCTAATCGCTCGGCGGCGCCTCGCATGCTCCCCGTCGCCCACGGCGCCGGGTCGCTTCGTCACATCCGCCCCTTTGACAGGTCCTTTCGGACACGCGCAGCGGGGTGCGATGAGGGCCTGTCACTTCAATCGATTTTGTTGAGCTAACTGGTGTCTCTCACCTGCCACAGCACGGCCGATCTCCTTCACGATGCTCACTTCCAGTTCGCCCGCCGCGCGCCCACGTAGCATGTCCGACCCCGGCAAGTCCTCTTCAGCAGGCGCGCGTCCGACCGCAGGTCCAGCACCCGCTTCTGGTCACTCGTCGGCGCCCGATTCGGCGGCGTCTGGGACCGTAGCCCCCGCGCCCGCATCCGGATCTCGTGCATCTGCCGAAACTCCCGCTATGCCGCTCCTCCCGGCGATTATTCGTCAGTTAGCGCAGTTACCTCCCGGCTCTTCGCTCGACGCTGCTGCAACGCAACAGGCTTTTGCGGATTTGGCTGCTGGGCCCCACGCGAGCAGCTCGGCCGGGCCTTCTGAGGGCTCCGTGGCTGCTGTTCAGGCGCTGCTCCCGGCCGGCCAGCCTCTGTCGTACACTCTTCTCGGCACCCCACCGACTCCTGACGTACCCATGTCGCATCAGGAGATGGTGCAGGCGTTAGTGGCTGCGAACTCGACCGCCCTCGGGCTCTCGGCAGAATACGGCGCGACGAATCTACTGGAGCGAGTGCAACACACGGTGACGGCACTGACTACGGCTGGCGAGTGGATCCGATATCTTGCCCGCGCGCTGGTTTTGGCCGGTGAGCGCGCTCGTCACCCACCAGCACCGGAATATTCGCGACAAGACGTCGACCGCTGGCGTAACGAGCGGGAGCGGGCCGTTCGGGCGGCGACGAGGCTCATAGCGCAGCGAGACACCTTGACTCAGGAGCGGGACCAGGCGGTACGCCAGCGGGATGAGGCTCTGGCCAACGTGGCGGCCTTAGCCTCACGGTTGGCTTCGTCCCTGGGCTCACCGACGGAAGTGGCTGGTTTCGTTCTGCGTTCTGCTTCATTCCGGGGTTGCGATCCCGATGCTTTGCTTTACGTGCTGGAAGCTTGTCGGCGTGGAGACACGACAGGCTTGTGCAACGTAAACTGCGTGGTCGTACCCTACCCGGGCTACTGCGTCCCTCCTCTCGATCCAGCTTTGTACATCATGTCGCCACCTCTGCAGCCTTCTCTAGCAGCATTGGTGGCCTCCAGCAGCGCAAGTCAGTCAGCAACAGCGATCTTGGCGGGGGGTCTCGCTTCGGGGCCGGCGATCTCTAGCCTGGCAGCGCTCTCGACCTCGACGCCGGACACAGTATCTTCCAAGGCGCAACGACCATCCTCTGTTCCATCAGGTTCACCTCGAAAAACGACACCACCTTCTTCTCCTCCGGCAGGTTTGTCGGGCGCGTCGCCGGCAGATTCCGCTTCCTCTGGTTCTTCGAGTTATTCAGCTCGACGCACGGGTTCTCAGCCGGAGTCGACTACTCCACCGCCGCCCGGCGCGACCATTTCACCTACGGTGCACCACGGACGCATAGTGATGCGGCCCCGTGGTGGTGGTGGCGATGGCGAAAGTGATGGGGGGGGGGGGGGGGGGGATGACGGGGATGACGAAGATGAACGGCCGGAATTCGGGACTGGGAACTCAGATATCGAGTTCAACCAGGGAGCCGCCCCCACATCCTCATCCGACAATGGCAGTGAAGACGAGCGAGAAGAGAAGGAGGAGGCAGCAAATGCGGAAAGCGATTTGAAAAGGCCGGCTCCTACGCCGCTCTCCCCTTCGGCCAGTAGGCAGACAAAGCGACCACACAGCGAGACTCCGACTCCGGCTCCACAGCCGATTTCCACGGCGTCTAGCGCGGCCGGTGCTTCTCCAGTGGCGGCTGTCGCGCCACCGAGCGGCGCAAAGCCGAAGCCGATGAGGAAGAAGAAGAAGGCACCTCCCCCGATGAAGTTTTCTGACGCGGAGAATGGGGCCTTCGAGGTGACTTTTTCCGCCGAGCCTGAACTTACCATGCTTGGGAGTGACATGCCAAGGCTTCACCCAGACGTGATCGCATCGCGGATGCCGGTGGTGCCTACGACGCTCACTACACCAGACAAGCGAATGGAGTGGATGCGCCACACTCCGGCGTACAAGGCCGAGCTTCCCGTTCTCGCTCAAGCCAGACGCGGCATCCCACCCTTGAGCTCCGACTTGGCCGAAGTAGAGTTCAAGCTCGTCTGGTCCACGCTGCACTTCCCAAAAGGGACTGTGATGGGGACTAACCGGGTGCTCAACTGGGCTCCCGTATTCCGTACGGGAGTGTCGGCGCTGTCTGGAGCGCTACTCCGAGCCAGGTTAAACGGGGTCCCGATGCAGAGGGAGAACATGGCTGTGCCTCGAGACAAGGGTCTTCCATCGTCGCCGTTCTTCTCCACTCTTGTCGTGTCCAAGTCGGCATCCAGTGGCGTCGTGCGATCTTATGGTGCTGAATGTGGGGCCGATATCTATCTAGAGCTGATGGGTCTCGAACTGTGGGAAGAGGTCTACAAATACCGGGTAACGCAGATCTGGACTTTCGACCCCTACTCTCAAGGGAGACAGCCAGGAATGGCTGGTCGTGCTCCTACGTTTCGACTATCGGTTCCGGTAAGCGTTCTGGGAGCACCTTCACTGGTTTCACACAGGTACGAAGATAGTTGATCAGGTAGCAAGCTGGACAGTTCCCCTCAAGCGCCGCAACATGCTGTCGAAGTTCTTCAAGGTTGCTTGGTTGTGTCTGTGGGCCGCGCGCCCGAAGAGCTGGCCCCGGGCGTTCGATGACTTGCTCGTCTGTGAACCCGCCTTTTGGTTCAGGCCAGCGCTTCACTGCACTTGGGTCCCCGACATGACCCGTCTTCAATCTGTTGAGCCGGGCGCGGACCGCAGCCGCGTTCTACGTCAGCAACTTGGAGCCATCGACGAGGAGGAGCCGATCCGATCTTTTTACGCCGGCCGCGAAGACCGCTGCGTCGAATCGATGAAAGTTCGTGCTCAGATGGCGTTTCGCTATCATCATTATCTCGGGGTCGCGTGGTCGGTGCCGGAAAACTGGTTGTCACCCGACTATCCCCGTAGTGAAGACGGAGTCCGCTCCCTCGGCACACCGGGCCCAGACTTCTACAAAGCTTCATACGATCAACGACTTCTGGCGGACTGGGTAGGGCGGACGCAGAAGATCGCCGAATGGTACAAGTTGGACGGTTCAACATCCGGCGCGTCGATGCACGATGCAATCTTCCGGGAGATCTTGGGCGAGTGGCCACTGGTGAGCCAGGCGGGGTCGACTTCTTCTAATCCACCTGGGGTTCCCGCTTCTGCTCAGGGCGTCGCGGATCCTTCGCCGGCCTCTTCAAGTCAAGCTTCGCCCGCGCCGTCCGCCGTCGACTTGTCCGGTGATTCTCCCATGATTTAGTGGTTTTGCACTCCTCTTCGTCGGTCAACATAGCGGCAGGTCAGTAAGTCAGTAGCCCCTTAATGCATGCCTTCCTTTGGTCATTTTGCTTTTTTCTACATATGCAAACATACATACTTGCTCTTTCCTTCAGCTAGAGCGGCGTCCGGCCCTTACAGCCAGGCGGCCGGCTTACTAGCTGGCATCAACCCACCTTAGGGAGCGATACGACTGCATTGGATAGCTCTTCTCAGTCAGCCGCTCTCGGATCAAGTTGGACTTCGTGCTGGCTATCGCAGCTGGCTGGGTGAAGCCATCTCGCGACTTGTGGGGCGCCGCAGCCCCTTTTCGCCGGGTATCTAGCTCCCGTCACTGCCTTCGTCCACTTGCATCGCGGCGAAGCGCGCCCTGCCTCGGGCGCTGCGGTCGAACTCGTATAACAGCCGCCCGCAATTCAAGCGGTGCACAGGCTCCCATGTCGGCTCTTCATATCCGGTCCACTTGACCAGGCTCTCTTCCACGTCTCGCGTTACGGACCCGACTCCACCGGACATCTAGTAGAGCCTCGACTTCATACTCGTTAAATCCACGATCCGGCTCCCGACTGTCTTCCGGGAGGAGGGCTGCGTCGAAATCGGCTTCCTCCGGCACGTTCGTGGGGGAGTTAGTCGGGCGCTGCGGGGAAAACAACCTTGGCTTGAGCCTACCGACATGGACCCACGGGAACACTCGATACGGTGAACCTTGGACTTCTAACTTGCACATGAACTCCTGGTTCTTCTCGACAATTCGGAACGGGCCGTGCCATTGGTGAGCGAGTTTCCGAGTGAGGCCGGGTCTTACCTGAGCAATGTAGAGCCAGACTGCGTCTCCAACTTCAAATCCCGACTTAAATCTGTCTGCGAGGTCGGTCCACGCCCGAGTTCGTTCTTCGGCGCGAGAGCGTTTTGCTCTTTCTTGCAAACGCCGGGCTTCTTCTCGCGCGTGCTGATATTTGCGCTGAACTTGGATCCTCCCGGTGTAAGCGCGTAGCTTATCCGTCCTGCGAGCCGGCTTCGGCGATAACATCGCTGCCATTGTGGTCTTAGCATCCCAGCCATGCATTAGGAAGAACGGGGTCTCCCGGCGAGTCGCGTCCACGGACGTGTTGAGGGCGAACAAGAGACGGCCGGCTAAGTCTTCCCAGTCTCCTTGCGCCGGATCTTCGATATATGATCGAATACTCCGGACGACCGTCTGTACTGACCGCTCTTGTTGCCCGTTGGCTTGCGGCCGGTACGCCAGCGTCGCTCGTTGTTGGCTACCCATCATTCGTGTGAAATGGCCGAACACCTCGCTCATGAAGCGCGGGTCACGATCACGCCGGATCTCCGAACTTGCACCAAAGCGCCTGAACACTACTTCCTCATAAGCCTCGGCAACATCTTGAGCGGAGGTCTCTAGCATCGCTTTACTCATTATATAGCCCGAGAACATATCTTGGAACAGGAGCAGAGCCGTATTGCCTTGACGAGACTCCGGTAGTGGTATCACAAAGGCCATAGATATGATCTGCATGGGGTACTCTGGCATCACATTGCCTGGCGAGGGGCCCGGATTGGGTGCGGTGCCTTTCGACGTGGAACAGTCAACGCACTCGCGCACATGTTGCTCGACATCTCGGTACAGACCCCGCCAGTAATACTCGGCTTTGATTCGTTCGAACGTTCGCGTTACTCCTTGATGACCACCTTGGATGTCGTCGTGATGTAGGTGGAGCACGTCGCATCTCATGTCTGGGGGAACTACAAGCCTCAGAGTGTCGCCCCTTTGCCTGGCCGCCGACTTAGTCCCGGAGTATCGGAGAATCCCGGCTTCGTCGACTTCAAACGAATCAGCTTGTTTCGCGGCAGCTTGGGCTTCCTCTGCTGTGAGCGCGTCTAGTTTTCCTGACAAGAAATTAATTAGTTGGCCCAGTTATTGGTCGCCCCGTTGGTGCGCTCGAATGCGCGCCCATCGCTCTTCGACTTCATCGTGCGGCTGTGATCTTGATCTTGAGGTGGTGGCCTATGCTCCGGAGGTCCTTCGCGGGGCTAGTTGATCAAACCCTAGACTGAGACTCCCTCTAGGTAAGCCGCTTCCGCGTGGACCGGTGTCCATGCCGGCAGTTTCCACAACACGAACCCAGCGCTGCCGACACCAGTCTTCCATTTGGCGGCGCCGTCAAAACTGAGTACGAGGCCGGAGTACTCAGCGGATAGCATCTCCAAACTGATGACGGGCGGCTTAATCTTCCTAGACTTAGTCGGAGCGAGTTCGTTCGCAATCTCATCCAGGTTTTCGCGCGGTGTGATGCCGGCGGCGAACAGTGACGCCAGCACGTCCTCGTCTTTGTCGATTTTCCTGACCTCGAACGTCCATGGCGAGAGGAAGGTTGCCCACTTGAGTAGCCGATCACCGAGGCTTTTTGACGTCATCAGCCACTTCAGCACCGAGTACCTAGTGTACACGATCAACTCGAAACCCGAAATTAGCGTGTAGAACGTAGTCAAAACGCGCAAAAGGGCTAAGACCTCCTTCTCGGATTCGTGGTACCGGAGTTCACCATCATGCAGAGTGCGGCCGGTGAAACGAACTGGCCACAGCTTACCTTCGTGTTCCTGGGCCAGAACTGCGCTTACCGCCCACGGGTTCGCATGAAGAATCACCGAAAACGGCTTCGTCCGGTCTGGATGCCGAAGGATTGGCGGTGATTGAATCTTGGTCTTCAATAGGTCGAACGCTTGCTTCGTTCGGTTTAAGTCTCGGCCTGCTTTGATCTGTTCGTCTGTCAGCTCGTACAGTGCGGACGCAATTACTGAATAGTCTTCTATGAACTTGTGATAGTAATTCAAGCTGCCGAGGAAGGACTGTACCCCTTTTAGCGTGGTTGGAAAATGGAGTCGGTCGATGCCCTTAGCGATCTTTGGTAGAGCTCGGAGTCCGTCCCGGCTTATTCCGTGGGACAAGTACTCGATTGACCGTTTGCCAAATGAGCTCTTCGGGAGACTCACCGATAGTCCCCAATAACGGATCCGGTACCGTAGCTTGTCGACTAGTTCGCAGAGCTCGTCCCACGACTTGGTACCCGCCGCAATATCGTCGATGTATGAGCTTCGACCTAGAACCGGGCCCATGCACTGCGGGGCCGGGAGGTTCTTCTGAAAGACTGTCTCGTTGTCAGCTCCAGTCGCCAGATCGCCTTGATCAGGTTCGCCGGCGTTGACTCCGATGTCTCGGTTGTGATCTCCGGAGGGAGGGCCGGGAGACAATCCCACCCCTTCGAGAACATCGGAGTCGACTTCGGCCTCAAGGCGTGGAGGTAGTCGGACGAATCCCCAGAGGCAATTATCGATGACTTGTTGATATATGAGCGGCGCATTCTTCAAGCCAAAAGGCATACGCAGCCACTGGAAGTGGCCCAACGGGCAGATGAATGCACTGATGCGTTTCGCTCGCAGAGTCATCAGCACGACCCAGAATCCACTGGCCATGTCTAAACTGAGGAACCACATTACAGATTCAAAGTCACCCAGCAACTGATCGATTAGAGGGAGAGGATACCGCATAAGCTTGATCAGTTGATTCACGAGGCGATAGTCAATGCAGAGTCGGATGTCTTGGCCGTTCTTCTTCATGACGATTACTATCGGGCTCGCCCACTCCGAGTCTGAATATTCGATAATACCACATTCCAACAGCCCTTTCAACAACTCATAGACTTTTGGGAGCAGGTGAGACTTAACCGGCCGGGGTCGTTGCGCGATCGGCTTCACGCCTTCTGGGACTTCGATATCGCATATCACTCCTCGGGCTGGTGGGGGTAACGCATTGCCAGAGCTCATGAACGCCGGCTGATGCTTATGCAATATGTTGCGGAGCTTGTCGAGTTCCTCCAACGTGTTTTCGTCGGGTTCGCCGGTGTTCGCGTCGTCCATATTCGCTCGCGGGGGCTCTTTGTCGGAATCTGGCAGCATCGCTAGTTGGTCCCGCAGCGCATGGAGGGACAACGATCATGATAAAACACAGAAGCTTCTTCCTCGGCGGGCTGCTCCTCCGACCCAGCTCCGTTTACTGCGGCGTCAACCATTGCCTTAAACACAGACGCTAGGCGCGTGGGTGGCTCGAAGGCCGGGCCTGGATCACTTGGTACTAACGTTGGCCGGACGTCCGCACTCCTCTCCGGATTTCGCTGCAGGGCGAGGGTACTTGCTAGTACAGGTTGACTAACGTCCATAATCAAGAGTCTCATGACTGCTTCGCGTGTCGCGCTCGACCGTGACGCTGGGTGACTCTCGAGAACTTCGTCGCTGCCCGAGCTTCTCGCTTCCATCGAGGCAGCTACGAACGCCTCTCCTTCCCGTAGATGCAGGCCGTGCGAGCGTACGGGAGCCGGGGATATGCGAGCTGAGTTCGCCCCGCGCGTCATTCCAGTGGAACTTGGGGAAAATCCGGCCTTGGAGGCGAATGGACTCGGCGCCTCGGGGGTTCCGAGACCGATACTCCGCACATCTTCGTGAGCTGCTGAGCGAGATATATCTCCAGCGCATACCTGCTCTGGGGGGCCTTGCGTCACCGAAACGCGAGCAGAACCGGGATCTGGGAGGGTGCGAGGATGCCTGCCCACTTCGATAGCTGGCTCTGATATTCCGCCGCTTCCGCGTTTTAGTATCTTCTTGGGTATCGGGTATGCTGGCGCTGAGACCGCAGGGGGAAGACTCTGGTTAAATACGTAATCTGCTCGGTCTTGGCGACGCGCCATAAGGCGGGATTGTGAGCTCTCGTAGATAAGAGTCTGCCATTCTGCATACTTGGGGGACCCAGCGCGTACGCACAACTCTCCATCTGGCAAATGACCAACCTCGACCAAATATGCGACTGGCGTCCTGCCCGGCAGCTGCAGGGGTTGGCCTGAGACATTCACCACACGGATCGCATCCGGACGCCCCCGGTCGTCATATAACAACATTGGAAGCCAGGCGCGGCCGCGCCTCAACCAAACCACCAGTTCGGGATCCAATTTTCCATACACAATGGGCACAGTTACACCTCGACCTGGAGCGATATATAAGTCGCCTTGTGTAGAGACTGGCGTGCGTTTGGGGAGCTTGGGCCTCGCACCTCGGCTAACAAGTGGGACACTTTCTTCGTCGGGGAGCCGGACTACACCTTCATTCGCGCTCAATCGCACTCCAGCTGCCACCATAAAGTCGAATCCTAACAGACACTGAATCCCTTCGCCGATGTTGCCACACCAAATGTCCATGAAGTAGACAACACTCATTCCCAGCGTTATCTTAACTTTGGCCCTTGCAGTCACATACGTCACCACGCCACCAAATCCTTTCACCTTCAGTCTTTCGTTGAATGTCAGCTTGAGACCGAGAGTCCGGGCCACGTCCAGGCTCAGAATGCTGGTGTCGGAGCCGGAGTCCAGCAGAATGGTGACTCGGCGATCGCACACCGCTCCTCCGACCAGCGCTATACCGGTTTCTCGCATCGTTTTTGCATGCTCCGACCACCACCCCCGGCGTTCGCCGGGCTGAAGTTGGAAAGATATCCGGCGATCTTCGCCCTTGCCAGCACCGATGAACGTATAAACATGCCTGACGAGAGCCGACTTGTCGGGTTGACTAGCCAAATCTCTACTTGGGGATTCTCGCTCGTCGCGTACCGGTTCCCTGAATTCCGGCGAGCGGCCTAGTTTGACGCCTCGGTGAAATACTGCGTGACGCCTGATGGCAATCCGGCACCTAACTCTTCTCGACCAGGAGTCTGGTACCAAGTCTTGAGCTCGTCGAGCATACGCACGACTGGGCAATCCTCGCTCTTGACATGAAATTGCGAACACGCTGGACACTTCTTACCGCAACTCTCAGACGAATGCGAGCCGGAACACCATTGGCACGTGGGTCTCGTCGCTTGCTGGCGCACCGGGCAATCTGAGGCCCAGTGTCCGTACTGCTGGCAATTGAAACACGAGCCTCGAGCCTGGCTATTCGCTCCGCTCGCCTCCGCGTGTAGAGTGGAGGTAGGAACTGCACTCGAACTTTTAAGTAGGTCGACGCCGAACGGCTGCGCGACGAGCTCTTCTCGCGGTCACGGCGATCACGCTCATATTCTCTGTCACGTTCCCGGCTTTGGCCACGCTCGTTAGTGCGGGTATCCGGGCGATCCGATCGTTCTGCGCCGGTGCGCTACTCATGGAGTCGAAGCATTTTATCGAGATCTTTAACGGAGCGAACCGAAACATCACACAACTTGGCCCTGACGACCGGATCGCGCAGCCCCCGATGAAACCGGTTAAGGTGATTCTCCACAGCTCGTGGCGTCTTCAGATCGAGGTCCGCTTGCTCAGCGAGTGAATTCAAGCGCCACAGGAAGTGACGAGCCGACTCATATTTTCCTTGACTCAACGCACTATACCTCTCCAGCGGGGATTCCACGTCTTCGAGATATTCTTCCCGAATAGCCGCCTCAAGTGTGGCCCACCACTTCGCTCGCGGACCCAACTGCCGGGTGAAAGTGAGAATAGGCTTTTGCACATACCGATAGATGTTCTGGCACATTTCCTCGTCAGTCCACATGGCAGTCCGCGCCATGTACTTGTAGTCGGCCATGAACTGTTTGCGGTCTTCGAGAGATTCTTCACCGGTGAGTGGATCTATGTATCCCGCAGGCACAAACGGCCTCGGATAAACAACAACTGGCGACTGAGCTGCGTCGTGCGGTGACTGAACGGGTTGCGCGCGACCGCCAGCTTGCTGCCCCTGCACTAGGGCGGAGACACCTGCCGACGGACGACCGGCAGCTGTGTAGGGATGCTGGGGTCCGCTCGTCGACGCGTCTTGGCTAAAGTGCGGAAGAGTCGGGGTTCTACGATCAGACCGTGGATGTGCAATTGAAGGCCCTGGCGGGATAACACGTGAATAACTCGAGCCATAGAGCGGCGTATCAGGCATAGGATCGTCAAAAACTGGAGGGCGAGGCTGACTCGGGGGCAGCACTGGGCGGACCGTGAACTCAGGTTCGCCGCGTCTCGCGCCTAGTCCGACTTCGCGGAAGAATCGCTTTTCCATGACTGAATTCACTAGCTGATCTTCTTGTCGGGCAGGCCGGGGACTACTCTCTTCGTCATCTGACGTGGTCGCACCGACCGAGCCTGCACTCAACCCTTCAGCCGATGAGCTAATAAGGGACGTTGGGCGGCGCATTGCGTAGGGATCGACTGGAGGGCGAGTCGCGGGCCGGTGCGAAGCCATCGTTTGCGGATGTCGGCTTGATACTTCAGATGCCTGGCTCGCTGCGCATCTAGATCCTGAAGCCAATCCACGATGTTCTGGACGGCTCGCAATACTCTGGCGACCTCGCCATAGCGTTTTGGCGTTGACCACGCGTCATTGGGTTCTTCGAACTTCTCAACCCCGGGACGACGTTGTTCACAGAAAATCCGGCGTTATATAGCGCGGTCTGGACCAACGCCACCAACGCGCTGCGCTTGAGGAGAGATCGGTCCGCCGTGAAACATAGCGACTCGTGTTTCACCGGACCACCCACGCGTATTGGGTCGAGCACACTCAGATACAACTCTTCTTCCCGGAAGGTCTTCGGCAGTAGCGCCTGGAATCGCATGTGTTGCTCGTCCGATGGATGCGGTAACTGGCTGGTCGATGGAGTAACCCGGCTTTCGGCCTGACACCACCGCCTCCAACAGCTTCGCACGTATCTCGCTTCTTCTGGACTCAGCCCAACGATGACGTCGCTGCCTCCTGAGGAGGCGTCAAGGCCTGGGATGTTGAGCTCGGCGGCGTCGGGAGCTGAAGTTCGGCTTGGAGAAAGTGGATTCACCTTCGCGGCGACTTTCTTGTCTTTACCCGCCCGGTCCGTTTTCTTATCGACTCGCTGCTCTGCCCGCGGAGAGGTTTGATTACGTCGACTGCCTTCCGGGTTCGCCGGCGCGTTCTTGTTCTTGGGCTTCGGCTTGACCTCTTTCGCCTTGGGTTCCTTCTCGCGACCTCGAACGCCGGCTTCTCGCGCGGCGTGCGCTCCGCGCCGCTCTGGTGGGTGCTCGTAGCGCGGATCGTGAGGCACGAAGTTCCTTCCGACGTTGTAATGCTGGTAATCCGGGAGCAAATAATGAGGGCTATACCGGGGGTCGAATGGAGGTGCCGGATAACGCGGCAACCACCCCGGGGGCGCTTGCATATACTGGTAGTAATTGTCGCGGGGGCCGTCATACTTCCAATCGTCCCGCGAGCCGCGAGCCGGTAACTTGCCATCTTCGTTGGGGTACACGTTTTCTTGATCATGCAGGTGATGATCGTCCAGCGCATCTGCTCTCGCAGGCTCTTGGGTTTTCGACTCCGGCTCAGCGAACTTCTTGGCCTTTCCTTGCTTCTGACCACCCTTCTTTCCGCCTTTGCCGGTTTTCTTCGTCGCACCTGCCGATTCCAGTTGGCTGGTGACGTGCATCACGGTGGCCCTGTCGGTTGTGGAGCTGGTCTTGGGGTCGCTGAAATATTCTTCGCCATCTTCGGTCTTCACTTCATCTTCAAAGTCGTCTGGGAGGCCTAGACGGCTGGCGCCAACCACAGATTGGCGCCGCATGCCAGCTTCTTGGCGCTGGTGGGCCATGACTCCGGCTTTCGACCCGGAGTCGGGTTCCTGTTGCTTGTCAACATCCTTGGAGGCTTCTGCCTGCATCATATCAGAACCGCTCGATGTGGAAGTAGATACTCTGACTCCTGGCATACGCACCAGTTGTGACGAAGTGGGTTCAAAAGCCTGCGTATGTAGCAAGCTAGCGACCTTTCTATTCCACTCTCACTAAACTCCGACGAAGGGGTAGCGTCGGGTTTAGCACTCAGACAGTAATAAATCGGCTTCAAGCTTTCGCTAGCTTTCCGCCCTCACGTTGTGTACCCTTTCGCAGCTCTTTGAAAGCCAGTGAATAAGAGCCACTTCGATCGGTCCAGAAGCGATCACCAGAAGACCAACAAGCACAGGAAAATCGGGGGGGGGGGGGGGAATATATTATATGAGTTAGAGAGCCTCGCTCAACTAACTATCAATATACTCGCAACTTCTCTCACACTCCCTCCCTCCTTAATATGAAATGCTCCGGCTTCCCGCCAGAGCAACTACTACACACGCTAATATGGAGTGTCTTTGGGGCCTTGGAGTTGACCAAGTCCCTTTAGACAAAGTCTCGGGAGTTTTGCTCCGGACTCACACAATCAAGCACTCAACACACCAATGCACACCCGAGCCAGAGCCAAATCCACTACGCGCAGGCCTAACACGAGCAAGCGTACCTTGCTGGGTCTGGGATGCCGAAGAGGGGCCGGTTTCTTGGCTTGGAGGGCGAGCGACTTGAGCACTTGACTGCAGAATCCAAAGTCTATTATTGTAGGACGTGAGGCAAGTCGCCCCTCGTACTTAACCGGGTCCTAGACTGGCTAGACTGACTACCTCGCGAATGACCCGCGATAGTGACATGGATAATGTCACAAGGTTCGGGTCACTATGACACGTCACTAAGTCGGAAAGCCGGGCCTGGTGCCGAGAATCCGGACCGGTTCAAGTGAACCGGACCAGTCCGGCATATCAATCCAGGCCGAGATTACAGATTCGGATGTATTGATATGACAGACGCAAAGATATGACAACGAGGCTAAACTGTAAATTGAGGTTTTTGCCAGTATACAAATTTTCGACCAATCAACGCTTGCCGTGGACCGACTCGATCCAGCCCCACACTTTTCCCGCCCTGCAAGATGAAGCCCGCGCTCACTGCTCCATTGACCCTCCACCCTCCCCACTATGGACGAGGATCTCCTGCTTCGTCGTTTCGTGCTGTGGGGGTTGCACGACGACGCCACGAGGAAGGGGGACGGCGCCAGCTCCTCCAGCGACACGGCGTCTGAGGACAGCGATGAGCCGGAGCTGCCCGAGCTGCCGGAGCCGCCCGCGCCAGCCCGTCGAGTGAAGAAGCGGCGGCTGTCGGGTACTCGGCGACGCACGTACGCGAACGAGTTCAAGCTCAAGATGGCGCGCCTTTGGAAGGCCGGGGCTAGCTCGACGAGGCTGGCGGAGGTGTACAACATCCACTGCCACAGCAGCATCCACGCGTGGGCAAAGATGGAAGGCAAGCTGATCGCCGCCTGTAACGCGAAGATGAAGAGCAAGGTGTCGTTGGGAGGACAGGGCCGCCCCCCGCTATTCCAGCATGAGGGCGAAATCATTCAGTGGATCAAGGACATGCGCCGCGACGACTACCCGCTCAAGACGGCTCACGTCGTGCAGCTTTTCAAGGAGGAATACACCGCTTGGACGTCGCTGTACTTGGCTCGCAAGCGAGATGACAGTCTGCATCGGCTCGTGCGCCGACTGATCTACCGCAACGGGTTCTCCTTCCGCCAGCCAACGCGGACGATCCTCTCGCTTGAGAACCTTCTCGAGGAGCAAGTTGCCTTCACGGAGAATGTCGCAGCGGGCGTGAACGCCACGTATCCAGCAGGCGCTATCCTCACCAACGACGAGACGGCCGTCTACTACAGCGACAACCCTGGCCTCATCATAGCCGCGCGAGGCGACTCGAGCAAGATCAAGGGGAAGAAGCAATCCTACCGAGCGACTGTGCTGCTAACCATTGCGGCGGACGAGAGAGAGAGAGAGAGAGAGAGGGGGGGGGGGGGGGGGTAGATGAGAAAGAAGATATAGAGAGACAGTGTAGACTTTTTTTATGGAACTTGGGAACTCGGTCCCGCATTGTGTATAAAACCTACCATGATCATAATTGTTGCTGTTACGTCGGTTCGGGGACATGGAACCGGTTCATATCAAGTTTAGGAACTTCACGCACTACTGAATTTTAATAACTACAATCACTCTAGTGGTCCCTCGTCTAAAGTGACTTGATCATATAATGTAGGGGATGCTCATAAAGGTTCGGAACTTTCAGAACTACTGGATTTAGATAACTACACTTGCTCTGGTGAAGCATTGTTTAAAGTGACAATTCTGGCAATGGCTTCCGTGTACACGGATGCAGGCGGCGATGCCGCGTAAATGGCCCTTGACGACGTCGGCGTCGAGCATCGAGTAGAGGAACTGGCGCGCCTGGACCATGGCGAGCTGGTCCTGCGCCTCGCTGTACCCGTGGCGCATCTTGTGGAAGTACTCGTGGACCATGCGCACATAGGAGCCGTCCTGCGTGTCGCGGCGGTTCATCGTGCGCGCAAAAAGCACGCGCGTGACCTGAAGCGCCTGGATCTCGCTGTTGAGACTGTTGACGTCGAGCTGCAGATTGAGCATCTGCAGGTGCTCGCGGTCGCGCGTGCGCAGCCACTTCTTGAGCTTTTTCTTGCGCTTGTTCACGAGCGGAAGCCCCGGCGCGTGGACACTCATAGTGGTGCGAGGAAGGCGGTGGGACGCGCGCGCGTGTGTGTGTGTGTGTGTGGGGGGGGGGGGGGGGGGGGGGGGGGGGTACACGTACTATTAGTTACAGTATACCCCTATAGTTATTTACTAGTATAGTTTTTCCGACCAGTCTTTTGATTGGTCTGAAAAGAGTTGTAGACAGTGAAAGAATGTAATTCGAGTATGTGGAATGTCTACCTGAGAGAAGGCAGTGCATTTGCACAAGCCAAGGCGATACAAGACTGGCGATTATGACGCGAGCATAATCGACTGATACAGGAGATCTCGAGGTTGGTCATCGCCTGCTTGCCGGCTCCCAAGGACGACTTGTCCGATCCGCATCACGACTCATCCCCCCCCCCATACACACACCCAGGATCCTGGGTGTGGCGATACGGTGTGCTTCCCTCGATTTCTTGGATTCAGGGTCCAAGTAATCGAGGGAAGCACGCCGTGTCACATGAAGCAGAAAGCCCATCCAGGGCAGCAGTACCGTGCTGATCAGAGGCTCCCGGTTCCACTAAATTAAAGTGTCGAATCGATCCTCGTTCTCCCTCTTCCACCTTCTCGCACCTGCACCAGGTCAGGTTTCACGTGATGGCCAGCGAGGAATCAGATCGCGTGTCAACTCGCATCCATTGACTGGCGCGTTGACGCCCCAAAACAGCTTTTTTCCTTTAGAATCCGCGAAATCACGGTTTACGCAGAATTTAACCTCGAAAGAGTGCCTTCTCCCCATCCTCCCTGACTTTAGTGACCGACGGCACGAAGGACAATCTGGGGCTCTTGTGGAAGACCCAGGAGCTCATCCATGCGGTAGGAGACAGTTGTTGTCACCGTTTGTCGTCGAGCAAACTCATCTCCGAACTGCTGACTACATGCGCACCAAGTCCAGGCTGCTCGTGGACTCGTCGCCGGCGCCATCGGCCGCGAAACCCAAGAAAACTCTCGCCAAGCGAGCACCTCGCATCGACTCGCGCAAAAATAAGTTTGCCATGCTCACGGCCGACGTCCAGCGGCTCACCGTCCACATCACACGGCTCCAGGAGCTGCGTGCATTGTTTGCCAAGCGTACCATGAGTCGCGCCGACTGCGCCATGGGCTCGCTCGCGAAAACGGTTACGGCCTACTTCACGGTCTTTGGGCGTGGGTACCAGCCGAGCGTCGAGCTCGCGCCAGGCCAGATCGTGCAGCCCGAGAGCTTCGTCGCGTCGATCATGAACGAAGATATGCTCGGTGCCGGGTTCCGCGGCGTTGAGACGCTGCTCGAGCTCTGGAAACGGTTTAACTAATAAGCTATCGGAGCTACTTCGTACTGAGAATGTTTGAGAGTGAGCTGTATTAATCAAAGCATGCCAGTTCTACTACCTCCCTGCTGCTTCTCGTTCGATGACCATTCACCCAACTCCAGCTGACGACAACCACCGATGTGCTGGACTTGGTCACCGGTTCGGTTCGGTTTGTAGTCGTGGCCGAACCGTTCACTCAATCACCGTGCCACGGCGTCCCTGCACCACTCGTTGCCATCCAAACTGTTCAGTAGAACAGATTACGCTGGAACCGCACCGTTGTCGCGAACCGCGACCACACCTTCGTTTGCTGAGGCATCAAAGAACTTGCCAGCTGGCGCGTCACATGGCGCAGATGGATGCTCACACGTCACAGGCGGATCTTCACACATTACATACGACTTCAGATCTTGGGCATGCGGAATCGTAACACCCCCACTCGCATCACAATGATCCATGGCGCCGTCAACGAGTCCAGCCTTGCTCATCAAATGACGCAACGACTTCGATGACAATCCCTTCGTGAGAAAGTCGGCGATCTGGTCCTCGGAGGCCACATACTTCAACTCGATCACACCATCGACGATCTGCTCACGTGTGTAGTGATATCGTATGTCGATGTGTTTGTTGCATGCCTGGTAGCCCACGTTCTTGGCCAGTGCGATGGCACCCTGATTATCTTCGTGGATCATAGTAGGCTGGGTCCGCTGGACACCAAGGTTCTCGAGCATCATCCGCATCCACACCACCTCTTTCACGCAATCGCTGAGGGCCATATACTCAGCCTCGGTCGAGCTGAGTGCAACAGACTTCTGGTACGTGGCTCGCCAAGTCACAGGCGCACCACACAGCATCAAAATCATCCCTGACATCGAGCGTCGTTCGTCGCGATCACAAGCCCAGTCGCCGACGCCACCAAGAGGTCGAGAGTCTCAAGCTCACACGCGCCTTGCTCATGGACAGGCAGCTCATACGAGCCGACCAACCAGGGGGTTCCTACGAGCGCGTCGTGCGAGAGTATTTCGAGGTCTTTGAGTTCGGCATGCAGCTCGATACGCCAATGGCGCCCGTGCCGTCCATGGCCAAGACCACCAAGTCGGCCGTCGAGTTTATCCACGCGATCATGGATGAAAACATCGATTACGCCGGGCCGTCGCTCGGCGTCGAGAGTTTTATCGACCTCAACCGCCAGTACGCGCTCGCGTTCCGCGACAACCACCTCAAGATGCTCGAGGTCAAGGTCTTCCCTGTGGACGGCGGAGTCGTCTCATGGGAAAAGTCGAGTGTCACAGTGAGCGGCTGGGCCGCTACTCGAGCTACATTACGGCCACGACGATCGAGATGCTCTTCCCGCATATCAAGCGCAACCACGCGCTCGTGGCCACGTTGCTGGGGCGGCAGCTCACGGGCATCGGACGGTACGACTTTGTCCTCGACACGGCCACAAACCGTGTGATCGCGACAAGTGCAGACCTCGACTTCGTCAACGCGTTCATGGCGACGCTCAAGAACCCCATGGAGGTCGCACTGCTGCTCGACCAGGCCCACATCACGCCCGAGTACTGCATCGGCACAGCTGCAGAAGGCAACAACAGTCCTCGACGCGTGGAGATCCAGCAGTAAGGCCACGGTGGCATGCGCATGGCCAACTTGCTGTCGTAAGGGGTGGAACGACGGGCACTATATCTACATCTGTTGTGCATTTTGATACAGAGGCTGGATAGGGAACGGTAGATGCGATGAATCCACGCATTCTGAGAACAAGACGGAGGACTGTCTTCGCTCGCATTGTCAGACCCGCAGAGACGGTAGCATGACAGCAGGTCGTGGGTCAGAAAACCAGACAGTGGGGAGAGGTAGTACCGTAATGACTGGCTACCACCAGTCGTAAACCACCCGACACTCCCCGCGGCCGTGATTACCACGATTTCGAGCGTCGATTGCTTGCCAGCAACAGTCATTCACTCGATGTCTACCCTGACGGTGATGCTCTAGTTCAACGCTACGCGCTGGTCGACTGCAACCTCTCCGATGGCTCTAATATGACCCGAGTGGTTAGGCAAACCGTCACCACCGAAAGGTTCTACGCGCATATCGCCATATACAGGCGCCAAAACGTCGTGCCGCTGATGTTGGCTCTTCATCACTTCTTCGACGGAGAGAGGCATACCGCTCATTACACGGCTCTGCGCATTGGTGACGCAGAATATCGGGAGTTTGCAGCAAGTGTACGCAAGCAAGGTTCCATGCGAGACCGCCTTCCGCAGGTACTCGCGGAAATTGATGCCATAGAGGCTGAACCAAGCCCAACTCTTGACGGCTCAGACCTCACACAGCTCTCGTCTGGTGAAGGCTCAGAATACGTTCCGTCGCACGCGCCCAGCGCTGCCAGTACTTCCACTGGCCAAAGCCATAGAGAGGAGGAGGGGACAAGCCGCGACGACGGACAAGGAAAGCGAGAATCAGGCGACGAGCAGACGGGAACGGAACCCAACCAACTTGACGTCACGGACCTGAAGTCCGGCGATACGACGATGGATAGCGAACCCAACGCGCCCGGCAATACAGTTGTCGACTTGACGGTACCCCTGCCGGGAACAACCGAGAACGCCCGGAACGCTGAGACACCTGAGGTGCACATTACGATCTCGGAGACGCGAGCGATTCTGGGAGAGCAAACTCCACTCCCGGTCTTCAATTTAGCTCATATCTGCGAAACGCCGCCTGATCCGAGCTTGAGTTTCGATCGAATTGACGCGCGGCCTAGTCGATCACCCAACGGCCTACTCACGAATGCAGAAGAGGCGGTTCTTCTTCAACGCATCCGGAATGGCACACAGCACGAGCCGGATGCGGTTCCCCTTCTGCGGAAAGCGCAACGCGCGAACAAAGCGGCGTTTAAGACCTGGAAGCATCGACAAGCTAAAGCGAACCCACCGGTCCACCACGCGCTCCGATCTATCATCGACCCGGATACGGCAATCGACGTGTTGAAAGACAGACCAGGTGCAGTTAAAAGCTTTATCAATGCACTACCTTTCCCCGAGGTGCTCCTGTACGGGACAGCTGACTCGACGCGGGTGCACATAGGCAAGGTAGCCATCGTTCTCGGCCATATTCAGCTCTTACATCGAATCGGGCAGCTACTTCCACCCGACACGGCGAACTTCTGCAAGGAATGGGCGGCTGGTGCGAACGCGGCTCCAACGCTTGAGGCCAGATGGTCCATCACGCACGAACCGACACGTTGGAGGCGTCTCGCTGCTGTTGCGGCCAAGCACCGAATTAGGATTCCCCCACGCACGCAGCCAGGATTAATAGACGCCGATTGGTGCAGACTCGTGGCCCACGTGTTGCTCGTGCCAGAGTGTCTTCCAACTGAGTTTGCCGCGCGGGAACTGCCACATCAATGCGACGCGCTCCTCATGTGGATGGCTGCTAGCTTCAATACCCTTGCAGTGGTCAGCGCAGGTCAAGGGGTGGCCGCCAAACGATGGGAGATGGCGCACACGATATTCCAAGACTGGTCAACAGACCTCGTCAGTGGAGCGCTGTTCCGCTTCGGAGAGATTCGAGGCGGAGCGGCGGCAAGTCGGAACTAAGGGCACCTCACGGGTGCCCGGCTCTGTCGCACATACAGCGACGGGGCCACCGGCCGTTGCCTTGCAGGAGGCGACGGTCGCAGAGCAGGCGGCGACAGGAGAAACTAAGCAACGAAAGATCGGCCAGAAGCGACGCGGCCCCATGAGATCGCAATGGCTCTCGGCGCCACTTCACTGTGTGACACAAAATGTACGAGGAATGACGCAAGCGGAAGACTGGTTCAGCGGCTTCCGAGCACGCACAAACGGCCGACAACCTGACGTTATTCTCCTTCAAGAAGTTCCGACAGACAAGAAAGCCGTCGATCGCCTCCAGCAGGAATATGCGAAAGGATGGGGACGCACGGACTCGGGGTTTTCTCTATGGGCGGTGACCGACACGAATGCACGCGGGGTTGCCATTCTCTGCCGGCCGGGGGGGGGGGGGGGGGGGGCAAATATCTGATGTACAGCCGCTGTGGGAAGAGCACTGGTCGGCCAGATTCATGGCTGCACAAGCACTCATCCACGGCAAGTGGCATACCATCATCAACGTATATGCGCCGAGTGGCAGGAAAAAAGAACGAGAGCAGTTTTTTACGCGCTTGCTTAGCTGTCCCAAACCTAATGGCCCGGTACTCCTTGGTGGAGACTTCAATTGCACGCTTTTCTCCGAATTCGACCGATCGAGTCACGTCACAGCCATCCACGACTCTCCGGCATTACACAGTTTACTGACTCACTGGGGTTTGCGGGATGTCCTCCAATTTGACATAGATCAGATAGGTACTGAGGCGGACAAAACGGACTTCCAGATACAGCACCACACATACGGATACAAACGGAGAAACGGCACCATGGCCACCAGTCGATTAGATCGATGGTACGTCAGTGTCCAATATACTGCTCATGTGCTCGACGTCAACACCGATCCACCAGTCGCACCAAGCGATCACAACGGAGTTTCCATGAGTTATGTTTGCAGCTACGGAAAGCGACGCAACAGAGGACGCCGCAGACAGCAAGGCCTCCGGTACCCCATCTCCTTCGGATGCCAGGAAGCCGTCAACAATATCTGCATCGATATCTTGCTTCGCTTCACTGAGAAGAGTAAGGCAGCCGGGGCGGTCGAGGCTACCATCCTGTGGGACGAATGCAAGATTGAAATCCGAAGGGCTGGTCTGCAGGCAATCCGAGAGTGTCGGCAACAACAGCGGCGAGCATATCGACAGCGACGCAAGCGCCTACGCAATGCGCTGCGACGAGCGATCTTGGCCCAGGCTCCTGACAACCAGAGCTCATTTGACGCGGTTGAAGCCATCCGATCAGAGATTGTTCGATTACATTGCAATCGGACACGTAGGAGACGGTACAGGAGGTGGCGAGCAATCGCCGCACGAACCCCGGAGGCGGAAAGGTTATTCTTCGATAGATTCAAGATCCCACATTCCCAATCAATCGTCAGTCTCCCGCAGGCAGACAACCAACCGACTGCAGAGACACTTGCGTGCGCATGGGATCCAGTTATGCAGCGCGGCCCACTCCCAGCCGCAAACATCGATGACTTTTTTGGCCATCTGCCGCCGCCGAGCGCAGCCCCAGATCTCAGTCACCTGGATTCAGACTTCACGACAGAGGAAGTAAGAGCGGCACTCAAGGCGTGCCCCAGGGGCAAAGCCGCTGGACCTGACGGCCTCCCAAATGATTGGTATCATGAGTTCGCTGATCTCGTGACAGAGGCTCTCACACCCTTGTACAATCTGTGGCACAGGTCTTCTATTCTCCCGCCAAGCTTCAAGAAAGCCACGATAGCCTGCATCCCCAAGAAATCGACGCCAACCAGCGGACTGGACTTCAGACCGATCGCGCTACTTGATACAGACTACAAGATCTACTCTAGGCTCCTTCTGAACCGAGTTAGCAGCTCTCTTCCGACTCTTGTTGCCGACACGCAGTTTGGTTTTGTACCGGACCGCCAAGTGCATGACGCGTTGGATGTATTCCACGCGGTTCAGGCCCACGCCAGAACCTCCCAGCAATACTCAGATGCGGTGGCAGTGTCGCTCGATTTTGAAAAAGCCTACGACTCGCTCGATCGGGGATTCCTCGCCCGCGCGCTGCTTCGACTCGGCTTTACAGAGCGCTTCGTCAACGCTGTCCGCCAGATGCATCTTGCTACAACGGCGGAGTTCACGGCAAACGGGGAGATCTCCACACCACATTCCATCCTCAACGGAATTCGGCAAGGTTGCCCGTTAGCGCCAACGTTGTTTGTGTTAGCGATCGACACGCGCTATACTGCAATTGCCCAAAACAGAGACCTCGCTGGGATTGTGTTACCAGGCAACACAGAGGTTCGGACAGCCGGCTATGCGGATGACACGACAGTCTATCTGGAGCACCCTCGGTTACTGACTGAGCTAGCGAGCACGCTCGACATCTTTGCTCAAGCGTCCGGCCTACGAGTCAACCACCCCAAAAGTGTCGTGATCTTCCTCACCACAAGGGCGCAGCGGGACAACGGCCCTGGGAGCCCCTTTCCAATCGCAGAGGCCAATGCGCACACGAGGCTACTCGGTGGACAGGTTGCTACGGTGACGTCATTGAACACGATATGGGAGCGGACGCTCCAACGGGCTCGATCTCGTCTCCAGCTGGCAGAAGTGAAGACTACCAACACCAGTCAACGCGTGAAGCTCCTGCGCGCTCTTCTCTTGCCGATGTTTTTGTTCATCGCCCGGCATCACTGGCCCAGCCCCAAGATCGTAGACGACTGGCAGAGGCTGGTCAACACGTTCACCTGGTCAGGCACCTTCTCCACTCGAGGGAAAACCCGAAAAGCTTGGATGGCGAAACATGTTGCATAACAAGGGACGCACGTTGGAGGTATCAACGCAGTCAACTTGCGTCACGAATTACAATGCCTCAGCTTGACCACCGTTAACCGGTGGGCGACGCCTCGCGGCGGCTTCCGTACTGTGGTGGGCCAGATCCTGCTTAACGCTCAAAGCCGCGGCGAGACCAGCCTCAACCCTTCTCGCAGGGCTTCCGCTCGCCCGTCTTTTCAACGGACTCTCGCTCATACAGGTCTGCAACTTCGCATAGCACTGCTCACGCAGCCTCGGGACGAACGGGAGCTCCAGATGTATGTTGACATGAGGAGACAGCTGCGAGACCACCCAAAACCAACATACGACTGGAGCCATGGGTGGCTCGGCATCGACTTCGCTGCGGTCCTCCCTGTGCTAGCCCGCTTACGAAAGTACCAGCACGAGCAATACGGCAGGCTAGACGTGATGGCTTTACTCACGGCTCGGCCATGCGGGGACGAGATCCTCCTCGATGCGAGTGGGCACGCGCTGCAACGAGGCGACTTCGCGCGCATCATCTCGCCTACCTCTCGTTTCCGGGATGTGCTAGACATCGAGTGGCTGGACGAGACAAGACTACGCTTCCGTGCTCGCGGAGCGAGCTTTCCATTGCCCGACAAAATGGCTCGCGACTTTCGGCGGCTCTGCTACGAGCTGGTTGTCAACTACCCCGGCATTCTTGAATCACCTGCACAACCAGAAGACATGGTCTTTCGACCTGCCAGCCTCGACATTTGGAGACTGTCCAGTGTCGGCAAGCGCCTGGTGCTAGAGTGGAACCCAGTAGACGACATCAGCGTCAAACTTGGTCCAGTCACGACAACGGCACAGGCGACGCAACTAGCCCGATCACACTTGCGTGACCCGCTAGTTCAGTTTGACAGACACGTCTGGCTCGACTCGCCCATGGGCATCTGGAGTGGCACCCCGCAACTCACCCCGCGCACAGCAAAATCCCTCCTCCTCGCGTCGGCGAAGGAGACGACCGACAAGGAGCACACAAGCAGAGGAGAACAATGGCGCAATATTGACAGCGAACTGGCAGCAGCCCTCGATCTCGTCACGTGGAAAGACATCGCGTCATTCCCAGGTGTCATCGACTCACAGCGGACCTTGCTCACACGCCTTAAAGGGGACCGTATCAACAAGTGGGATCGTACACAAAGCCGGGTAGGCTGTCCGCATTGCCCCGAGCTACCAACGAGCGGTGTGACCAGTGCGCATATCTTCTGGAGCTGCCCCAGCGCACAGCTCCTATGGAAGCACATGCTCGACTGCTGGAGCCATCTCTGGTCTGTGCGGCACGCACCGACAGTCGACGAGTGCAAGACCGATTTCTTTTCACTCGTCCTCCCGACACTCCCAGATCGAATCTGGTCGCACCCAGAACTGTCGCGACTCGCATCCCCTTCCGCCGCCGACATCATTGCTACACAGGAGGCTGTCCACGCGGCGTGGAGACAACATGCATTAGTGGTGCTACAGACGGCTTGGCTCTGGCGCACTACTCCGGACACCAGAGATGACATCTGGACTCACGAACATGCCATAGCAGTACTACACGCGAGGCTTATGGCGTCACTCGGAGACCTACGGTGGAGGCGCTCGGACCACAGCGCGGCGAGCCCCCACACTGCCGCTGCGATCGCACTCCTGCGACATCCTGAGGCTAGCATTCCAGCGGCCGTCGCCACGGCAACTACTGGCGACCCCAATCTGCAATACCTACTGTTCTTCGATGGAGGATCGAGAGGCAACCCGGGTGCAGGAGGCGCTGGCGCCATCATCGTCCGGCTAGGTCAGAACGACGTGAACGCAGAGGTTGTATTCACAGCCGCTATGTCCTATGCTCATGAGGCGACCACAAACAATCAAGCAGAGTACAATGGCCTGTTGACTGGACTCGATGCAGCAGCGAGGCACAAGTGGACCCCTTTGGCGGTCGTAGGAGACAGCATGATGATTATCCAACAAATGCGGAACTACAAGGCCCCGAGCAATGACGTACTCCGGGAGATGTACGCTCGCGCACGCCGCCTCGCAGACTCACTCAGAGTACGCGCCTGGCGACACCATCCAAGAGCTGCGAACCGCATGGCAGACGCGGCGGCGAACTTAGCGATGGATACGCGAACGAGTAGTCAAGTCGTGCACCTCACGACAAGAGAAGAACACACACGCATCGCAGATCTCCTTAACAGTGATCTCGAGCATTGGAGAAGGGGAGTTTAATCCTAACGGTGGCGACTAGCGCCGGCTATCGGTCTCTATATGAGCAGACTAATAGACCTCACTTGAATTGAAAAAAAAAAATGCCAGCAACAGTCGTCAACAGCAGTGGGAGGCGGACGGAGGCTGCATGCGACTCTGTTGAGTCTGTATAACCCTGGTCTATCCCCCCCCCCCCCCCCCCCCCCCCCCCCAACAAAACCAACTGGGATGACACGACCCTAACGCTATCCCTTCGAGACAAAGTTTTGGAGCGATCTAAAAGAGAGGTTCTGTTCAACGTCCTTTGCTGGAGACAGTTGGTCTTGCTGGCTTCTTGGAAGACGACCACACACTACGGTATTCTTCCAACTTGACCACATTGAGGCACCTGGTAACGCCTCCAGTTCGAAATAAACCACCAAGGCAACACCAGCAAGATATCTAAAATGTCCGCGACGCAAAAGACCAGCAATGTGCGACCTTTGCGTCGCCCCACACAGGCGCTTCTGGAAGCCTACCCGGCCAAACGCGTCGCTGCATCCCGAGGAGACTCGCGCACGAGGAAGCACGCGCGACTAGAACGAGAGGTCCACGAGTTACGCGTCGAGGTGGCGCGGCTCTTGGAGTTGCGGAGTGTGCTCAAGGAACAGGCGCTGAATCGCCCCGACAACCACACTGGCTCGGCGTGCCGGATTGTCAAGCAGTACTTCGACGTCTTCCAGCGAGGTTACGTGGACCCCAAGCCGAGACGATTCGTCCGCCCAATGCCGTCAATGGTTCAGTCAATCACGATTCGTTTCTAAGCTCGATGATGGACAATCAAGTCAAAGGCGGTGGCTTCAGCGGGGTCGACAAAATGATCGAACAGTGGAAGCAACATGGCTCAGCATTCGTCGGCACGTCGTTCCGGTTCATCTGTGCGGAGGTCACAGGTGTGGACGTCGAACCTGACAGCAGGAACCCCGCGCGTATCCACGTCACGGCGTCAGCCAACTACGCTGAGTACTTGACGCTCGCTGGCGTCCAGGGCATGTTCCCACATGTCATGAGAACCTTGGTGTCCAGCGGACCCAGCCTACTATGATCCACGAAGATAATCAGGGTGCCATCGCACTGGCCAAGAACGTGGGCTACCAGGCATGCAACAAACACATCGACATACGATATCACTACACACGTGAGCAGATCGTCGATGGTGTGATCGAGTTGAAGTATGTGGCCTCCGAGGACCAGATCGCCGACTTTCTCACGAAGGGATTGTCATCGAAGTCGTTGCGTCATTTGATGAGCAAGGCTGGACTCGTTGACGGCGCCATGGATCATTGTGATGCGAGTGGGGGTGTTACGATTCCGCATGCCCAAGATCTGAAGTCGTATGTAATGTGTGAAGATCCGCCTGTGACGTGTGAGCATCCATCTGCGCCATGTGACGCGCCAGCTGGCAAGTTCTTTGATGCCTCAGCAAACGAAGGTGTGGTCGCGGTTCGCGACAACGGTGCGGTTCCAGCGTAATCTGTTCTACTGAACAGTTTGGATGGCAACGAGTGGTGCAGGGACGCCGTGGCACGGTGATTGAGTGAACGGTTCGGCCACGACTACAAACCGAACCGAACCGGTGACCAAGTCCAGCACATCGGTGGTTGTCGTCAGCTGGAGTTGGGTGAATGGTCATCGAACGAGAAGCAGCAGGGAGGTAGTAGAACTGGCATGCTTTGATTAATACAGCTCACTCTCAAACATTCTCAGTACGAAGTAGCTCCGATACCTTATTAGGTTATGAGCCCAAGAACGATGGACAAGCTGCGCGAAGACAACTACTTCCACTGGGAGTACAACATGCGCATGAAGCTCGCACGCAAGGGTCTGCTCACGCACATTGTGAACCCGGAGCACGACGCCTACACCGATCGCTCGGATCCACGATGGAAGGTCGACGACTTGAGAGCCCTCGGCGTTATCGCTGGAGAGACCGACGTCACGTACCAAGTATACATCCGCGGTGCAATGAGTGCGCTCCAGGCGTGGACGCTGCTCGAGGAGCAGTACAACAAGAACACGCTCAAGAACAAGATTCTCATCATGAAAAAGCTGCATAACTTCAAAATGCAGCCCGGCACTCGCTTCTCGGAGCATGTTGACCAGTTCCAAGAACTTGTGGTCAAGTCCAGTGCCCTTGGTGACCCACTCGATGAGACGCAGCAAATCGTTATGTTGCTCGGCAGTCTCACCGAGGAGTATCGACTGATTGTCAGTGTACTGGAGAACACACCCAACCTCTCTCTCCGTGATGTGATCTCGAGGTTGGCTGGTGTGGAAAGCGAGGACGACGGTGCTCAAGAGCAGAATGCCTTCTCTGTTCGCAAAGCTCGTCAGCAAGGAAAGCGCAGTGGCTTTAAGGGAAAGTGTCACTACTGCGAGAAGGCCGGCCACAAGGAGGTTGAGTGCAAGAAGAAGATGCGTGAGCAGCCATCTGGCCACCGTGCAGAACACTCACGATCGAATTACGCATTTGCGGCAGGAGCCGGCGGTGATGACGCAGTGTGGCTGGTGGACTCTGGTGCGAGTTCGCACATGTGCAGCCATCGTGGCGCGTTCAAGACGTACAAGTTTCTGGAGAAGGTGATCCCCATCAACATCGCCGATGGAACGAAGATCAACGCGATTGGAACGGGCAAGGTCGACTTGGTGCTCGAGAATGGAACGATCGTATCACTGTCGGACGTGTTGCATATCCCAGCACTCGACAGTAACTTGATCTCGATTGCTCGTTTGGTCGAGAAGAGTGTTGACGTCCAATTCCAGAAGAAGATGTGCACGTTCCGCTCCAATGGTACAACTGTGATGACGGCGGACAAGGTGGGCAATATGTACAAGATCCGTGTCGTGGTGCCACCTCGGTCAGCCATGGTCAGTGCTGAGACTACTGAGCCGTGGGAGTTGGTCCATGCACGCCTTGGCCACATCCCATTCAGGCGATACCAGCAGCTCCAGGCAGTAGCAGATGATGTACCCGAGGTGACCAATAAGCCAGGCAATTCTTTGTGTGCTGGATGCTGCATGGGCAAGATGAAGCAGTCGGACTTCCCACGCAATCCAGTGGTGAAGGTGAAGTCGACCAAGGTGCTGGAACTCGTCCACACTGACGTTGTGGGTCCATGCAGACCAAGTCACCAGGTAATTGCAGATACGCCGCAGTATTCGTTGATGATTTCTCTCGCCACGTCAATGTATACTTCATGAAGACTAAGAACGAAGTATTCGACAAGTTCAAGACGTACAAAACAGCGATGGAGAAACAGGCATGTGGTGTCCTCACTCGCTTGCGCTCGGACAACGGTGGCGAGTATGTAAACAAACGGTTCGAACAGTACATGGCTACGCACGGCATCAAGCACGAACGTAGCGTCCCGTACACACCGCAGCAAAATGGGCTTGCGGAGTGAATGAATCGAAATGTCGTCGAGATGGCTCGGTGTCTGATCCACCATGGGGAAATGGGCAAGAAGTGGTGGGCTGAGGCCATGAACACGGCTGCGTGGATCATCAATCGCATCCCGAACTCGGTGAACAGACTCACCCCGCATGAGATCGTCTTCAAGCGACCAAGCTTGAAGGATGTGAAAGTCTTTTGGTCAATTGGTTATGCCAATGTCCCAAAAGAGAAGCGACGCAAGTTGGACTCGAAGGCGTTCAAGTGCAAGTTCCTCGGTTACGTCGATGGTGTGAAAGGATATCGAGTCCTGAACATCGCGAGTGGAAAAGTACAACTCGTTCGTTCGGTGAAGTTCATGGAAACGACTCGTCCACAGGTTGCAATTGATCCGGGTGAGTCCGATGATGAACCATCAGATGACGAAGCTGTCGATGAATCGCTTCCTGCACTGACCTTACCAGGTGTCCGAATGATTGGTCATGAATGTAACGGGGTACAAGGTTACACAAGTAGGTTAGGTTGTGTAGGTACATAATGTGTGTGGTCCACTTAGGGGAAAAGTTACCCTAAGTAGTGACTCTCTTTTATTAGATTCAGTAGGTGATATCCCTGGGTATTAGATACCAGGGATATCAGGTATAGGGGGGATTATTCCCCAGGGGAATAATCTGAATACAATCAGTTCGTCTTTTGCCAAGTCTTTGGCGCTCGTCGACAGGGGTCGACTCGGAGCGGCTGCTCACGCTTCCTCAAGCGCAAGTGCTGTGTACGGTCGTGGACCGTTACACTTGGTATCACTCGTCGTCAATCCGACGCCGACATCGTGATGTCCGAAGCTTCCGACTTCGTAATGGCGTCATGCCATCCGACGCTGTCGCGTCAAGACCATCCGTACCTGGATGAGGCCCAGTGGGGCTATCTCCAGAAGATGGAGGCCATCAATGGCCGAGCAAGTGTCATGGAGCTGCTCCGACGCGGCTCCGGCGAAGTCCTCGCCCATGTCGCGCGTTTTCGCAACTACGAGACAGCTCTCGAGAAGCATCTTCTCGACGTCGTGACGTCCCGCGTATCCGCGACTCAGGCTACCCAGCCAGCTCAGGTGCCGCCGACAGTCACGTATGTGCCGTCGCCGGCACCTCCGGAACGTCCGAAGGCCGTGAAGGTTACGGTATCCCCGTATTCGGGTGAAGAATGCGACAATCTTGCCTTCTGGCAACGCGAGATCGAGCTCGCAACAGCAGCCGGCTGCATCCGTGATGAACGGCAGAAGCTCACCTTTGCGATCTCGAACATGACGGGCCGGGCGAAGATCTGGGCCCTCACGTGCGAAACGTCGCATCCCGGATGTTTTTCCGACTGGGCAACGCTTGCCAAGGCGATGAAGTCGATGTTTCAACCGCCAAATGTGGCACATCGCCAGCGAGCTGCGTTTCTCGCTTGTCGGCAAGGTGGCTGCGAGCTGCACACGTATGTGCAGAAGTTACGTCAACTCCGTGCCAACATGGCTGCGAATGCGCTCGCAGAAGACGTCATGCTGACGACGTTCATGGAAGGGATGGATCCCGGTCCTGAGAAGGCTGCGGTTTTACGCGAGGAGCCCGTGCTCCTAGATGACGCGTTCGTCGCCGCGCTGCGAGAGGACTACATTCAGCGTCTCTCGCGCGGTTTATCCGCGAGTCCGGCAGCGCCGCCTCCGGTCACGCCGGTTCCACCACCGGTCGAACCGATGGACCTGAGCGTCATCGACCTCAGTGGAGTCGATCTCAGCACGGTCGACTTGCGTGCAATCGACGTGAAGGCTCTTCACATCAAGTGTTCTACTTGTGGGAAGTTCGGTCACTTCCAGCGGAATTGTCCGCGCAAGAGGGGCGGTGATCGTGCCCGCCGTGGTCGGCCGCGGCGCTCGGAGAGCCGAGGTGGATCTGCTTCCACGTCGCAGGGAAACGACAGTTCCCAGTAGACGCGGGGCAGTCTACTGGGGCGATCACTCCTCGCCCCGCGACGCCGAGTTCGGCAGTATCGCAAGGCGGGGTGCCCCCGGAAGGAGATCTCTTCTCCGCAGTGGATGAGCTTCGCATCATGGCGAGCTCATCGTCGTCACTGCTCAAGTGAAGGGATTTGCACGTCCCTTCAGAGTCTTGATCGACTCTGGTACGACGCGCAATTATGGTCGCAAGCAAAGTATTGCTGAGAATGCTTCTCTGTTTGCTCAAGCTTGTGAGCGAGATCTCGAAAGAGTCTCTGTGCGTCTTGCGACGGGCATCGTCGCAGAGACGAAGAAGATCGAGGTCGATCTACGCATCGCGTTTGTCGATTTCGACTCAGTCGAGCGCTTTACAGTGCTCGACATGGATGAGAGGTTTGATCTCATTCTCGGAATGCCGTGGCTCGAGCGCCACGAGCCGTGGATCGACTGGAGAACCAAGTCGATTGGGAGCACGTCTCCCGGCAGGAACGGAGCTCAGGAGCGTCATGAACCCTCCTTCGTCCGCCGGCTGATGAGCCCCATCAAGGATGATGGAAGTGCCTACTTCATTGGCGTAGTGAACGCCATGGACACCTTGGGTGTTCCGGAGACGGTCGTGCCGTCTGCCGTGGAGTACGGCGTTGAAGAGGGCGTCGAGTTGTCTCCGCCCCCTCCGAGTACCAGCATGGAAGATGCTTCCGGGATGTGTCCCCTTGTCGCGTGTCCGCGTGCGGTCGAGCCGCTTTCAGAGTCGTCGGATATGACCGAGCCCATGTCTGAGCCACTCCCGCTCTCGGACGTGTCGCATGACGTGCACATCATTGATGTGATGGCGGGATCGTCGATCGATCCGTCCACGGTCGATATGGCACCGTTGCCGGAGTTCTCTGAGCTGACTAGCTTGGAGGAACTCCCTATGGACGATTTCGTCCGCGAGCTCAAAGCTGGTGAGATCGCCGAGGTTGTGATCCTCCGTTCTGAGCGAGACCTCGCTCAACTCAACACCTCGACGGTGATTGACGAGGATGTCCTCGTTGAGTTTCGTCAAAAGTTTGACGCTCGCCGTGGCTCGGCCATCCTCAAGAATCCGAAGGATCGGTTCTACCCGCTGGTCAAGCGGTTCGCGGAGACTTGCCTCAGCAAGAACCCGCCGGCGGGGCTGCCTCCTGATCGTGGCGTTCGCCACGAGATCAAGCTCAAGCCTGGCTCGAGCTATGCGACGGTTCGCCAGTGGGCTCTGCCGGCCGAACAATCGGACTTCATTGATGAATTCTTTGCCAAGAAAGCCAAGGCTGGCCTGGTGCGCGAGAGCGTCTCGCCGCACAGCGCACCAACGTTCTGTGTGCGCTAGCCAAATGGCAAGTGGAGGATCGTCCACGCGTACAACTAGTTGAACGCGCAGACGATTCCTGGGTCCACTCCGATCCCTCGGAAGGATGTGATCATCCACCGGATGTCCGGCGCAAAGAAGTTCAGTTCTCTTGACTTGGTCGACGGCTATTACCAAGTGCTCATGGAGCGTGGGGATATCCCCAAGACAGCCGTCAGTACGCCGAGCGGTATGCTCTGGGAGTGGCTCGTGATGCCACAGGGGCTGTCGAACGCCCCAGCGACGTTCAATCGCTTGGTGACCCACTTGTTCCGTCCCCTGCGAGCGTTCGCGCAGACGTACTTCGACGACATCTACGTCCACACGAAGCCGGAGCCCGGTCGTGATCTGGATGCGCTCCATGAGGATCACCTCCGCCAAGTTCTCGAATGCCTCGAGGAGCATAAGCTTTATGCCAACTTGGATAAGTGCATCTTCGGAGCCGAAGAGATCCCAGTGCTTGGGTGTTTCATCGGAGTCGACGGTGTTCGGGCAGATCCCGAAAAGGCGAAGGCAATCGCCGAGTGGCCATCGCCACGGTCCGTGAAGGACCTACGCAAATGGTTGGGTCTCGCCAACAACTTGCACAGGTTCACGAAGAACTACGCCGAAATGGCTCGGCCGCTGACTCAGCTGCTCAAGAACGACGTTGAGTGGTCGTGGTCCCACGACACGGAAGCTGCCTTCCAGAAGATCAAGGAGAGGCTTCTCCAAGCGCCGATCCTGGCATTGCCGGACGACTCCGCTCCGTACAGCGTCGTCTGTGACGCGTCCGACTATGCGATCGGCTGTGCACTTTTGCAGAAGGACCAAGATGGTCACGAGAGAGTCATCTCTTATCAGTCTCGGCAGCTCCAAGCGGCCGAGAAGAACTATCCAGTTCACGACAAGGAGTTGTTGGCGATGAAGTACGCCTTGGTGAAGTTCCGCGTTCACCTTCTCGCGCGTTGCCGTTCGTGGTCTACACAGACCATGCGTCTCTACGCACGGCGACACAGTCCCCGCACTTGTCGCCGCGAATGGCTCGCTGGTTGTCATTCTTCTCAGAATACAACTTTACTGTGGAGTACAAGCCGGGTCGGCTCAACGTGCTGGCGGACGCACTCTCTCGGCGTCCCGACTACGAGATGAACCATCTCACATCAGTTGCTTCTGATGTCTACGACTTGATTCGTGACGCCTACGCAGGCGACGCACAGTGCGCGGAGATCATTCGTGCTCTCAAGTCATTAGACTTGGAGAAGCCTCTCTCGCCTTGCGTCCGAGCCCGACTCCATCGGTACACGTTCGAAGACGGTCTCCTGAAGTATCAGGTCTCGGACAGCGAAGAAGCTCGCATCGTCGTCCCAGCAGACGAAGATCTGCGATATGTGATCGCGTATGGTGCTCACGACGCACCCGGTGCTGGCCATCTTGGCCGCGAGAAGACGTACTCGCTTCTCAGCCCAAGCTTTTGGTGGCCCAAGATGTACAAGTGGGTGTCGCGGTATGTCCGCACGTGTGACGTCTGTCAACGAGTGAAGCCAAGTTCACACTCTCAGGCCCCGCTCCAGAGCCTGCCTGTCCCCAGCGACTGTTGGCGCTCAGTGAGCATGGACTTCTTCTTTGGAATGCCAAAGACGTCCGCTGGGCACAATGGTGTGCTGATCTTTGTTGACCGTTTGTCCAAGATGGTGCATCTTGTTCCGGTTTCGGATACCTGCACAGGTCTTGACTGTGCTCGACTTTTCGTCGACACCGTGTTCCGACTACACGGTCTCCCCGACTCAATCGTATCGGATCGGGATCCCAGGTTCACTGGTGATTTCTGGGAAGGTCTCTTCCAGATCCTGGGCGCCAGGCTCGACATGTCGACGACGGATCACCCGGAGACCGACGGCCACACCGAGCGGGCCAACCGGGTCGTGGAGGATATCCTCCGTTCATACTGTGGGGATAATCCCACATCGTGGGGCGGCACTCTCGCCATGGTCGAGTTCGCCGTGAACAACTCTGTTCATTCATCGACAGGTCTGTCGCCGTTCTACGTGAACGGGTTGAGACACCCAGCGTTGCGGCTCTGTCTCATGGGCAGTGCCCAGTCTGGTGAGGGAGGGGCTCGGCAATTACTTGCCTCCCAGTTGGAAGTTGGAAGGTGTTTCCAAGTCGGCGGAGCGCCGCAAGATCGACGAGTTCTTGTCGACACGTGTGAATATCATCACCCGCGTGCGTGACGCGATGGCAGCTGCCCAAGATGTTCAGAAAGAACAAGCCGACAAGCACGGTCGGAAGAACACGCATGTGTTCAAGCCAGGCGACTATGTGCTTGTCAGCACAAAGAACCTGTCTCAGAATGCTGTGTCCAGCTTGGGCAGCTCGAAGCTGCTGCCGAGATATATCGGCCCGTTCAAGGTGTTGAAGCGGAGTGGAAACTCCTACAGAGTCGATCTGCCAACATGGTTGCAGACGCACCCGACGTTTTACGTCGGCTTGCTCAAGCCATATCTCCGGCCTGATGGAGATGCATCGGACGAAGAGTCGTCGGAAACAATTTCAAGCGGAGTTGGCGTCGATATACGACCACCCGCAGTCGTGCACGAGAGCGTGCCCGTCATGGATGATTCCTCGGGCGACTCTATCGCGATGCAGGATTCTGCAAGTGACGTGGCTAGTCCACACGGCGAAGCGCCAAGACGCTAGGGACGGCTTGCTCAAGCCCGTCGAAGTTCGACATGGTCGTCAAATGCGACCGCAGCGTTGTCAATACGACGTCGGGTTACGTTTGCTGAACCCGAAGGAGCACGTCGGGTTCCCGACACTGGTGTGAAGACCAGAAGGAAAGCGCTGCGACCGGTGCGCGCTCCTTTGCCTGTGATTGACAGGAATGGCGAACGCCATTATCACGTCGAGTCTATCGACAGTGTGCGTGTGCGCAATGGCGTCCGCCAGCTCTTGGTCAAGTGGCTTGGATATCCAAGCAACCAGAGCTCCTGGGTTGATGAGAGTATTCTCAGGCAAGATTGCTCTGATCTTGTTCGCGCATGCGAACATGATCATCCTGGATGGTTCCAGTAGGTGGGACCGGCCACCTCCATCAAGATGAGAAGTGTCTCAAGTTCCTCAAGGAAGACGCTTGGTGGAGCACACGGAAGGTCCGCCTCAGTCAAGTCGACTGTCCCTGTCTATTATAGACATGGGTGCACGACCCAAGCAGAAGGCCATGAAGATGGCGAGAACGCCTCGTTCGGCGCAGTCGAAGCTTTGACAATGTCCACCGACCTCATCGGTTGCGTTGGACAACGCTCGTACCAAGCTAGAGCGGCTGGCTCAGTTTGGTGTTGGTACATGAGAAGTTCTCTGCGGTGTAGCCATCACGCCCGAGCGTGTGGCCGACAACACGAAGTTGTCCGGCAACGTCGTTGTTCGACTGCCACGGGTATCCCCGCACTCCACGCACTCAGTTGAGTCGCTGGATGAGGCTAGCCAGCCTCTTGAGTACTTGGTAGTACTCGCGGTGGACACCCACCGACCACAGTCTCCAGTATTGGACTGGACCCAATTCTGGGCACCGTCAAGAGACGAAATTTGCGAGTTCGCATCGTACAGGTCTGTACGCTTGCACAAGGCAAGAACCCATCGCATTGAGTGTGTGTGCCAAGTTTGGGCTTGCCGCGAGCTCTGCTCGCCTCGCAATGGTCGTCTGACCATGCCATTTTGGCTTGCCGCCGTCAGACGGTAAAATGGCCCAGTTTTGGGGGATCGTCATGATCCAGTGGTCGCTGGCGACCGCGCGCACGTCTGCATGCGTCTCATGACGCAGCGAGGTGTTGCGCCAAGCCGCTGCGGCTCTCGATCAGTCGTTGTCGAAAAATCGACACGCGACTTCGCGCTCATGGTCGCCCTGAGTCTGTACCCATTTCCGTGTGGGTCCTCGAAAAACTTCGTACTGGAATAGGCTCGTGTTCCTTTTATAGGACACGGCTGTTACTAAAGTAGGGACGAGGGTGTTCCTCATTTTTAGTGGGGGGTGGTGTAACGGGGTACAAGGTTACACAAGTAGGTTAGGTTGTGTAGGTACATAATGTGTGTGGTCCACTTAGGGGAAAAGTTACCCTAAGTAGTGACTCTCTTTTATTAGATTCAGTGGGTGATATCCCTGGGTATTAGATACCAGGGATATCAGGTATAGGGGGGATTATTCCCCAGGGGAATAATCTGAATACAATCAGTTCGTCTTTTGCCAAGTCTTTGGCGCTCGTCGACAGGGGTCGGCTCGGAGCGGCTGCTCACGCTTCCTCAAGCGCAAGTGCTGTGTACGGTCGTGGACCGTTACAATGAAGCAAAGACGGAAGTTCCTGAATCTCGAGCGATCGCTGGACCGCCATCCGACACTGGGCCAAGTGATATGTCGGACGAAAACATGCCAAGTATGCTCACTCGATCGCGTGCCCAAGCTCTTGGCATCTCGGTCACGCGGTCGTTGTCACCGCAAAGAAAGAAGTCTCGTGCTCATGCCAGAGTCGCAGAGTACGCTTTGGTTACCAGTGAAGTGCCAATGGACTACAAGGAAGCGGTGGCTGCACCCGACAGCGAGGAGTGGAAGACAGCCATCAAGGCTGAACTCGGGTCATTAGAGTCGAATGGAACGTGGACGTTGGTACCAACGCCGACCCACCAACGTGCGATTGGTTGTCGTTGGGTATTTGCACTCAAAAAGGATGAGAAAGGTCGCGCGGTACGATATAAGGCTCGACTTGTTGCAAAAGGGTTTGCTCAGCGTCATGGTGTTGACTATGACGAGACGTACGCGCCTGTCGCCAACTTGACATCAGTTCGTGTGTTCCTCGCGGTGTGTTGTGCTCAAGGTTACACGATTGAACAGTGCGACGTGGACACGGCGTTCCTGTACGGCCAAGTCGATGAGGAGTTATACATGGACATCCCCGAAGGTTTGGAGTCGGAAGGCTCAACGATGTTGATCGACAGAAAGAACATGGTGTGCAAATTGCAAAAGAGTTTGTATGGCCTAAACCAGGCATCACGAGTATGGAACGTCACCATCGATGGTCATCTCAAGTCATTGGGCTTTCAGCCAACGAATGCTGACCCGTGCGTGTACTCCAAGGTCAGTGGGGGTACGACGTGCTTCGTGTGTCTGTATGTGGATGACATGTTGATTGCGTCGAATGAAACCGCGATGATCCAGTCCACAAAGCAAGGCATCGCCAAGCGGTTCAAAATCAAGGACCTCGGCATCGCTAGGTTCATCCTTGGAATCGAGATCAGCCACGATCGAGAACGTCGACGACTTGCCCTTAGCCAGCGCAGTTACGCACAAGAAGTAATCAAACGTTTTGGCCAGCAAGATGCAAAGGGATGCCTGTCTCCAACCGACCCGGCCTACTACCCGAGTCGAAGTGACGAGTCACAAACTGATGATGACAAGGACACTATGAAGGGCCGACCGTATCGCTCTCTCATTGGCAGTCTCATGTATCTTGCCTGTGGTACTCGCCCGGACATCGCCGTGGCCGTCGCACAACTCAGTCGTTTCCTGGAGAACCCCGGGCCTCGTCATTGGGATTGTGCTATTCGTGTGGTACGGTACATCAAGAAGACGGTGGAAGTTGGCATCGTCTACAACGGCAGTGGGGGCTTGAACCTCGATGCCTACTGTGATGCTGGACGTGGGTCTGCACGCTGTGGAGATGCGCGAGCCGTGCGTCGGGCTTGCGTTTCCGCACGCGCTGGCGCATGGAACCGGGCGGTCGGTCTTGCGTCGAGACGATTGCCTGCATGTCCGTTTGAGAGAGTACGGTTCTGACTGCAAAGTGGCGAGTGAGGAACGAGGCGGTTCTCTCGACCAGAGGATGATGATGAGTTCAGGCAAATGGGCACGGTCTCAACAATTTTGCAGACAGAGCTCCCTCGAGACTGGGACCTTGGAGCCATGCGGCGAGGACGTCAGGAGAGGGAAGCACGACGAAAACCAGTCAGTTGCTTGATTCGTCAGAGGTGATTGTCTGGTTGGTTGTTGTCGAAAATCGAGCAAATCAAATCAAGAAATCGATCCATGGTTTAGGGATAGGGGACATGAAATTGTTTATGCACTCGAAACAGCAGCCCTATTTCTCTATTAGGTAAACAGTTTTGGAAACAGTATTTTGGTTAGGATCAATTAAAAACGGGATTTGGTGAATTATAATTGGGAAGTATTCAAACCCTGACGAGGCGTTGCCGAACATGGCCGTCGTCCGATTTTGCGCGACACCTCGATGAAGATCACAGCGCGTTTCCTGTTGACGCATTGTGGTGTAATGGTGAAAACACACAGACTACTACTCTTATGACTTTACAAATGCTCGAGGTGCAGGCTCTGGATCGGTGCCACGTCGTCGCGCGGCTCATCCATGGGGACGTCCTCCATGCTACCTGCCACGGCACTGAGGATGCTACTCAGCGTCATTTTCCAGGGTCGCGTGGTTTTCGGGTCGTCGACAGTCGGAGAGTTGCCATTCGGCTCATCGCTGGCCGCGACAAAGCCCGGCGGCGGTTCCTGGTCGGGCACAAACTCGGAGAGATCCCCGATGAAAAACTCGTCCGAGATGAGCGCGTCCTTGAGCAGGATCGCGACCATCCTCGGGTCGCCCAGCAGCTCAATGAACGACGCCATGAGGTCGAGATTGAATTCGTACCGCACGATGCGATTGTCCGCCGCGTTAAACACATAGTCGAATTTGCCAACGCCGCTGATGCGGCGGCCGAGGATCTTGTCGACAATGCCTTGGTGCGGCAGCAGATGCGGGAACATGTTCTCGATCGTTCGCAGCGAGATGTAGAGATGGTACTTGGCGTGTGATGTCACGAGCACTTGGTTTTGTCCCTCGCCAGCGCCTTGGAAAGAAGTGATCATCTCAGAATCCAAAAACGACACGGTCATGGGCCCGAGCAATGACGTGTACCGCTGCCACTGTTTCATCATCTGCTCGAGCCCGACAAAGCTGCCGATGCGCACGTGCTCGTCCATGACGCGCCGCACGAATTCGTCGGTCGTCGGCGTGCCGTCGATGCTGGGCAGCGCGAGCAGCGCGCGCTGGTGCTGCGCATGCGTGTACCCGTGGCGGAAGACGCGGAAATATTCCTGCACTGTCTTCATAAAGCTCCCGTCCGGGTCGTCCTGGCGGTTCAAAGCCCGACTCATGAGCAAGTTCCGGTACGCTTGAAGCCCTTGCAGCTCAAACCGCAGATTGGCCACGTCTAACTGCAAATTATAGAGCATCGAATTTTCCTGGTCGCTGTAGTGAATCCACGGAAAGCGAAAGTTCAGAGAGCTGACTGAGCTCTCTAAGGTTGTGCCGACGTATACTCGGCACTTCAGTGCTTAATGGAATCTGTCCTATTCTATTGCTTGTCGCTCCCAACTGTCATCCGACGGCGGCCGTTGTGCCGACGACGGCCCATATGCCGACGACGGCCGTGCGAGTCTTTGCTGTTCTCTCCGACGGCGGTGTTGTGCATAGCACCGTCCGTCTCAGAGTCTGATGGAGATGATCACCTCTTGGCGACCATCATCAGCAATGGACGTGGGCAAAGCTCTTCATGAGCCTGTACCCACTACAGTTCCCCCCAGAGCTTTGCCCACCTCATGGCTAGGTAACTGATATAGCAGACAGCCCATATAATCTTAGTACCCTTGAGACATGGGTACACTGAGACGCGACGCAAGCTGATATGGCTACACTATGACGAGCACATGGTACAGAACTGCAACCATATCACATTGCGAGCGGCAGAGCTCTGTACATGGAAAGTCCAATGGTACCATTGAAGTCCTTAGTGGCGGGTACTGCAGCGCTACTCAGGGGTTGCATGACGACTCCTCCAGTACTTTACGAGCTTGTCGTCCCCTGATGCTTGCACATAGCGGTGGATCATCATCTTGATGTCCTTTACCAAAGCTTGCATGGGTTCCCAGGAGTCCTCGATTTCCTCGAGGCCTACCCAGGCAACCAGGATCTCGTAATCCTTGATGCGGGAGTTCCAGCGATGCTGTCTCAACTCCTCCACATCAAGCACCGTGCCTTGCGCAGACACGTGCTGTAGCAGTTCGTCCGTTACGTTGAGATCCTTCTCAGCGTAGAACTTCAAGCGAGAGGCGTGCACAAAGTACTCCTTGCTGTTGAGCATACTTCTGATGAGGAACGAGTTCTTGTCCGCGCGGACGGCCATGTAAGGCCCGGTCCACATGATCAGGAGCTTGTCTTTGTGTTTCTCATCCACGCGCGAGCGTAGAATGATCTCCAACCGAAAAGTCCACCACACTCCCCCCCCCCCCCCCCCCCCCCCCCCCCTTTCTTCTTGTTCAGGAGAGTCTGCTTCTCGCGTGCAGGCAGCGTATCGCGGTGCATATTGAGTATAGCCTGGCGAAGGCCGTCGACGCACGCAGCAACCTTGCTGGGGTCCGCGCTCGCGAGAAGCTGCGTTGGGCGGGAAACGTCGAAGACGTCATGGAGGAGCGACGGGCGCGGGAGCCCGCAGAACAGTTCGATCGGGGTGTCGTGGTTGCCCAGCGACGGGAGCGCCGTATGATTCAGACTCGCCTGCACAAGCGGAATCAGAGCGGGCCAGTCGCGCGTATGTAGCTTGTACTCTAGGATCAACGCCCGCAAGACACTTAGCACATCTCGGTTGAGCCGCTCAATGGATCCGTTGATCCATGGGCTGTATGTCACCGTAAACGATTGGGTACATTTCAGCCGTCTGCAGAGGTCGGCAATAACCTCGCTGGTAAAATGGCTACCATTATCAGATATCCATATATGGGGTGAGCCGAAACGGCTGTACCATCCCAACATGGCTTCAACGGCAACTGCACTTGTAGGACTGTCGCAGACGCAAAGTTCACAATAGTGGGTGGCATCATCTTTCATCACGGGTAGATACTTGCTAGGGCCAAAGCTGTCACCCAGGTAGAGAAAATCCCAGTGCAGTGCGCCGTTACGCTCTTCGCGGAACGCCTCTCCCCATGGACGTTTCACCGTTCGGCCACCCTTGACATGGTGGCACAGTAATCAGCGCTTCAGGAATGCAGCAGCAACGCCCTGTAGTTTAGGAATCGCGAAAAGTCGCTGAATGTCGTTGACCATTGCCGCCCGACCGCGATGTCCTTGCGCACCGCAGTGGGCGACAATACAGATCCGCTGGATAAGCTCATGCTCCTGCGGAGGAATCCAGATCTTGCCCTCCACCGTCCAAACGCCATGCTCGTCACGGGTCATTGCGCCGCGGTCGATGTCACCGCGGTGTCGTTTTTGTGCTGCCGGAACATCATCGATGCATGGCCACAGGAAACCGCTGTCGTCCAGCGGGCCCAGTAATGGCGTTCGTTGGTTTGCAGCGGATGTGCGTGTGGTGATCCGGCGGATCCTGGTCGTGGTGGCTGGTCCTTCACTGGGCCAACGCGAGATCATATCCGCCCATACGTTGTTGACCCCTTCAATATGCTCGATGGTGTAGCGGTACTCGGTGAGGCGCATTGCCCACCGCAGCAGCTTCCCACGAACATGCTTCTTAGTCTCAGCTGCAGGTGCAAATATGTTGATAAGGTTTCGATGATCACAGTAGATTCTAAATCCTTGGGGTCGAAGCAAAAGATAATGGAGCTTGTCGCAGGCACTGACTATTGGAAAACCTTCTTTCTCCACCACGCTCCAATTAACTTGCAGCCCTTCGAACGAGCCACCCATACAGATCAATAGAGTGTGTGTCTAGTCCTGGATTGGTGTGTCTGCATCCCAGGCTTTAACCTGCGTGATGATCACCGACCAGCCCGTGTCGGATGCGTCGGTAAACAGACACGTCGTGGCTGTATCGTCGGGGTGAGCGAGCTCGGCGCTGTTGCGCAGCGCCAGCTTGAGGGCACAAAAGTCTTCACGCTCTTGGCTAGACAATTGAATCGGAATGCCTGCTGCGGCTCGCTTGGTTCGCTTGGATCCAGCTAGCGCCGCATCGAGACGATGCTGTAGAGACCTGACCTTCCTTCCATAGTCTACCACGGTGTCACGCATCCAGTTGGCTGCGCAGATAAACTGCTGCAGCTCCGCTGCCGTCCTTGGTTCGGGTATGGACGAGAGTTTCTCGATCCGACTCGGATCATGCTTGACACCATCTCCAGATATAATCTTCCCACACCACTTCACGGTCTTTTGAAACAAACAACTTTTCTTCGCACTGAACTTGAGACCAAAATGGTCTAATAGCAAGAAGAACTCTTCAAGCTTAATTAGATACGTTGTAACGTCCTCAGCAAACAGCAGTAGGTCGTCGATCCAGATAAGTAGGTGCTTGTAGAGCAAACTCTTGAAACAGTCCTCCATCGTGCGCTGGAAATGGAGTGCAGCGTCACTACAGCCTTGTGGAACTCGTGCTGGCGTGTAGACCGTGTCGTGAGTCATGTACGATAGAATCTCACGGCTTTCTTCAGACAGAGGTAGTTGCCAGAAACCCTTAAGGAAGCATTTCATTCCTTTAACCATCTCCGTGATGGATTGCAACATCGGCATGCAGCCAGCAATTGGCTCCGCCTGCGCGTTGGCGGGGCTTTAGTCACTCACGAGGCGGTACTCGTTCATGCCCGGCTTCTTGACTGGTAGAGGTGGGTATACCCATCACGCTTCATTATTTTCAAACACCCAACCGAGGCGCACGAGCTCATCGTTAAATTCTTTCATGAAAGCCTTCAAATGCGGAGGATAGTTGCGCGGCTTGCACCGGTACGGTTTCGCACCATCTCGGAGCCTGATCTTGAGTGGCGGAACTCGGGCTGGTGGGTCACGGCCGAGAGTCACTCGCCAGATATCGTAAAGGAATACTATCCGACGCAGGTCTTCAAGTAGATCCGACGGAAAACCGTTATCGCAAGCCTCCACTAGCAGCCTCTCAACGGCCGCCAACAGCTCGCTCTCATCGGTGACACGAGTGCGATCATCGTCCTCAAGGGGTATTGGGTCTACATCGCCAGCCTCACGCTCAGCAAGCCGCTCCAGCTGGTTGTCGATGTTGATGCCGAGCGTATTCAGCACGTCGAGACCGATTATCATTTCCGCCTCGGCATTAAGCACTGCCACGGTTTCCTAAAGGTCACCGTACCAGCAGCAGTCCTGACTGTGATCCTGGCTCGAAGAGCCTCGCGACTGACTAACTTGCTGTTTCCAACAGCAGTACCCATAACAGGTTCTTGAAGAGTGTATATCTGCACAGTCGGGTCTAGTTCGATCAATTGCATCGCGTGGTGACGGCTCAGATATGTCAGATCGGAGCCCGAATCTGCACAGTAGGGAACCTCAAGCTTGTCGTTGAGTGTCACACATTTACTGGTACTGGGCATACACTAGTTGATACGCTTCACTCGTTTGCTAGACCTATTCTCCTTCGCAGAAGCCTTCTTGCGAGCATGGTCACGGGGAAGCGATATCTTCTCGCTTGCGCTTGCCTCAGTACATTCAGTCAGCCAGTGAGCACCTCCACATTTGAGGCAACCATCAGCAGGGGGTGCGCGCGGCTGGTCGCTCACCAACCTGCCTTTCGTAGCGCTAGACCCATCACTGATCCAACGCGTGCCTTTCGCCGCAGCCTTGCTGTCTTTGGTTTTCTTGCTTTCTTTGACAGGCTTCTTGGCGGTAAGGTTCTTGTGGGCCACCGCGTCGCCATTGTCGCGACGGACTTTCTTTTGCCGTTGAAATGACTTCTCGTTCTCGAGGGCCTTTTCCAGAACGATCTAGTGTAGAGCCACTTCATCCGTCAGGCCCGCGCGCTTTTGAAAACGCACAGTCATCTCAACCTTCAATGTTGGCGATGAGAAGCTTACACTTCTCCTTCACACCGATATCACCTTCGAAGCACTCGACCAAACCATTATCCATAATAATCTCATCACACAGTTTGAAGAATTGCAATACCCTTTCGTTGACGTCCGTCTCACGTAGGTCCATTTGGAGCTCCTTGCTAAACAGAGCGCGGATGTCGAGTTCTTAACGGTCGCAATGACCGCATCAATCTCCTGGTTGAGGCGTCCCTCAGTCAACTCATCCTTGTTCACTTTCCACCTCAGCTGACACAGGATGCCCAGCAAACCAGCGTCGAAACTACTCTTGATAGTCTCGGTCACGTCGTCTTCATTTTCACCGGTCGCTTGGCACCGAGCACGAATCTTCTCGAGGTATTCGCGACGATCCTTGCGATACTGAACGACTGACTCATGCGAGAACTTGGTCAGACGCGGGGCAGTGATCGGAGTGAACACTGGCAGCGACGACGGCTTGTCTTCCCCATCCAACGCACCAGATCGGCGTTTCGTCCCTGACCTAGTTTCCATGTTGATTAGTTGTGCCGGGACTCGAACACTATAGTCGACTTGGTAGTGAATCCACGGAAAGCGAAAGTTCAGAGAGCTGACTGAGCTCTCTAAGGTTGTGCCGACGTATACTCGGCACTTCAGTGCTTAATGGAATCTGTCCTATTCTATTGCTTGTCGCTCCCAACTGTCATCCGACGGCGGCCGTTGTGCCGACGACGGCCCATATGCCGACGACGGCCGTGCGAGTCTTTGCTGTTCTCTCCGACGGCGGTGTTGTGCATAGCACCGTCCGTCTCAGAGTCTGATGGAGATGATCACCTCTTGGCGACCATCATCAGCAATGGACGTGGGCAAAGCTCTTCATGAGCCTGTACCCACTACAGTCGCGCGTGCGCCATATGAGCTTGGGCCGCCTCGCGGCGACCACGGCGCGCGTCTCATTCACGGACGCTGCTGTCTTGGTCTTCTTTCTATGGACCTTCTTCTCGCCCAACAGGGGCAGGCCTCCCGAAGCCTCGAGCCCGCGTTGGCGCTTACTGGAATTAGCGGGGACCTTGGGCTGCGTCATGCGCTGCGGCATGGAGGCGGATCCGGGACTGAGGCCTCGCAGGCTCGTCTCGACCGCGCGCGCAGGTCTGCGCTTTCTCTGCTCCGAGCGGCTGGCTGCGTGGGAACAGTCCGTGCATCACCTGGCCCGCGAGCGGCTCTGATTCACGAGCACGGTGCCGTTCGACTTTCACGGTCTCCGATACGAACTCTTCCCGCCCCATGGAAGCGACCCACGACGAGGTCTTCCGCCAGCTCGAGCAGCCGCGGCAGTAGCATTTGCTCGACGACGTGGACGCGCCATCGCCACCACCGAGCGAGAAGAGCCTATTGTAAAGGGCTATGAGGGCGTAGGATCGATGGCCACAGGCAAAGGATAGACAGAGATAGAGGAACACGGAGGACTTGGGCACCACGGGTATATTTGAGAACTCAGAGTCATACAGCTACTTCTGGGGGCTCGCTGAGGGCGAGTTCTTTCTCTGAAGTAGCACAAGCAAGAAGGCACCTCTCCACTCCACTCTGGAGGCCCTCCCATCTTCAACATGCACTGGGTGAGTTCTCCATCCGGATAATCCGTCCCGTATCCGGATTTCAACACGCTCCCCTCGAGGCAAAGCCTCGCATTCACACTTGTGGTCCCAAACCGATCAATCCGCACAACGTCCCGAGCCGGCGCTTCTTCAACGGCTTCGTAAAGGCATCCGCCGGGTTTGCATCGCCCTTCACCTTCTCCAACGTGATCGAGCCGCGCTGGATCTGCTCCCTCACGTAATGCCAGCGAAGCTCAATATGCCTCGCTCGTCGACTGTACGTGGGATTTGTGGCCATGACATGCGCCGCTTGACTGTCAATGCCGATGGATGGTCTGGTCACCTTGTTTGGCCATATCTCTTGTAGAATATTGCACTCACCCATCGCCTCCATTGAGGCCTCACAGGCTGCTACATATTCGGCCTCGGCAGTTGACTGAGCGATCACAGACTGTCGACGGGACATCCATGACACTGCGCCGCCGGCCACCGTGAACACAAAACCACTGGTACTCTTCCGCGTCTCCCGGTCTACGCCCCAGTCACTTTCACAAAACCCACGAAGCACAATATCGTCGTCACCGACGTGAGTTGACTTCTAGTAGCGAATGCCATAGTCGCATGTCCCAACCAGGTAACGTAACACTCTCTTGAGCGCGCCCACATGCTTGCTCGTTGGCTTGTTGACAAATCTGCTTAATTGACCTAGGGCATGCGCGAGGTCCGGCCTGGTGCTCGTAGCTAGATACATCGGCATCCCCAGCGCTCCCCTGTAATAAAAAGTTGTGTCAACCACATCATCTTCTGTCGCTGGTGTGAGTCGCGTGTTCGTCTCCATTGGGTTCCCTACTTTGTGTGCGTTTGTGTAGCCATATTTCTCGAGAATTTATCGTGCGTATTTTTGCTGACTGATGAAAATTGAGTCGTGCGTCTGGCAGATTTCGACGCCGAGATATTCCATGAGCTCACCATGATCTTTGATTCCGTACTCTTGGTCTAGATCGGCAAACAGTGAGTTCTTGAACTCTTCGTCATTTGTTGCACACAGCACGTCGTCAACGTAGATCAAAACCAGCGCGATCAATCCGTCCTCGATCTTGTAGTACAAACACGGCTCAGTGGCGCATCGCTGGAAGCCACGCTTGAGCATCCACTCGTTCCATTCCGAGTTTCATTCTCGTCCAGACTGTCGCAGGCCATAGAGAGCCCGCTGGACCTCGTACACACGGCCTTCCGAACGGTATGGGAATCCATCAATAGACTTCACGTATTGCGGGATCCTCAGTTTTGCGTTGAGATACGCCGTGTTCACATCTGCTCCGTACACTTTGAGATTGCAGAGCGCCGCGTTCGATAGGCACAACCGAAACGATGAAATACGTGCAACGGGAGCAAACACATCAACAAAGTCGATCCCTGGCCTCTGGTAGTTCCCAAGAGCGACCAGTCGGGCCTTGAAGCCCACAATGTAGCCATCTCGATCCGTTTTCACACCGTATACCCACATCGTTCGAACGGGTTGCGCGTCCTTCGGCATCTCTGTCGCGTCGATCTCCTCGAGCACATCTTTACCCACCAAGGCAGCCATCTCCGCCAACTCTGCCATCCGCCAGAAGTCAGCGTCCTTCGACCGCATGGCCTCACGATGGTTCCTTGGAGTCTTTCGCCCTGACGCACGCATTGCCTTGCCGTCCTTGTCCAACACGCGTGTCATAAAGTTCGCAATCCACCCTTCGTCTCGGTATCGAGCAGGTTTGCGTCGCTCACTTGCCAATCGTAAACCGGTACGCCTCGCTTTCACACGTTCGCCCAGAGCGTTGCGTTCCGCCTCCGACGATGTGTCATCACGCTGTTGGCGCTTGCGCAAATAGCCGGGAAGCCCAATACGCTCTCCAAACTCCGGTCGGCGATAGATTGGTACGCTGATACCGGTCCTTAAGGTATTTGTGGCTGCAACTGGTGCTTTTGACGTGGTCCCTCCATTTTGGTCGTCTGTCCGTGATGCGTTGTTTTCATTGTCTTGACCGCCATCGACATTTGAGTCCTCTGGGTCTTCGCCGACGACAGAACCGTGTTCTCCGTTCACCGAATCTGCTTCTCCTGCATCATCATGCACCAGCACTGTGTTCTCCGCCCACTGCTTCTTCCGGACTTTCACTTTCTGCTTGTTCAGCACGTTCGCTTTCACCTTGTTTGCTGTTTTGTGCACTTTCACCACTGGTACTGCTGCGTGTACTCCTGCGCCCATCGATGTCGCTGCCCGCGACGCTTGCCATTCCCGTGGAACTGTCCTCAGGCGTTGAGGTCTCACTGCTTTCACTGCTTGATTGATTCGCGCTGCTCTGGACCTCGGGAGCGTCTGACCGCGAGCTAGTGACTGCATCGAATTCGCCCTCCTCGAGCTCCACGTCCACGTCTGCGACAGTTGACTGGATCTCGACAGACTCGTGGGTCACGCTTGAGTTGATCTCACCATACTCATCGGCACTCTCCATAGTCGTATTTTCACTTGGCTCGTACACGAGGTCATCACTATCGTCATCTTGGTCTTCGTGATTTTCTGACTCGTCCTCTGGCTCCGGGTCGTCGGAGTGGAAGACCAGCCACTCACCGATGTCCTTATCGTCGGGATCGACCTCATGACGGTCCTTGTACATGACGTCTTCTACCACACGTACTTCAGACACGAACTTCACAGTGCGATCCACTGGCTCATAGACTTGAACACCAACTGTGTCCTCCGCATAGCCAGCAATGAATCCAATGCGCGCGTTGTCATCCTCCTTCTTCCGCTCCGGCGAGTTGGGCACGTGGATGTACGCGAGCGCTCCAAGGGGCCTGATGTGATGGACATCAGCGTCCACACCAAAGAAAAACGTGTATGGTATTCCATCGATCGACCGACAGTACACACTTTTCCTAACGTACGCCGCGTTCAAAAGCGCATAACACCACATCGACCGAAAGAAGCCCGACTCGTGCATCGACGCTTTGGTCGCGTCGACGAGCGTTCTGATCGCGCGTTCGACTGGGTTTAAATGAGAGCCTTTTCCGACCTTCACGTGCTCAATCCCCTTTTCCGCATACCACTGGTCGATGTCATTGTTGACAAACTCACGGCCCTTGTCAGTGAGCACGCGCTGCACTGGAAAACGCGCAGTTTCTGTCGGCTCATACTGGCGCTCAATCACTTTCGTGACTCGTCGACCGGCTTGCCGCTCCGCCCACAACATGAACTGCCGCATCTTGGTGTTGACCGTCGACGCCTTCTTGTTCTTGAGCAGGAACAGAGTCAAGAATCGGCTCCAGCCGTCCATAATCACCAGCACCGCCTTGTACTTTGCGTTGATCCCCTTGCTTGGGAAGAGTAGATCAGCGTACACGATTTGATTTGGCGCCATGAGACCGCGATCGAGCCACTTGAGTCGACGCTTCTGGCGCTGTTTACCGACGTGGCAAGCGTCGCATGGCCTCAGATGCCTTTTAGTGAGTATCATACCCTTCACCAGCCCTCGATCAACCATGAGCTTTAAATACTGCGGGCAAATGTGAATCAAACGTCGGTGCCATTGCTCCATTGTCGCAACGCCATCAGTGACTGTAAAGTTCACCACAATTGCGTTCGCTGGCAGTGTAGATGGTACGTCGCATGCAGCCAACGACAAGAAAGTCCAGAGACCATCCTCTTTTCGCGCGCGCAGCACGACGATCGAGTCCATCATCATTTCAAACGTCTTGTTCGCTTCGTCGAGTCGCACGTCAAATCCTTGGTCGACCGCACGCCCAATCGACAGAATCCCGTGAGTCGCTCCAGGCACATACAATACGTCGTCGAGGAAGAGTAGCACTCGGACACCATCCACATCAATAATCAATCGAATCGTGCCGATCCCGGTCGCTTGGGCCACCATGCTTGCCGCAATTCCGTGAACCTTCGACTCCGCTGTTTCTGGGTTGATGTCCTCCATGTGAACAAAGAGCCCTGTCACCGACCATGTGAGTGTTTGACGCACTATCAAAACACCACCAATAACATTTCCCGGTGGGCATTTCCGACCCGACCGACAACTGCGTGACCCGCGGGCCTTCCGCTTCAACACCACTTGCGATTCCAGGTTCCGGTTCGGCATCACTGGGGTTGCCACTAATTTTCTGGCGCCGAGTGTAGTTGGCTCGCTGGAACTGGACCTGTCTCTTGTCCGCATTGTTTTGCGCGCCGTTGTTGTTACCGTTGTTCTGCGCAGGCTTGGAGCACTGTCTCCAAAAATGACCTTCCTCTCCACACCGTCGGCAGGTTTTTGCCTTCTTCTTTGCACCAGATCCGCTCGTGCCACTTGTGTTTGCTCCACTGCCGTCTCCTTGAGTGTTCTGTGCAGGATTTCCATTGTTGCCACTGTGGTGAAGCGGCTGGCACGTGGACAGGCGGAGGCGACCCACAAACCCACACGATAGCGTAGTAGGCGCAGGCTAACGGATATTAGTACGTTGGTGGGCGGTGACAACCGTTCTGTACCGGTACCAACGGTACAGCCGGTCGAAACCGGTATTTCTGACCCTTGTAGCCGATGGGCTGAAATGGGCTGCCGATCAGGCCCGACTTGAGTCTGGGTCACGTCCAATTGTGAGGGGCGTAATCAGTGTCAGGAGTTCAGCAGCGAAAGTGGGTGATAGAGTCGGCAAGGAGCCCGTTTAGAGCCGGTCCCGAACTTAGTCAGCCGAACCTAGCGGTAGATTCGTACTTAAGGCAGCTGGTGACAGCTATGGTAATGGACTTCCATTTTCACCGTCAAGTCCGCAAGCAAGCCGCAAGACTTGGCGAGGAACGTCGACACCAAGGCTCGCCGTCACCAACAGGAGGTGACGTTAAAGAAGACCCGGTGGACTCTGGCTATTGCCGTCGGAGAAAGCCGAAGAACCGCTCAAGGAGCAGCCGATTTGAAGCGCTGGAGCAAGTCTGCCAGCGGCGTCGGCTGCGCAAGTCAAGGCAAGTTCGTGTGCGCCGGTGGGATTGTCCCCCCGCCACGATCCAAGGAGTGCTACGTCCTCTGGTACCTCGGCGCCAGGCGAATACGCTCAAGGAAGCCGCAGTCCGGTCTCACCGGCTGCGCACAAGTGCACCGAGCCCCTGCGTGTTGAGCAGGTGTATTTCTCGGCCCGTACGACCCCTCCGACCAGCCCTGCTAGACGGTCTCCTAGCGGGCTACAGTTGTCGGAACCCCAGAGGCTTCACGACCCTCTGGTTCCCTCCCCGACTTTCGGCGGCAGATATCAGCCCACGGTTCACCCCCACAGCGACTTCACGTGGGGTGTAACACCAGTGGTTACCACCCAGCTCCAAGAATCTGAAGGCCTGTTGGTGAAGGGTCAGCGGTCACGAGCAGTCGCTGTGCTGTGATTTGTGCCGACCCTCTCTACCACACCACCGCCATCTCCACGGTTCCCTCGCGGTCGGTGCCCTACGCTGCCACTGGCGGCACTGCTACGAGCCTGCCTCACCGCCGCGTCGGAGGCAAACGCACGTAGGCCATCTGCTGTCTCATTTCGGAGCATACCGTACTTAGCCGAAGTACGCAGTTGCTCAAACTCATACTGACGGGGTAAACCGTTGATCAACATCTCCTTCATGTCAATGTCTTGGACCTGGTAACCGTAGCTTGCCAACTCGGTTCTGTAGTTGAAAAGCTTTGACAAATAGATCTCTACATCACCGCCCGGAGAGCACCTGAGCGCCTTCATCTCGTCCTGTAGACGGAGGATCACACTCTGCTTGATCATGGCGTTCTGTCGCTTCTCGTAAATCTCGCGCAGCGCGACCCACATTTCCGATCCGCTCTCATGCATGTCCACTTGTTGAAGCCTCTCAGTCGGGATAGTCGTCCCGATCATGCGCATAATCTTGATCTCCTTGGCGTCAAAGTCCTTCTTGCTGACCTCGTCGAGGTCCTCGCGCTTGATCTTCTTCTCCGCGACGTCGAGGAGCCCATGCACTCGGAAAATAATGCGCATCTTCCACTGTACGATCGCCAGTCCTTGCCGTCCCAGCCATAAGGCAGTCCTTCCATCTTCGTGTGGGACTCCACCCATCCTGCCGGTGGGGTCTGTCCGCTCATCGCTTGGTGTCTACTTGCTTGCCAGAGTTCTCGCGTGGTATCTTGGGCTCATAACCCTATTGTAAAGGGGTATGAGGGCGTAGGATCGATGGCCACAGGCAAAGGATAGACAGAGATAGAGGAACACGGAGGACTTGGGCACCACGGGTATATTTGAGAACTCAGAGTCATACAGCTACTTCTGGGGGCTCGCTGAGGGCGAGTTCTTTCTCTGAAGTAGCACAAGCAAGAAGGCACCTCTCCACTCCACTCTGGAGGCCCTCCCATCTTCAACATGCACTGGGTGAGTTCTCCATCCGGATAATCCGTCCCGTATCCGGATTTCAACAGAGCCCGCTCGTCGTCAAGGCTGGCACGCAGCGCGTCTACATTGACTCGGAAGTCGATCTCGTGCTGCTGGACAAGCAGTTTCGCCGTGAAGAACATGAGACCGTCGAGGCCGACCGCGAGGAGCCACTCGCAAATCTCTGGAAGCACGAGGCCGCGAGCCTCACGCTGCTTGCGATCCCGATTGTACGTGGCTTTGGGATCTTGTAGGGGAGGAGGAATCAGTAGTTTGATTTTACGAGTGCACTCACTCTATCTCTTTCTCTACTCGTTAGACGCTCGCAGTAATGCTCGAGATGTTCCCGCCAATCCTGATGTCGATGCTCATCGGCCAAGTCAGTGGCGACGCCTCGCCGCAAGTGCTCGCCGGCTCGAGTCTCTCGGATTTCTTCCAGGGACAGGTCACGATTGCTTTTGCCATGGGGCTCGGCTCTGCAGTTGCGACCATGTGCTCGCAGTCTTTCGGTGCGAGGCAGTACAGACAGCTCTGGATCTACGCGCAGGCTGGCGTGGTCGCCGGTCTCTACTGCCTCCTGCCGCTCGGGGTGCTGTGTCTCAATAGCGCGCGGCTGCTCACTCTGCTGGGCCAGAACCCGGCCCTCGCTCACATTGCTCAGAACCTCATCATTATCGCATTTGTCTCCGTCCCGTTCAGTCTCACGTACACCATCGCTCGCTCGGCATTGCAGGCGCAGAATATCGCCGTGCCGTTCGTATTTGCTTCGCTGGTCTCCTATGCCGTGAGTTTTCCTCTCGGTTATTATCTCGGCAACCATACGTCTCTCGGATACATCGGCATCTACCTGTCAATGATCATCAGTCAAGTCCTGCGCGCGCTGGCGATCGTGCCGATCCTCCTCCGCAACAAGATCTTCAACGACTCGTGGCCTGGCTGGCAATGGAAAGAGGCCCACAGTCTTGCGCGCCGACTGTGGCCGATCACAACCGGCAGCGTGATGATGGCGACGTTCCAGACCGCAGGTTTCAACGCGATCGTCTTGCTCTGTGGTTTACTTCCCAACACAGACGTCGTCATGGCCGCCAACAACATCTCGTCGGGTCTCGTCTCGCTCGCGTTCATCCCTATGATGGGTCTTGGTGCTGGAGGGACTGTCCGCGTCGGAAACGCTCTCGGTGCGGGACAACCTCGTCGAGCTTCCGTTGCAGCACTAGTGGTGATTGCGGAAACGCTCGCGATCTCATTTGTCGGACTGGTGCTGTGCCGACTTGCTGCCAAGTCGTACGCCCAGGACTTCACGTCGCACGAGACCACGATTGAGCTGTCCACGAGATTGTCTCAATTCTTGACCGCTCTCATTCCGTGTGTCGCCTTCGTACTCTCGACTCAAGCCATCTTCCAGGCCTGCGGCGCGCAATGGCTCTCAACTTCTTGATTCTCGTCGTCCTGGGTATACCACTGGGCATCGTGTGCGCAATCCCCCTCGGCGCTGGTGTGTTTGGGTTGTGGATCGGAAACATGTCAGGTGCTGTGGTGTTTACGATCGCTGCGATCGCTTGGTTTGTTCGCTTGGACTGGAAGAAAACCGCCCACGAAGCTCGCGAGAACGCCCATCTCCACGTTGAACGCGAGGTTGAGACCGAGTCCTCAAGTGCGACTACGGACTGAGAGCACGGAGATAAAGATTGAGCTAAAAAAAAATTCTGTTACACCTACTGCAGTGAATTTGCAGACTGATGACAGAAACGATATCCAGCCGAAAAGTAGCGGTATGATAGCCTAATCCTAAAATTGCGTACATCGCAAGTCATTAATCGACCATCTCGGCGTGGAGGGAGACAAAGCTGCACTTGCAATTTTTTTTTACACGACTGAAGAATTTGTGAGGCCTTTACAGTTGGTGGTCTTCGTTGGGTTAAGTGTGAGATCGGTCCGAGCTGCTTCCCAACGGATACCACATCGATCCTTGGTACTCCCACTGCATGCATCAGCCTTGTTTCGGGAGTAGCCTTGCCTTCTTCTCACTATCCAGGTATGAAGAGAGTATTTTGGAACGTGGGGACAATTCCCAATCTCAATTGTTCTGTGAATTGTTGTCGAGCCACTACGAACTGTCTCCCTTGGAAGTGCATTGCGAATATGTGGTCGACCACTCCAGTCATGCCCAACACAATAAAGTACATCAACTAACACGGCACCTTCGTCGCCACGGCACTAGCTCCACGCATCAAAACCACGAGATTTCAGGCCCGAGGTTGTCGATGTTCAAGTTGCAGTCTAGCAGCAGTTGTGGCAACATAGTGGCTTCCGCTTCGTTGATGGACGCGAGCCTCACGGCGATCGGCGCTAGCCGTTTTGAACGCCCCAGCAAGACCACCAACTCAAACAGCAGATGCACATAGTATTTTTGAATGTCAAATGTACATAATGGCTTCCGCCTTTTGATGGACGCGCGCGTCAGATGGTTAGATCTAGTAGCGCCTCCAACTCGAACGACTCCCATTCCGCATTCTTCCTTGCGCAACTCACTCGACACCTTCTCTTTTAGGCTCGTCCCCACCGATGAAGCTCCTCGTCGCTGTCGTCGCTGCGCTTGCGATGCTCGGTCGTGCTAACGTTCAAGCATGCACCACTCTCCATTGCAATGTCTGGGCTCCTTTCCTAGCCTATGTAATGGAGTCGTAACTGTGCTCAAGCAAGATTATCAAGCCCTAGCGACCGCGGCCATCACCGGATCCGGAACAAGTTGGGTGCTTGACTACATCGGCACGACGATCACGCTCCCGACTAACCCTCCCGTGGAGGCGAGTGCACGAGCGGCGTCAGGCACCGCATCACTTACTCCCCTCGCTTACAAACAACAAACCGTGCTAAGAAGCACACACTCATACGTGCCTTGAAGTAGTCCTGTCAATTCAAATTTGAATCAGACAACTCGCTTTCATTCTCTCTCCCCGTTTCTATCTCGTCGAGGCTTGGGGTGGCTTATCGCCACGTCGCTTTGCAGCTCAGCCATTGCAGGGGCGCAGCGATGGCATTCCAGGAGACGGGTGATCTCTCCACACGCATGAAGACGACTTCTCTCGAGGTGCCAAAGTGGATATGTGCTCGAAACAGTTTTACATCCTTAATCCACTTTTTTACACGTCTTCATTCAGATATCCTAAAACAAAAACTTAAACCAAGTGGTCCACATTATATTCACCCTTTGCAACGTCGGACAAGCGATGTGCTCCTCATAAGACCATGGGGTTGGACGAGGAGCGTGCGCACGCGGCGGCGTATTTCCGCGCGACGCCGGCGCCGCCGGCGCTCCACGAGCACCGCGCGGCGCTGCTGCGCTTTCTCGACCACCACCGCGCCACGGGCAAGTGCGTGGCCGTCGTGACGTCCGGGGGCACGACCGTGCCGCTCGAGAAGAACACCGTGCGCTTCCTCGACAACTTTTCGACCGGCTCGCGCGGCGCGGCGTCCGTCGAGAGCCTGCTCGGGCTCGGGTACGCGGTCGTGTATCTCTATCGCCCCGGTTCCGTCGCGCCGTTTGCTCGCCATGTGCAGAAGGCCACGTCCAAGAGCGTCGACCTCGATCTGCTCGAGCATTTCGAAGTGACCAAGAGCAACATCCAGCTCCACTTTGACGGCGAGCAGGACCGCCGCCGCGTGCTCAACGCACTGCAAAACTACCGAGCGGTCGTGCAGGCCCAGTCGCTGCTCGCGCTGCCGTTCACGTCGGTGAACGACTACTTTTTCCTGCTCAAACTCGCTGGCGAGGCGCTCGCGTCGTGGAAAGAGCGCGCAATGTTCTACCTGGCGGCCGCGGTGAGCGACTTTTACATCCCGGCGGAGGAGATCGCAGAGCATAAGATCCAGTCCCGCGATGGGCCGCTCAAGCTCGAGCTGCAGCAAGTGCCGAAGCTGCTCGGGCTACTGCGCCACGACTGGGCGCCGCATGCGTTTTGCGTGTCGTTCAAGCTCGAGACGGACTGGGACCTGCTGCGCAAGAAGGCCAAGATGGCGATCGACAAGTACGCGATGCATCTCGTGGTCGCGAACGAGCTGCACACGCGCTTCGACGAAGTGTTGCTCATCACCGGCAACGACGAGCGCACGATCGAGCGCCCCAAGGACGCGGACGAGATCGAAGCAACTTTGATCGATGCCGTCGCCGGCGTCCATTTCAAGTACATCGCCTCGAATGCTGTGAGTGTGCCCGATTCGGTCGGTACCAAGCTGCCGTCCGATGGCCGTCGCCCGTGGCGACGACGCCTCCCTCCACGCGTGCAGAACGCTGTCGCCGTGCTGGAGCAGCACCAGGAAGAGATCCTCGCGGTCGTGCTGGGCGGCGTGCTCTCGGTCATGCTCAGCATGCTTCAAAACAGTATGCGCCGTCGCTAAGACGTCAAGCTGCTCTCACACGATCGAAAACTACTAGATTTACACTGCGGTTCTTCTACTGATGGTCCTTCTCGAGGCTCTTCAAAAAGTCCTGCTTGCTCGGGTCGTTCTTCATGCCGCCCATGCAGTTGGGCGACGGCTGCACGACGCTGCCGCCGGCGGCTTCCCACTGCGCGGGCGTCTTGCCGAGAATCGAGAGCGCGTGGACGCCGTTCGCGAGCTCATTCTCGAGCACGGCGTTGACCATGCGGTGTCGCTGCAGCAGCGGCTTGCCTTCGAACTCGCTCGAGACCACGACCACTTTGAAGTGGGTCTCGGCGCCCCGGGGCACGTTGTGCATGTGCGACTCGTTCAGCACGTCCAAGTGCACGGGCGCGAACGCCGCCTCGAGCTTGGCGCGGATCTGTTGCGCAATCGGCCCACTCGCCTCGGCCATTCTCGTCGCGAAGAATCGGCTCTAAGAGAGAGAGAAAAGAGAAGAAGCAAGAGGATGACTCAGCCCAAGGCGAGACGAGCAAGCGGGCCGTGAGACGAGACGCACCGATCGGAGAGTGCGCGGCGCGGCGCGAGAGCGGATCTGGCGCAGCATGAGTGAGCGTCGGGCGGCGGCGGACGACTCGCCTGCCGCTTCAAGCTGTCGCGAGAGCTTGCTCGTCTCGTGCCAGGAGATGCGCGTGCCTCGAGCCAATGACCAGGCGAGGCGTACTTAAGAGGGAGAGCATTCGACCGAATGTGGACCACATTAAATTCATGTGGTCACTTCACTCACTTTGACGTGGTCAACATAATACGCGCATTTTGATAATTTGACGGTGCTTGTAAGACTAGGAATGGAATTTAGTGTGTTTTGAAAGGATGTGGTCCACATCAACTTTTGATCTAGTTATGGAATTTGTATGAAATGAAACTGGCTAATTCTGTAATTCTGGATTCTCGACCATGGGGGACGTGGCACTGCAAACAGCACCTTCGGACCTTCCTGAGCAGCTCTCTTGACCATGGTGCGTCTCTCTCTCTCTCTCGCTCCTGCGTGCCATGTCCCCATGTCGCCATCTCGCTCATGTGTCTACTGCGTCTCCTGCTTTCGGCAGATTGAGACGGTGCTGCTGATGAGCCGCCAGGGCAAGACGCGCCTGAGCAAGTGGTACGTCGCGGCCACGGGCGCGCAGAAGACGCGCATGATCCGCGAGATCACGGCGCTCGTGCTCTCGCGTCCGGCCAAGCAGTGCAACTTTATCGAGTTCAAGGACAAGAAGATCGTCTACAAGCGGTGCGTGCGGTTCTTATATGTTGAGCGGAGAAGGCACGGGTTGACAGGAAGGAAAAACGAGCTGACTCGAAAGTTTTGGTCGGTGCCGAGTAGCTACGCGAGTCTCTACTTCATTGCGTGCATCTCCAAGGACGAGAACGAGCTGATTACGCTCGAGAAGATCCATCTCTACGTCGAAGTGCTCGATCGCTACTTTGGCAACGTGAGTAGAGCTTGACATGGGAGCGGGGTTGTGGAGGTTGAGGGGATTGATTGTTTTTTTTATTATTAAAATGTACGCGCAGGTGTGCGAGCTGGACATTATATTCAACTTCCACAAGGCGTACTACATCCTGGACGAGCTGCTCATCGGGGGCCACCTCCAGGAATCGAGCAAGAAAGAGATGTTGCGGATCATCAACTCGCAGGAGGACTACATGGACGAGTCCAAGGACGAGAAGCTCGTGCTGCGTGGGCGCACGGGTACGAGGTAGACGTCAAGACAATCTAGAGCGCGTACTCGTACGAAAAACATCGAGAAGAAGGAGGAGAAGAAGAGAAATGGAATGTTGTTTGACTGTCGTCTATATTTATGGGCTGAAGTTGGATCGAAACGTCGGTCTAGTAGATTCTGGGGGAACGAGACTGGGTATGACAGCACGTGTGCGAAATGCAGCAGTGGATGGTAATCGACGCAACGGCGGAGATATGGATGAGCGAAACACTAACTCGATGTTCCAGTCGAGAGTAGAAAGAAACTCTTCCGCGCGACTGCGGGGCTGTCGCTGCAGCAGCAGATGCAAGTTGCGTCGCAGATGCAAACAAAAGGCGACGATATGCTCAAGGTTGAGAGGGATTTGTGTTGAATCTTTGCTGGTGTGTGTGACCCGGTGTGCGTGTCATCGGTAGTAGAAGATCCAGCAGATGAAGAAAGCATCCAGGCATCAAAAGCAAGCGACCAGGGAGAACAACGTCAAGGTAAAGTTTACAAATCAAGCCAAGAGAATAAAAATGGACTGATGGTTTAGGAATCTGCTAGTACGAGTGGCTCCATGAACACCAACACCTCAAGAAACTCGAAGAAGTAAGTTGGCTGTGCAGACAAGGTAGAGTTGCTCAGATGAGTCTCACGAACTGTATTATGAAGGCATATTCTAAAGAGCTGGAGTCATTGGTGCTGCGTATGTACAACGACGCATGCTCTGATTCAGTATCACCTTCGTCGATCTCGTCGGTGGCAAAGAAGAAATCTCCATCGCGGCCAGAGGCCGACTCACCAATCTGCAAACCAACGGACCCACCGAGTCTTGGATCCAAGCAATATGCCAAAGAGCTGGAGGAGATCGTTCAACTGGAACAGGACTACCGTGTTGCGTTACTGAAGCAGATTGCATCTGACCGGGAGCAGGTATTGATTCCCAATATTTAGCGCAGCGCCCGTGGCCTGATTTTTTTTTTTCACACAGAGACAAGCAATGAAGCAACTTATCGATGGACTTCGACATCGAATCGAAAGTGGGACGCACGGCTCACCTGCTGCTGTGACGGAAAACCTAAAGAAAGAGGCCCAAGAGTTGATCTTTGACACAGTGATCGGCCATCAAATGGTCGATGCAACGCTTGAAGATGAGTTCCGATTGGCTGAGAGCGAGTTTCAACCGATTTTCCAATCCCTTCTAGAGCATCTCAAGTCTGGAGATGGCAATGTGCGATCTAGAGGCAACCAAAACGAGAGCGTCGAATCATTGGATGCGATGATTTCAAGCGTGTGTGGTTCTGACGTAGATGAGATGCTCCGAATCGAAATACGTAACGAGTTTGAGCGCCTGGAAGGGGACCTCGTGGAGGATTTAGCGGCGTATGAGCGTGAATTCCATCTTTTAGCGTCACAAGAGGATGCTGCGGGAAGCATTCTCTCGGCAGCATCAAAGTCCGGAGGATGGTCGCTCGAGGACGACGAGAAGTTTATCGCCGTGCTAAAGAATTACGAGCGACGTGCTGCTGTTCAAAAGCACCCTGATCTGATCTATGATCAAGTTAAAGCTGTGGTTCCACATCAAAGCATCGCCGAAATTAAAAAGCATGCAAAATTCAACTCCCATTTGCGCTTCTATCAAGCTAAATGTCGGGATCGTCAAAGCGAGCACAATCGCCGATACGCTGAGTTGTGTGCCAACGCAAAAGAAAAAATTGCTGTTGCAAAGCAAGAACAAGACGACAAAGCTCGGAAGATGGAGCAGCTGCGGATCCTTCAGCAGCAGTGTTCGCACTTGCACGAGAAAGTGGCCGAGTGGAGAACCACAAAAGAGGCCGAACAACGCATCAAAGGCCAGCAAGACGAGCTGGAACGTCTACTTCGGATGCAGCAAAAGGAGGAAGAAGCAGCGAAAGAGAAGAAACGCCGTGATGAACAAAAGGAGCAACTCGAGGAGTTCAAGAAGACTAAGCTAGTAGGAAGTATGGTCGATGAAATGCTCGCCCAGCAACAACGCGAGCGGGATGAAGAGGATAAGGCGCTTCGGAATGTGTTCAATGCCGAACGAGTCCAATTTCGTCAGGCCGAGTTTGAGGTACGCTTATGCTTAGCGTTTGACGAGCAGGGCTCTTTTGACTGAGTATAGCTACGCAGCGTAAATTGGTCGAAGATCGTCTAGAGCAGCAGCGAAGGGAACAGCGTGAGGTAGAGCGACTGGCTAAGTTGGACGCGATCAAGCAGGAGACGCCGTACGCTGAGAAAATTTCCTCCATTGCGGTACGGAATGGCTAGTCGTACTTTAATCTGGTACCGTCTCTAACTCCCTGCTTGGTATAGGCTGATCCGGAACGAACTCGACAGGAAACTGCGGCGTTCAAGGCAAACGTGGAGGCTGCAGAAGACGGTTTGCCACTTCATGTGAGATTGATCTTTAAACATTTACCCGACCTACGAGAGCCCCCACATAACAGGCATTGAATGTAGGAGAAAGGCTTGTTTCCAACCCACGGTTACGACTGCGAGACACTGTTCAAGAACGCGCGCTTCAAACTTGGCATTGCGTTACGGAACGCAGGTCTCCACCAGACTGACTACGCGCGTAAAGCGCTGGCAAACATCAAAGTCAGCAACGTCGGAGCCTATCGCCATGCGGTCGCGCCGCCTACGCAGTTGTGGTAGTAAAGCGAGCTATAATTCAGGTGACCGGTTCTTCGACCCGATGTGATTAAAGGAGGTCGGCAATAATTGGTCTCAAGTTGCCCCACGCGTCAATTGCTGAAGTCAGCGAGGACTCTTTTGCAATGCAGACCAATTGCAAAAGAGTCCTCGCTGACTTCAGCGATTGGTCTGCAATTGGTCTCAAGTTGCCCCACGCGTCAATCGCTGAAGTCAGCGAGGACTCTTTTGCCGCGGGCGACCTCGGTCGTGAGGCGGTGGAGGCGCTTCTGGTACTGCGATCGCAGCGAAAACAACTGCTTGGACTGCCACTGGATGGTCGATTCGATCGCCTGAAGTTCATCTGTGATCTCGCTCTTGGTCAACGCGACGTGACGAGCATTCGTCGCTTGGTTGGACGCTGCAGCGCGCCGGTTCGTGCGGTTGAGCCATTTGACGCAGTTCATTTGCATGCGACGGAGCTTCTTGTCGCTCTGCGACTTGCTCTTGGTCGCCTGCAGCAGCTCGCGCAGGTCCGATCGCTGCCGCTTGAGTTCCTGGAGCTCATTCTTGCCTTCCTCAAACGCCTTGTGGGCGCCGTCAAATGCCCGTGCCGCCTAACCAACACAACCACGCACTCCATTAGCTCTAATACCAATATCTCCATCATAAACAACACCGCCCTTACCACATGGAACTCGCGATACCAGTCTTTCCAGAACGTTTCATCAACGCCGACCTCTTCCATTTTCTCTTCTTCCTCTTCCTCTTGCTCTACTACCTCCTCCCTTCTCGTATGCAACACCATTCCAAGTCGTCCGCGTTGCAACTCATCTCGCTCGCCTTCTCCGCCCGTGAGATCGAGTCTCCGCGTCGCATTCTGTCGCTGGAGCCCGGCTTCCACGGGCACTCGCTGGGCGTCGATGCGCCGGATCTCGCGTCGCACCATGTCCACGGCCAGCCGCTTCCACAGCGGCGCGAGCGCCACGCCGCTCTCCACGCCTCGCGCGACGCATGCGACGCGGCAGAGCGACGAGGCGTCCAGGAACCGCCACAGGAGCTGCTTGCATTCGTCCGGCAGCCCACCGAGCATTATCGGAGACCTTTGTAGCTCTTCAGAAGGTGACCGTGGGTTTGTATCCACGAGATGCTGATACACGGTTCGTAACATGAGTTTCTAAAAATGTAGCCATGTTGGGAAATGCAAAATCTGTGACGAGGTGACGAGCCAACAATAGGCTTTGTGATGATCCTTGGATCGGTGAGAGCAAAGGCTCCGAGGGAGATCGCCCTGTGAGACACTTGCGATGGCCAGTTGGTCAGCGGCTTATGATGTCAACTTCGCGTGCTGCGGTGGCTGCTCGTCGAGCAAACGCGCCGACGCGTACAATGACAAACTCGCAAACGGCGCGCGTATCTTCATCTGGGACGTCAAGCTCAAGACTAGTCCGGCGCCTGTCTGCCTGCTCACATTCCCATACGATAGGGCGCTCAATGAACAGGAGGGAGACCGACGCGTACGCAGCGGACGACTCGTGGGCACGAGTTACCCGATTGACCACGACTTTGACTCGCTCTGCTGCGAGCAGCGAGGGCTCTGCCAGGCCATCGAGGAAGACGCATCGGGCAAATGCCAGTGCGTCAAGAAGTGGGGTTTTACTGGTGACCATTGTGAATACAGTGGTACGTAGCGGTGAAGTTTGATGGGTTAACTACTTCCACGATTAACCGGCGAGTCTCGTCAGTGTACGAGGTTGCTGCGAAGAACAACAGCGCGCTGTTCCCTCCCATCACCAACCTTAGTGGTGTAACTCGTCTTCTCCCCGACTTAAGGTCGTATCTTGTCGATTTTGACATCAAAGGTGCTCTCACTAGCAGTCGAGCTTCTGCGGGAGATACTGCCAATCTGTTCTCGGTCTTCAAAATCAGCGATACTGTCTCCTATCGCCAGTTCGCTTGGTCAAGCTGCGCCTATGTCGTACTTGGCGCCGCATTTTTCGTGTTTGTGTTTCTTGTACAGCTGATCTGGTCGTTTTGTTGCTTCAAATGCGGTTGCCGCAAGAAAGATCCTCGCAAGCAACCGAGGATCTATTCCAAGGCGACCAAGATCGCTTGGGGCGTTGTGATGATGCTCTTCCTCACGATCGGCACTGCTGCTGCTGTCTTGTCTTTTCTCACAGTCCACACGAAACTGATCCCCGGTAACAACGCCATTCTCCACCAACTGAAAGTGACACTTCCTGATGAGCTCAACGACTTTGGGGACGCGTTTACCAAGCCATTCAACGCTGTGATCGATGCAACGACTTCGCCACATGGAACCTCTCTTTCCGACCTCCAGGCGATGGCTCTTGCAACGATGTTGCCGTTGACATTCCTCGACAACCAGTCTATCAGCCAAGATGTTCTTAGCCGACCAGTATTCACACTCCTGGATGGACTTCGGAACTTCTCGTTACTGTATCCGACCGTCAACTCTCCGTCAATCGACTGCACAAAGATGAATATCACGCCGAACGCGCTTGTTCGAATGCGAGTCGGTGCAGCGACGGGCTGCTTCCGCTGCAAGACCTGTTCGCAGCTCATGACAATGGTCGTTGATGCCAAAGATCGCTGGAAGCGTGGCGCCTACAAAGCCCAGCTGGACCTCCTCGAATCCCGCGAGCAGCTTCTTGACTTGGCGTCGACGCGCTCGACTCTTACAACTGCGATCGTAGAATTTCGTGACCGAGTCAAAGACAGCAAAGCGGGATTCCTTGCTCGCACTGAAGAAGTCGCTGCACAGTACGATCAGCTATCCACAGAGGCTAGACAGCTGGTCACGTTCGGGCTCTTTGGTCTCATGGGACTCAGTGGGCTCACTCTAATGCTCTCGTTCATGGCCTTTGGCATCGGTATTACTAGTAACAAGCGGCCAATGGCAAGAACGACGTGCTTCGTGGGCGAAGTTGCTTGTGTCGTCGCGCTGGTGCTCGTCGGCGTGCTCTACTCGACAGCCACGATGGCCCATGACGGCATCGTGTCTCTCCAACTTCTCAATGAGAACATGACGGTATTCGTGGCGAACGACGTAGTCGCAGAAGACGCTACTCGTTGGCTTATGGATGAGAGCATGATCGAAAAGACCGGGATGAATGACACGCTGGCGTTCGCTGATACCCTTCGAGTACCACCGCATCCGACCCCCACGGATGATGACCCCGCACGTTTCGACATCAACGACTTGTACGATCTTCCTGCTCTGTTTGAGCTCGAGACACAGATGCGAGATCATAACTCGGCACGCGTCAGCATGTTTGGTTGGGAAGATGCTTTCCTTGCAACGCAGTACACATGGCTGTACGTGTGGGCGTTTGGGAACGACACGGTGGCATCTCCCTACAACGCGACCATCCACCAGACACTACTGAATACGACCACCGAAGTGCTCATGGATCCAAACAACGACACCAAGCTCGTCACAGAGGATGATCTCCTCTACATCCAGAGCGTCTTTAACGAGAGCTGGCGTGGCGTCGACGATCGCGGTGTCTCCCAGAACGCCCTAATCGCAACGCAGTGGTTCTTCGTCGCGAGACTCGAACAGCAAAAGCAGCGGCTGGACGAGTACCTCACCGACACTGCCGACGTCATCAGCAGCACCAAGCCGCTCCTCCAGCAATTCGTTGCAAAAACCACCGAGCTTGAGGCCGCCGAGTTTGCGCTCAAGGCCACGGTCGAGTTTTACACCGAGACGCTGCGCACCGCCAAGCTGCGCGACTGCTCGTACGACGCCAACTGCGCGTGGTTCCGCTCGGCCGTCAACTTGCTCTTCGCCGAGTTCCAGGACCTCATCACCAACGCCGAGTTCGCCACACTCTGCTGCGCTGTGAGCGTCGTGAGCTTGCTCCTTGGCCTGCTCTGCGCAGGCTGTTTCGCCAGTCGCCTCCGTCGCAACATCGTCAAAGTCTACAGTGCGAACTGACTCGTTTCTGAGATCTCTCTGCATCGCTCCCAACAAGCCAACACACCCAACGACGAAGAAGACGACAAAGTCAGAGCAAATCCATCCATTAACCCAGGGTGCGAGAGTCCAACAGGCTCACATGGCTACATTCGATGTGATATAGATCCGCTTTCCCTACCCCTGTACACTATTCCCGCGATCCCATTGGTGGATAACCGTTCCGCTGAGTTTTTTTCGGTCCTCCTCGTCCACTAAGTGAGACCGTAACCCACTGCGTACCCTCTCGTAGCTCCTCATGAGCCTCTTCTTCTCCGTGAAGCCAAAACAGGACAGGAGGAACCTCTCGCGCCATTCCTCTTCCTGCTCGCCCCCACGCATGGCCTACAACCCTTCCAACCTCGGCGCCTACCCGCGCTCGCCCTCGGCTCCGTCGGCGCCGCCTGCCGACGACCACCAGAGCCCGACGTACTTTCCCGGCTCGCCACCGCGAGGCTCGTTCTCCGCGTACCCGCCCATGCAGCCGCCGCTGCAGATGAACGTTGCGCCCTCTGGCGCGGTCGGCGCGCCCATCTCTGTGCCCATGAGCTACCCACAGCAGCCGTCGTCGCCGCCGTTTGCTCAGACCACGCGCAGCTCGTTCTCGTCGGCGTCGTACCCACAGACAAACGCGATTGGCAGCCCCGCCAGCAGCCCGTCGATGTACCCGCCGTCACCGTCACCACCTCCAGCGATGGGCATCGGACTGCCATCGCAGCCATCGATGCACGGAGGCTTTGGGCCCGTCACGCCTCAGACCGGCCCGCGACCGGCGCCGATGATGCCCATGACGAGCGGTGGTATCCCGGCTGCACCGGCGACGCCCTCGAGCGTCGTCGCGCTGCGGTTCCGGTGCAAGAACCTCAAGACCTCGGACGTGTTCTCCGAATCGGATCCGTTCATCGTCGTGTACTTGGAAGAAGGTAACCAGGCGTGGCGCGAGATCGGCCGCACCGAGACGGTCGTCAACTCGGCCAACCCGACGTTCACGACCGCGATTGAGATAGACTACTTTTTCGAGGAGGTCCAGCGTCTTCGACTCGAAGTGTTTGACCGCGATAGTACATCTGAAAAGCTGAGCGAGCACGATTTCCTCGGGTGCGTGGAGTTCACGATGGCGCAGCTCATGTCCTCGAATGGCCAGTCGATGGTGCTGGCGCTGCTGCAAAGTGCGACCCAGCACGTCCACGGGCTCAAGGGCCACGTGATGATCGACGCTGAAGAACTGTCGATGTGTGCAGACCAGGTAGCCGTGCAGTTTGCCGCTGATAAGGTGGACAACAAGGACGGCTGGTTCGGCAAGTCCGATCCGTTTCTCAACATTTATCGTCTCAAGGACGAGTTCGTCGATCCGAAGCTACCTTCCTCGTGGCTCCACGTTTGGCGTAGCCCCCACATCGACGATAACCTCAACCCGCGATGGCCCAAGGTGACTCTAAGCGTGCGGTCGCTGTGCAACGGGAATCTGCAGAGGTTATTAAAGTTCGAGTGCATGGATTGGGAAGCGAGTGGTCGACATCAATTTATCGGTAGCTGTACGATGACAGCCGGTGAATTCGTCTCTGGTGAGAAGACGAGTGTGAACCTGATCAACCCGGAGCGCCAGGCGAAGAAAGGAAAGAAGTACGTGAATTCTGGCTTGCTTCGGATCCTGTCAATCGAGTGTTTTAAGGTGAGCACGTTTGCCGAGTACCTTCGCGGTGGATGCGAGATCAGTTTGATGGTGGGAATCGACTACACGGCTTCCAATGGAGCGTTCTCGGATCCGTCGAGTCTCCACTACACGGGAAGCAGTTACTACGGTCAGCTCAACGATTACCAATCCGCGATTACGGCCACGGGCGCAGTGCTCGAGCCTTACGACCACGACAAGCGCTTCCCCGTGTACGGTTTCGGTGCGATGGTGAACGGAGCCGTGAACCACTGTTTCCCTCTGACCTTTGATCCCACTCAACCTGAAGTCGAAGGCGTCCAGGGCATCATGAAGGCCTACAACGACGCGTTCCCGTTCATCAGTCTCCACGGACCTACGTATTTTGCTCCATTGATCCGACAAGCTGCCACAATCACATCGGTCTTCTCACAGCCACCGGCAAACGGCGCACAGAGTCTCAAATATTTCGTGCTCTTGATTATCACGGATGGCGCGATTATGGACATGGACAACACGATTGAGGAGATCGTCGCGGCCTCGTACCTACCGCTGTCGATCGTGATCGTAGGCGTCGGCAACGCCGACTTCTCGGCCATGGACACGCTCGATGCCGACGGCAAACTGTTGCGCGCTCGCAGTGGTCGCGTAGCTGCTCGGGACATGTAAGTTTTCACACCAACTCTCGTCGTGATCCACAGTGTGACACTGACAACGTGCGTTTTGATTGCAGTGTTCAATTTGTGCCCTTCAACAGATACCGAAGCAATCCAGCTCGACTGGCGAAAGAAACCCTGGCTGAGATCCCTTTGCAGCTCACGCAGCACTTCCGAGCGCGAGGCATCAAGCCCAACCCACCACTGCAACGCGCCGCCACCGAGATGCTCATCTCGAATGCGACAGGCGCAAACAACGCCAACGGCGGAACCGGTGGTCGGCACAGCCTCGTGTAGAGGAATGCACCGGCGCATCGAGAATCGAGTTTGCTAGAATTCATCCCATCTGAGGAATGTGTCGTACAACTAATAGTTTTGTTTCACTCGAGGATTTCGACATATCGAAAGGTCTTGTCCCTGGCATACCATCGATTGTCTTCAGGCTGATTTTCATCAAACAGCGGAGGGGTCTTCAAGCCTATGACGCAGGCTTTAAAGACGGTTTTTCGTTGTACATATGCGTTGTCAGGGTTCCTGGCGACGCAACTTCACGCAATCATGCTGCGTTTGTTCATCTCCACGACAGCGTCTCGTCTACCTCGAATAAACCAGCCGTGTTGAGTCGTGGGAGGGAATGAACAGTGGAGATGGGCGGTGCATTTTGCGATCATCCATCCAACGCACGAAGTTTCCGGTGCCGCGAACAGGGCAAACATACTTGAGAATTGGAGACACTACCCCCTGAGTCTCTCCTTCAACGTTTCGCTCGTGACGACCACGCGGTGCAGTGGGCGAAGGCCCAAGGTCTCACTCATTGATGTGTCCTTTCGAAGGCATGTTGATGTATCCAGTCTGTTCCAATCACGCGATGATGAGGTGGAGACTTTCCCACATGGGAGGGACAGGAGAAAGGTCCGTTGCCGGCTCCACCCACTCTCAAATAGATTGTCTCTTCACCCATGAGCCATTCTCCAAAGTTCCTTCAAGGGTCGACAACCATGCTCACCCCGTCCAAGGAGGTGCGCGTAGCCACGCCGTCGGCCACCGACTATGCCAAGATCGACGAGGAGCTCGCGGTGCAGAACTCGCTCTCGCGCTGGCGCTTGCCACGCGACGTCGTCATTGGCATCACGGCGCTGCTGATCACGTTCATGTCACCGGGTCTGATCCTGGGGTTCGGGCCGCTCTACTCGATGCTCGTGGCTGAGGGCCAGTGGAGCGAGCTTTGCGACCCGAGCCAGCCGCAGGACGGGCTGACGTGCCCCGCCCAGGAAGTGCACCTACAGTACATCTTCTCGGCCAGCTTCCAGTGCCTCAGCATCGCCAACGCGGCCTTTGGACTGCTCGTCGACATCGTCGGACCGCGTGCTTGTGCGACGTTCGGATTGGTCATCTCGTTCCTCGGCCACCTGCTCATCGCGTATGGAGACTCGAAGTCGGGCGACGGCTACTCGATCATCGCTGGCGCTTGCATGCTCGCGATCGGTGGCTACGGACTGTACATTTGCTCGTTCCAATTCGTCAAGCTCTACAAGCGCCAGGGCCTCCTGAGCTCGATGCTCTCGGGGCTCTTCAATTCCTCGGGTTACGTGTTCATGATGCTCAAGATCCACGGCGTCACGCGCAAGGGCTTCTTCTCGGTCTACGCCGTGCTGACGCTTTTTGCGCTCGCCCTTTGCTTCGTGCTCTTCCCACTTCGCTCACTCACGACTGTGGACACGCACTACACGCTTTCGGGCTTCGCGCTCAAGTTCCCCAAGATCGTCAACCCGCAGAATGTCTGGGCGCCACTCAAAGAGCAGCTCAAGCGACCCGATCTCTGGTTCTTTGGCGTCTACTTCGGCTGGATCTCGACGTGGTTCGGCTTCGCTGGTGGCGCGATCCCCAACATCATCTACCAGCTCGCCGGCGATGACACCCACACGGCGTCTAATTACGTCGACTACGTGCTGCCCATGGTCTCGAACGGGTCGTTTCTCTTCACACCCTTTGTCGGCTACGTGATCGACCGCGTCGGCTTCCACTGGGGCTTTGGCCTCACAACGACGTTCACACTGCTTTTCCTCGGCTTCCTCAACATCCAGAACCTCCACGTGCAGGTGATCACGTTTGTCTGGTACGCACTGGCGCAGGCTTGTTTCTACGCACTGCAGTTCTCCTACATCATCGTCTGCTTCCCGGACGAGCTCTACGGCAGTCTCCAGTGCTTCCTCGCGCTCTGGTCGCTCTCCATGGGCTTCCTCAACTACATTTTCAACCCGTGGGCCCAAAACACGCTCCACGGCGACTACACGTGGGTCTTTGTGCTCTTTGCGATCCCCATCGCTGTCTCCTTCGTGTGCATTCCACTGCTTCGCAAAGGAGTGGAGAGCGAGACCAGCGAGAACGACGAAGAAGGCCGATTATGATTGAAGCAAATCATTCGAGTCATCTCGGCTTCCGCATGAAGTCTGCGACGTGTGAACATACGCACGTATCGATAGAAAATTCACGATTTGAATTGGTATTCTTCGCCAATCGTATACCAACTGATTCAGGTTTCCCTTACCCCATTAATGAGAGTTTCCTTCTCTGGACCCTTCCGCCTCTGGAAGCCATGGTACAAGTTTCTGTGTGCCTTGCATGTGTTAGTATGAACGAGTTTGTTTCTGGAATATGAGCTCACCCGCCGTCAAAACTCTCTTCACATTCCAGACCGACCCGCAGCCCTTTCGGGCACACTAAAGCCCAACAGGTCGTCATCTCTCGGACACGAGGGGATGGAACCGAGGGAGCATGTGGTTCATTCTAATTCCGTAATATCTCAGAACTTCACAGGTCGCGGCAAACATGAAGCCCGCCCGGAAATAGAAAGAGGTGCTTGTCATAAGACTCCGCGTCCTCAGGCGAGATCAAGAGCTGAAGGTTTGCGTTGGTGTAGTTTGTTCCTTTCCAACGAAGCGCATTCAAACGCCCAACATCAGTCGTCACAGTGTGGCCCCGGGGCAATGGGGAACACGAAGACGCCAGCGGTCGATGAGCCCGTCACGGCGACCATGGTCGAGCTCATCACTCCCTCGGTGACCTCGGCCACGGTGCTGGGAAATGCTCCTACGAAAACCGTGAGTTCTTGAAGTGCTAAGTACATTGACATTATAATAGTAAAGCTGACGATTTGGCCGCTAGACGTCTGCGCGTCGACTTCGCCGGGACAGCAAATCGTCGAGCAGCTCGGATGAGGACGCACCAAAATCGGTTCGTACCTTGCAAAATGCTCTTGTTCCTGGCGCTCGCTGTCTAATAGGTCTGAATGTGTTGTAGTCATTCTTCGATGTACCGACGGTCCGCGCTAACCGCCCCAACACCATACCCGGTGTCGCACAGAAAGGGATCGTGGCAGGCAGCGAGGAGAGATCATTGAAGCCTAGCGAGACAAGTCGTGGGAACATTATCGCGCTTGTGCTCGTGCTGTCGTATATCGCCGTTTCGATCTTGTATTATCATTTTGTCGAAGGCTGGTCTGTCGTCGACTGCATCTACTTTGCCATGGTGATCGTTACCACGGTCGGGTACGGCGATGTGATCCCGGTCAAGACAGCAGGCAAGGCATTTACGATCTTCTTCGCGTTCTACGGCATCATCACAATCGGTATGGCGCTCGGTCGTCTCGCTTCATGGTTCCTCAACCGCCAGCAGGCGATCGCAAAAGAGACAACACAGCGCCTACTGCTGAACGTGGACAACGCCGCCGACACTGTCTCCACGTGCGAGAACTTGGCAGCCGCGAAAGAAGTTGCCGTGGCTATCAAGAGTGCAAACAAGCGTCCAGTTTTGCCTCGTCCAAAATGGCTCAAGTGGCTTCTATCGGACAGTAACAAGGCCATTGTTACGGCGCTTATCCCGGTCGCAGTGTCAATCGGTGGTGGGCTCATTCTCGGCGCCATCGAAGGGTGGCCCATTCTCGATTGCTTCTACTACGCAGTTATCACCGTCACCACTGTTGGCTTTGGAGACTTCTCGCCAAAGTCTCAAGCTGGCCGGATCTACGCGATCTTTTATCTGCCGCTCTCGGTCGTGTCCGTGGCCCACGGCATCGGTTCGGTGATCGAAGAGCTGGGTAAGCGCAAGGTGCTCAAAAACAAAATCAGTATGAAGGAGCTGTTGGCCATGGACTCGGACGGCGATGGCAAGGTCTCGCAGCTGGAGTATCTCAGTTACATGCTCGTCAAGCTCGGCAAGGCCGACCAAAGTGACATTGACGGAATCCTCGCACAGTTCAGCAAGCTCGACAAGGACGGCAGTGGCGAGCTGGACAAAGACGACCTCGAGCGCATCGACCGCCACTTGCAGCGCCAACAAAACCATGAAAACTGACGTATCTATATTCTATTCGCCCTCATAAAGCAATAATAATTTCACGTCGAACTTTTGCTGGAAAAGAACCCCAGAGACACTGTGGAGAGCCTTATCGAAGAGCCGCTCCAGGAATAACATTGTCTGTTAGGGATCTGTGACGAGAAGGAGTCGAAATAGCAGAAGGATGAAGCTGGTGACAAAGGCGGCGCTCACGGCCAGCGTTTCGGCGGTCGTGGCGTGCGGGTTCTTCGCGTATGCTGCAGCAACTGACGAGGGACGCGACTTCGTGCGAGGATCGAGCAAGAAGGCAGAATTGCCGAGCGACTTGCTCTTTGTGGGCGAAGAAATAGACGACGAATACGAAGATACGGACGAAGAGACTGAGTTCATACAACGTCAACAAGTGTTACACGTGGTTCCCCTAATGGAGGACTCCAAGCAGGGGAGGGTCTATGCTTCAACGCACCGTCTGATGCCAATCCCTCGGGATCTAGAGTATTCGGGATACAAGGACGAGCGCCCAGAAGCACGAGACGACCAGGACGAGAAACCAAAACTGGAGCAGCTCGAAGAGACCAGCAACAATGAATTGGACGCTCACTAGCCATCAGCATAGGTCATTCTAAAGCCAAGACAGCAAGAAATGATAATTGCAAGAATATAATCTCGAGTTCTCATTTTCTGGCTACCCCTCCATGAGACAGCCGACGACAAGGACTGCCCAAGCTCGGAGATCTTCCGGACCTTGTTGGGCAAGTCGTGTGAGCGGTTCTAGCACGCCTTCTTGGACTGCGATCGCTTGTCCTGCTGCGTTACCAGCGACTAGAGGCCCCAATAGCATCATGGCAGGCAGCTTGGTCTGGTCCGATCCATTCCGGATTGCGTTCACGAGTGTCTCGATGGCTCCGGCCTTTGTCAACTCCTCCTGCACGTCCTCATCGCAGTCGGCAAGAAGTCCTCCCAGAACCATTGTCGACATCACGACCAGATCAGCTCGCTCTGATCTCACCAATTCGACAAATGGAGCGATTGCACCACTCGCGACCACTGTTGCTTGCATCTCTTTGTCATCCTCCATCAGATTCTGCAGCACGCAGAGCACAGAGGCTTTGTCGAGCTGGCTTTCGGTCGACAGGAGAGCCACAAGCATTGGAATCACATCTGTCTTCCGAGTGGAGACCTTGATGAGGGGATTTGAGTTGGCGTTGGCGGTGATCGTTTGGAGCGTACTTACCGCTCTCTCCTTTATGTTGTCTGGGCTGTTGTGGAGGAGTTCAACAAGACGTGCGACACCATCGGCCTCAACCACACGTTGACAGGCGTCAGGACTCACGTTCATCAGCGTCTGCAATGCGAGCGAGGCGTTGTTGATTGCACCCTGTGTGTCGATGTGGAGAAGTCGCACCAGCGCCGGAATTGCGTCCAAAGCCTCTTCGCGGGATGCTGCATTCAAAGCCTCTTCGCGGGATGCTGCATTCAAAGCGAGGATCGTAGTGAGTGCCAGAGAAGCGAATGTTGTCTCCAACTCCTCCCGAGTCTGCAGCACGTCGACAAGGACGGAGATGACACCAGCCTCGACAGCCTTGTCGCAAGCATCATTGTTGCGCACGAGCTCCATCACTAGCACAAGAGCCTTCCGTCGGATCGATACCGACTCTAGACGAATGAGCACGAGAAGAGCTTCCACGACACCGCACGCCGCGGCCGCCTGCTGAGCATGTCGGCAATCGTGGGTCAGCTCGTGTAGCAGCGCCACAGCTCTCTCCACATCATCTTCCGAGTCAAAGCGCAGCAATTTCGCGACGTGCTCAATGGCGCCCGCATCGACTACCTCATCTTTAGCCTCCGAGTTGTTGTCAACCAAACACGAGATAACAGAGTTAGTGACGGCTCGCTCTGTCTCCGCTGGTGAGTCGAGGAGTTTGACAATCGTGAAGACTCCACCGGTTTTGAGAATCGCCACTGCTGCTTCAGGCTTGGCTTTGAGCAGCTCGTGGAGCACGATCAATATGTTTGTTTTGTCCTCCTTCCGATTCAAAAGACCGACGACAATATCGATGGACAGGATCAATTCATCCTGCACGGCAGCGCACCTTTTAACGAGCTCGACGAGCGCCAGCGTCGTCTTCACAAAGGCGTCTTCAATGGTCGCGACCCGCGCAAACGCGAGCAGTTGCTCGACGGCACCAACAATCTGCGCCAACGTCTGGGCCGCCGCATTGCCGTGCACGAGCGACGAAAGTGTGTAGGCTGCCTGGAGTTTCATCAACTGATCGTCTGCACGAAGTAGGCTCACAGCGATGACAGCAGCACCAGCTGTGTTGGCGGCGATCTGTGCCTTTGCGTTGGTTGTCGTGAGCGAGCGCAAGGCGTAGAGAGTGTTGAATCGTCGCTGCATGGAGCCATCGTCCACAACAGCGACGAGTTTTGCCCCGCCGTCAAAATCAAGCACCGCGCGTTGGACAGCAGCGTTGTCGTCCATCATCCGCGCGATTGCCAGCACAGCGTTGGTGGCCACATCGTCGTCAGCGGATTCCATGAGCTTGAGCAGGAGTGGCACGGCGCCAGCGACGAGAGCGCGATACTGTGCGGATGGACAGTCTGTCACGAACTTGATCAGTGCCGCAACAGGCGGTGATATGCCCAGTCGAAGGGACTTGACGAGTGTTTCCACAGCGTTGGCCTCCATCATAGCAGTCAGGTGTTCGTTTGAGTCACCGGCGATTTTTGAAAGCGCCGATGCAGCACAGAAGACATTGGTCTCGAGGCCAGTTTCAAGCAGTCGATTAAGTGGGTGGATGGCGCCGGCGGCCACTGCCGCCTTTTGACTTGCGGGGTTGCCGTCCGCCAACGCTGCAAGCGCGTACGCTGCAACCGCAGATTCCCTATCGATTCTTTTAGCCACGAGGTCGACAAGAAACGGGACGATGCCAGCATTGACAACTGCGTTCTGCGCCTTTGCATTTTCGTGGAAGAGCCTTGATGTTACGACGATTGCGGTCGATCTGTATGTCGGGATGAGGAGCATCTCCACAAGCGGTTCTGCTGCGCCGGCATCCAGAGCGGCACTCTGGCCAGCATGGGATCCGTCCACGATGGCGCCGATGATCGAGAGAACCTGGCGCTTGGCCCCATCGGGTCCGTTGGTGAGGATCTCGACGAGCCGCGGCAGTATGTCGCCTTCAATGACAGCGGAGCGCGCCGACGTATTGCGCATGAGTTCAGCCAAGACCTCTGTGCCGTACACGAGTGCGTCGCCGCTGCCGCTGCGCAACCGCTGAAAAAGGTGAGTTAGCACATTCGCTTCGAGAGACTGGGTGTGAGCTGGTCGGTAGCTGTCGATGAGATGCGAAAGAGCCTGTGATACCCTGCCGTCTTCAGCGGGCTCGCTTTGCAACATTTCCACGAGAGCTCGGACACCGCCAGCGTTCACGATGGCTACACGAGCGTTTCCGCTTGTGAGAGAACGTCGATTCGAGATCAAGAGACCGAGGACCTTGTTTTGCGTGAGACCATCGGCAAGCAACGAGACGAGCTCGGTCGCCGCGAGGTGGCGTGTGTTGGCGTCCGAACTGAGGAGTCGGTCAGTGAGCGTCTCGAACTGTGTCATCATGTGTTCGTTTGTGTTGGAAGTTTGAATTGTGAAGAGATCGAAGTGAGAGGCAATGGATAAGAGTGGTGGTGGGCGAGTGACGGTGGGTTACGCATGTTCACGCGGGTGAGAGAAGAATTCTGATGCGATTCAACTCTCGCGGGATGCGAGTGCAACTCCACCCATGGGAATGAGTGGGTACCGCTTTTGGGAACGGACAAGTTAAAATCTGAATCGACCACGTACACTAGGAACAGCTGGTCGTCATCCCGTGACCACCAGTCGAGCTGAGTTGAACACGGTGGATCGTCTCATGACAATTGCGGAATCGCCGCAAAGAGAACTGGAGAGGACTGGCAGTTTGTAGAACTCGTTAGCACAACAGACTGCGCTGACAATCAGAGAAGAATCTCATTTCCACTAAAGAGTTTTAAAATCGCGAACGCTCGTTCTGGAGCCTCCGTCTTCGTCGATGACTTACTGAACACGGAGGTGACGAAGAAGACGCGTAACACCGGCGGCTGGCGTTGGAGCATCCGTTGGAGAATCAGTCGGGGCAAGCGTGGGTGGGTCCGTCGGGGCCAGCGTAGGCGAGTCTGTCGGTGGGAGCGTGGGCGCAGCGGTCGGCTGATCAGTCGGCTTCGGGGAGTGGCTGTGAGAAGCTCTCGGCGTCCATGACGGTGGTGTCGGCAAGCCACTCGCAGTAGGCAATGGGTGTGGTCGGTGGATCGATTTCCTCATCACTGGTGAGCCGAAAGGCGCGCTTGAGGCATCTGTGAAGGCGACGAGGAGAGCGGTAATCGTATAGAGCTTCATCTCGGTCGGTCTTGTGGAGGTCTTGTGGGGCTCGTTGGTTTTCTGGTAATGATGCTTGCCAACGAGCACTACTTGTTGTTGTTCGCGTCCTCGCGGTCGTTCAAATGTTGCAACTGTCGGAGACGAGTTCGCAGCCGACTAGGACGAGCTGAGTACGGATCACCGAGTGGCCCCTCTCGTCCTCGGAAAAGTCAACCCAAACAGACTGCAATATAATTCCAAGTAATCACATGTCGCAGATCAGGCTCCCTGTGAATGCAACATCGCCAGCGCCGCCTTCGCTTTCGCTCGAGTATCGTCGCTTGAACATTTCGCCACCGCTTCCAGCGCTTCCAATCCGCCCAGTGACGAGACCAGTTCTCTCCGCACGCGGTCGTCTGCTGCAAAGTCCTCTATTGCCTCGACCACCATTTCCTGCTCTGCGTCGCCCAGCTGCTTCAAGTTGTCCAAGAGTCGTCTCACGACGAACGTTTCTCTCGCGGCGTCTCTTTCCTCCGAGCAGTTCTTCAGAAGATACAGCAACCCAGTCCCTGCGCCTACCATCTCGCTGATAGTTTCTGTCGCAACCATATCACACAACTTCTCCATTGCATTTGCGTCAGCCACTGCTGCTGCGGTCGATGCGTTGTTGCGAGCAAGCAGACCCAGCGCACACGCTGCAGCAGCGCGTACGTCGATCTCCTCGTCACTAAGACGAACCATCAGAATGGAGACCACGCCCGCAGCGATGAGTTTGGCTTGGTTTTGTGGGCTTTCCTTCGCGAGACAGCCGAGTGCGCAGATCGCAAACCTTGCGCCGTTCGAGTCGCCTTCGCGCACTAGTTGGAAGAGACCGCGTATAGCTTCGTCAGTGAGTGCATCCTCACCTGTGACTCGCTGGTTTTCGACGAGACAGCCAAGTGCCATCGCCGCCCACGGTCGAACGATCTCTGCGCCATTGCTGATCAAATCGACCAGGCAACGAAGTACGCCAGCTTGGATTGCTAGCGCCTGAGCGATTGAGTTCCGTAAGGCAACCAGGCCAAGAAGCATGGACGCAGCCAGTTGCATCTCCGCGGAGCTTGCCAAAATCAACGAAGCCAGTGTCTCTACCATCCCTGACGACGTCAACTCATTCTTGAGAGTCCTGTCGCCCTCACCGACGAGGCTGACCAGCAACAAAATCGCGACAACTTGCAGGTCTTCAGTGCTGGCTCGCACCATCTCGACGAGAGGGTGGACAATGCCGCTAGCAGCAATCGCAGCTCGTAGTTCCTGGCTATCCTCGAGCAGAATTTGACAAGCAGCGATCGCCATCATTCGGTCTTTGTCCCGTCCAGCACGAGACACCGCAACAAGCTGCTCGATTATGCCTGCAGCCACAGCGGCGCTTTTAAGCAACGGTCGCCCTCTCAAGACGTCGGTAAAGCCCTTGAGCGCGACAGCACTCACGTCGAGAGAACCATCCCGGATGCACTCGACAAAGCGATCAACCGCCTGCACAGAGATGAGTCGTTCTTGCATGCCGTCTCCTGCGTTGAGGAGCTCCCGCAGGACCAACACTGCGTTAGCGGTAGAAGCCTGGTTTTCTGGATCCAGTAGATCAGCTACAACGGATATGGGGTCGTGCGTATAGGTGTTAACCGAAGGCCCTGCTGCCAGCAGCAGGGCAAGCAAAGTCGCTGCTGACTCGGCCTCCCGACCTTCTCGCGTCTGAAGCAAGCTCATCAACATCGGGATGGCACCCGCCGACTTAATAGCTACTCGTGCGATATCATTGCATCGGACACAATCCCGAAGCAAAACGAGAGCGCTTTGTCGAACGAGCTCAGATTCGTGGAGCCCGAGGTGGACGAGGCGAGCTACGACAACCGGGCGGAGAAACGCGTCTTGCGCTTCGCGCGAACCAACCACGAGTTCCCACAACGCTTGTATCGACGCGTGGATCTCGTCCTGCGAGTCAGAGTGCATCATTCGCGCGAGGCGATCCAGCGCTCCTAGGCTCAGGACTTCACGCTTGGCCTCTGGATAGTTTTCCACAGCACGAGCCAAAGCTGAGGCAGCGTTTTCTCGTTGGATGTCATCCTCGGAGATCAGCAGCTCGACGAGGCTCAGCAACACACCAGACTCCAGCACCGCGGTTTGGGCCTCTGCGTTGTTCCTCACCAGCTCCTTTAACAGGATACACACATTCGCTTTGTTTGTGGTCCCGGTAGAGACCAGTAGCTGTTTCACAATCTCGATGCCGCCGGCTTGGATCAATGCCGTCAGTCCAACCGGAAGATCCAGTACGATTTTGGAGAGAGCAAATGTGGCCTTGACGAGCGCGTCGTCCCTCGCAACCCGCATGTGCTCGACCAAGAGAGGCACCGCCCCAACATCGACCGCCGCGGTCTGCGCTTCTGGAAATCCTCCGACCAGCGATCCCAGTGTGTACGCGGAGGTCAGTCGCAACTCGTCTATGTCCGATTGGAGCAGGGCTACGGTGACTTCTACTACATCTGTATCCAAAACTCGCGCCTGGGCCTGTCGGTTTCCATCGACGAGCGTCACTAACGCAATGAGCGCGTGAAGTCGAGGCGACGTGCCACCACGACGAGCCACCTCTACGAGTCGTTTCTCGCCTTCTACTTCCAATACAGCATCTTGAACTAAGGCATTGCCGTCTGAAAGTCGTCCCAACGCGAGAGCTGCGTTCGTGGCCAGATCCTCGGGACCTCCGGGAGATAAGAGTGACACGAGCAGAGGCACAGCCCCCGCGACGAGCGCACGTTCTTGAGCGGTTCGATGGCGCATTACGAGGTTTGCCAAGGTCGCCAGCGGCTCTGCAAGCCCTGGTATCGAGCGAAGCAAGCCAATAATTGATTCGACCGCGTTAGCCTCCACGAGAAGGTCCCGGTAGCCGTCAACAAACTGGTCCAGCGCAATGACCGCATAGGATGCATTCCGATCTGTGGCAGCCTCCACGAGCCGCAGCAGCAAAGATATTGCGCCGGCGTCCACCGCCACGCGTCGGCTGTGCGGGTTGTTGTAAGCTATCATCGCGAGTGCGAAGGCTGCGGCGGGAGGCTCCCGATCTGTCCCAGCAACGAGCAAATCGAGTAGTACGGAAATGACACCGGCGTCGACTGCGGCGTTTTGAATAGGAGTGTTGTCTAGCACAAATGTACCGAGCGACAGAATCACTGCGAGTCTGCTGGAGCTCGACTCAAGCATGCGTGCGATGGGCTCCATCACTCCAGCCTCCACAGCTGAAAGCTTCGCCGCCGGATTGCTTGCCGTAATGCACTCGATAATTTCAAAAGCATACAGTCGAGCTTTCTCCGGCCCTCGATCCATGATCGTGACGAGGGGTTTCAGCATGCCGGCGTCTCGAGCGGCCCGGTGGTAGGAGCCATCTAATATGAGGATGTTTCGCAAAAGGATTGTATCGTTGACGAGTGCTTCGCCGCTTCCAGTGCGTATCCGGGCGAAGAGGCGAGGCAGAATACCGACGGACACAGCTTCCTTTGCAGCGAGTGCGTTGTTGTCTACCAGACGCGCGAGTGCGAGACTCGCCTCGGTGCTCTCGCTGTCCACTGAAGAACTGATAAAGTCGACAAACGGCTTAATCGAGCTAGCGTCGACTGCAGTAACTGATGCTTCGTCACGTGGTCGATCGAGCATGAGGTTGGCGATCTCAGTTGCCGTTGCTGAGATTGGCTCGTCACTGAGCATTCGAGTGAGGCGAGGCACGACGCCGGCGTCGATGGCCGCCATTTTGGCTTGTTCATTGCTCGCAAATAGCACTGCTAACGCGTGGCATGCTTCTGTTTTAACAGCGCCATTGCTGGACTCAAGCAGACCAGCGAGCAGCCTTGCAGCACCAGCAATGGTAGCAGTAACCTTGCCTTGAGGGTTTTCGTCCAAGAGACAGCGCAAGGCTTTGACGGTGTTTGCATCACCGTCGTGGTTGTTCAATAACGCTGACATAACTCCTTGAATGCCGCTTGCCACTACCGCTTGCATCTGTGTTCTTGGATTTCCTTCCACGAGCAGTGCCAGTGTGAGCGCCGCTTCCCTAACAAGGACTCGGCAAGGACTCGCCAGCAAATTGACGATCACGCCAATGGCACCTGCGCTTGCGGCGGCATCTTGGTGGTCAGAGCACCCAGCGATAAGCTGCCGCAGTGCGAACAATGCTAAAGATTGAGCCGCGCGATCTCCTTTCGCCAGGATCTCAACTATCGGTTGTACAGCTCCGGCCTCGATCTCAGCGGCTTGGGTCTCCAGTCGACCGCGGGCGAGTCGCGCGAGTGCGTCGAGTGCTGACGACCGGTATCGGTCGGTCTGAAGCAGTTGCACGAGAGCCGCGACGCCACCAGCGGCGACCACCGTCTGCACATTCGCATTTCGCTTTGTTACGGTTTGTAGCACGTCGAGCGCCTCGCTCGGGTCGGCGCTTCGAAGAGACGAAACGAGCGATGACGCTGCTGTATCGCGAATGACACGATCGCTCGAGTTGAGCTGATTGAGGAAGTTAGAGTCGGTCATTGTGAGCTGCATCGGAGACTTTGAGTTATGTGCGACTTGCGGATCCGGAGTGAACCCAACAAAGAAAGTAAGTTCAGCGTTTGGGTACGAGCGTAAACGTGGAGAAATAGACAACCACTCGGAGCCTGGAGTGGTGGTTGATCGAGAATTCAATGGGTTCACGATCTTGTCCGAAGCTTCGCTCGGGTTGCTCTCTCAGCGGCAACCACACTAAGAGCAACAGGCCGCCCCAAGCCCCCAAACCCCAGGAAGGCTGTGGCGTGGAAGCTTGAGTTCGCCGGTCTCCGCGTTTCAGGAATGTTCGCACACATAGTCAAGCATGATTGGCAGATCTCCACCCAAAGTAGGCACTTCTCGTCTTTCGTAGCCTGCACTCGTTGGATATATTAGGACACACTCCTGCTAATTTCCGCTGGCACTCGTTGCTGTCAGCTCAGCCGCTGAGAGAGTTTGGATTCTTGGCCTCCCCGACGCCGTCGTTCGTGCGGTCAAATCGAGAGGTTTATCGAGACGGGGAGTAAGGGGATTGAAGCCTTGAAGCTTCTCCTTCAAGACAACACAGCCCAAGCCACCAAGATCCCAAGAGCTTGGATTGCTCGCCAGAGCAAGCTACCCTCGCCATTATCGAGCAGACTCATAAGAGCTGCTACGGCGCAAGCGTCTACAAGCTTAGGCCGAATTTGAGGCTGGACGGTCGCGAGTTCACAAAGCGATTCAATCAAGCTATCTTGGGGGCTCAGTTTTAGGACTAGGACGAGGTAAATGACGCCTGGCTCCCACAACTCGCTTGGCCCTTTGGAAAGAACTCGGATCAACGCATCGACAACTCCAGCCTCTTGCGCAGCAATTGTTGATACTGGATACACCACTGCAAACCGAAACAAGGAATTCAAGGCCGCTTCTCTGGTCTCTGGGCTATCAAAGAGAGCTCCGAGACTCTTCAGGATACCACTGTCGACAATTTCACTCCCGACATCCTCCGCCATGCAACTCATCAAACGAAGCGCGCTGCATTTCTCGTCTGATGTGCCTTCTCTGAAAATCTCAAACAGTCGACTCAGAATGCCGCTTTCAACGACGGTAGCTCTGGCATTTTCGTTGTCTTCCACTAGATTCGAAAGTGCTAGAAGGTCATTTGCAACTTCTTTGCCACTTCCAGTCTGCAATCGGCTCAGGAGACGAGGGATCGCGCCGGCCTCGATTGCTTCCTTTTGAGCGTCGGGATTGTTCTCGACAAGATTCGCAAGAGCAAGACTCGTCTTGCTGGTTTCTGTTTGCACCTCGGAGCGCAAGAAATCGACGAAGCCGCCGATTGAAGCCGCGTCGACGGGAGCGTTGTCGCGATTGCGATTGTTCATGACGAGATTGCCGAGATCAACCGCCGCTACGTTGAGATTGCGGTCGCTCTGCGACGCCGAACGGAAGAAGCCGACAAGACGACGCGCAGCGCCGAATCTGGTTGCAAGCTTTTGCGCCAACTCGTTGTCCTTGGTGAGACAAGCTAAAGCGTGGCTTGCTTCGGCCTTCTCGGCGACATCACCTGAGCTGAGCAATTCGGTGAGGCACCTCACCGTGTTGGCTTCAATGGCAGCCTGTTGGGCAGCCGCATTCTCACTAACAAGACACCGAACGGCTTTCGCCGCGTTCACGCGCGCATCACCGACACCGAGCTGGAGCAGGAGAGAGAGCGCGACACAGGCATCGTTGTGTATCGCGACGTTCTGGCCTCTCTCACACTTGTCGACAACGAGTGCAAGCGTGAGCGCCGCGTCAGCAGCAACCGCGCTATCGCTTTCAAGCTCCTGCATGAGCCCAACCAACGCCGGGATGACGCGAGCTTTGATCGCGGCCAGTTGGCACTTGCTTCGACCATCGACGACACGCCGCAGTGTGAGCATCGCGAGGCGCTTGGTGCGACCACTGCTTGCTGCTGTCAGCAGAGCCACGATTGGCTCGATCACACCACTGTCACTCGCTGTCACTTGCGCAAAGTCGGATCCTTGGACAAGCTGCGAGAGAAGCTGTACTGCATATTCTTGAACGCGTTCGTCGTCTGTTGTGAGCAGCTTGATGAGCAGAGGAGTCTTCTGGTCGGGCGAGTCGGCGATTAGCGTGAGTAGCGAGGCGATCTCGTCCGCCGGGGACGGTGGAAGGCGCTGGACGAGATCGATGGAGACCATGGGGGAGGATTGGGGGGGAATGTCAAGTGAGTGATGAAGTGGCAACTGGTGCTGCGAGGATTCATTCACTGAATCATGTCGAACGAAGAGGCCTCTATCAACGTATGCTTGAGTCACATTGACCCAGCAAATGCGTATGAAAACAAACACTAGAACCTCTAAGAACTGGATGTTTGCATAATTCGGTGTGACATAGGTGAACTAGCTTGCTCGAGCTTGAGTGTACTACGACTATCTCGATAACTATCATATTTGACATATTAGTTTTTATGAAAGGTATATTTACCGTATTTAAGGCCAAATTTCAATCCATCCAACCCAAATGCATCTTTTTTTAAAAAGATGCATGAGATCTCAGTCAGTACGGGAAAACCTGTTTTTAAACAGGTTTTCCCGTACTGACTGAGATCTCAGGCACGTTTGTTGCTATCCTCAGCACGCACATTGTATCACAAGAGATGGCTTCAGTGTAACCCACCTCAACCCACCCTTTATAGAAACCAATAGTGGTGTTGATTCGGCCTCGAAGTCGTCTCTTCCAGGCCGACTGCGGATCGCGCGGGTCGGAGCTCAAGTCAACGAGTTCGAGTATGCCTTGGTAAGTCAAGCATTGGCTAGTCCACAACGAGCCGTAGAAGTGCGAACACTTCATGCGTGTGTAAGCCAAGTCTTGAGGTGACTGCCGAGAACGATTGGTTGAGCGAGCGTTTGCAAAGACCTTGACCGTGGCCGATTATAATTATTCAAATCGATCCATTGCCTTTGCTCAATCTCCACCTGATGCGTAATCTACGTCGTCGCACCCTTACGCGGATAACTCGATTTGTCAAAGTCGAGCGCAGAATCAATCCTAATGCGACCAGCTCCTCTTGCGCCTCGTCATGGTCATCAGCGATAGCTGCGAGCGCGTTTACCACGTCCTCGTTTTCGATGTTTGGGGCGAGGTGCCTGATTGCGCCGGCTGCGACTGCTTGATCTTTCGCAGTCGAATCACCGTCGACAAGTAAGGCTAGAGCTCGGCTCGCGTTCTGCAGCATCCTCACGTCGTTAATCTCGATGACACCTACTAATGCGATAACAGCGCCTTCTTGCACAGCCAGGCTTCTAACTTGCGGATGGCGATTCACAAGTTCAATCATAAACTCCATGGCGCTTTGCTGGGGCTCGTATTCGTTGGATCGTAGCAGGTCGACAAGACGCTTGATGCCACCAGCTTCGACAAATTCTTTACTGTCTCTGCTGCATAGATGGCTGAGCACTGAGACCGCAAAGCCTGCGAGGAAATACGGGTCGTCGACCAGTTGGCAGACAACATAATCGATCGCGCCAGCCTCGACAGCTTGTTTCTGAGCCAACTCATTATCCCTGATGAGGGTTTCAAGTGCCAGCAAGGCGTTGGGTACATGAAGCTCGTTCTGACGCCTCAGCACGCCTACGACGGCTGGGACAGCGCCAGCTACAATGCACACTTCCTGGGCTGACTTGTTGGTATCGGAGAGATATCGAAGAGACATGAGTGCCTGTTGCGGATCCATGGACTCGACCGAGAGGTGCGCGACAAGAATAGGGACGAGTTGGGCTTCAATAACCGCTTCTTGGGCGGCTGCACAGTTTTCAACGAGCGTATGGATGACGCTGGCACTCGCTTCTTTCTCCTCGATGGACCCATTCTTCAGAAGTTCCTTCACCACAGAAACACACCCTGCTTCCAGTGCTGATGCTTGTGCACGAGGAGACCTGGCAATGGTCTGCGCCAATAATTCGAGCTGCAGGGACTTGTCCATCCCCATATCGCTTCCGATCGACTCAACCATTGCCGCGATCCCTCCCCCGGCAATCACGGCGTCTCGACTGGGTTCGTCGCCGTATGAAAGAAGCGTTAACGCTGTTGCAGCGGCATCGGCATTCTTGGGAACCTTGGTGCACAGCAGGCGGGCGAGTAGGGAAACTCCGTCGAGCTCCACTAACATCGACTTGAAGGCTTCACCACGCCCCACAAACTCAGAAAGTGCCAGGCCAGCGTTTGCCCACGCCTCGCTAGGCCCTTCGGAGAGAACTCGGACCAGCTCGACGACAGCTCCGGCCTCTTGTGCTGCTGCAATCAACGGGGGATTGAAGTACACAAGTCGCAAGAAGAACTCGGCTGCACACGAGCAAGTCGCTTGGTTTCGAAGTAAAACAATAGCAGTCTCGAGGGCTCCAGCGTCTACGACAGCCGCTTTGACGTCTTCGTCGTTCTCCACCAGTGAAGCGAGGAGGCGCAATGCGTAACATTTCGCGGAGTCAGTACCGTCTCGCGCGATCTCGAGTAGGCGAGTAAGAATATCGCATCCCTTCATGATATCCACAGCATTCTCGTTGTCTTGAGTAAGATTCGCCAGCGCCAGCAAGTCTTCCACCACTTCGTCACCACTACCACGTCGCAAGCGAGCCACAAGACGTGGGACCACACCGGCCTCGACGGCTTTGTCTTGAGCTTCACTGTTGCGTTCGACGAGATGAGCAAGTGCGAGGGCCGCCACATTCTTCTCTCTCTGCACTTCTGGCTGGAGGAAGTCGACCAATGCGCCAATCGAAGCCGCATCCACTCGAACACGAGTTTGGGGACGATTATTGAGTAAACTGTTGCCAAGTTTCACGGCTGCAGCTCTTGCAGCAAGGTCCTCTTCAGACGGAGAACGGATCAACCGAACTAAGGGAGGCATCAAGGACGAACTAATTGCGAGAGTCTGTGCAAGCGCGTATTCCTTCACGAGACAACCGATGGCGTGGCTGGCTTCAACTTTTTCTGTGCCATTTGCCGAATGCAGCAGCTCGATGAGAATTGGAATTGAGCCTGCTTCGATTGCAGCTTTCTTGGCAGCTTGATTGTCATTGACGAGAGAGCCCAAGGCTTTTGCAGCGTTTGCTCGTTCATCGCCATCCCCGTTTTGAAGTAAATGGATCAGCGCGTCGCAAGCTCCTTCCGCTAAAGCTGCGTTCTGGCCTTCCCGTCTCCGTTCAATGGTAGCTGCCATGGCAAGCGCGGCATCAGCAGCAGTCGAGGGCTCTCGGAGTTGATGGACGAGTGCGGCGATTACACCTGCAGAGATCGCCGCTAGCTGGTGATCGGGTTGGCCGTCGACCACTCGACGCAGGGTCAGCATTACAAGTTGATTTGTGCGATCCTCAGCTGCTCCTTCAAGAACGCGAACCAAAGGATGCAGGATGCCCGCATCGACTACGGCTGCCTGTGCGACCTCCGACTCACGTGTAAGGTAGGAGAGTAGACGCACCGCGCCGTCTTGAACACGACGTTCGTGAGCGGTGAGCAGTTCGACGAGGTGAGAAACCGCGCCGGTTTCTACGAACGCAACTTGTGCTGCTACGTTGCCTCGCACAAGACAAACCAGCACACGCAGCGCGAGGCTAGTGACGTTGTCTTGGGTCAGTAGAGGAACGAGTGCGTCGATGGCAGGGCCTTGCAGTGCAGCCTCTTGATGCTGCGGCGACGCCGCGACGAGAGCGAGCAACTCGCGAAGCGAATCGGCGGGGGACGTCGCCAAGCGCTGGATGAGAGTACGGACGTCCATCGTGATGCTGATGGAAGATTGTGAACTGAGGATGGACGCCGACGTATCACTACACGGACCAGCTTCCAAGTTGGAGGATTGATCTCGTTTGATTGAGCCTCAAGTGAGATCACTGGTGGCTCAATCAAAATCATACCTCTAGAAACGGATTTTGATGCTTCCGTTAGTCGGAGGGTTTCAACAGAAACGGCTTTCATTTACCTGTGATAATTAGATTATTGTATACATCAATAATACATGAAATATCGACCAACACTCACATGTTTTTGACACGCTTGGGTTCAGCATGAGTGAGTGCGGTCTGATCATTCGCACTGTTGTACTTTCCGGACGGACGCTGTGGACGCCATCAAGCTCGCGAGAGGTTCCCGCAAGCTCTGTGGTGAGCTGGTGTTCAATTAACCTGGCATACTAGAACTCGAGGTGCAGCCAGAGGACGTGGTTCTGCGCCCCGACAAGCCTGTGCATCTGGACTCTAACTCCAGCCAGGGAGAAGTATCTGCTCAAGTGGAGTCCCGTTGAAGACGTTCAGGTGCCAGTCGGCGAAATCGCCTCAACACGGGAGGCAACGCACCTGGCGCAAGAATTTCTACAGGATTTCACGGTTCGGTTCGACCGGCACCCTTGTCTAAACGCACCACTCAGGACGATGTTGGAGTCTATTGAGTTGCGTCGGTGCGAACAGCTGCAGGTGGAAACATCTACTAATAGTAGTTTCCACTTAGGAGTTGGACAATCGAAGGTGCGATGACCACGGCAGCGGTCAAGAAGCTTTTTCTCGGCAAGTCTCGTGAGCTCGCGCGAGCGGAGCACGGCGGAAGACAACAGCGCTAGAAGCACCACTCGGTTAACGCAGCGTGGGGGCAAAACACGCCTCGTCGTTCTACACACTGTTTGGAAATGGCGAACTCTCCCAGATCGCGACGAGGATATCTGGACTCAAGAACACGCGGATGCGGTCCTTCGGGTCGCACTCTCTACACCGTTCAACGAGGTAATAGAGAGAATGAAGAGTCCTTTTTTTGCCGAACGGTGATTACGCCCGTTTTCAACTCGTGCCTTCTCTCCAGTGCTTTAGTCCAAGTGCCAGCACAAGCCAAACGCAGTGTAAGCTCGCTGCGCTCGCAAAGTTCAGTCTAGGGTCTATCCGTTGGCATGCTGTGACACACTCCCCGCTCACGAACGTCGTGTTCAAGACGGCGCGGTGCGTCTACTCTCCTACCTTACACGTGAGTCGGAGGTCGCACAGGCAGCCGTAGTCGATGCGGGCATCCTGCATCCTTTGGTTCGCGTTCTTGAAGGAGCAGCTGAGGATCGCACAAATCAACTTGTAATGCTGACCCTGCGTCGAGTGGTCGACGGCCAACCCGATCACCAGCTAGCGGCGATCTCTGCAGGTGTAATCGCCGCACTCGTCCATCAACTCCGAGAGCCCTCGACTGCTGCTGATGCCGCGCTTGCCATGGCAGCTACCATTGAACGGAGACGGGAAGGCCAGAACGCAGCTTTAGCGGAAGGAGCTTGCGACGCGCTGATCCATTTACTTCAAAACGGGGATGGCGATGAACGAGCAAACGCTGCAAAAGCCTTGGGCTCTCTCGTCAATGACAATCAAGCTGCCAAGAAAGCTGCAATCGAAGCAGGCTCAATTCCAATTCTCATCGAGCTGCTGCATTCGGCAAATGGCACAGAAAAAGTTGAAGCCAGCCACGCCATCGGTTGTCTCGTGAAGGAATACGCGCTTGCACAGACTCTCGCAATTAGTTCGTCCTTGATGCCTCCCTTAGTTCGGTTGATCCGTTCTCCGTCTGAAGAGGACCTTGCTGCAAGAGCTGCAGCCGTGAAACTTGGCAACAGTTTACTCAATAATCGTCCCCAAACTCGTGTTCGAGTGGATGCGGCTTCGATTGGCGCATTGGTCGACTTCCTCCAGCCAGAAGTGCAGAGAGAGAAGAATGTGGCGGCCCTCGCACTTGCTCATCTCGTCGAACGCAACAGTGAAGCTCAAGACAAAGCCGTCGAGGCCGGTGTGGTCCCACGTCTTGTGGCTCGCTTGCGACGTGGTAGTGGTGACGAAGTGGTGGAAGACTTGCTGGCGCTGGCGAATCTTACTCAAGACAACGAGAATGCTGTGGATATCATGAAGGGATGCGATGTTCTTACACGCCTAGTCGAGATCATGCGAGACGGTACTGACTCCGCCAAATGTAACGCATTGTGTGCCCTCAATCATCTGGTGGGAAACGGAGAGGACATCGAAGCCGGTGCCGTTGTAGCCGGCGCTGTCCCAGCCGTGGTCGGCGTGCTGAGACGTCGGCACAAGTTTCTTGTTTACGACGCCTTGTTCGCACTGGGAACTCTCACCAGGTAGGTGAGAAAGAACGTAATCAATCGCGCCAGCATCAATAGCTTGGTCCTGGGCCAACTCATTGTAGCCGACGACCCAGATCTTTTTGCAGGCATTGGGACGGCACTTCTCGACAATCTATGCAGCAGAAACTTCGCAGAATTTGTCAAAGCTGGTAGCATCAAGCGTCTTGTCGACCTGCTACGATCCAACGAATACGAGCCCCAGCAAAGCGCCATGGAGTTTATGATTGAACTTGTGAATCGCCATCCGCAAGTTAGAAGCCTGGCTGTGCAAGAAGGCGCTGTTATCGCATTAGTAGGTGTCATCGAGATTAACGACGTGAGGATGCTGCAGAACGCGAGCCGAGCTCTAGCCTTACTTGTCGACGGTGATTCGACTGCGAAAGATCAAGCAGTCGCAGCCGGCGCAATCAGGCACCTCGCCCCAAACATCGAAAACGAGGACGTGGTAAACGCGCTCGCAGCTATCGCTGATGACCATGACGAGGCGCAAGAGGAGCTGGTCGCATTAGGATTGATTCTGCGCTCGACTTTGACAAATCGAGTTATCCGCGTAAGGGTGCGACGACGTAGATTACGCATCAGGTGGAGATTGAGCAAAGGCAATGGATCGATTTGAATAATTATAATCGGCCACGGTCAAGGTCTTTGCAAACGCTCGCTCAACCAATCGTTCTCGGCAGTCACCTCAAGACTTGGCTTACACACGCATGAAGTGTTCGCACTTCTACGGCTCGTTGTGGACTAGCCAATGCTTGACTTACCAAGGCATACTCGAACTCGTTGACTTGAGCTCCGACCCGCGCGATCCGCAGTCGGCCTGGAAGAGACGACTTCGAGGCCGAATCAACACCACTATTGGTTTCTATAAAGGGTGGGTTGAGGTGGGTTACACTGAAGCCATCTCTTGTGATACAATGTGCGTGCTGAGGATAGCAACAAACGTGCCTGAGATCTCAGTCAGTACGGGAAAACCTGTTTAAAAACAGGTTTTCCCGTACTGACTGAGATCTCATGCATCTTTTTAAAAAAAGATGCATTTGGGTTGGATGGATTGAAATTTGGCCTTAAATACGGTAAATATACCTTTCATAAAAACTAATATGTCAAATATGATAGTTATCGAGATAGTCGTAGTACACTCAAGCTCGAGCAAGCTAGTTCACCTATGTCACACCGAATTATGCAAACATCCAGTTCTTAGAGGTTCTAGTGTTTGTTTTCATACGCATTTGCTGGGTCAATGTGACTCAAGCATACGTTGATAGAGGCCTCTTCGTTCGACATGATTCAGTGAATGAATCCTCGCAGCACCAGTTGCCACTTCATCACTCACTTGACATTCCCCCCCAATCCTCCCCCATGGTCTCCATCGATCTCGTCCAGCGCCTTCCACCGTCCCCGGCGGACGAGATCGCCTCGCTACTCACGCTAATCGCCGACTCGCCCGACCAGAAGACTCCTCTGCTCATCAAGCTGCTCACAACAGACGACGAACGCGTTCAAGAATATGCAGTACAGCTTCTCTCGCAGCTTGTCCAAGGATCCGACTTTGCGCAAGTGACAGCGAGTGACAGTGGTGTGATCGAGCCAATCGTGGCTCTGCTGACAGCAGCAAGCAGTGGTCGCACCAAGCGCCTCGCGATGCTCACACTGCGGCGTGTCGTCGATGGTCGAAGCAAGTGCCAACTGGCCGCGATCAAAGCTCGCGTCATCCCGGCGTTGGTTGGGCTCATGCAGGAGCTTGAAAGCGATAGCGCGGTTGCTGCTGACGCGGCGCTCACGCTTGCACTCGTTGTCGACAAGTCGCGATACACAACGATGCCTGTGTCGCGCTCTCTCTCCTGCTCCAGCTCGGTGTCGGTGATGCGCGCGTGAACGCGGCGAAAGCCGTTCGGTGTCTTGTTAGTGAGAATGCGGCTGCCCAACAGGCTGCCATTGAAGCCAACACGGTGAGGTGCCTCACCGAATTGCTCAGCTCAGGTGATGTCGCCGAGAAGGCCGAAGCAAGCCACGCTTTAGCTTGTCTCACCAAGGACAACGAGTTGGCGCAAAAGCTTGCAACCAGATTCGGCGCTGCGCGTCGTCTTGTCGGCTTCTTCCGTTCGGCGTCGCAGAGCGACCGCAATCTCAACGTAGCGGCGGTTGATCTCGGCAATCTCGTCATGAACAATCGCAATCGCGACAACGCTCCCGTCGACGCGGCTTCAATCGGCGGCTTCGTCGATTTCTTGCGCTCCGAGGTGCAAACAGAAACCAGCAAGACGAGTCTTGCTCTTGCGAATCTTGTCGAGAACAATCCCGACGCTCAAAAGGAAGCAATCGAGGCCGGCGCGATCCCTCGTCTCCTGAGCCGATTGCAGACTGGAAGTGGCAAAGAAGTTGCAAATGACCTTCTAGCACTTTCGAATCTAGTGGAAGACAACGAAAATGCCAGAGCTACCGTCGTTGAAAGCGGCATTCTGAGTCGACTGTTTGAGATTTTCAGAGAAGGCACATCAGACGAGAAATGCAGCGCGCTTCGTTTGATGAGTTGCATGGCGGAGGATGTCGGGAGTGAAATTGTCGACAGTGGTATCCTGAAGAGTCTCGGAGCTCTCTTTGATAGCCCAGAGACCAGAGAAGCGGCCTTGAATTCCTTGTTTCGGTTTGCAGTGGTGTATCCAGTATCAACAATTGCTGCGCAAGAGGCTGGAGTTGTCGATGCGTTGATCCGAGTTCTTTCTGAAGGACCAAGCGAGGTGTGGGTATTAGGAGTCTTTTTCCTTGTCCAGGTCCTAAGAGTGAGCCCCCAAGACAGCTTGATTGAATCGCTTTGTGAACTCATGACCGTCCAACCGGAAATCCGACCTGGGTTCGTAGAAGCTGGCGCCGTAGCAGCTTTTCTGAGTCTCCTCGAAAACGAAGATGATAGCCTGCTCGAGCGAGTGGCTCAAGCTCTCACACTCTTGGTCGAGGACAACGAAGACGCCCAAACACAAGCCGTGGAAACGAATATAATTTTTTTCCTCGGAAAAATCGCGATCCCAGGCGTTTTGAGTCTCCTCGTAGCTTTGGTTGGAGGGGAAGGTTTACTCGAGTTTGAACTTATCCCAAGTCTTCTTGAGCAAGTAAAAGATGGACCAGAGAATGTGAGACTAGAGACGCTTGAAGCATTGAGATGTGCAACGACTCACAACAAGGATGCTCGAAATGAAGTATTACGTGCTGGCGGTATGGACATTCTCCTTCAAGTGCTGCAAGCTGTCTCCCGTGATGAAAAGGAAGCCGCGGTGACCATTCTCGCCAGGTTGCTAAAAGACAATGCCGCTGAATACGCCAAGCAAGCAGTCACTGACGGTGGAGTTCGTGCACTCTCAAATTTAATTAATGGTCAGTCAAGTGATGCAATGGTGAAAGCTGCGGAAACGCTACATTACTTGTCCATCGCCGAGCCTCTGGTGAATTCCCAATTGTTGGTGACGAAGATTGTGGATCGAGTCGTGGGTTACCTTGGCGACGAAAATATCGGGGACAAAGTAAAGGTACTGGAGATGTTGAGATGGCTCGTCGTCGAAAATCAGGCTCAATGGATGGAAGCCATCGCAGCTGGCGCCTTGAAAATGATCCTTCAACTGATTGAAGCGGACGACGACGAGGTAAAGCTCATGGTGTTGAATGTGCTCCAGGACCAGGTCACCTTGTGTGACGCAGCGACTACAAAAGTCTTGACTGAACACGTTTTTGGGCGATTAGTGTCGCTGATGCGTGGGTTTACGGGCGATTTACTACGCTACACCCTTTTTGTGCTGGCAGAGATCGTTGATCGGTCCACCCCACACGTGATCAGTGTTGACACAGTTCTTGAGCTCGTGGATGCTGCGCTAGACGTGATTTCCAGGCTGAAGGATGATGATGTGCAACTTGGATTTTTGGCGGCAACCTTGGTGACTCTGCTTGTGGTGAACAACCGAACCGCACAAACAAGTGTTCTTCAGACCGGTGTGCTTGCTCGCATCGTTGAGCTCATTCGAGATGGATCTATGACGGGTCAACTGGGATCCGCCATGGCAGCCTCAGGTCTTGTCAAGGACCAGCCTGCCGCTCAGAAGCAGCTGGTCGATGGAGGCGTCATTCCAGCACTGATCGATTGCATTCGCAACTACAATGGCTACGAGGTCATCGCAGCAGCAGATGCACTGGGGAGCATTGCTGCGTATAACTATGAGCATCAGGTGCTTGTGGTGCAGAGTGGCGCGGTGGAGCTACTCGTGAAGTTAATGATGAGCGAGAACAAAGATATCGTCGCCAGTGGAGTTCGAACTGTGAGTTTCCTTGTCCACAAGAACGCGATCGCAACGGCGGCAGTGAAGGAAGCCGGCGCGATGGAACTAGTGGTCGAGCAATTCCGATCAACCATCAGACAACACAAAGCGCACGCTGCCGCGGCGCTGTTGTATTTGTATCGTGCTCACGCCGATTTTCGATCGACAATGCTCGAAGAGGAAGTACTTCCGTTTTTAGTGCAAGCACTTCGTGTGAAAGATGATGACACGAAAGCAGACCTCGTGCAGGCCATCGGGGACTTCGTTGAGAATGATCGGGCGAATCAAGACGCCGTCGTTCGCGCTGGTATTATCGAATTGCTTGTCGCAACAATTGGCTCAGCGCATCCCGATACGAGAAGTAAGGCAATTGTGACCTTGAAGCTCCTCCTCCAAGACAATGCAGCTGCCCAGACTGCCGCTGTCGCCGCTGGAGCACTCGAGAATCTTGTGTCTACATTTCTCCTTCAGTGATACGAGGTAAAGCCAAGAAACACTGGTCTATGTGGTCTTTTCAACGACAACAAACGCAGCAACAAGCGACGATCCCCAGAGCTCCAAGCTACTACTGTATCATGGGGTACGTAGAAGCGATCGGTCGTAGAGGCAAAGACCACCCACGAATGGAAACGACGGCGGATCCGGATTCGTCCCGGGCGGACCTTCATCCAAGCGTGCATGACTCATCCGCCTTATTCGTTCCGAGGCTCGGCAGAGTGGACCGAACCGACCGCGAGTGTCATCCATCCTCAACGAGACCAAGTCGGCCCGCGGACCTGTGGAAGATAGTTGGCTACTGAATACCATCGCATACCAAACCAAGTCAATCTCATTTGTATCATCCTATCTTCTTCTAGCACTGAATATCTCATCGCGATCCGACTCCTCCTCACCAGCCACTTATCCACTCTCGCAGGTGCAACCCAGTCGCGACTCCGAATGTCTTCTGCCCACGTGCGAGGCAGGCATTCGCTGCCTCCCCGTCAGCGCCACGGCCACTCCTCTGTGGACGCCGACGTCGCACGCGTCTGTAGAGGCACTCGGCGCTGCTCGCTCGCCACAACCATCGCGCGCCGGCTGCCGCGACTGCATCGCCTCTGCTGACAAGCCGCCACACAGTCTCCTCTACTGAGACCGTGCAGATGCTGACTCGTTCCATGTGGCGCGTCGTTGTCCAGCTGGTGGTCGCCATAGAAACCCCAAGAGTTGCACGAGAGCTCGTCACGAGAGACCGCAGAAGAGTGTCTCGAAAGGCGATCGACGCAGAGTCGGACCGGACTCTCGCTCGCTGCCCACGCCTGCTCGTCTCTACTGAACTCGCCAATACAGAACAGAAGAAGAAGAAGAAGAAGACGAGGCGATGGATCCTCTCGGGCAACCCACGTGACATCCGGCTTTCATCGGCGCTTGCTGCTGACGGAAGAGTCTCCTCACTGTGCATAGACGTCGTCGGTCGTGGGCTCTTTTAGTATGGAGGAGGCTCCTCACCGTCCCGTGCGGGAGTGGACGCGCGCACTCGCTTGTGCTGGCGGATCTCACTTCGACATTTGCCTCCTCGGCAACTGAGCAAGCGAGAGTCATCTCCACGACCTCTTCTTCTTCTCCTTCATCTTCTACTACTGCTACTACTGCGTCGGCTTCGGCTTGAAACTCGGTCTCCTCTCTTATCTTCTCGACTCTTCTTCCAAGCACGATGATCTCGGCAAACAAGCTCTGCGTGCTCGCGCTGTGCGTGGCGGCGCTCGCGACTTCTGGCATGGCCGACGAGCCGGCGGCTCCGCAGCGTCGTCTGCGTGTGGAGACGTACGGCGGCGGCGGCGGTAAGGGCGGCGGTGGCGGCGGCTGGGGCGGCGGCGGCAAGGGCAAGGGCGGCGGAGGTGGTGGCTACGCTGGCGGTGGCAAGGGCGGCGGCGGCTGGGGCGGCAAGTCTGGCGGCGGTGGCGGCTGGGGAGGCAAGGGCGGCGGTGGCGGCGGCTACGCTGGTGGTGGCAAGGGCGGTGGCGGCGGCGCCTGGGGCGGCGGAGCGCCGTCGTTCGGCTTCGGTGGCTGGGGCGGTGGTGGCGCCGGCGGCGGTGCGTACGGTGGCAACACGGGCGGCAACAACCCGGTGCCGCTTCCGGCCGTGCCAGCGTCGCAGCCCGTTCCGGAGATGCCGACGCCTGGCGCGGCGGTCCCCGTGCCGGCGCCAGAGGTGCCTGTGATGCCGACGCCTGGTGCAGCGGTGCCGGTGCCGGCGCCGAACTCGGGCAACTCTGGATGCGCGGGCGGCACGAACGGCGGCGGCAACATGGACAGCAACTGCAACCCGGTGCCGGCGCCGGGCCCAGCTCCTCAGCCTCAGCCTCAGCCTCAGCCAGCTCCGGCCCCGGCTCCAGCTCCAGTTCCGGCACCTGTCCCGGCCCCCGCTCCAGGCCCAGGCCCGTCTCCAGGCTCGAAGCCTTCGCCGGACTGCAGCTCTGGCAACGGCGGCAACATGAACGGCGGGTGCAACCCGGCTCCGGCGCCTGCCGGCCCGGCTCCAGGCCCTGCTCCAGGTCCTGCTCCGGTCCCAGCTCCGGCTCCTGCGCCTGCTCCGGCCCCAGCTCCTGGTCCAGGCTCGAAGCCGAGTCCTCCGTCGAGCTCGTCGGGCGACTGCAGCTCCGGCAATGGCGGCAACATGGATGGCGGCTGCAACCCGGCCCCAGCTCCGGCTCCTGCACCAGCTCCTGCACCAGCTCCTGCTCCCGCTCCTGCACCGGCCCCGGCCCCGGCCCCGGCCCCAGCTCCGGCCCCTGCGCCGGCGGGCGGCTGTGACGACGACGACGATGACGACGACTCGACGTCGAACTCGAACTGCAATCCCGCCCCTGCTCCTGCTTCTGGCCCAGCGCCCGCCCCGGCGCCAGTGCCAGCTCCTGTGCCTGCGCCGGCGCCAGCGACGGGTGACTCGTCGGACCCGGACCCGTCCAAGCCGACGGCCGGCAAGCCTGGCAAGCCGCCACGCGACCCGAACAGCCCAGTCCAGCAGTAAGCAGCACTTTGTGACTGCCGGGCGTCGACGTCGTGTCGATTGATGTTGTGTTCTCCCGTGGAAAGTCTCGTAGCCTCATTTTAGATGTAACCAATTTTGAACAACGAAAGCAATTTTCCTACTCTTTCAACTGTCGGATTGGATTGTCGATGGCTTCTCTGAAACTCCTGGATTCTTCGGATACTCTACTCCATGGAGTGAGAATCAAGGCGTGGCAAAGGAGGAAGAAGGAATCTCTTAAATGAAAGGAGCAAAGTCTCACCATCAACGAGCTGTCAAGTTTTCTGCTGGTCGATTTCTTTGCGCATGACAGATGAACGAGGGTGGAGGAGCATGGATCAAGTTTGGGGCAAGCTGAGAGGTTGCAGGCTGGCATGACGAGAAATTTCGGCAAAACAATTGTTCGAGTGAGGCACATTGGTACAGGGGCAAAACCGAATTGGTGCTATCAATGTCCTTTGACGGATCCTAATTAACCGATTGACCACGCCTGTGATCTACGCTCCTCAATCGAGGGAATTGCCTCTTCCTTTCGAGGTGAAGTCCATTCGATCGCAATTTGCAAACACGAAACGGCTACAGTAGTGTCCGGATCGAATCACTCAAAAGCCTTCGCCAATCTACACGGAAATTCCGAACTCAGCACTCGTCTCCTTAAAAATTCCTACAACCGATCGCTCGCTCGCTCCAAGCGACTGCTCTGACTCTAAGGTTCAGATCCACCACCTCAACGCTTAAATGAGACCAACTCGACAGCTCGTTGATGGTGAGACTTTGCTCCTTTCATTTAAGAGATTCCTTCTTCCTCCTTTGCCACGCCTTGATTCTCACTCCATGGAGTAGAGTATCCGAAGAATCCAGGAGTTTCAGAGAAGCCATCGACAATCCAATCCGACAGTTGAAAGAGTAGGAAAATTGCTTTCGTTGTTCAAAATTGGTTACATCTAAAATGAGGCTACGAGACTTTCCACGGGAGAACACAACATCAATCGACACGACGTCGACGCCCGGCAGTCACAAAGTGCTGCTTACTGCTGGACTGGGCTGTTCGGGTCGCGTGGCGGCTTGCCAGGCTTGCCGGCCGTCGGCTTGGACGGGTCCGGGTCCGACGAGTCACCCGTCGCTGGCGCCGGCGCAGGCACAGGAGCTGGCACTGGCGCCGGGGCGGGCGCTGGGCCAGAAGCAGGAGCAGGGGCGGGATTGCAGTTCGAGTTCGACGTCGAGTCGTCGTCATCGTCGTCGTCGTCACAGCCGCCCGCCGGCGCAGGGGCCGGAGCTGGGGCCGGGGCCGGGGCCGGGGCCGGTGCAGGAGCGGGAGCAGGAGCTGGTGCAGGAGCTGGTGCAGGAGCCGGAGCTGGGGCCGGGTTGCAGCCGCCATCCATGTTGCCGCCATTGCCGGAGCTGCAGTCGCCCGACGAGCTCGACGGAGGACTCGGCTTCGAGCCTGGACCAGGAGCTGGGGCCGGAGCAGGCGCAGGAGCCGGAGCTGGGACCGGAGCAGGACCTGGAGCAGGGCCTGGAGCCGGGCCGGCAGGCGCCGGAGCCGGGTTGCACCCGCCGTTCATGTTGCCGCCGTTGCCAGAGCTGCAGTCCGGCGAAGGCTTCGAGCCTGGAGACGGGCCTGGGCCTGGAGCGGGGGCCGGGACAGGTGCCGGAACTGGAGCTGGAGCCGGGGCCGGAGCTGGCTGAGGCTGAGGCTGAGGCTGAGGAGCTGGGCCCGGCGCCGGCACCGGGTTGCAGTTGCTGTCCATGTTGCCGCCGCCGTTCGTGCCGCCCGCGCATCCAGAGTTGCCCGAGTTCGGCGCCGGCACCGGCACCGCTGCACCAGGCGTCGGCATCACAGGCACCTCTGGCGCCGGCACGGGGACCGCCGCGCCAGGCGTCGGCATCTCCGGAACGGGCTGCGACGCTGGCACGGCCGGAAGCGGCACCGGGTTGTTGCCGCCCGTGTTGCCACCGTACGCACCGCCGCCGGCGCCACCACCGCCCCAGCCACCGAAGCCGAACGACGGCGCTCCGCCGCCCCAGGCGCCGCCGCCACCGCCCTTGCCACCACCAGCGTAGCCGCCGCCACCGCCGCCCTTGCCTCCCCAGCCGCCACCGCCGCCAGACTTGCCGCCCCAGCCGCCGCCGCCCTTGCCACCGCCAGCGTAGCCACCACCTCCGCCGCCCTTGCCCTTGCCGCCGCCGCCCCAGCCGCCGCCACCGCCGCCCTTACCGCCGCCGCCGCCGTACGTCTCCACACGCAGACGACGCTGCGGAGCCGCCGGCTCGTCGGCCATGCCAGAAGTCGCGAGCGCCGCCACGCACAGCGCGAGCACGCAGAGCTTGTTTGCCGAGATCATCGTGCTTGGAAGAAGAGTCGAGAAGATAAGAGAGGAGACCGAGTTTCAAGCCGAAGCCGACGCAGTAGTAGCAGTAGTAGAAGATGAAGGAGAAGAAGAAGAGGTCGTGGAGATGACTCTCGCTTGCTCAGTTGCCGAGGAGGCAAATGTCGAAGTGAGATCCGCCAGCACAAGCGAGTGCGCGCGTCCACTCCCGCACGGGACGGTGAGGAGCCTCCTCCATACTAAAAGAGCCCACGACCGACGACGTCTATGCACAGTGAGGAGACTCTTCCGTCAGCAGCAAGCGCCGATGAAAGCCGGATGTCACGTGGGTTGCCCGAGAGGATCCATCGCCTCGTCTTCTTCTTCTTCTTCTTCTGTTCTGTATTGGCGAGTTCAGTAGAGACGAGCAGGCGTGGGCAGCGAGCGAGAGTCCGGTCCGACTCTGCGTCGATCGCCTTTCGAGACACTCTTCTGCGGTCTCTCGTGACGAGCTCTCGTGCAACTCTTGGGGTTTCTATGGCGACCACCAGCTGGACAACGACGCGCCACATGGAACGAGTCAGCATCTGCACGGTCTCAGTAGAGGAGACTGTGTGGCGGCTTGTCAGCAGAGGCGATGCAGTCGCGGCAGCCGGCGCGCGATGGTTGTGGCGAGCGAGCAGCGCCGAGTGCCTCTACAGACGCGTGCGACGTCGGCGTCCACAGAGGAGTGGCCGTGGCGCTGACGGGGAGGCAGCGAATGCCTGCCTCGCACGTGGGCAGAAGACATTCGGAGTCGCGACTGGGTTGCACCTGCGAGAGTGGATAAGTGGCTGGTGAGGAGGAGTCGGATCGCGATGAGATATTCAGTGCTAGAAGAAGATAGGATGATACAAATGAGATTGACTTGGTTTGGTATGCGATGGTATTCAGTAGCCAACTATCTTCCACAGGTCCGCGGGCCGACTTGGTCTCGTTGAGGATGGATGACACTCGCGGTCGGTTCGGTCCACTCTGCCGAGCCTCGGAACGAATAAGGCGGATGAGTCATGCACGCTTGGATGAAGGTCCGCCCGGGACGAATCCGGATCCGCCGTCGTTTCCATTCGTGGGTGGTCTTTGCCTCTACGACCGATCGCTTCTACGTACCCCATGATACAGTAGTAGCTTGGAGCTCTGGGGATCGTCGCTTGTTGCTGCGTTTGTTGTCGTTGAAAAGACCACATAGACCAGTGTGTCTATGTGGTCTTTTCAACAACAAACGGAGTAATAGCATGAAACTGTCGCATCACGAGCGCTTTCGCTTTTGTCTTCGCTTCGTCACCCAGCCTTCATCTAGCGTTTCAAGAACTTGATAGAAGCCAATCTCGCGGACGAGAAACTGCAAGGCTGGTCGCCTGTCAGTGAGAAGGGGGAATGTGAATGTGGCTGCAGTCGAGCGTCACGACCCGACGAGATCGCCACCACACGACAATCGATTGATCCAGCTCCAACCACAGTTAAAGTTGTTTCGTTTGCGTCCTGAGACCTCTCAACGCCAATGGCATGGTTCTTAGGTCGCGGCCAGAGATGTGAATGGGTTCAATAAATGGCTCCACCATCCCCGCTCGCAAGGCCCCATGCTTGGCTCATGCTGTGTTGCTCGACAAGATCCACACATCTCGACCATCTCCGCCTTTGCGTCGTCGTTGATTTGGATCTCTGTCACAACGCGTCGTTCGCGCCAGGAGGTCTCCAATCGGGTCAACAGCGAGTCATATACACTAGGGGGGCTACTTCTTTGCCGCGGCTAAGCGCTTTGAACCACCTCCCTCTCTCATCTATCATAGTCCATTTTGGGGGACGAAGTAAGCAAGCTCCTCGATCAGTGCGGGGCGTGCAGCAAGCTTCTATTGCATGGCAGGATGCCTTCTTGCAAGACCTGCCCCGCCGTTGCGAACCCCGGTAAAGCGAGCTCATTGATATCTTCACCGCGGAGCACTGATACGTTGTGATCAGCAGACTCCGCATCAAAAGGGAGCGAAGGAGCAAGCAAGTCCACCGGAAGTGACAGCAGGCGAAAGGTGAGGTCGGGTGCTGTTATTGGCGAAGCGTCTGTACAAGATAGGATGTCGATGTCGAGAATCCGTTGCCTCTATTGCCGGACTTTGAATGTTTCTCGACGTTCTTACTGGTGACTCATCCGGCGTCATCCTGGCATCAACAGCTTCTCGCTCTTGACATTTGGTGAGGATGGGTCTGAAAGGCATCACGCAGCCTCGTTGTGTCTCTATCTTATTACTCTTGACCGAATGCGATGTCGACACGAGGTCAAGAAAACTGAGAAAACTGAAGTCAATCATGATTGCTTTGTCGTCGAGATGGGGATGCGCCAACTGATGAGGCGATGCGCAAAATCTAAACAACCAAGATCGATATTTCATGAAGCGAGGTCTTCTCGTCGGCAAAATAGACTGAGATTAGCTCTCGGGTGCCGCCTTCACCTCAGCATATAATATGTCTGCCTTGCAGGTCATTCGCCCTTTTGCCAAGTCGATAACAACCACCAGTCAGTCTCCATGGTCTCAGAGGACGCTCCGTTGCTCAGCGGTATCCTGTCCCCATCAACTCGTGGTGCCAAACGACGCCACATCGCCTTCATCGCTGTTCTCACTGTGCTTAGCGTTGCAGCGATTACTTTTTGGGTCGATCCTCTTCGATCAAAGTCGGCCCAACTAGCCAGTGCTGCGGGCCCGATCTGCGGGAATGGCAACGACGAACCAGGGTATATTACGCTCGCAAATGGTAACGACAACCACTACTTCTACTGGTTCTTCGAGGCGCTTCATGAACCCGAAACTGCGCCGCTCGTGATCTGGCTCACTGGAGGTCCCGGAGCTTCTAGTTTGCTCGGTCTGTTTAAGGAAAATGGCCCGTGTATTGCGAACAAGGACAGTCACACGACCAGCACGAATGCGTACGGGTGGAACCAACGCGCAAATATGATCTGGCTTGACCAGCCCACAGGAGTTGGCTTCTCCTTCGGGCCCGACGAAGAGATTGTTCGCAACGGAACTAAGGTCGGCGAGAACGTGTACTGGTTTGTGCAAGGATTCCTTGATAAACACCCAGAGTTTCAAGGACGTGACTTCTACCTCACGGGCGAAAGCTATGCTGGTAACTACATACCTAACATCGCGTACTACATCTATCGTCGCAATTTAGAGAAGAGCACAAGCACCAAGCACATCAACCTCAAGGGAATTGCAATCGGCAACGGCTGGAGTGACTCGCTCACTCAGTACAAACACGCGCTTGACATTGTGTATGATAACGCTTACAACCTCACGCTGCTTGGACCAAAGGAGATTGAGGACGTCAAGCAAGCGGTCGACGAGTGCCTCGTCTCGGTCCGAAAAGCGTGCACCCCAACTCCCGCTGCAAACGGTTCGCTCTGCGCCGACTTGGGAGAAGACTGTTACGATCGAATCTTCGCCAGTGTCGAGACGTACGGCAATCGCAACCGTTTCGACTTTCGTCAAATATGCGAGGATGGCGTGGAAGACTATGGCTTCTGTGGCGGGATTCCAGAACTCGAGACGTTCTTGAATCAGGCCCACGTACGCGAGTACCTCGGCATCGACGGTCGGGTGGGCAAGTGGGAAGGATCGAGCAGCGTGGCTGGCGGCGCACTGACGGTAAATGGCGATAAGGCCTCGTCAGTGGCTCCGCTGATTGCTGAGCTGGCCGACGCCGGGGTCCGCGTGCTCATTTACGTCGGAGACGCTGACTTTGTGTGTAACTGGTACAGCAATCTGGCGTGGCTAAGCACTCTCGAGTGGAAAGGCAGACAAGGCTTCAATGATGCAGTCGAAGCGCCGTTTCTCAGCCGTGATCCAACGCACGATAACGCGATTCTTGTCAACGCTGGCACTGTGAAGGCGTTCGAGAACGTGGCGTTTCTCCGAATCAACAACGCGGGACACATGGTCCCGACCAATCAGCCGGCCGTGGCGTTGGATCTCATTAACCGCTTCTTCTTCAACGATTCGTTCTACAATTATCAATAGTTGGCGAAGCCTCTGTGCATGTAGTTCCAAGAAAGATGCGACTCCGGGTTGCCTTCAAAAATCACACGGATTTAATGGTTTCACAGTGGATCGATCAATAAGGATTAGAGAAACAGGCCGTGTGGAGCTTGGTTGACATTTGCTTGATTACATATTCCTCATTGTGACGTGGAGCTTCGCTGCTAATGGGTTCATGTGATGGAGAAGACAAGACTTTACTCACTGACTCAGGTGCGAGAGTACTCTCGCAGCCATCCAAAGATCCACTACCACCTCCAAGACAGTTGCTAGCGACCTGAGTGTGGTAGGACCCCATGACCGATGGGGGCGCGGCAGAGCCACTTTTCGTAGCCAGTTAGTTTCATCAAGAGAATCCCACGTGACGGAGCCGTGGTGCTGTGGAAGAAGATTGACGAGTAGACTGGATAAATGCACGCCTTATTCGTCGGCTCAGGATTCGAGGTGCGCGGCTGCGGTCCCATGTGTGAGGCCCAAGGAGAACCCCACGTCCACTGCTCCACGATCGAACTGAATGGTTTTGTGCGCTATTCTCAGTTCACTTCTATCAGTACAGACTTGCAAGTCGACATCAACGTTGGACAGCATCGGCATTTTGAGGTTGCTCGTGATGAGACTTCATTTTAGCGGCGGAAATCTTGCTGGATCTAAGCTAATCTGCTTGCACGAGCAAGAAGCAGACCGACAGCTCTAGTGCCTAAATGTGGCGTGGACGTGATCGAAATAACTCGTTCTGGTGGGTTCACTCACCCAGCTTTAATTCCGAAGTGATATTCAGTGGCTGTGCCTTGACCATATCAGCTAACCATGAGATGCCAAGTATCCCCCCTACTGACGATCTTCGTGATTTGCATCTTCCGCACACCCACAAATGCTCAGTGGACATAGCTCGCAAAGTACGATCCAGCAAGTCACACCCAGCCAGCCAAGCGCTGTGCTCACTCACTGGTGATCTACCAAGATACACTCTACGTATTCGGCGGGGTTGGTGACACGAACGACGAAGAAAACCACGAGTACGATGATACGTGGAAGTACGAAATTGCGGTGGGGCGCTGGGTCAATATCATTCAAGACCGACAAGGAAGTCCCAGCGGGAATCCGCTCGTGTCGCCGCATCAGCGATCCGCTCACGCGACGGCTGTACACGTGAACGGCTCCGTAAGTGAGATGATCATCTTCGGCGGAATCTCGGTTTCGCAGGAAATCGCGGTCAAAGGCGTCAGCATGGACACGACTGTAACGCACTTTAACGATATCTGGCGGCTCACACTGCATCCTGGGGCGTCGATAATACCACCAACGAGAAACCTGCGCCAATAAAAGACAGCTTGGCATCTCTTGTGTCGGCCATAGCAAACTCGACAGCAGGTCTGTCGGTAGCAGCTACGGCCCCACGCTCTGAGGCTGGGGCTGTCGCCCACTACGGTCAGCTCTACATCTTTGGAGGCATCGCATACGACATCACTCCTCCAGTCAACTTCGGCGACTTGTGGAGGTACGATCTGAGCAGCTGCTCGTGGGTGAAGATCCCGATAGGAGATGGCGCTGCCCCTTCCGCACGATTCTCGCATACCTTCTCCAAGTTCACGACTGGCAAAGGCGATACATTCCTTGTAGTGCTTAGCGGGCGGCACTTGGAGCCGCCGAGTTGGTCGATGCTCGGCGACTTATGGCTTTTCTCGCTCACGACGCACCGATGGACTGAATTGCAGATGACGACGCCAATACGGCGGGCGTACACCTCCGTTATAACAATAAGCGGTGCAACACCAATGCTATGGTACTCCGGAGGTTACTACCGGGCCAGCAACAGCGCTACAGGGTACGACGTCGACGACATGGAGGCAGGGGTAATGCAGCCAGACAGCGCAAAGATCACGTTCTTCGCACCTGCGTTAAATCAGGCGGATAAAATCCCACCTCGACGGTACAACCACTGAGCCATGCTCTGGCGTGGTACCATGATCGTCCAAGGTGGCAGCTATCAGTCGCAACTTGGGGATCTTTGGAGTTTTTATCTAACCAACCCAAATTTGGGCCAGGAGTCCGCCGCCAGCCCTCGCCTCAAAATCGGTGCGCTTGACTGGATCGTGGTCGGAATCGTCTCCAGCCTGTTTCTAGCACCAGTCGTGGTAGTCGTTCGCTGTTGCAGCGTCATTAGATCCGAGGTAGGTGCTCGCAGAGTGATATCGTCACCGATCATGATTGCTGACGTTGAAATTGGACGTGAAGACTGCTCGTTCGCATCGCATCGTAGCTGCTTAATAGTGACGATGTAGAGCATCGTGATCTACAGAACAGATCTGAACCTCAACTTGGATGTTCACGTTACTTCAGCAGGGCGACGACGAGTTACTTCAATTGGATAAGAAGCTGTCGGATCGCACCAGTAGTCTCATCATTCTTGTCATCCTCGATCAAGCCTTCTAGAACAGGTTCCAGATTGCGTTTGGAGATGAGAGCACGAACGGATGGTCGACCATGAGCAAGAATGTGAAGCGTGTGAGCTACTTCACGCGATTGAATGGTGTCACGGCCGGTAGATAGCGTCTCCACGAGGCGTTCAATTGCCCCAGCGGCGACCGCAGAATCTCCTGCAGCGTCATTAGCGTGAATGAGATGTCGCAAGGCAACAATCGACTTTGCTCTCGTATCACGTCGTGTCGAGCTCATCGAAATTAGGAGCGGCTCAACCAGCCCGGCTTGTACGACCGCATCTTGTTTGCATTGAGCGTTCTCGACGAAGTTTCCCAATCCCTTCAAAATGTCAGATTTCGTGCTGTCATCATCGGTGACTTGAAGTGCCTCGGTCAAGAATTGGAGGATCTCTTCCTCGAGCGTCGAGAGTCGGGGATCTGAGCACGCACGATCGAGGTACAGGAGCAACACTGCCATATACACTTTCTGCTCCTCCGTTGTCGATTGGAACTGCCCCATCGCCAGTTCTAACACGCCGACATCAAGCACGGCCGTTGCTGCGGCCGCATTCTCATGGATCAAACGACTCAAAGTCCATGCGGCACAGGAAACGAGCTCGTCATCATCGTCGCGAAGCAGTTGCACAAGAATCTCCACAGCGCCGCTCTCCACGGCAAGTATCTGGAGCTGAGAGTTAGCTTCAATCATATCCCCAAGCGCGTCCACAACAGTAGTCTTCTCGATGCCTTGATAATCCTGGACTAATTCAATCAGGAACGGCACGACGCCATCGACGCCGAGTTGCTTTTGAATATCAGGCTGGTTCTTTGCTAGACTGGAGAGCGCCAATGCACATCCAAGCTTGACTGTACTCGAGCCGTCGCGGATGAGTTCGATAAAGCGACCGATGACGCCGGCTTGAAAAATGGACGCTTGTGCGGGAGGATTAGAGTCAACAAGCGCATCGATCATCGAGCCAGTCGTGCACGCATACAGCGCTTCATCGTCGCCTAGCCTAGATATCACGTCCAGCACAGTGTTCACCACATCCAGAATCACTTCTGGGCTTAACGCACCAGCATCCGCGCGACTAAGGATCTCGTCGAGAGGCAAGCAGGTGAGAATGATGAGATCGCCGACAGAGCCTCGGAGAACAACCAACAAATCCTGCACGATCCCTCGCGCAAGGTCGGAAGCCAGTACCGAGTCGCATGACTTGACCAAATCTTCGAGAACAACCATTGCGAGCACCTTCACTTCATCAGAATCCGCTTTGATTGCTTGTCGGATCATTTGCAGGGCTCCGGCATCGTTAGCGGAGGCACACAAAGTTTGATTGCTCTTAATGAGCCAACTTAAAAGTCGCAATCCATTTGGATTCTGATCGTATGCTCCCTCACTGAGATAGCCCACGACTCGTTCGACGACCTTATTACCCACCAACTCGTCCACAGCTGAAGCCTCGACAAGCGCTAGATGATGCAATGCCTCAGCAACCTTCACCATCCCATCACTCATCTCAGCTTTAATCGAATCGGCCAAGAGCCTGACGGCACCGACAGCGACAACTTCTCGAGCGTGGTCTTCGGCATTATCTTCCAACACACTCGCGAGCAAGTACGCGACGCTGTCCATCTGGTTTGGAGACGCACGCTCGAGCAGTTTCAGCAGAACACTCATACCGCCGAACGCTAGAAATGCCAGTTGTGCTTTCCCATTGCTGGTGACTATGGCATTCAAAAGGTCGAGTGTGTTCGCTTGGATGGCTTCGCGCTCACTGAAGAGTTGTTCGAACAAACGAGGAAGTACGCCCAACTCCACCAATTCATTCTGCACTTCGAGTTGGCCATCGGCGAGATTTGTCAGCGCGTACAGCACGCCCAGGTTCCGAAGCTTCGTGCCAAGAATGGCGATTGCACCAAGCCGAGTGGCCTGATCAGCAGCTGCTGAGTCATCCATCACGAGGTACGCAAGAGCTTGACCGGCTCCGCCTACGATCACCTCGTCGTCACTTTCGAACAATTCGACGAGAGTAATGACACCACCAGCTTCCACAACCAACTTTCGAATAATTGGATGGTGAATCACAAGTTCGTCCAATAATGCGACGGCGTTCGCTCGAGCATCGCTTGTACGCAAGCGTTTAAGCAGAAGAGAGACTCCATCGCAATCGATGAACTCAGAAGGATCACTTCTGCCAAGATGGAGCAGCACAGACAAAGCAAAATCTGCGCTGACCTCTGGACGGGCTTGTAAATGGTCCAGAATACATGAGACTGCGCCATTTGCAACCGCGCTTTCCTGAGCAATTGCACTATGGCGAACGAGAACTCGAAGCAGGAAGAAGGCTGAATCGACCGAGCTGTCATGTTCGCTTCTCAGCGCTTGTATGACGGCGGGCATGATATCAGCTTTAACGCACGCTTCCTGGGCTGCGTCATTCCGATCCACAAGACATCCCAAAGCGAAGAGAGTGTTCTGATGCACGGACATCAACTCGTGTCCCACATATCGCACCAATGGCGCAATAGCTTGAGCATCAATCATTGCGTACTGTCCAGCTGGGTTTGATTGAACAAGTCGACCGATGACTGCAACGCTGGTGGCTCTTTCATCGTCACAGCCAGAACTCACTACATCCATTAGTAACTGGATGGCTCCGGCTTCCAGCGCCTTCGCTTGTGCGGATGCACACGAGTCCAAAAGATCTCCTAACATCTCCATCGGTAGGACTTTGTCCATGTCGACGTTAGAGCGGACTGCGTCCAGTATTGCCGCGACTGCGTCTCCTTCAATGACGGCTTCACGACTGACTGGGTTTTGGTGCGCAAGACACGCAAGCGCCGTTACAGCGGCCGTCACGTTTCGGGCAATCCCCGTACCAAGTAAGGAAACGAGCAAAGCAATACCATTCCTTTCAACGAGAGCTGATTGAGATGCTTCGTTGTTCATCACCAAATACGCCAATGCCATCGCCGCGTCTGCACTAGCCTCATTTGGCCCTTTGGATAAAACTTGGACAAGAGCATCAATACCACCGGTCGCCTTAACTGCATCGATGGCTTCAGGAGAATGCTCAACAAGTCGAGCTAAGAAATTTGCCGCTGCTGAACAGGTCTCTTGACTCCCGAGCGAGCTCACGACTGTCTCGACAATACCTGATTCAACAATGATGGTGTTCAGGTGGTCATGGCCATCCATCAGCAAACTTGCCACGTGCAACGTATTGCGCTTCGCGTGCTCACCCCCGTGCCGAATAATGTCAATTAGTCGGTTAAGAATCCCGCTGTCAACAACTTCATCCCTCGCACTCGAGTTTCCTTGGATCAAATTGCCCAAAGCTCGCAAATCATGCACAACATCATCGCCCGATCCGTGTCGCACGCGATCTATGAGACAAGGGATCGCGCCGGCAGCAATAGCTTGAGTTTGAGCCTCGTCATTATTCTGAACGAGCTGAGCGAGTGCGAGACTCCCTTCTGCCGACTCTGTCTGCACTTCGGATCGCAAAAACTCGACAAAACCACCAATCGATGCTGCATCTACTCCAGTGTCGGCGTGAGCACGGTTGTTGAGCACGAGATTCCCAAGTTCCACGGCTGCAGCTGTCGCAGCGCGTTCGACTTGAGATGATGAACGATAAAAACCCACAAGGCGACGCACAGCGCCAGCGTTGACGGCACCATTTTGCGCCGCCGTGTTGTTGTTCGTGAGACAGGCGAGGGCGTGGCTTGCTTCGATCTTCTCGACAGACTTGTCGGACCCGAGCAGTTCGGTCAGTACCGGAATCACGCCAGCGTCGAGCGCAGCCAGTTGGGCCGCCGCATTGTCTTTGACAAGACAGCGCAGGGCTTTTGCTGCGTTGACACGTCCGTTGCCGACGCCGCGTTGCAGCAAGTGAACCAGCGCGTCGCACGCTCCGTCAGCAAGAGCGGTATTCTGTCCTTCTTCTTGACCGTCAATCACGTGAGCGATCGTCAGCGCTGCGTCTGCAGCACTCACACTATCACTCTCCAACTGCGAGACGAGCTTGATGAGTACAACAAGCGTCCCGGCCTTCACAGCAGTCAGTTGATGGTCGGGATGGCCATCGACGGCACGCCTCAGCGTCAACATCGCGAGTTGCTTGGTTCGCCCACCAGCGTCATCCGTCGTCAGAAGAGCTGCCAATTGCTCAATGTAGCCAGCTTTGACGAGCGCTACTTGCGCAGATTCCGAGCTCTGCACGAGCTGGGACAACAGGCTCACGGCATCTTCGCGAACGTTCTCGTCGTGGCTCGCCAGTAACTTGATCAAGGGGGCGACGGCGTCGACCTGGACGACAGCAGCTTGCACCGCAGTAGCATTGTCGGCAACGAGCACGACCAGCACGCGTAGCGAGAGGCTGGAGACGTCGTCGTGAGTGAGCAACGCGACGAGCGCGTCGACGGCGCCGGCTTGCAGCGCAGTCGCCTGGTGTTCTGGCGATGCGGAGACGAGCGCGAGCAACGAGACGAGCGCGTCGGCAGGCGACGAGCGCAAGCGCAGCACGATGGCGGCGACGTCCGTTGCAGAGGACATGGGAGATCGTCGAATGGAGACGAGGAAGGCATTGGGGTGGTCATGGCAGAGAGACATCCATGGTGGTGTCGGGTGATCGATGAATGAATGGTCACCTCTAGAAACGCATGGAGGGGGTGTGAATAGGTGGTCGCTTGCATGGGTTCCATGCTTGGAGACTCCTGAGATTGGATAATTTCCAGAAGCAACTGCTGCAAGACGGATTTGTTGAGTTGGGAGGAATAGGTCGCTTCAATGGATACAGACACCATGTTTCAACTAATATTATCTAATGAAGGTTTTTGAGATCTTAATTTGTATCGGCGTGGGCGCTCTCCAACTCAAAAGAATTTTATTATAGAGGTAATCTGTGTTTTGGAGCAAGACACCCAAGCTGTCCATGACGAAGAATCCATCGGTGCATCAGACTACAAACGACCTGGGATCCTCTTGATGAGACCAACTGGCTGCCCAAGAGTTATCAACACCAAGTAGAAGTCAGTGTTTGCAGATACTGTACACCAAAGAACTGACCCAACTTGTTTTATGTCAGGACTCGGGGAGAAGAGCACATGGCCATCTTAGAAGATGGAGGAAGAGATTGAGGTTGTTGACGCGGGTCCAACTCAGAGGTCTCAACCACCTACCAACTGCATCATCTAACATGACTAGCGTACTCTCCATTATACTCGGCATGCCTTATGAGAGATCCAGACGCCACCAGTTGAGGTTTCATATCGCATTGTCGCATCCCTTATCCCTTCGACTGAGTAGCTGTCCTACTTGCTCCAGCAACGGCCAGTGTAGCCAGTGTCCTCTACTTTCCACGCCCTGAGGCGAATACGACAAGTGGATCAAAGAACCCCGGAGGGCAACAGCCAAACGCCAGCTTCAACGTACCTTTCGCATGATAAACGTCGACAAGACTCACATATCCGGCACTGCAACCGCGACACATGGAGTGCTCTTTGGTCGCTGCTGTGAAATCGCGAGTGGGGTTTCTCGTAGTTGACCGCAGCCCTACCACCCAGACGCGTCGTGCCTGAAGCCCAGCAGCAAGCTGTGCATTCACCCAGCTCACTCTTGAATTTACCTCCACACTTCAATAGCTCCATCGGCTCGACCAGCTCCTTTAACATGATCTCAGCCACCAAGATATCAATCCTTGTCACTTTTTCCTCCGCGGTCGTCTCATGCGCTCTCGCCGACGAGACCTTAGGCCTCGCTCCTTGTCGTCACCTGCGCGGCGACAGTCCCCAGACCTTCTACGCCAATGAATGGCAGTTCAGCCAGAACCATGGCGGCGATGGAAATCAAAGGGACGAAGGTGATGCGAAGACTGATGGAGATTTGAGCGGGTCCGAAGGAAGCGTCGGACTGGTCGGGAACGGTGATACGAGCGAACAGTCGTCGATTGGATCGGTGTCGGATGTTGGCACGACAGAACCAGCAGAGGCTCTTGATCCGAGGCAAGCTCAAGCGCCGTCAACCCCACAAGCCGTCGGGAATCCTCTGTTTGCTGGCGAAGCCATTCCAGTAGCGGACCCAGCTCAAGGCTTTGCTGACAGCAGGTGTGGTCGCGAGATCACCGACAACACGAAAGGTGTTGTCACCTACAGCGACTGCGGCTCTACACGCCAGACTTCAATTCAGCCATCGACATTCGACCTGGCACCATCCAGTGCCCCAGTGCCGGACTCGTTGGTCACTTCTTTGTCAGGTACCACCTCAAGTTTAGGCTCAGACCCGGACCAAGTCTTGTCTCCCGCTTTGGGGCTCGGGGGATGCTTCTCGAGCGAAGGCAGTGGTTACGGCACTCCATCGGTCCTCTGGTCTGATCAAACCCAGGCAGCAAACAATTGCTTTGGAGGTGGTAGTGGGTCGTCGGATACTGGTTGCGAAAGCGCTTTCGACACCGAGTCAGCGAGCCAAGTCTTGTCTTCTCCATCGCTCGAACTCGTTGGCGTTGGGCCTCTCACTGACGCCCATATCGAGACGCAGAAGTAAAGGAACGTCGATCCTCAGGTCTGAGCTCCCATGCGTCGCTCACTCCTGTGTACTGCGTTCTTGTGCGTTGGTGACCGTGCTGCTTTCACCGCTACTCTTCATTGTTCCATTGTAACGTGTAACAGACCTCTCGATGTTTTCCACAACGCGATTCTCATCTTGGCGATAGTGTTGGATGATTAGTACGTTGTATGTGATCACGGTACTTGCTTCACGACAGCTCATGGACTGAATCGTAGATACGAACGGAGCTAGAACGGCACTTCGTTCCTACGAGATGATCTGTTGAGGACTCTCAACTATGAGTTTGGACATGATAGCTAATGGATTTGCCGGTGCTAGCACCAATAGGAGCTGCAAAGGAGGCCGCACAGCCCGTCGCAAGATTTTATGTCGGCAGTGGAGACGACTTGGATCAGTAGAAGCGCGGATGCCATCGCGTTGGGTTGTATCGTCGAAGATTCTACCACGAGGACGAGGGCATACGCGTGAGGTCCACAGTCTCAACGAGGACGTGGTTACTTGTCGCACATGGTTAATTTTGGTGCTACCAAGATTCCTTTCATGGGCTGTCGCCGATAGTATCTTTATTCGGATGAGGGAGTCGTGAGCCGGGCAGCCTATGCTCCCAGGACCTGGCTCATGCACAGAGGGATTCTGTCCCTGCAGTTCTGCAATTGATTCCTCCATGAGCAGCCTCCAGTGTCGGCAAAATACGGTGGTCGTGCTTGTTTTTCTTTTGATAACGTTCTCCTCAGTGCAGGTGTCCGCCCAATGGAAACCTCTCTCCCAATACGTTCCAAGTAACTCGCATTCGCCCACGAGCCAGAGTCAGCCGCCCAAGCGTTCTGCCCACTCGCTTGCAATCCTCCAGGATACTCTCTACGTGTTTGGAGGTGTCGGTGACACCAACGACGAAGGCAACCACGAGTACGACGATTTATGGAAGTACGAGATCCCTATAGGTCGCTGGGTCAACGTCATTCGAGATCGCCAAGGCAGTCCTGGCGGGAATCCGCTTGTATCACCCCAACACCGGTTCCAGCACTCGACCGCAGTCCATTCAAATGGCTCAGTGAGCGAGATGATCGTCTTTGGCGGGCTCTCGGTTTCGCAAAAGGCCACAAGCAAAGGTTTTGTGTCAGTGGTAACGCAGTTCAATGACGTCTGGCGATTGTCGCTTAATGTAGAAGGACAGGAGACATGGCGAACCGATAAAAAACTCAACCGAAAGCGGTTCAAGCGTGTCGGCCGGATCTTCGGGAGCTCTTGCAGCGATGGCGGAAGTTCCAGCTCCGCGTTCTGAAGCCGGAGCCGTCGTCCACGACGGTCAGCTATATGTCTTCGGGGGCATTGCGTACGATGAGTTGGACGACTCACCACCAGTTGATTTCGGCGACCTCTGGCGATACGACCTCAGTGAACGGTCATGGATGCAAATTGCGCCAGACGACAACGTTGCTCCTTCTGCGCGTTTCTCTCATAGTATGTCCAAGTTCACGACGGACAAGGGCGAGACGTTCCTTGTCGTGTTTAGCGGCCGACATTTGACAGCGCTAACGTGGTCGCTGCTCGTCATCTGGTTGCCGAGCGCAACGGATCTTACATTGCGTTGGTCGATCCGCCGCCATCGGATGATGAGTGTTATCAGCGCCACGACCAAGCTGGAGACGAACCCTGCCAACACATATACAATTGTCTCGAAATGGCTTGTGGATGACGATGTCGTATCAGGCTGCAAATTGGCGAGCGTGAGGTTGAAGCTCCACAGATCAGCGAGCTGCGACTGGAAGCTGCCGCCGTGGATGATCATGCAATTACGCCAGAGAACGGCACGATGGTTGTATCTGGCTGACGGGACAGCGCTTTCTTGATCCGTGACGGCTCCGTAAAACCGCACCCTTGTGCCATTCGAGGTTCCCGCGTCGATGATCCCGACCTCGACGTCGTCCAAAACGTATTCACTCATGGTTCCGTTCGCTCTGAAGTAACCGCCAAAAAACCAGATTTTTGGAACTGCACCGTCAGTTGCAACTACCGAGGTGTAAGCTCGTTGCACCCCAGAGGATGTCTGCGCTAGTTCCCATCGCTGGGTAGAGATGGAAAAGAGCCACGTGTCACCCTCGAGCTCGTCGCGTCCTCGTGGTCCGCGGGATCGCACCAGAGCGCGTTCTCAAGTTTGGAGTCATTAAGTACAAAAAGCCGCCTCAAAATCAGCCTAGTCCTGACCAAGACGAGAAAGACGACACGGGCGATGAGGACATATGCCCAGTCTGTTTGGTACGGACTTCGTGCGTGGCACACGCGACGTTGTGATGACTTTTTTCTTGCACTTTACAGATTGAGTTTGAAGAGGATGAGGATGTTCGTGATCTCCCGTGCAAGCACGTTTTCCACGTCGCCTGTATCGACGAGTGGCTCAGCCGACACTCCGTACGTTGGGACATGAGGATTTGGTATCTACCTCGAACTGACATCTTGCTCGTCGGATGGTAGACGTGTCCGATGTGCAAACGCAACCTCGATCAAGATCTCCAACAGGCGCCGTCGACCACTCCACCGCAATCGTCGCAACACCAATCGCCCACTCCAATTCGTGGTGGATCTATCGTTGTGCCCATGAGAACTGGGAACTAAAGAGTCTAGAACATGACTCCGTAAACTTACGGGCACGTTCAAAATTGAGGTTGGATGTCGTAACCGCAGCACAAGGAGGGGATGCAGCAACATGATGCTGACCCTCCAATTGCAGCCTGCCACATTCGAATGGTCGGATTCGAATGCTCGGTACGGTGCGAATTTTTTCTGTTTATGATCAACCAAACCCACAAAACTCATACGACAAAATGGAGATCTCTGATCTGAGCTGGCAAAAGCAGGTAGTACTATTTACCAATCATGATGTTGTCAACACAACACATGAAACTATACAACCGATCTCACCCAGGATGATTACGATCCCATCCATCGATCGAACCACCGGGTCTTGGTCGAAACCGAACAACAAAGACTCGTGCTCCTGAGAGCATACAAGGCTTCAGTGGTGATCTTTAATGCTGGATGGCGCTGTTCGGGTCGCGGGACGGCTTGCCGGGCTTGCCAGGCTTGTCGCCAGTCGGCTTGGATGAGGTCGAACTGACCGAGCTGCTTAGGCCGGGCGAAGTCTGAGTCGGAGAGGAAGCTGGTACGACCAAAACCCACAAAACCCTGACTGCAAAATGGGGAAACCCACAAAACCCTGACTGCAAAATGGGGATCTCGGATCTGAGCTGGCAAAAGCAGGTAGTACTATTTACCAATCATGATGTTGTCAACACAACACATGAAACTATACAACCGATCTCACCCAGGATGATTACGATCCCATCCATCGATCGAACCACCGGGTCTTGGTCGAAACCGAACAACAAAGACTCGTGCTCCTGAGAGCATACAAGGCTTCAGTGGTGATCTTTAATGCTGGATGGCGCTGTTCGGGTCGCGGGACGGCTTGCCGGGCTTGCCAGGCTTGTCGCCAGTCGGCTTGGATGAGGTCGAACTGACCGAGCTGCTTAGGCCGGGCGAAGTCTGAGTCGGAGAGGAAGCTGGTACGACCAAAACCCACAAAACCCTGACTGCAAAATGGGGAAACCCACAAAACCCTGACTGCAAAATGGGGATCTCGGATCTGAGCTGGCAAAAGCAGGTAGTACTATTTACCAATCATGATGTTGTCAACACAACACATGAAACTATACAACCGATCTCACCCAGGATGATTACGATCCCATCCATCGATCGAACCACCGGGTCTTGGTCGAAACCGAACAACAAAGACTCGTGCTCCTGAGAGCATACAAGGCTTCAGTGGTGATCTTTAATGCTGGATGGCGCTGTTCGGGTCGCGGGACGGCTTGCCGGGCTTGCCAGGCTTGTCGCCAGTCGGCTTGGATGAGGTCGAACTGACCGAGCTGCTTAGGCCGGGCGAAGTCTGAGTCGGAGAGGAAGCTGGTACGGGCACAGACACTGTAGCAGGCTTTGTGGCTGGAACTGGCATTGGCACCGGCGCGGGAACAGAGGCGGGAACGGGGGCGGGAACAGACGATTGCTTCAAGCTGGGAGCTGGAGCTGGAGCTGGAGCTGGAGCTGGAGCTGGAGCTGGAGCTGGAGCTGGAGCTGGAGCTGGAGCTGGAGCTGGAGCTGGAGCTGGAGCTGGAGCTGGCGCGAAGCCGAACGACGGCGATCCTCCGATCCAGCCACCGCTAGGCACTCCGCCCCAACCGCCGCCATACCCCCAGCTTGGCGCCCAGCCGCCGGCGTACCCCCAACTGGGTGCCCAGCCACCACTGCTATGCCCCCAGTGGCCCCAGTGGCCACCATGTCTCGAGCTCTGGCCTCGAAGTCGGCGCCCCTCAGGCTGGAAAGCCGCCGGGAAAGCTGCCGCGACAGTCGCCGGGACAATCACCGGGACATTCCCCAGTTCAACCTCCGGGAGATCCCCCGAAACACCAGTCATGGTCATCGGATCGTCGGCAATCACGAATGACGCGGGAGCCACGAATGCGGCGCAGACCGCGAGCATGCAGAGCTTGGTCGCGGGGATCATCTTGGAAGAAGAGACGAAGGGGGGAAGTGAGGAGATGCTGAAGGTCGATTTGACTCGATGTTGTGGGGCCAAGAGGCTAATTTGGAAGTGAGAAAGTAGGACCGGGTCAGCAGTCAAAAACGACAAGACAGCGACGACAGCGTGCAGGAACGGCGATAAAGACGCCGATGTGAAGGCGATTGATTAGAAGGTGTTTAGTGTTGGATCTCATCCGACTGATACGCCTTACTGTTGACACAGAGTCCGAACTGAGATAAATCTTCTGTGTCAAGTGCTGCGGTGTATTGGCTGATGTGTTGGCATCGGAAACATTGGACACTCGTCTCTTCGATCGTGTGGGCCGTGGGGTTTGGGCGAGCGTGGGCGCTAGACGATTGAGTTGGAAGGCTGGAGACATGAATTCAAGTCTCGTCCCTCTGTCCATCTATCCCGTGGAGTCCAGCCGTTTACTCGTGTGTCTCCACGTCATGCAATAGTGCGTGAGTCCGCCAGTCTGTCCGGATGGATATCTTCAAAGCTTCTCATCTGGTCCAGGTCACACTGGACTACAGCAACAACACCAGGCGATCAGATCGCTTAGTTTCAATTGCACTGCGAGGAAGTTCACGAGATGTCTGTGTCAAAAGGTTTTTTTCGAATCCAGGTAAGGCAGATGGAGTCGGAGGCGGAGGCGACATCACTGTCTGCCTTCTCCCTGTACACACTGTCACATTGGAACAATGTTCCCAATCTTTGTAGAGGAGAGTCGAGTGGAAGAGAAATGGTGCGATCTGTGTCTTGCAGAGATATCAGAATACCATATGATCACGCGTCGAAGGCGAAATGGATCGAGATATTGCATCTCCATTCGCAAGAATCAGTGTGTCGAGGAAGTAAAGTCACGAGTGCTTGCAGCGACACAGAGGGTTTGACGGCGAAGAGGTCACTCGTGCGATGGGTGCACAGGGATAAGTTGTCGGCTCCGGATGGATTGTGTATCGCTACCTCGCACGGCTGTAGGAAGAATAAAGAGATCATACCACCCGATCCATCTACTATCCGACAGCGACCACCCGATCCGCTGCTCTCGCGGAGATCTTCATCAACATGAGATGTCATCTAGTTACGATAGCCATTGATCAGAGTATCCTTGTGTTCGTTTGTTTTTCCTTGCCCAGTCCACTTGAGAGAAAAGCCCTGTGCCCGATAATGGTCCTCTGTCTCGCTAAAGAACTCCATCACCTTCCAGAAACAGCTCCGGCAAACTTCAAACAGGCACAAGAACTTTGCGTTGTCAATTTGAGAAAACCACACTATCGCCAACTACACGGGAAACATCACAAACTCGACAAAGAGTCTCGAGCCTTCGGCACGACCTACTGCTGGATCGGGCTGTTCGGGTCACGCGATGGCTTGCCAGGCTTGCCAGGCTTACCGCCGGTCGGCTTAGACGGGTCCGGATCGGACGAGCCGCCCGACGCTGGAGCAGGCGCAGGCGCAGGAGCTGGCACGGGCGCCTGGCCACCTGAAGCTGGACTAGGGCCCTGGCCAGATGCCGGAGACGGGTTGCAGTTGGGGTCGGAGGATCCGTCTTTTCCGTTCCCACAGTCGCCTGCTGGTGCCGGAGCTGGTGCTGGTGCTGGTGCTGGTGCTGGTGCTGGTGCTGGTGCTGGTGCTGGTGCTGGTGCTGGTGCTGGTGCTGGTGCTGGAGCAGGCTTCGCCCCGGGTCCTGGAGCTGGCGCAGGAGCTGGAGCTGGAGCTGGAGCGGGGGCCGGAACTGGAGCTGGCGCCGGGGCAGGAGCTGGAGCAGGGACCGGAGCTGGGGCCGGAGCTGGAGCAGGATTGCATCCGCCGTTCATGTTGCCGCCGTTGCCTGAGCTGCATCCTGGAGCAGGCTTCCCCCCGGGTCCTGGAGCGGGAGCGGGGGCAGGTGCCGGTGCCGGTGCCGGTGCCGGTGCCGGGACAGGAGCTGGAGCTGGAGCTGGAGCTGGCTGAGGACCTTGGTTACAGTTGCTCCCCATGTTGCCACCGCCGTTCGCGCCGCCAGCGCATCCTGAGTTGCCCGAGTTCGGCGCAGGCACCGGTACTGCCGCACCTGGCGTCGGCATCGCTGGGATGGGCTGCGACGCAGGTACAGCAGGAAGTGGCACCGGGTTGTTGCCGCCCGTGTTGCCCCCGTAGGCACCGCCACCACCGTTGCCGCCCCACCCACCAAAGCCAAACGACGGAGCACCGCCACCCCCGCCCCAGCCACCGCTCGACTGGCCGCCCCAACCGCCACCACCGGACTTGCCGCCCCAACCACCACCGCCAGACTTGCCACCCCATCCACCGCCGCCCCACGTCTCACCTCGGAGCCGACGCTGCGGAGCCTGTGCCTGAGCCAGGAGAGCCGCCGAGTCATCGGCAATGGTCGAAGACGTGAATGCCGAGGCGCACAGCGCGAGCATGCAGAGTTTGGTCGCTGGAATCATCTTGTAAGGATAGATGAGAAGATGTGAAGAGGGATGTTGTTGTTGTGTTGCCGAGAAGGCAAGTTGGAAAGTGAGGTCAGCCGAGGAGAACGACGACGAGGAGGAAGCTTCTCCGTCTCAGCTCCCCAGTGGGCGGGATTTCGTTGAGCTCGTCACGTGCCTTGGATCCTGGGATGCGTTGGAGTAGAGACGAGAAGGTACGCCTGTCCATCTGTGTACTGAAGTATCAGTCCACATGTACGCCGTTGCTCAAGATCATTGCATCCATCCCATCTCACACCGATCAAACTGCAACTGGGTTCCACTGACTTGACGTTTGTATGTGGCGAAGCAGCTGGGGGCCTGTGTCACCTGTTCGACCACGTAAGTCAGCGTTCTCCGATGCAAACTGGTCCCGACTTCCGTAGAGGAGGCTGTGTCTGGTAGTCAGGAGATCACCGCCGGAGCAGCAGAAGCACAACGTTTGTGGTCAGAGGGAAGGTCCGAGTGCCTCTACAGACAGCGGGGAAGCTGTGAAGCCACACGTTATGTGGCTGCACTGAGAGCAGTTGTCTGTTCCGAATGTCGGTGGCTCCCGAAATGGGATCGTATCGAGAATGAGCCTGAGAGCGTTTGGCGTCCTGGCGATTGTAGTAAACTAGAGCGGAGCAGGACGATGCCGAAGAGTAGACGAGAACCTATCAGCTGCTGGGTGGCTCATCGCATCGTCACATCCTGGTCCTCACCTCAAAGAGGAAAGGACCCAAATGCCAGAGTAGTATATGAACAACTTCAGAAGTATGCGTCTGCTGCCGTCAAGAAGAGTGAATAGGCATGAACATATCCCCGAGATCCTACCGGGTGAGAGAATGCAGCACGATGTCTGCTCTCGTCTGGAGACTCGTCGGACTTGCGTGCGCCAGCTTCGTGACTGGCTTCAATGCGCCTGCATCTAAGGCTGCGTCGCGATTCTGAGCACTTCGCGCGACGAAATCGCCCAATGCGTCCAGAACAACTTCTTTGACAGTCTCCGATCCATTCTCCAGGGCCTGAACAAGGCATTGGAGAATACGAGCGCGTTTGGGAAAATCGTCATCGATCAGTTCCAACAATGCGACGGCAGCGAATACTTGCTGGCTTTCCACGCCAGTAGCCATGAGCTCATCTAGCAGCTCCAGCGCTCCAGCATCTAACGCTGCGCGGCTCGTTTGCGGGTTGCCTTGTACGAGGTAGCAGAGAGCCAGGGCAGTTGCCGCCTTTGCGTGTCCTCTTGCCGATCGCAGTCTTTCTATCAACACAGAGACACCATCGTCATCGGCGAACGCCTGTTGGTTCGCCTCATTCTTCTTGATCAGGTAGCAAAGCGCAGATAGCCCGTATGTTACCTCTTCTTCGTCATCGCCATCTCGAACGAGCCTAAGAAGCAGAGGAACTGCGCCAGCGCTCACGGTTGCGTCTTGGGCGATCTTAAAGCTTTGCATAAGCCCTCCAAGAGCGAGAAAAGTCCACCTTCTCACGCTTTCGGAGCCATCATGAAGCTGTTTCACGAGCGTGTTAACGGCGTCGGCATCCACAGCTTCTTGTTGACCTTCGGGGTTGTTGAAAACAACCAAACCCAATACAATAGTCGCCAAGCGTTGGAGGCTGGTCACATCGCTTCGCATCAGGCTCACAAGATAGGGAACAATTCCTGCAGTCACTGCAGCTGCCTGAGCAAATGGCTTCTCTTCTCCGATGAGACTCTGCAAGACTGCGAGAGAGAGAAGAGTGTGCTCTTCTCCAGTACCAGCCTTCAGTATTCCAACGAGAATCTGAATGGTATGAGCTGTCGCTGCTTCCTCTTGTACTATATCGCTCGCAGCAATGAGATGCTGGAGCGTACTCAATGCCAGCGTCTTGCCAGGACCATCGCACTTCTGAGCGATATTGAGAAGCGGCTTGACGGCTTCCTTCAAGGCAAGCAGAGCTGCTCGATTGTCCTGGGTGAGGTTTCGCACCACTCGGACGGCCTCCATCATGGCGTCATGCCCAGCGGCACCATGAAGAATCTCGAGGATACGAGGAACAACCTTGGTGGCCAGCACAGCATCCTGCGCGTCGCGTTGGTTCGCCACAAGGAACGCAATTGCTTTTGCAGAAGCAGCAGCCTCGACATTGGACTTGGACCACATGAGCTGTACAAGCGGTGGCACTGCGCCAGCATGAAGAGCCTGGAGCTGCGCCGCGGGGTGGTCACGAAGGAGGAACGCCACGGCCAGAGTAGCCTGAATCTTGTCGTTGGTTGCCTTCGGGTCCAACAAGTTGATTAGAAGTTTAAGAGCGCCCCTTTCTGCGATTTCAAATCGCCTCGCTGGATTGGTTTGCAGGATTCGCGTCAGAGCCAGCGCTGCATTTGCCTTCGTTTGACTCGATCCAGCATCCAGCAACCTGATCAGTGAATCTATGACACCGCCTTCGTGTACGAGCGTCTCGTTAGCCGGATTACTGTCAACGAGCATAGCGATCGCAGCTGCAGCGTTGTAGGTAGCGTTATCGATACTATCTCGCAGAAGTGTTAGCAAAGGACTGATCGCACCAGCCTCTGCGACCGCTGCTTGGGTCTTCGCGTTATCCTCGACAAGATACACAACAGCCATTGCAGCATTCGACTGCTCGTCGACAGTGCCTGACACCAAAACCTCTACGAGAGGTGCTACAATGCCAGCTCCTGCAGCGGCAGCCTGGTTCTCCGTGTCGCCTTCTACAAACGCTGACAGCAGCGCCGTCGCGAACTTCCTGTGGTCTCCACTTCCTCGTCGTCTCAAAAGCTGCGCGAGTGAGTCAAATGCGCCATTTTCTCGCATGGTGGCTTTTCCTGCTGCGTGGGCTTTGACGAGATGCTTGAGCACGACAGCGGCGTTGTGTTTCTGGGAGCCGATTCCATCGGCCACCAGCTGTAAGAGTCGAGGAATCGCATTCGCTTTGAGCACAACGTCTTTGGCTACTGCATTGTTGATCATGACATAGGCGAGTGTTTGGGCTGCGTATGTTACTTCTGCCTCCGTTCCCGACTCCAACACATCCACGATAGTCGAAATAGCGCCGACATCCACGAGAACATTCTGTGCGATGGGGTTATTGCCGACGATCTGAGTCATCGCAACCATCGCACGAACCGTCACGTCGCCTCCATGCGCTCGAATGAGGCCCGTGAGAGCGCGGGGAGGTCGATTCTCTGACACAGCTCTTTTAGCGTTGATGTCCGTCGCAGCGAGCGAGCCGAGAGTAGCAGCCGCCCATTTCTTGGTGGAATCGGGCGAGTCACAGAGCACCTCCACGAGCAACTGCACGCCGTTTTGACGAACGACAGCTTCGCGAGCGTTGGGATTGCTTTCCACGAGCGAAGCCACTAGCCTCATCGCAGATTCCTGGAGGGTTGCTGTTTTCGAACGAAGAAGCTCCAAGCAAACACCCAAAGTCTTCGTGTTCACGATTCCTTCGACTACACCAGGTCCGCTCTCGGCTGCGATACGCTGAAAGACACTGATCGCACGGAGTTTGACATCGTCGGAATCGTTCTCGAGTAAGCGGGCGAGCGTTTCGATCGCACTCGCGTCCACGACTGTCTGGAGACTCGCGCCTTCCCGGGAGACCACAGCCTCGAGTTCTCGAAGCGCGTTGACCGTCGCTGGGGCATCGAGGGGCCCTCGCAGGAGAGCGAGAAGCTTTGGGACAGCGTCTGCCATCGGCGTTTGGCGTGTTGCGTCCAGATCGGATTGCAGAATGTTCGGACAGTAGCTTGAAAAGATCTCGGGGAGTTGAGACCACGAGGTGATTGGTCGGCTCGATGGATCCAAATCAGTCGGGAGTTTCTTCCCGTGTACTGAACCTCTTTGCTGAACTCATATCGCTGTCATGAGGGGCAATCACACAGCACGACGTAGATGCTACCACGAGGAAGACTAACCTTGTTTTGTTCTTTATCTACTCGCCATGTTAAATCAGCTGCGTGCCGCCGTCCTGCTCAAAGAAAATGGCCTCGTAGAAGCCCCGGAAGGCCTCCATCTCGCACACGCCTTGCGAGTACTTGACAAGGTAGCTGTCCTGCCCGGCGTTCGTTAGCAACTTGTTGACTTCGGTCTGCAGCGCTGGGATGAGCTTGGCCAGCGGCGGCGAGGCTTTCTTCTGCTGTGCTGTCCGCGCCTCGTCGACGACCTCGAAGCGACTGGCGACGCCGTAAACGACCTCATTCAGGTCCTGGAATGCGTTGCCGCAGAGGAAGCCGAGACTGTGCTGTAGTGCCGGACCGAAAAGCTCGCTTTCGAGCAGGTCCCAGAGGTCATTGAGCAGGCTAATGACGTGCTCGCTCTGCCCGGGCTTCTTCTCCGGGTAGATCACAAACGAGCGCCAGAGCGCGTGGATGCTGTCGGCTTCGACCGACGCCGCCGCCGACTGCTGCGGCGGGATGATCTCCAAGTACAGTTCCTGCAGCAGATCGTTGAGCTCTTCGCGCTCGACCTTGAGCTTGCGACTGACATCCCACCTACATCCATCCATCCAAGCAACCCGATCAGCATTCTCTCTCTCTCTCTCTCTCTCTCTCTCTCATGGACCCCAGTCAGTCCACACTGGCAAACGTACGATTGCAGGCGCTTGTTGCTGGTGACGACGCGCTCGACGTGGTCCTTGACGCGCTGGATGCCTTCCTGCAGGAAGTACTCGAGCCCGGAGGCCAGGAACTCGTGCTGCGCCTGGAGCGCGAGCTGCTCGTCGTCCGGTCTCGCGAGCGGCGAGCTCGCCGCGCCGTCGCGGTTCTTCTCAAACGTGCGCTTGCCGATGATCGCGATTTGCGCAAAGACGAGCAAGTGCCAGAGCCCGAAGGCGATGAGCGCCGTGAAGTAGCGCGTGACGGCGGCGCGCTTGGCGTCTTCCCAGAGCGCATTGCGCTTGGCCTTGTCGCTCTTGTCGAGCGCCTTGAGCTCGTGCACGACGCGTTCGAGGTCCACGAGCGCGAAGAGCGTCTTCTTGAGCCGCGGCAAGAAGCGCTGGATCGTCGCGTTGCTCTCTTCGGTCGTGGACGCGAGCGAGAGCTGGAGCCGCTGGTGCTCGGCCATTTGCTGCTGCAGCTGCTGCGTGAAGCGCTCGGCCGCGCCCACGAGGCGCCGGTAGCCGTAGTAGGCGCCGCCCGCGCACGCCGCGGCCACGGCGCCGCCTACGAGCAGCCGCCGGTGGCGCCGCGCGAAGCCGCAGACGCGCGCCGCCGCGTGCTCGAGCGAGGACCACATCGGGAGGAAGACGAAGAGCTCTGTTGTTCGACGGGGCCGACGGCGCGAATGGAGAGATAGGATTGGTGGAAATAGAGGGATTCGAGAGGTGTGATTGGAGGAAACGCACCGGAATTCCAGGGGGGGGGGGGGGGGCTAACGTCAACATGGACCCGATGCTGACGAGGGGATGGCAACGATTGGATATGTGTATAGGGAGGGGTGGAGAGATGGCGGTTGGACGCGACTAGCAAGACTATTGCCATTGATGTGGATGGTGGGGGAGGGCTCTGTGTGGCTCTTCAGAGAGAGACCACGGATTGGCCATGCGTACTGTAGCTACGTAGCTCCTGGGAAGATGGACACATCGTGTGGTGGTATTACAACAAAACAAAAATCTAGTCAATGTTCAAATCGTGGAGGTGGTCTCGTCGAGGATTCTACAGGATGCCCCAGTGGCGCTCGAAGGCGTTGAGCAGGCGCGTGATGGCGTGGGCGCCGCTCAGCGGGTACTCGGAGATCGAGATCTGCTCGTCGAGCTGCAAAAGAAACAAAAACCAAAAACAGAGACCCTCCTGTCAGCACCACAGTACTAGCGTCTGCGACAAAACAGATCGATACGTACGTAGCTCGTGTTCTCCTTGTCAATGTGGCCGTGGGCCATGGCGCCAAAGATGAAGACCACGGGCTCGTCCTTGGGCAGCGTCTCGACCCACTCCCACGGGTTCACGAGCTTGCCCGTGCGCGTGAGCGCGTACTTCTTGGCGTTGGCCGGCAGGTGCTTGGTCACGGGGTTCTTGATCACGCTCAGCAGCGTCTGGTTGCCGTCGGTCGAGCGGATCTTGAGCGTGTGGAGCAGCTGCACCATGAGCCCGGCAAAGCGCTTGTACGTGCGCGGCACGCGCATCTGCGAGCTCACGTCGATGAGCACGCCCTTGGTCGAGTGGATGTAGACCTTGAGGTAGCCGGCCTTGTTGAGCGGCGAGTCGAGCACGGCCATGAGCTCCTGGTGAAGAATGTCGGGCCGCGAGAGCGACGGGTCCTTGTTGAACTTCTTGTGGACGCCCTTGTGGTCGTCGCAGTTGAGCAGCTGGAAGCCCTTGGACGTCTTGACGGTCTCGAGCGCCGCCTGCTCCAGGATCACCACCACCTGCCGCCGCTGCTTGTCCTCCTTGCTCGCCTCCATCGTCGTCTCCGTCAATAATGCCTCTTCACTCCTCCATTCAAGCGACTTGTCCCTTGTTTTCCTCCATCGATCCCTCGTTTTTTGATCCCGTATCCCTCGTTTTCTTCCATTCGTCCCGTGTGGTCCCGCGTGTCCTCTTAACCCCGTTTTTGGGGTTACGTCCGTGCGAGTGGAAACCGCGACGAGAGGGTATAGTGTATACTGTACCCCCATTGGAGGGTCTCCCCCTCTCCTCTCGGGAACATGGGCCAGTGAGAGAGAGCCGCCCCGTCGAGATGGCCGAGGTTACGTCGTACTGCCTCTGCCGGCAGGTGGAGGACAGCGGCATCATGATCGAGTGCATCCGCGGCGCCGGCGGCTGCAACGGCTGGGTCCACCCGCGCTGCTGCGGGCTCGAGCTCACGCCCGCGGAGCTCGAGGCCGTCGAGTTCTACGTCTGTCCGCTCTGCGAGCGCCCCGACGACGACTTTAGCAAGACCAAGGGCACGCTGAACACGCGGTTGGCCAACAAGATGGCGCTGCGCATGCGGCGCAAGACCCACTGGACGTGTGGCGCCTGCGCGTTCGCCGAGAACGACAAGAGCGCCAAGGAGTGCGACAAGTGCGGCAAGCCCAAGAAGAAGAAGCCCAAAGACGCGAGCGACGAGAAAGACACCAAGGAAAAAGACTCGAAAGAGGGCAAGAAGAAGAAAGAGAAGAAAGACAAGGAAGGAGGAGGAGCAGGCGGAGCAGGAGCAGGAGCAGAGGAGGAGGCCAAGCGACGGAGTGGACGCGAAGCGAACAAGAAGCGCAAGAATTACAAAGTGCCCGACTCGGACGATGACCTGAGCGACCACGAGGTCAAGCCCAAGATCAAGAAGCTCAAGCAGAAGAAACCCAAGCGAGACGAGAGCGAAGGCTCGGCGAACGACGAGTCGGACGGAGAGGCCGAGTTCCAGGCCGACTGGACGGCGTCGGCGGCTGCGGCGGGTGGAGGAGGAGGAGCCGCGGCGACGCCCGCCATGGTCATCGAGAAGATCATGAGCTCGCGCCAGCGCACGCTCTCGGCTGAAGATGACGCTGCCAAGGCCGGCACGACTGTGGTCGAGTACTTTATCAAGTGGAAAGGGTTTTCGTACATGCACTGCTCGTGGGAGACGCCCGAGACGCTGCTCGAGATCGATCCGGGCAACAAACAGCGCATCAAGCGCTTCCATGAGAAGCACGGCCACCACCACCATCACCACCATCATCACCACCACCACCACCATCGTCACCACGACGAAGACCCGCTCGATGCTGAGAACGAGATGGAGTATTTCAACCCCGAGTACCTCGAGATCCACCGTATTCTGGCCCACAGGCAGGATACACCATTGCCGCCAGATCCAGGTTTCCCTGATGCACCCCCGGATGACGGGCTACGGTACCTAGTCAAGTGGCGTGTGCTGCCCTACACGGACGCCACGTGGGAGCGTGCATGCGACCTCAAGGATGACGACGCTATCGCCAAGTACAACCAGCGCTGCATTGTTCCGCCACGAGAGGACTGGGAGCCGCTGCCGCGCCCCTCGCTGCGGGACTACCGCAAGCTCGACGAGTCGCCCAAGTTTGGTGCTGACCAGGCGCTGACTTTGCGCGCGTACCAGCTCGAAGGTCTCAACTGGCTCATGTGGAACTACTACAACGAGCGTCCGAGCATTCTGGCAGACGAGATGGGTCTCGGCAAGACTATCCAGACTCTCTCGTTTCTCGACAGCCTGCGCACGAACGACAAGATCCGCGCGCGTGGGCCGTTCCTCGTGGTCGCGCCACTCTCGCTCATTGCCCAGTGGCAAAGCGAATGTGACACGTGGACGATCATGAACTCGGTCGTGTACCACGGCAACACGGATGCTCGCGAGCTGATCCGTGACTTCGAATTTTATTATTTAGACGCACAGAATCGCCCAGACAAGAAGAAACCGTTCAAGTTCAACATCCTCGTGACCACCTACGAGGTCGCTATCAAAGATATCAGCATTCTCTCCAAGATCCGCTGGCGCTGCCTCGTCGTCGATGAAGCCCACCGACTCAAGAACCAGTCGTCTCGACTCGTCGAGCAACTGCGCTCACTTCGCCGCGACCACTGCGTGCTGCTTACTGGAACGCCGTTGCAGAACAAGACCGAGGAGCTGTGGGCGCTGTTGAACTTTCTCGACGCCAAATCGTTCCCGAGCGTGTCAGATTTCCTGGACAAGTTTGGGGATCTTCACGAGGCCCAGCAAGTCGCTGACCTACACAAGATGCTCAAGCCATACTTGCTGCGTCGCCAGAAAGAGGATGTGGAGAAGTCGATGCCGCCTAAGGAGGAGACAATCATCGAGGTCGAGTTGACCCCCGTGCAAAAGCAGTGGTACCGCGCAATTTACGAGCGCAACACTGCGTTCCTGAGTCGCGGTGGCAATCCAAACAACGTGCCGAACCTGATGAACGTGATGATGGAGCTGCGCAAGTGCTGCAATCATCCGTACCTGAACAATGGTGTGGAGGAACGACTGATCGAGGGGCTCACCAACGATGCTCAGCGCCACGAGATGATGGTCAAGTGCTGCGGTAAGATGGTGCTGATCGACAAGCTGCTGCCACGTCTGAAAGAAGGCGGCCACAAGGTGTTGATTTTCAGTCAGATGGTGCGCGTGCTTGATATCATTGAAGACTACTTGCGCTATGTGGGCCACCTCTACGAGCGTCTTGACGGTAACATCCGCGGTAACGACCGTCAAGCAGCGGTCGATCGCTTCGTCAAGCCCGAGTATAACCGCTTCGTGATGCTCTTGTCTACGAAAGCCGGTGGTTTGGGTCTCAACTTGACCGCCGCCGATACGGTTATCATCTTTGACAGTGATTGGAATCCACAGAACGATCTCCAGGCCCAGGCCCGTGCGCATCGTATTGGCCAGACTAATGCGGTCAAGATTTATCGTCTAATTACTCGCAAGACGTACGAGATGCACATGTTCCATAAGGCATCTCTGAAGCTCGGTCTCGATAAGGCCGTGTTGACGCACATGCGTCGAGAAAACGAGGAAGAGAAGGAGGGTGGTACCAAGAAGAAGTCGTCGAAGGCTCAAGAAGCCAAGGAGATTGATGAGCTGCTCAAGCGTGGTGCCTACGATGTCTTCCGCGACGACGATACCGCCGGCGAGCAGTTTTGTGCTGCTGATATTGACCAAATCCTACAGCGCTCTTCGCAGATCGTACAATACGAGCAGGAGGCCAAGTCTTCTTTTTCTAAAGCGAGTTTCGTGTCGGCGACAACGTCGGACGATGTGGACATTGACGACCCCGACTTTTGGAAGAAGGCAGTTGGTCTCACGGAGCCGGACGAGCCGGAAGAAGACCTTCTCCCTCAGCAGCGTAAGCGAACGCGTGTGGCTCGCTTCGGCGCCAACCAACCTGGTCTCGGCACGGATTCAGAATCGGAAGACGAACTCGACAAGAAGGAGCGTGAGGCTGAGCGTAAAGAGCGTGAACGGGAAGAGCGCGAGAAGGAGAAGGCTGAGGAGAAGCGAGAACCTCGTGACTGGACCCAGAACGGTCGTGACCGTCTGCAGCGTGCACTTATGCATTACGGCTTTGGTCGCTGGGAGATCATCCGCAGCCAGAGTGGTGGTAGTCGCAACGTGGACGAGGTCGAGCAGTTTGCTCGAGAATTCATCTATGCCTGCAGTCTCTCGTGTATGGAGCCGACGGCATCGTCGAAGGATGACTCACCGTTTGTGAAGTCGATGATTCGCACGGCGTTGATTGCGCATCGGGATGGCATCGTCAATGAGGAAGAAATGTCACCAGTGCTGAAAGATGAAGATTTTGTTCTCAAGCTCAAGCAGGGTGGCGGTCGGCGAGTGCTCATTCGACTCGACATGTTGTGGCGTCTTCGTCGCCTTGTGTCAGCTGCGCTGGATCAGCTCGATCAAGAATATAAGGCCGCGCATCCTGAGGACGAGGAGATGAAGGACGATAGTGAAGGCAAGAAGGGAGCGCCGCCACCTGTCACGGCCGAGTTTGACGAACGAGTCGCGTATTACGGCGTGGACACCGTGAAGAACCGCATGGAGCTTGCCGATGTTCGTGCTGAGCGGCCGTCGTGGACCCAGATCACCGACTGGTGGAATGAGGAGGCAGACCGAAGCCTGCTCATTGGCGTGTTCCTGCTCGGATACGGTCGTTGTGCTCAGATCCTCAGCGACGAGCGACTTCGCTTTGCAGAAATCGCTCAGGCCTATGACATCGCTCACGCTGCAGATAAGGCGGCGGACGCAGGCAGCGATGACAAGAAGACGGATAGCGAGACAGGATCAACCAAGACAGAGTCGGATGCCGAGCAAGATACGGTTGCCAAAAAAGAGAAGACTGAGAAGCCAGTCAAGGATGAGGGTGGGGAGTCATCGGCTGCCGATGGCGTCACTCCATCAGACGAGAAGAAGTTCAAGCAACCGGAGGTGCAGGCCATGAACCGATTGCTCTTCTGGCTGCTCTCGGCAGACGATGTCAAGCGCCAAAAGGAACTCGAAGTACAGAAGAAGGAGCGCACTACAGTCGAGCAGTTGCGTCAGTCGACGCTGGAGAGAAAACTCCGAGCTGCCTCGCTGCGTCGCGTGGAGCTCAAGGCCATGCAACTCGCTCAGATCGACATGCTGCGCCATATGACGATCGTCAACAATGCACAGCAAATGCCGGATCCGGTCATTGGCTCCAAGATCAAGCCGAAGGACTGGACGAAGGAGGAGCGGCGCACGTTCTCATATCTGATTGCGCTGCACGGCGCCCCGCGTATCGACGCCAAGTCGACTATCTCGCTCGATCGCCACGGAAGCGAACAGTTCAATGTGCCGCCGTTTGCGTGGGAGACGGACAGCCTCTCTTGGATGAACATTGTCCAGTGGGGTCGTCTCAACAAGACAACCGAGATGGCCAAGCACTTCTTTGCCGAGCGATTCCTGCCCAAGTGCCGCGAGATCGCAGCGATGAAAGTGGATCCGCTGGGCTCAGACCAGCGCGCGACGGCACTTGCAGATCTTATCGGTATCGAGTTCGTCGATGCTCACGAAGGCGTTCTGGCTCACGGCCTCAAGGCGCGTAACATCGCGTGGGTCACGCTGCGTCGCATCGAGCTTCTCCACGATGTGTGCGACATCCTCACGCACCGCAAGGCCGAGCTGATCGAGTTGCTTCGATCGGGCAGTCCTGACCTTGTGGACAAGATGCCTGTTTGGTGGTGCCCGTGGGTCCACGATCTCGGCGTATTCTACGGCATGGCTCGCTACGGCATCTACGCGTGGGAACGGATCCTGCTCGACCGCCAGCTGCCTTTCCATCGTCGCGCGCGTGAGAATCATGTGCGCCAGGTCTTCCTTGATGGCACCGACGCCTTCGAAGCCGTGTACAAGGACCGCTTCGAATCGCCCGAGCAGGCTGAGGCATGGCTGCTGCACGTTGTGGACGATTTCCCATCGCTCGCGTTGCTCGAGCGGAAGGTACACGCCATCTGTGTGCTTTTGAACGCGCAGGACTCATCTTCGCTGTCGTCGTCGCGCATGGGTCGCTTCGGCGTGGACGTGACGCGCCTCGAAGAATTCACGTTTCCGACGCCTGGCAACGCGTTCGAGGTGGCGACCATGGTGCGCTTTACGGCCAAGGACCAGCTCTTGCGGAATCCGTTCCTGGAGCTGACAAACGGTGCAGGATTTGTAGCTAGTCCTGCTGTAGCCAACGGCGATGGCCACACCGATAGTGCAGTCTCAACCGAGCCAGACCAGGACGTTCCGATGCCAGACGCGACGACCGAGCCGTCACCGAAGCGTCACTCGATCCACATGCTCGTCTCATAAGCAGGATACTCTTGTCGTAAGTCTTTCTCTACAATATATGAACCGGGTTAGCTGACGTGGTACTAGGCTTGCTTGGCGTGGACAAATGCGCCAGTCTTGCGGCGGCCCGCTGGGTCCTCTTCTGAGTTTTTGCGTGAGCGGCGGCGTTCGGCCTTCGCGAGCAACCGCCGCCGCCGGATCTTCTTTCGGATGTAGTACCACGCGATGAGCACGATCACGCTCGCGACTGACAGTAGCGCAATCATCGAGACAGTGTAGCGACGATAAAGCGAAGGCACGTAGATCTGCAGGTGACACGATACGAAGTTGCCGTGCGCGTCTTCTAGTCCCTGGAAACCGTCGACACACCTGCGCGTACCATAGACGTAGCCGTCCGGGATTGATCGGTGGAACGGGTCTTGCCATGGCTTCTCGCAGAAATCACCCGTCTCCTTGCATAAGTCTGGGTCGTACTTTTGCCGACAGAGACACGTGCATTTGCCTGGTAGCGTGCAGTTGCCCTGGCCAATAAGAGCTCCATTGATGACCTCTTTGCCCCAGCGTCCACCGTTCGTGCCACAAGGGTCTGCCATGAAGTTCAGCACTTTTTGATCATCAACTGTGAAGAGCTGCTTGCGCACAGTGGAGTTGACCGCGTCGAGTCGACAGATGGGCTGACTGCAGTCAAATCCCTCCCAGCCGTCCGCGCACTGGCAGACGTCTGGAGCGACGCAAAGCCCGCCATTCTTGCAGCGATAACAGCCGTCCACACCAGCAACACCGTCAACACCGCACAGTGGGTCAAAAACTCCCTGGATGCACATGGGGATCGCGCAGTCGGCCCCGGTGAAGCCCGTCAGACCTCTTGGTGCCGTTGGATGCTTCTCGTACAGCCTCGACTCGACCGTGATACAGCGGCACTGGTCCTTGTCAACACAAACCCCGTCATTGAGGCATCCTGTGACCACTGAACCATTTGCCTGAAGGAAGCGACAGATCGGACGGTTGCAGTCGATGCCTTGGTAGCCGTCACCACACGAACATGTATCTGGCGCTACACATGAACCTTTGTTGAAGCACATGAATACACCTTCACCGGGCGTAGAAACTCCGTACGCCCACGTATCATTATCGACCTTGGAGATATTGACGTAGTTGATGCGCGTATACCGCCCGCGCGTATAATCGCCTTCCTCCCAGACTAGGTTCCCACACAAAAAGCCATCTGATGTACGCCGGACATTGAGTGAGTCATTATAGTTACGTAGATTGCGGATCTTCATGGCGTCTGTTGCAACGTTTGTCGGGTTGGGCCGTGGGTTCCCCACTGAGCATCCGCTCTGAAACGAGTGGCCATCATTCGAAATGACCTCTTGATCATACTGAGGGCAACGATAAGTGGTGCAAGTCAATTTTCCATCTTTACCGTGGCCACGGAGCGAAAGGAAGCCATCATTGTCGCGCTGAGTGTTGAGCACGAACATTTCAGCCTGGACGCAGATAGGCGTGTTACAGTCGTAACCTGTGTAGCCCGTGAGTTGTGCCTGACCCTCTGGTGTCTTGAAGACGGGTTCACCGCCGTCTTCGCGACCGTCTCGCCATTTGGATCCCCACTGCACGCACCGGCAAGTGTCCGGTGCCACGCACTTGCCCCCATTTCGACATTCTTGAGCACACATCGGAATCGAGCAATCTCTTCCTGTCCAGCCGATCTCACACGTACATCGGTTCGGTAAGGTACAGTTACCAGAGTGGAGACAAGGTTGTTCACAGACTGGAACGGAGCAGTCGGGGCCTTTCCAGCCAGCGGCGCAACGGCATGTATCTGGCGCAACACAGGTACCATTGTTGTAGCACCCTCGAAGCACTTGGTCCACGCAACCTCCGGTAACTGACTGATTCCAGAAGCCCAGGCGCGTGGCGTTAGCGATCGAATATGTAACCTGGGGGCGATACGAAGCGTCTGTATCGGACACGGGCACAATTTTGGAGGTGAGGAGATCAGGCATCGGTGAGCGTTCACACATCCGTTCGAACTGGACAAGACACTTGCCCTTCTGCCACTTCGTGCCGGCCGTGCGCTGCCAGGTCCCTCCGCGCTTCCAACCTTGGCGAGTATTGTCGAGAAGAGGCTGACTTAGGACATAAAGTGGCGGCCAGAACATTCCTTCCCAGTACGTATGGTAGTAACCATCGAGTTGCTGAGTCTTGTCCATGTATCCTGAAAAATAGTTTGGGTGTTCGAAGTAGTACGAGGGCGACGCGTACGGACCAAGGGTGGTGGGCTTCTCCCACTGCGTGATGCTGCGACTCGAGCAAGCGTAACCACCTTGGTTGCCAGTCGTTTGTCGGTACACGACGCCGCCTCGGATCTTCATCGTAGTCGTCACGGATTCATATGTGATTGTCTCGACCGTGTCGGCGTACTGCGGATTTGAGGTTGGCTGACGCGGGTCTTTGGACTCGGGGGGATCCGCTGCAAAGTATGTTAGCTGCGAGGGTGTGTAGTATCCTTGGCTACACACGGGCGTGCGGCAGTCGAATCCAATCCAGCCAGGTGCGCACTGACACACTCCAGGCGCCAGACAGTTGCCTCCATTCGCACACGCGTAGACACCTTGAACAACGTTTCTCTTCTCTACAAGCGCCACTTGGCGGTCGCTTGCATGATTGAACGGCGGCAGAAACCCGATCTCTGGAGCAATGAGACCTCGCCAAGGAGCGCCGGTGGCATTCCATCCAAAAGGAAGCTTTGGTGAGAAGCGATAGTACCCACTAGTCTCGTTTTTCTCGTCGAGGTACTGGAACGGTGATAGTGCCGTATCACCCAACTCAATCAGAAGGCAGCCCTTTGCGAGCGTCGTAATTGGGTCAAGGGTCGGATTCAGAACCCTCCCAGTGCGCTTGCGTCCTGAAGGACCGAACGAGACGCCGACAACCGGACTGTCCCGTCGGTATAGACAGTCAAATTCGCTTGTTTCGTCGCACCATGTCGATAACCCACATGGTACGTAATTCTCGAACGAAAAAGGTCTCCAAAGTGCGTTAAGGAAGCCGCTTGGGTGCGGCACGAAGACTCCCTGAGGACATATTGGCATGCTGCAGTCGTGGCCGCTCCAACCGGCGGCACAGAGACACGAGTTTGGCGCGATGCACGAACCGCCATTCTTGCACGGCTGTGAGCATACAGGCACGCGACAGTCGACACCGCTCCATTCATCGGGACAGCTGCATGTGCTGGGGGCTGTGCAGTTACCACCATTACCGCACGTTTGGGAGCAAACTGGCGTCGTGCAGTTAGCATCAAACCACCCTGATGAACACGCGCAAGTATCAGGTGCTGAGCATATGCCGCCATTGGCGCACTTTTGAACACAGAGCGGCGTCGTACACGACGGGACCCCCGTATAACCTGGAATACAAGCGCAAGTATCTGGGGCGACACATAGCTGACGGCTAGAGCACGATACTTTGCAAACTGGAATAGAGCAGTCATCGCCAGACCAGCCTGGTGGACATGAGCATGCATCTGGAGCCACGCATGTACCTCCGTTCTCGCAAATCTTGGAGCACGTCGCAGTCACACGCCGAATGCGGTGGTTCCATGTGTCAGCAATGACGAGCTGGTTGGTACGTGACGGTGTTTGCTGCGAGTAAATTTCGATGCCATGTGGGCCGTTCAAGCGGGCTGCTAGTGGAGGCATGGCGTCAGCAAAGCCGCAGCCACTCTTGAGCTGCGCCGACGGCGCGCCGGCAATTGTTTGTACTTCAACCTGGGCTAATGGGTATTGTCTGATGCTAAAAAGTCGTGCTGTGTTCATGGCCTGTGAGGACATGTTGAGCGACGTGACCCCGTGTGCTGTTGACCCTGTAGAGACCAGGGGGTTTGAAGAGTTGGCACCTCGTTCAAGCATGAGCTCAACTAGTCCACCACCCACATCTGTAATTGCTCCAGCGTGAATAGCAGCAGCACAGATTGATGATTCGTCCGTGTAAAGCGCTGATCCATAGACGACATTGGCTATCGCAGCACATCCTGCCGGACATTTGATCTTCACGGTCGTACCATCTTCAAGATCTTCCTTTGCACCAGGGATCACGTTCAAAGTTGCTTTATCGCGAGCCGCAAGCGCTAATGTACCTAAATCAAATGCATCGATTGGTGGTGTTCCCGTACAGTCTTTGATTTGGCGACCTAGGAGCGTCGAACCATCGAGCGAGTCGCTAACCCCACGCTGCTTGTAGTTATAATAGATATTGTTGGTCGAAGGCGATCCTCGCAAGAAAAGCTCGTCTACTGGCGGTTCATAAGATGAACAACCACTTGGTAGCAACACTTCAGTGAGTCGTGTAGCGCACCCCACCTGGCGAGCGACCTGTGATGCCGTTGAGATCTGACGAACTTTACATGAGATCGGGCTGACAACGTAGACGCGGCCGTCTGAGCTCACAGTCACACCAGCAGGGGCACGGAATGTGGCTTCATCACCAGAGCCGTCGATGTTGCTTGGAACGCTTGATCCAGCGAGCGTGACAACGCGGTTCTTCGAAGTGATGCCTTCAAAAATCGACGTCGCACCATCATAGTTGATTCGGCGGATACGATGACCGTCAGCGACCACGACAGTTGATTGCAATCCGATCGCGACATCGCGGGGGCTATTAAATTGTGCGTACGTGAGATTGCCGTCGCGAAAACCCGCGACACCTTTGAGGCAAGGTGTAACGCAACCTGGTGTGTCAACGTCGTTGCTGGGCTCGACGTTGCCAGCGAGCGTGTTTGTTGTACCATTGTTCCTTTTCACGAGGGAGAAACAAACACATCAGATCAGTGTGCTCTATCCGAATTTTGCATCCCTCCACGTACTCAATGCGGCGGATAAGATGATTACCTGTATCGGCGACGAAAACTACTCCATTCAGGTCCACAGCAATGCCCATCGGCGAGTCAAAGCGCGAGCTCGCGGCGTCGCCGTCCGCGAGTCCAGCATGAGGTACGGCAGGAGATCTGGCTAAGATCGCACTTTCGACACCGTTCCCACAAAGCCCAGCAAAGCAAGACACAACGCCGTCGGCGATCTTGCGGATACGATGGTTGCCTGTGTCGGACACAAACACTGCCATCTTGCTAGTGTTGGCTGGGTCCTCGAACACAGCGAGACCCATAGGAAACGAGAACCGCGCAGTGGCAGCAATACCATCCTTATAGCCCTCCACACCATCACCTGCAAGTGTCGTGACTGTTTTTGTAATCGGATCTATACGTCGGATGCTGTGGTTGTCTGTGTCGGCAACGTATACAACGCCTTTCGAGTCGACTGCCACGTCCTGTGGACCATTGAACTGGGCCGTGGCCAACGGTCCGTCGAGATAACCGTTCACACCCGAGCCTGCGAGTGTTGTCACCTGGCCTTGCGGCTTGCCGTCACCTGAGAATGTGGTCGGGAAGCTCCATATATCTGACGCGTCGGCATCACCGTTCGGAAGCTTGGTTGCGTCTCCTCTCTGCGGGTGCACGCTCGACCGGATCGTCCCGGACGAGCCTGCAGCACCCCAGCAGCGCACAACGCACTTGCTGTAGTCTGCTGCATACGGAGAGATGCAGTCTCCTCCGGAAATGAAAACACAAACACCCGAGACAGATGGGTTTCCGTAGTCGTACCTGTGCGATCCATTCACAGCCCACGGCACGTCGGTCACTGTCGGGATGTTCGCGGGCAGCTGAGCCCAGTCGACTCCTTGTATCTGGTATGCGCACGTGGAAGACGCGTTGACGCCACACGCAATGTCCTCGCAGCGATGGCACTTGCTCTCGACGCCGAGCACGCCGCACGTGTGGCGCATGTCCTGCGCGTTCGAGTTGACGCGGCCCTTGCGCTCGAGCGTCTGCCCCGCGCTCTTCTGGTACGCGAAGGGCCAGCGTGGAGCCTCTACGCTCGTGCACCAGGGCTGCGAGGTCCACGGCCGGCGAATGACCATGGCGTCGGCGACTAGAGGCATGGAGGCGACGAGGAGCCACAGCGAAATTGACACAGCGCATGCTGTAGAGATCCGTCGGAAGCGATTCCGCCACGTACAGAGAGAGGAGATCGCGGCGCATGCGATGAAGGCGGAGGAGGCGGTTGAAGAGCAGTGGTTGGTGCGTAGCGACGCCGCGCGAGGCGCACGTTTCCCTTGGTGCGTCATGGAGACATGTCGGCGAATCCTTTTGAAGAGACGCGGGGATGATACGGCCGTACTGTAAGCTATCTTATAAAGTACGAATACGAAGTCTATTGCTTCAGAGAGAATTGGTACTGTACTGTAAAGCATGGATGAAGTACGATTTGTCAACTTTCACTAAACCTATTGATATAGACTCACAAAAGGAATGATGGTAATATATAGCTGAGATTGACCATCATTCCCAATGTGGATTACTCTGGCGCAGCGCATGAGCAGCTCTGATAATCCACCATGCACGCGATGTGCGAACGCGGTCAGCGCACTCACTTCCCGAATCTTCTTCCTGTGCCATGACGCTCTCGACCAAACGCACCCGCCGCGTCTCGCTCGCACCAGACTCGACGGCGCTGTACACAGGACTGCGTGTCGTGCTGCGCGAGCGCGAGGACGTCGCCGCGCTTCCCCACGTCGTCGCCTCGCTCGCCGAGCTGCTCGACACGACCGCTCACTGGACCGTCGAGGCGGCTGCCGAGCGCGGGCTCGTAGCGCTGCTCGACTTCCTCGCTGCCAAGGCCGCGACGCAGCGACCCGCGCAGCTCCAGTTCGACATTGGCGAGGCCACGACTCGTGCTGCCGGCGGTGGCCATATCCGCGCGATTGAGTGGCTGCTGCGCTATCGGCCAAATGGCCATGTGCCCGTGACTGCGATGGCGGCTGCAGCTGAGAACGGACACCTCGAGGTCGTCAAGTGGCTCCATGACAACCGAGACGAAGGTTGCACGACCGCAGCGATGGATATGGCTGCGACGAACGGCCACTTGGAAGTGGTCAAGTGGCTCCACGAGAACCGTTCTGAAGGCTGCACGATTGCGGCAATGAACGGCGCGGCCGGATCGGGCCACATGGACGTCGTCTTGTTTCTCCACGAGAACCGCACAGAAGGCTGCACGGCTCACGCAATGGTCAACGCCGCTGGCGGCGGTCACCTCGAGGTCGTCCAATGGCTCCATGAGAACCGCACGGAAGGAGCGACGATGCGCGCAATGGATCTAGCTGCGACCAACGGCCATTTAGAAGTTGTCAAGTGGCTCCACGAGAACCGCCTCGAAGGCTGTTCTGCTGGTGCGATGAACGGCGCAGCAGATCAAGGTCATTTGGAAGTACTGCAGTGGCTGCTTCGTAACCGCTCGGAGCGATGTACGGACCACACGGTCTGGCGCGTTGCAGCACGCGGTCATCTCCACATCATGAAATTTCTGCTAGCCAACTTTGAGCGTTTCTTCACGACAACTACGATTGCACCGATGGGGGAGGCTATTTCCCACGGCCGCCTGGAGATCGTCAAGTGGCTCCACGAGAACCGACCACAAGACCCGGTCGCACGGGACGAAATTGACCGCGCGGCCGGGAGAGGACACCTAGACGTGGTTAAGTGGCTCCACGAAAACCGCTGTCGTAATGGCGGATGCACTCCGCGTGCGATGGACTTGGCAGCGAGCAGTGGTCACTTGGAGATCGTCAAGTGGCTCCACGAGAACCGCACAGAAGGTTGCACGACTGACGCGATGGATCTCGCGGCCAAGAACGGTCACCTCGATGTGCTCCGTTTTCTCAATTCGAATCGCCACGAAGGGTGCACGACGAAAGCGATGGACAACGCAGCGCAAAGCGGAAACTTCCAGATTGTTCGATGGCTCCACGAACACCGAGTGGGTTGTTGCACGACGGCGGCGATGGACGCAGCAGCCCGCCTTGGCCACGTGGAAATGCTCCATTTCCTTGGAACTCAACGCATGGAAGGGTGCACTCCACAGGCGATGGAATACGCGGTCTCCGGAAACCACCTTCGCATCGTCAAGTGGCTCTTGCGTTACCGACCCGAGCAATTTGCCACGACAAAGGCAATCGAAGCGGCTCGCGACATCGCAAGACGCCGCCGACGCAGCGCCATGGAGACGTGGCTGGCAAAAAGGCTCGAGATCGTGCGATCCAGCAAAGACGAGCAAGAAGTGGAATGACGGATAGGAGGTTTACTCGTCATAAATTTCATGAAGATGCTATCGTTTGGTGTTGGAGCTGAATCTCTACAAGCTCAAGCTCTCATGTCGCACACGTAAAAGGCAGACCAGCATACCCGAAGATTGCTGATGTGCTGGCGGAAAGGATGTCTGTGTTAGTGGAAAGGCTGCGCTCGGAAAGAGGACACGCAAAGGCAGCGACTGCCCGGCTCTTGGCTACCGTACAAGGCAGACCCGAAATAAGCTGTGCCGCGTTAGGTGGAAATTTAGGACGAGCTTCATGGCTACTGGCGCGGAAAGTCAGCAAGTATACGCTGCGGACGCGTTGTGGGAACTGATCAATGAGGATTTTCCCAAACGCGCTCGTATCCTCCAATGCCTTGTTCAGGCCGTGGAGAATGGATCGGAGACTGTCAAAGAAGTTGTTCTGGACGCATTGGGCGATTTCGTTGCGCGAAGTGCTCAGAATCGCGACGTAGCCTTAGATGCAGGCGCATTGAAGCCAGTCACGAAGCTGGCGCACGCAAGTCCGACGAGTCTCCAGACGAGAGCAGACATCGTACTGCATTCTCTCACCCGGTAGGATCTCGGGGATATGTTCATGCCTATTCACTCTTCTTGACGGCAGCAGACGCATACTTCTGAAGTTGTTCATATACTACTCTGGCATTTGGGTCCTTTCCTCTTTGAGGTGAGGACCAGGATGTGACGATGCGATGAGCCACCCAGCAGCTGATAGGTTCTCGTCTACTCTTCGGCATCGTCCTGCTCCGTTCTAGTTGACTAAGATCACCACGACGCCAGACGCTCTCGGGCTCATTCTTGACATGATCTCATTTCGGGAACTGCAGACATTCGGAACAGACAACTGCTCTCAGTGCAGCCACATAACGTGTGGCTTCACAGCCTTCACGCTGTCTGTAGAGGCTCTCGGATCTGCTCTCTGGCCACAAACGTCGTGTTTCGGCTGCTCCGGCGGTGATCTCCTGACCGCCATACACAGTCTCCTCTACGAAAGTCGGGACCAGTTCGCATCGGAGAACGCTGACTTACGTGGTCGAACAGGTGACACAGGCCCCCAGCTGCTTCGCCACATACAAACGTCAAGTCAGTGGAACCCAGTTGCAGTTTGATCGGTGTGAGATGGGATGGATGCAATGATGTTGACCAACGGCGTACATGTGGACTGATACTTCAGTACACAGATGGACAGGCGTACCTTCCCGTCTCTACTCCAATGCATCCCAGGATCCAAGGCACGTGACGAGCTCAACGAGATCCCGCCCACTGGGGAGCTGAGACGGAGAAGCTTCCTCCTCGTCGTCGTTCTCCTCGGCTGACCTCACTTTCCAACTTGCCTTCTCGGCAACACAACAACAACATCCCTCTTCTCATCTTCTCATCTATCCTTACAAGATGATTCCAGCAACCAAACTCTGCATGCTCGCGCTGTGCGCCTCGGCATTCACGTCTTCGACCATTGCCGATGACTCGGCGGCTCTCCTGGCTCAGGCACAGGCTCCGCAGCGTCGGCTCCGAGGTGAGACGTGGGGCGGCGGTGGATGGGGTGGCAAGTCTGGCGGTGGTGGTTGGGGCGGCAAGTCCGGTGGTGGCGGTTGGGGCGGCCAGTCGAGCGGTGGCTGGGGCGGGGGTGGCGGTGCTCCGTCGTTTGGCTTTGGTGGGTGGGGCGGCAACGGTGGTGGCGGTGCCTACGGGGGCAACACGGGCGGCAACAACCCGGTGCCACTTCCTGCTGTACCTGCGTCGCAGCCCATCCCAGCGATGCCGACGCCAGGTGCGGCAGTACCGGTGCCTGCGCCGAACTCGGGCAACTCAGGATGCGCTGGCGGCGCGAACGGCGGTGGCAACATGGGGAGCAACTGTAACCAAGGTCCTCAGCCAGCTCCAGCTCCAGCTCCAGCTCCTGTCCCGGCACCGGCACCGGCACCGGCACCGGCACCTGCCCCCGCTCCCGCTCCAGGACCCGGGGGGAAGCCTGCTCCAGGATGCAGCTCAGGCAACGGCGGCAACATGAACGGCGGATGCAATCCTGCTCCAGCTCCGGCCCCAGCTCCGGTCCCTGCTCCAGCTCCTGCCCCGGCGCCAGCTCCAGTTCCGGCCCCCGCTCCAGCTCCAGCTCCAGCTCCTGCGCCAGCTCCAGGACCCGGGGCGAAGCCTGCTCCAGCACCAGCACCAGCACCAGCACCAGCTCCGGCACCAGCAGGCGACTGTGGGAACGGAAAAGACGGATCCTCCGACCCCAACTGCAACCCGTCTCCGGCATCTGGCCAGGGCCCTAGTCCAGCTTCAGGTGGCCAGGCGCCCGTGCCAGCTCCTGCGCCTGCGCCTGCTCCAGCGTCGGGCGGCTCGTCCGATCCGGACCCGTCTAAGCCGACCGGCGGTAAGCCTGGCAAGCCTGGCAAGCCATCGCGTGACCCGAACAGCCCGATCCAGCAGTAGGTCGTGCCGAAGGCTCGAGACTCTTTGTCGAGTTTGTGATGTTTCCCGTGTAGTTGGCGATAGTGTGGTTTTCTCAAATTGACAACGCAAAGTTCGTGTGCGTGTTTAAAGTTTGCCGGAGCTGTTTCTGGAAGGTGATGGAGTTCTTTAGCGAGACAGAGGACCATTATCGGGCACAGGGCTTTTTTCTCAAGTGGACTGGGCAAGGAAAAACAAACGAACACAAGGATACTCTGATCAATGGCTATCGTAACTAGATGACATCTCATGTTGATGAAGATCTCCGCGAGAGCAGCGGATCGGGTGGTCGCTGTCGGATAGTAGATGGATCGGGTGGTATGATCTCTTTATTCTTCCTACAGCCGTGCGAGGTAGCGATACACAATCCATCCGGAGCCGACAACTTATCCCTGTGCACCCATCGCACGAGTGACCTCTTCGCCGTCAAACCCTCTGTGTCGCTGCAAGCACTCGTGACTTTACTTCCTCGACACACTGATTCTTGCGAATGGAGATGCAATATCTCGATCCATTTCGCCTTCGACGCGTGATCATATGGTATTCTGATATCTCTGCAAGACACAGATCGCACCATTTCTCTTCCACTCGACTCTCCTCTACAAAGATTGGGAACATTGTTCCAATGTGACAGTGTGTACAGGGAGAAGGCAGACAGTGATGTCGCCTCCGCCTCCGACTCCATCTGCCTTACCTGGATTCGAAAAAAACCTTTTGACACAGACATCTCGTGAACTTCCTCGCAGTGCAATTGAAACTAAGCGATCTGATCGCCTGGTGTTGTTGCTGTAGTCCAGTGTGACCTGGACCAGATGAGAAGCGTTGAAGATATCCATCCGGACAGACTGGCGGACTCACGCACTATTGCATGACGTGGAGACACACGAGTAAACGGCTGGACTCCACGGGATAGATGGACAGAGGGACGAGACTTGAATTCATGTCTCCAGCCTTCCAACTCAATCGTCTAGCGCCCACGCTCGCCCAAACCCCACGGCCCACACGATCGAAGAGACGAGTGTCCAATGTTTCCGATGCCAACACATCAGCCAATACACCGCAGCACTTGACACAGAAGATTTATCTCAGTTCGGACTCTGTGTCAACAGTAAGGCGTATCAGTCGGATGAGATCCAACACTAAACACCTTCTAATCAATCGCCTTCACATCGGCGTCTTTATCGCCGTTCCTGCACGCTGTCGTCGCTGTCTTGTCGTTTTTGACTGCTGACCCGGTCCTACTTTCTCACTTCCAAATTAGCCTCTTGGCCCCACAACATCGAGTCAAATCGACCTTCAGCATCTCCTCACTTCCCCCCTTCGTCTCTTCTTCCAAGATGATCCCCGCGACCAAGCTCTGCATGCTCGCGGTCTGCGCCGCATTCGTGGCTCCCGCGTCATTCGTGATTGCCGACGATCCGATGACCATGACTGGTGTTTCGGGGGATCTCCCGGAGGTTGAACTGGGGAATGTCCCGGTGATTGTCCCGGCGACTGTCGCGGCAGCTTTCCCGGCGGCTTTCCAGCCTGAGGGGCGCCGACTTCGAGGCCAGAGCTCGAGACATGGTGGCCACTGGGGCCACTGGGGGCATAGCAGTGGTGGCTGGGCACCCAGTTGGGGGTACGCCGGCGGCTGGGCGCCAAGCTGGGGGTATGGCGGCGGTTGGGGCGGAGTGCCTAGCGGTGGCTGGATCGGAGGATCGCCGTCGTTCGGCTTCGCGCCAGCTCCAGCTCCAGCTCCAGCTCCAGCTCCAGCTCCAGCTCCAGCTCCAGCTCCAGCTCCAGCTCCAGCTCCAGCTCCAGCTCCAGCTCCAGCTCCAGCTCCAGCTCCAGCTCCAGCTCCAGCTCCAGCTCCAGCTCCAGCTCCAGCTCCAGCTCCAGCTCCAGCTCCAGCTCCAGCTCCAGCTCCAGCTCCAGCTCCAGCTCCAGCTCCAGCTCCAGCTCCAGCTCCAGCTCCTAGCTTGAAGCAGTCGTCTGTTCCCGTCCCCGTTCCCGCCCCTGTTCCCGCGCCGGTGCCAATGCCAGTTCCAGCCACAAAGCCTGCTACAGTGTCTGTGCCCGTACCAGCTTCCTTCCCGACTCAGACCTCGCCCGGCCTAAGCAGCTCGGTCAGTTCGAACCCATCCAAGCCGACTGGCGACAAGCCTGGCAAGCCCGGCAAGCCGTCCCGCGACCCCAACAGCCCCATCCAGCAGTGAAACTACTCAAGTCTTGAATCCTTCGGGACTCGAGAGGCTGTGCTTTTCAAGATAAGTCAGGAATTCGGTGGTCGTTATCGATACGATTATTAATAGATTGGACAGCTTTGTATCGTTTCGTGATTTGATAAAACTGGGACTGGTAATACCTGTTTTTGCCAAATCAGATGAGAATTGTTCTCTCCCCTGTCCCGCACCCCCCCCCCCCCCCCCCCCCCCCCACACACACACCATTATTCATGGCGTTACTGGCCCATGGACGGAATGCCAGCTAAGCCGCTCATCGATACAATAAACGCACAAGAAGCGCTTGCACGGATGGTTGTGAACATTTTCGTCCTCCTCAAACGAAGCGAAGTGTCATGTGTTAAACGGAACGTCTTTGTCAGACGTAGCCAACATCTTTTTGTGCTAGAGCAGATTGCTTTTAAGGCTTCTTTTTGTCCTGAACGAATCCGAACTCCAGTTATGATCGCATGCATCACCGCAGCGCAAAAAGATCGAGTGCTGATGTCTTCACCACGCGCGAAGTGAGCGACGCACAAAAGCTCCGACCTGAGGATAGGAGTCGATTACGTTTGCGGCAGGATCCCGACCCGCCATCCTCAGTTGCAGGACGATACGATAGGCTCGGCGAAAATCTGCCAGTTCCAGGGTGGCTCATCACTCACTACATTCACGCGTAAAGGTTACAAGAAGCTCGAGCTCAAACGAAGTGACCTTGGTCTCACGATGGTAGCATCTTCTACGACCGCTAGCGTATAGTGGCTTGCATACTTTCTAAGGAGACGTAGGGGACTGTGGGCTTGCTTACGCGGGCTAAGCAAAGTCTGCATGTTAACCCAAGCCCGCCCGTCTGCCACTGGTCAAGCTGCCCTTAATCAAGTTGGACGCACCTTGGACAGTGGTCGACGAGGCAAGTATAAAATGTCTCGCGATATCTGTTGCGCGATCACGTTCGGAAAATCTGTCCAAGCTCAACAATTTTCGATCCGCTCGGCTCGGCTAGTGGACCAGCTCGGCTACGGCCGAAAACCACAACCTTGAGACTTCAGTCTCATTTCTGAGTTCAGGATCAACTGATATTCAGCCGCGAGAAATGGGCAGACACTATCAGGTCTATTCATTCAAGGAACACTAGCATTACACCGTCCATTACTCAAGATTTCACGACATGATCTACAAACTATTTCAAGGAGAGGTCGCTCGACCTGACTCTCACTGCTGAATCGGGCTGTTCGGGTCGCGCGACGGCTTGCCTGGCTTGCCAGGCTTACCGCCAGTCGGCTTGGACGGGTCCGGATCGGACGAGCCACCCGACGCCGGAGCAGGAGCAGGCGCGGGAGCTGGCACAGGTGCAGGCGCAGGTGCTTGTCCACCGGAGGCTGGAGTCGGACCCTGGCCGGACGCCGGAGCAGGGTTGCAGTTGGGGTCGGAGGACCCACCGTCGCCGTTGCCATTGCCACAACCACCTGCTGGAGCTGGAGCTGGAGCTGGAGCTGGAGCGGGAGCGGGAGCGGGAGCGGGAGCAGGTGCAGGGGCCGGAGCTGGGGCGGGTGCAGGCGCTGGAGCAGGGTTGCATCCACCGTTCATGTTGCCTCCGTTGCCTGAGCTGCAGTCTGGGGAAGGCTTGGTACCGGGGCCAGGAGCCGGGGCCGGCGCAGGAGCGGGAGCTGGGACCGGAGCAGGAGCAGGGGCAGGGGCAGGTGCTGGGACTGGAGCGGGCTGCGGACCCTGGCCTGGAACCGGGGCTGGGTTGCAGTTGCTACCCATGTTACCACCGCCGTTTGTGCCGCCAGCGCATCCCGAGTTGCCCGAGTTTGGTGCGGGCACCGGCACCGCGGCGCCCGGCGTCGGCATCACCGGAACACCAGGAGCCGGCACCGGAATCGCCGCGCCAGGAGTCGGCATCGCTGGGATGGGCTGCGACGCAGGCACGGCCGGAAGTGGCACCGGGTTGTTGCCGCCCGTGTTGCCGCCGTAGGCGCCACCACCACCGTTGCCGCCCCAGCCACCGAAGCCAAACGACGGAGCACCGCCACCTCCGCCCCAGCCACCGCTGGACTGGCCGCCCCCAACCACCACCGCCAGACTTGCCACCCCATCCACCGCCCCCGGACTTGCCGCCCCAACCTCCACCGCCAGACTTGCCACCCCATCCACCGCCACCCCACGTCTCACCTCGGAGCCGACGCTGCGGAGCCTGTGCCTGAGCCTGGAGAGCCGCTGAGTCATCGGCAATAGTCGGAGACGTGAATGCCGAGGCGCACAGCGCGAGCATGCAGAGTTTGGTTGCTGGGATCATCTTGTAAGGATAGATGAGAAGATGAGAAGATGAGAAGAGGGATGTTGTTGTTGTGTAGCCGGGAAGGCAAGTTGGAAAGTGAGGTCAGCGGTGAAGAAGTACGACGTGGTTGAGGAGGCTCCTCCGTCTCAGCTCCCAGTGAGTGGGATCTCGTTGAGCTTATCACGTGGATCTGGAGGAGTAGAGACGAGAAGGCGTGCCTGTCCATCTGTGTGTCAGTCCACCTGGTCGCCATTGCTCGAGATCTATTTCTTCCATCCGAGAACTCTTCTTCCATCCCATCCCGCACCGCTCGAGGAGCCACTGGGTTCCATTGACTTGATGTTTGTATGCAGGAGGCAGATGGAGAACTGAGTCACCTGTTTGATAACAACATCGAGCCAGCGTTCTCCAATGCAAACTGGTCCCGACTTTCGTAGAGGAGACTGTGTATGGCGGTCAGGAGATCACCGCCGGAGCAGCCGAAACACGACGTTTGTGGCCAGAGAGCAGATCCGAGAGCCTCTACAGACATCGTGAAGGCTGTGAAGCCACACGTTATGTGGCTGCACTGAGAGCAGTTGTCTGTTCCGAATGTCTGCAGTTCCCGAAATGAGATCATGTCAAGAATGAGCCCGAGAGCGTCTGGCGTCGTGGTGATCTTAGTCAACTCGAGGTGAGGAGGACGATGCTACAGACTCGGTGAGGATCCACCAGTTGCAGGGTGGCTCATCACTCACTGCACTGTCGCCCCGGGCTTAGAAGTTACTTCGACAAACTAAGTCGTTGCGGACTGCCCATGTCGCCCTGGCAATTCGTACTGCCGCCCCAGGCTTACAGGATAGACTCGTGCGATCAATCACTGCAATTAGAAGTCAACTGTGTGTAAACTCGGGCAAATCGGGATGCGTTGGTAACACTAGCACACTTCCAATAACGAATTACTTGTCGAACTAGTGATGAGCGATGATGAGCCACCCTGCAACTGGTGGATCCTCACCGAGTCTGTAGCATCGTCCTCCTCACCTCGAGTTGACTAAGATCACCACGACGCCAGACGCTCTCGGGCTCATTCTTGACATGATCTCATTTCGGGAACTGCAGACATTCGGAACAGACAACTGCTCTCAGTGCAGCCACATAACGTGTGGCTTCACAGCCTTCACGATGTCTGTAGAGGCTCTCGGATCTGCTCTCTGGCCACAAACGTCGTGTTTCGGCTGCTCCGGCGGTGATCTCCTGACCGCCATACACAGTCTCCTCTACGAAAGTCGGGACCAGTTTGCATTGGAGAACGCTGGCTCGATGTTGTTATCAAACAGGTGACTCAGTTCTCCATCTGCCTCCTGCATACAAACATCAAGTCAATGGAACCCAGTGGCTCCTCGAGCGGTGCGGGATGGGATGGAAGAAGAGTTCTCGGATGGAAGAAATAGATCTCGAGCAATGGCGACCAGGTGGACTGACACACAGATGGACAGGCACGCCTTCTCGTCTCTACTCCTCCAGATCCACGTGATAAGCTCAACGAGATCCCACTCACTGGGAGCTGAGACGGAGGAGCCTCCTCAACCACGTCGTACTTCTTCACCGCTGACCTCACTTTCCAACTTGCCTTCCCGGCTACACAACAACAACATCCCTCTTCTCATCTTCTCATCTTCTCATCTATCCTTACAAGATGATCCCAGCAACCAAACTCTGCATGCTCGCGCTGTGCGCCTCGGCATTCACGTCTCCGACTATTGCCGATGACTCAGCGGCTCTCCAGGCTCAGGCACAGGCTCCGCAGCGTCGGCTCCGAGGTGAGACGTGGGGTGGCGGTGGATGGGGTGGCAAGTCTGGCGGTGGAGGTTGGGGCGGCAAGTCCGGGGGCGGTGGATGGGGTGGCAAGTCTGGCGGTGGTGGTTGGGGCGGCCAGTCCAGCGGTGGCTGGGGCGGAGGTGGCGGTGCTCCGTCGTTTGGCTTCGGTGGCTGGGGCGGCAACGGTGGTGGTGGCGCCTACGGCGGCAACACGGGCGGCAACAACCCGGTGCCACTTCCGGCCGTGCCTGCGTCGCAGCCCATCCCAGCGATGCCGACTCCTGGCGCGGCGATTCCGGTGCCGGCTCCTGGTGTTCCGGTGATGCCGACGCCGGGCGCCGCGGTGCCGGTGCCCGCACCAAACTCGGGCAACTCGGGATGCGCTGGCGGCACAAACGGCGGTGGTAACATGGGTAGCAACTGCAACCCAGCCCCGGTTCCAGGCCAGGGTCCGCAGCCCGCTCCAGTCCCAGCACCTGCCCCTGCCCCTGCTCCTGCTCCGGTCCCAGCTCCCGCTCCTGCGCCGGCCCCGGCTCCTGGCCCCGGTACCAAGCCTTCCCCAGACTGCAGCTCAGGCAACGGAGGCAACATGAACGGTGGATGCAACCCTGCTCCAGCGCCTGCACCCGCCCCAGCTCCGGCCCCTGCACCTGCTCCCGCTCCAGCTCCAGCTCCAGCTCCAGCTCCAGCTCCAGCAGGTGGTTGTGGCAATGGCAACGGCGACGGTGGGTCCTCCGACCCCAACTGCAACCCTGCTCCGGCGTCCGGCCAGGGTCCGACTCCAGCCTCCGGTGGACAAGCACCTGCGCCTGCACCTGTGCCAGCTCCCGCGCCTGCTCCTGCTCCGGCGTCGGGTGGCTCGTCCGATCCGGACCCGTCCAAGCCGACTGGCGGTAAGCCTGGCAAGCCAGGCAAGCCGTCGCGCGACCCGAACAGCCCGATTCAGCAGTGAGAGTCAGGTCGAGCGACCTCTCCTTGAAATAGTTTGTAGATCATGTCGTGAAATCTTGAGTAATGGACGGTGTAATGCTAGTGTTCCTTGAATGAATAGACCTGATAGTGTCTGCCCATTTCTCGCGGCTGAATATCAGTTGATCCTGAACTCAGAAATGAGACTGAAGTCTCAAGGTTGTGGTTTTCGGCCGTAGCCGAGCTGGTCCACTAGCCGAGCCGAGCGGATCGAAAATTGTTGAGCTTGGACAGATTTTCCGAACGTGATCGCGCAACAGATATCGCGAGACATTTTATACTTGCCTCGTCGACCACTGTCCAAGGTGCGTCCAACTTGATTAAGGGCAGCTTGACCAGTGGCAGACGGGCGGGCTTGGGTTAACATGCAGACTTTGCTAAGCCCGCGTAAGCAAGCCCACAGTCCCCTACGTCTCCTTAGAAAGTATGCAAGCCACTATACGCTAGCGGTCGGGTATCATTTTTTCTGTTCTTTCAAGTTGGAGGCTAGTTTCTTTTTACAACGGGGTGAATAACGATAGGTATACATGCAAAATGCGAGGGAATGTCCCTGGGCCTGTTGGAGGTTGGATGCCTGCCCCTTGGAGTAGTCGCCAGGAAGGAGTTGAGGAAGTCTGCATCGCATTGGGCGCTCGGACGGATGAAACCTTCGGAGGCTGCACCTGGAGTCCATCGCTACGTTTGCCGTATAGACGGCCATCTTATTGAACTCACAGAGGTGGTCGCGTCACGTGAATGGATGCAAACGAGGCGTGAGGGGTTGTAGAGTGCTCGGAGGCGCTAATTTGGGGTGGTCGATATTGCGAAACTCGCGGAATGGACAGTTGACTGTCGCCAATGACCGTCAAAGGTGCCCATCGATTCCGCTCAGCTTTGTGGAGATGGTCGGGGATGGATCTATCGCCGTAGGACCAAGACCGCCTCTTTGATCTTTGAGCTCAAGTCCAGGGCGCGGTTGCAATGAGCAATGTGCCATGCGACAGCTGATGGGTCCGACCGATTCTGCGGCACCGCCCTACGCCGTTCTGGTCGACTAGTAATCTTCGTCCGGCTACACTAGACTACATTATCGGAAAGCCTGTTCTCAATAATAGCCCAATTTGGGAGCTATCGACATTCGGAGCAGGCAACTGGTCTTGGTTCAGCCACGCATCGTGTGGCTTGACTCACACCACGTTGTCTGTAGAGGCGATCAGTTCTGTTCCGTCAGTACGAGCATCGCACTTTGGCTCCAGTGACGGTCTCTCTGAGTCGGTTGCATGTAGTCAGGATCTGACTTCACTACACAATCTTCTCTATGAAAGTCGGGACCAGTTTGCATCGGAGAGCGCTGGCTCGTTGTTTATGCCACACTAGTGACTCAGTTCACCACCTGCCTTCCACATACAAATATCAAGTGAATGGAACTCAGTGACTGTCCAAGTGGTGCAGGATGAGACGGAAACGAGCAACAGCGTCCTTTTGCGTGACGCACAAATGAAAGAAAGGCGCACCTTCCCGTCTCTACTCCTCTTCGTCCCAAGATGATCCGTCTATGAGACTGGGCCCACTCCCTTGCATCAAACGCCATGCCTGAGACGGAGGAGTCTCCTCAATGTCGTCGCACTCCACTGCTGATCTCACTTTACAATTTGCCTTCTCGGCTACACAGCAACCTTCCTCTTCGCATCTTCTCATCTTGTCGTCTCGCAGTTCAAGATGATCCCAGCGACCAAACTCTGCATGCTTGCGCTGTGCGCCTCGGCATTCACGTCTTCGACCATTGCCGACGACTCAGCGGCTCTCGAGGCTCAGGCTCCGCAGCGTCGGCTCCGAGGTGAGACGTGGGGTGGCGGTGGCTGGGGCGGCAAGTCTGGCGGCGGTGGATATAGTGGCGAGTCTGGTGGTGGATGGGGCGGCATGCCCGGAGGCGGCGAATATGGCGGCAAGTCTGGTGGTGGCTGGGGTGGGGACGCAGGAGCTCAATCGTTTGGCTTCGGTGGTTGGGGCGGCAACGGTGGCGGCGGTGCCTACGGTGGGAACAAGGGTAACAACAATCCAGTGCCGCTCCCGGTTGTACCAGCGTCACAGCCCATCCCAGCGATGCCGACGCCAGGTGTGGCAGTGCCAGTGCCCGCGCCGAACTCGAGCAACTCAGGATGTGCAGGCGGCGTAAGCGGCGGTGGTAGCATGGGTAGCAAATGCAACCAAGGTCCTCAGCCCGCTTCAGCTCCTGCCCCGGCACCAGCGCCAGCTCCTGCTCCTGCTCCTGCTCCTGCTCCTGCTCCTGCTCCTGCTCCTGCTCCTGCTCCTGCTCCTGCTCCTGCTCCTGCTCCTGCTCCTGCTCCTGCTCCTGCTCCTGCTCCTGCTCCTGCTCCTGCTCCTGCTCCTGCTCCTGCTCCTGCTCCTGCTCCTGCTCCTGCTCCTGCTCCTGCTCCTGCTCCTGCTCCTGCTCCTGCTCCTTCTCCAGCTCCAGCTCCAGCTCCAGCTCCAGCTCCAGCTCCAGTCCCAGCCCCGGCGCCAGCGCCTGCACCGGGCACGAAAACCTCTCCGGGCTGTAACTCAGTCAAAGGTGGTGATGCGAGCATCGATTGCAACCCTGTTGCAGCAACTGCCCTAACTTCAGCGCCGGCTCCGGTCCCAGCGCCAGTTCCAGCGCCAGCGCCTGGATCGGGCAAGAAAACTTCTCCCGACTGCAGCTTAGGCAATGGCGGCAATCTGAGCAGTGGTTGCAACCCTGTTGCAGCTGTTGCCCCCGCCCCTGCCCCAGCTCCAGCAGGCGGTTGTGGTAACGTCAGCGGTGGGTCCTCCGATGTCAACTGCAACCCTGTCTCGACGTCTGGACAGGATCCGACCCCAGCCTCGGGTGGGCTGGCACCCGCATCCGTGCCAGCTCCAGTGCCGGCACCTGCTCCGGCCACCATTGGCAAATCTGGCAAGCCTGGGAAGGCATAGAGCGGCTCCAATGGCTCGATCCATCGGGGGTCCTCCGAACATGTTGTGGTTCTCATAGTGTCGTGATGGTTCAGTTTTCTTTGAATGGTCATCGTGTTGAGATGCTTTAAACGGGTGAATGAGCAATTGTACTTCGTCATCTCAGAAACGAGTTCTCAAGCTGGATGGGTGGGTCGCGTCATGTAGTTGATCTTCACATTTGAACAACTGACAGATCTGTCCAAGAAACGACGTTTCATTTTCGATTCACTTTTCATTCTTTTCGGATCTTAGATGGGAGGTGCATTCGGGAGATTTCGAGCTTTTGCCAGAACACTCTCTATTGCCATTTCGTCGCTCGTTGGAAGTCCGCGCTGCTTTTGCTGCTGGTCAAACATGGCCTTGCGGATGGCACCCTGAGTGGCCTCGTCATACTCGCTGATGTCCCGCGTCGAGTCGACCTCGTTCGTGTCGATCTCGGCATCCCCCACAATCACGCTCGCCCACCACGTTGCCTTGATCTTTTCGAGCGAAATGTGCATCATGCTGTCGCTCTCGACGGACCAGACACTCTCGTCTGCACGTACTTTCTCAGGCAGGTCGCCATCGATCAGCACGCCCCCATCGCTTCGCAACGCGACACGCAGGTGGCCCGTGCGAATCTGGCAGTCGATGTCCTTGGCACGCGTACCCGCAGGCAGCGGCAGCTGGATCTACGCCACACCATGCTAAACCTTTCACATCTAACGAAGCTGAGCATGGAGCCTCCACGTACCGTCACATCCTCGAGCGTCTGCGTCCACGAGTACTTGTCAGTGCGACCTCCATTCCCCTCCGGCCCTACTCATAGAGTTATAAGTGAGCCTCCCACTTGTGCTCAGCACAAGTCTAACTACTAAAAAACCAACGCACGCTGCTTGCCCTTGTCCGTGAGCCTCACTGGTGGCGGCGGGGTCTCCACTCGCTTCGCTGGCGCTTTGCTCGGCTTCGCCTGTACCGGTGGCTTGCTCTCCGTGGGCGGCGCTGCGTCAATGTACTTGAGCGGATACTTCTGGAATGCCTCCATCACCTAATCCCCCCACAACACACCACCCATGCCTCAGCGCGGCGGCCATTTCTCCACGAAAAAGATCCGCAACCACTCGACTTTTTGCTGCGCGACGCCCGGCGCAAAGCCCATGCCGCGCGCCGCCGGATCGCTCGCGACGACGAAAAAGTCGGTCTTCCGGTGCAGAAACGAGAAGAACGAGTCCAGCAGCGGCTCGATGCCGCCGGCCTGCTGCGCCAGCGCCGCGTAGAGCTCGTCGCCGCGCTCCATCTTCCGACAAATGAGCTCTTCAATTCTGGCAGAAATCCATTTTGTAGCAACCCTATTATTAATAATAATAAGTACGAAAATTAAACTTGGAAAATGTATCGGAATAGGAATGATGGTATTGGAGCTACGGATCAGATAGTATGAGCATCGAGGAATCTCGAAGTGTGTGTTTTTTTTTCATGGAGCCCTCGACGACGATGCCGCTGCGCGCGGCGCTGCGCGTGGTCGTGCGCGAGCGCGAGCGCGTCCTCGCGCTCCCGCACGTCGTCGCGAAGGTCGCGCGGTTCCTCGACGTCTCGTCCAAGTGGACGGTCGAAGCTGCAGCGGCGCGTGGGTTCGTGCACTTGCTCGACTTTCTCGACAGGAAGGCGCGCGCCACGGCCGCGACACGGCGACAGGCGACGCTCGCGCAACTGCAGTTCGACATGGGCGACGCGCTGACTCGCGCGGCTGCAAACGGCCATATCAACTCGATCGAGTGGCTCCTGTGGTATCGTCCGGACAGCCTCGTGCCCGTTCGGGTGATGGTCGCTGCTGCCGAGCACGGCCACCTCGATGTCGTCAAGTGGCTCCATGAGAACCGAAACCAAGAGTGCACGCATGAAGCGATGGACCTGGCTGCGACGAACGGGCACCTCGACGTCGTCGAGTGGCTCCACTGGAACCGGTCGGAAGGCTGCAAGACCGCGGCGATGAACGGAGCTGCCAGCGCTGGGCACTTGGAAGTGGTCAAATTCCTCCACAAGCACCGCACAGAAGGCTGTACAGTCCATGCAATGGCCAATGCCGCTGGCAACGGCCACCTTGAGATGGTCAAGTGGCTGCACGAGAATCGAACAGAAGGCACGACCGTGCGTGCCATGGATTTAGCGGCGACAAGAGGCCACTTGCACATTGTCCAGTGGCTACACAAACATCGCCCTGAAGGATGCTCGGTCGCAGCGATGAATGGCGCCGCCGAGTATGGCCACTTGGAGATTGTTCAGTGGCTACGCGCGAACCGAACGGAAGGCTGTACTGACAATGCCGTGTGGCGCGCCGCGGCCAATGGCCATCTCCACATCATCGAGTTCCTCCATGCTCAGTACCCTCGCCACTTTACTACTTTCGTGATCAGACCGATGGACGAGGCCATCTCACATGGCCAATTGGAGACCGTCAAGTGGCTGCACATGAATCGTCCGCTGGATCCTGTTGGTCGCGATGAAATCGACCGTGCTGCTGACCGTGGCCACATCGAAGTCGTCAAGTGGCTCCATGAGAATCGCTGTAGCACGGGGGGCTGCACGCCGCGTGCCATGGATATGGCGGCGTGTAATGGCCACTTGGACATGGTCAAATGGCTCCACGAGAATCGCACTGAAGGGTGCACGACCGACGCCATGGACCTCGCAGCCAAGTTGGGTGATCTCTCGATCCTCGAGTTTCTCCACGACCACCGCCACGAAGGCTGCACGACACGAGCGATGGATAACGCCGCCCACTACGGCCACCTTAATATTGTCAAGTGGCTCCACTACAATCGGTCCGAGGGCTGCACGACCGAGGCGATGGATGCGGCTGCACGCATCGGGCACCTCGAGATGCTCGAGTTCCTGGACTCGCATCGCACGGAAGGCTGCAGTGCTCGTGCGTTGGACCTCGCGACGAGCGCCAACCACTTGAGCGTGGTCAAGTGGCTCGTCGCACACAAACCAGACCAGTTCCACCGTGTGGCTGCCGTCGAAAGCGCGCTCGAAGTAGCGAGCCGGCGACGCCACGTGGCTGTGGAAGCATGGCTTCGGGCCAAGCTGCGACAGCTCCGCCACGAGATTGATGAGACTAACGCGCGAGACGACGACACCAACCAGAACGTGGACAGCGACGAGGACGTGGACGCGCATCCAGTCGTCACGGCCGAGGAAGAAGCTGCATCATGGATGCGAGCGCGTCAACGTTGAAAGGCGAGAGGTCTAGTTGAATAATATTAGGGTTTAAAGCATGAAAAGATCCTAGCTAGCTCACGTCAACTTGGCTTGCTTCATCACGGGCGTGTCCCCGTTGACGTAGGCGGCGCTGTGCGTCCTGTCGTCGTCGTCATTGTCGTCGCTGTCGTCTTTCATGTCGCGGTTACTGACTGCCTGGAGCTGGTTCTTGAACTCGGTCTCGCGCTGCTCGTCGACGCCGGCGATGCTCACGGCGTGGGCCATCGTGTCGACCTGTCGGTCTTCCAGCAGCTCCTCCTCGTCGTCCTCGATGAGGTGCGCGATCTCCATCTCGTACCGCGCGAGATCGCACACGAGAAATGCCACGGCGACCTCGAGCGCCGGGCCTCTTTTGACGGTCATGTCCTTGTCCCAGATCAAAAAGAGCAGCGAGTAGACGAACGTGAGCAGCTTGGAGTTGCGGAGGTTCTGGTCGAGGTTCTCGGGCGCCGGCGCGACGCTCGGCAGCACGCGGTGGCCGAACACGAGCAGGATGCCCCAGAGCAGCGGGATCCAGGCCATGTTGGTCATGTACTGGAGCTCTTGGTCGTCGCGCATGTCCGGATCCACACACTCAAAGAGCGAGAGCGCGAGCGCCTGCGTGAGGTAGAGCTCGAGCCCGCAGACCACGAGCGTCTTGACCGACTGGGTCGTGATCGTCTCCTCGAGCACGGCGATCTTGTCCTTGAGGAACTCGACCTCGGCTCGCGCCGTCAGCTTGTCCATGGTGTGTGTGTGGAGTATTGCGCGACGGGGACAATATAAAAAATTGTGCCACGCTGGTAACTTACACGGTGGGAGGACTGAATTCCGGTTTTAAGAGGAACCTCATCCTATCCAGAGATCCGGAGGGGTGCGTCCCCCCAGAAACGTTGAACCATCGTGTTTCCCACACTGTGGCTCTGACGGACAGGCCGTAAAAAACGAGGAACAGCGGAGAGGAGCGGAGGGGAGCAGAGGACTAAACGAGAGGAGGCGGTTTCCGGTTCCTCCAGTGGTCGATTCGACTTTTCGACGCGCCGATCGATTTCAATCCGCCGAGTAGTCGGAAGTACGTACCAGTATATTACTATCACGATCAAGTCAGCACCATGGGGAAGCGCCGCGAGGTCTCCAAGATGCTCGAGGTCTCGGACGGCTACTGGGGCTTCGTGAACAAGAAGCGCTTCTTCCGGTTCGTGTACGCGTCGCTGACGTTCTTCGCGATCCTGGCGCTCGTGGCGACGTTCTTCCAGGTCGGCAGCGGCACGTCGTTCGCGCCCGAGTACCTCAACAAGAAACTGCAGCTCTCGAACGCGGAGATGGAGGAGAACGAGCGCATGCTGCGCTACATCTACGTCTTCTACCCGACGCCGCTCATGGCCGCGTGGTTTGTCGTCTACTTTGCCAAGTTTTTCTTTTGCTGGCGCATCAAGCGCCTGCGCAAGGCTCGCAACTACCGGTACAACCTGCTGCTCGCGACCATCACCATGGCCGTGCTCTACGGCTTGCTCTTTGCGCTCGTGCTCAAGATGGACCTCATCGACGGCCCGCGCTTCCGCGCCGCCATGATCACGTTCGTCTGCGAGTTCTCGCTCATCGGCATCGAGGTCTTCGACATGCACAAAGAGCGCAAGGCTCGCCACGAGCGCAAGCGGCTGCTCCAGAAGCAGCGCGAGGCCGAGGCCGAGGTGCGTCGACAGCTCGAGTCCGGCGAGACCGTCGAGGAAGGCCGCGCGAACGACCCGTCCCCGGTGCCCTTCCGAGGCCCCCGCTCCATCAAGCAAGGAGGCCTCGTGTGATTTGATCGGGAATTGCGCTGTTCGGGTGGAGATATCTTATTTAAATCCTGTAGACCCTTGTCGATGGTCGGAAATGGTGCCTACACATCCTCAATATACTGAATTTGCAAAAGGACATACTGATTCTCCGCCCTGGACCATGGCCTTGGTTGCTTCACCGGCTTGATTGGGTATGGACCCATTCAATCGGTTCCCATAACAGGACACGGAGATGTCTCCATTCTCCATAACAAGGTACCTTCGTCCACCCGCTCCTGGTCCTCGTGGTCTTACCACTCCACCTTGTTCTGTCAAAATCAGAGTGGCGGTCCAGTCGACCATCATTCCCACCCCCCGCCTCCCAGATTCTTCACCAGTGGGTTCCTTCTTCCATTTCGGTCATACCTCCCCATTCCATATTCCTCTCTCTCTCTCTCTCTCTCTCGCTGCGTGCGCCATGGGCAGCTCCTCCAGCACTCCCGTGCGCCGCGAGACGCGTACACAGACGGGCCCGCGTCCGAGCCCCGTGCGCCGGCCGACGCCCACGATGATCCCCGACGAGTTCACGACCGTCGACCAAGTCACGCTCGGTGGGTGCTCTCTCTCTCTCTCTCTCTCTCTCTCTCTCTCGGTGTGGATGTCGGTGGATCCCCGTCTCACGTTCGTGTGCTTGCGTCGTGTGCTCCTGTACAGCGCTGCGTCGTAACGGCCTCGAGAGCTGCAACCTCATCCTCGGCATCGACTGTAAGTGGTGCTGGTCCTCCTTTCCCAAGAGGACTTTTTCGCTGGTGATGGCTACACGGGAAGACTTACTGACGCTGCTTGTTCGAAAAAAAAAAAAACAAATCTTGTGCGATCGCGTAGTCACCAAGTCGAACGAGTGGAGTGGCAAGCGCACATTCGGCGGACGCTCGCTGCACACGACGGACGATCCGAACGTGACGAATCCGTACGAAGATGTGATCGAAAGCATCGGGCTCTCGCTGCGAGACTTTGACGAAGACAACTCGATCCCGGTCTACGGCTTTGGCGACGACGTCACGGCTGATAACAGCGTGTTCACGTTTTCGAAAGACGCCGCCAACCCGAACGCGGGCTTCCCGTTCGAAGCGATCCGCTGGCGGTACCGAGATTTGGTCCCCAACGTCGTGATGGCCGGCCCGACCTCGTTCGCGCCGATCATCAATCAGGCCGTGAACATTGTCAACCAGACTGGACAGTACCATATTCTGGTGATCATCGCCGACGGCCAGGTCACGCGCTCGGTTGACATCCCGCCGCATGCCGTCAGCAAGAACGAGAAGGAGACCATCGACGCGATCACCTACGCGAGCAACTTCCCATTGAGCATCGTCATGGTCGGCGTCGGCGACGGTCCGTGGGAGTCGATGATCTACTTTGACAACTACCTCGTCAACCGCAAGTTTGATAACTTTCAGTTTGTCGAGTTCCACGTGAGTTGCTCCTCCTTGGATTGAAGCACTGTTCATGTGTGGAGGAACTTACATGGTTTTTGGGATATTACTTGTAGAAAATTGCGAGCCAAGGGCACTCTCGACCGCAGAAGCTCGCGCAGTTTGCGCTGCAAGCGCTTATGGAGATTCCTGAACAATACAGGACGATCAAGCAACTCAACTACCTCAACAGGGGTCCATACCAATTCGCGCAGCAAGTTCCTGAAGTCATGGTCTTCCCAGCACCAACCCCTCCAGCTCCGACTCCGCTTTACCCAGCCTACACTGCCAACAACGGTGCTTGTGGGTCCAACTATTCTCTCAATGCTGTGCCGATTCCTCCACGTCGCGACGGGTCTTTCAGCATGCGACAAATGGCCCCGGAGAACACGCCGCCAGCGTACAACGACATCGCACCAGCGTACCCAGTGGGTTCGGCTCCGTCCGCGCCGAGTGGTGACAGCTTTTTGTACAACGATCTGCCAGTAGAGTCTCACCAGGGCCCACGGCCAGGTATGCTGGGTAGGCAGATGTCGAAGGCCGAGATGGAGCTCTCAATGCTGCAAGAGGCGTTGCTTTGCTGCATCTGCGAGGACCGACAAAAAGACACGGTCTTCCAGTGCGGCCACGAGACATGCGGCCAGTGCGCATCTCTAGTGACGCAGTGCCCGACGTGCCGCCAGGACATCCAGGTTCGCATCAAGCGGTACGGCGTTTAGACGACAGCTAGATCTGGGTCGAAGTTGAAGTAACGGGGAGGCAAGCACGAGCACGAGGAAGTGGCGAGGAAGGAGGAGTAGGGTGGAAGAACGAAAGGGGAAGAGAGGGGAAGGTGGGGGGAGGGGGAATCACATCGACCGGGGAAGGAGGAGAACGCGAGTTGCGACAGCGCTCTCGGACGCACGCTCGCGGAGCGGGGCACGACCGGACGACGGACGATGTGATGATCGCGATGAACCCTAGACGTTTGGACCCCGGCGTCCACATCAACTTGATGCTCTCGACAGCGTCGTGAGCTGAGCCCAGTCGGGTGTATGCCGGGAGGAGGCGCTGGCGTCAGTCGCACGATTGTCGATCCCTACAACGGCACGACGAGAAGTGTTGACCACGTTGCGCTCTTAATTATGATGGCAAAATATTGAAGCAGCATTATTTTTTATCTGACGTGTGAGACGTTGAAGTGGTCTGTCAAATAATACTGACAGGAGGAAAAAAATAATCGTTGACTCAAAAATGAGGCCCCTTGGCCCATTCTATCGGTATATTTTCCCATTATATTTACTGTCTCTGGGGTAGGCCAATTATTTTTTTGTTGAGGCGATCCAGGAGTATGTGCACACATGCAGCTCTACGGCGAGCTCTCGCACTCGGTCTTGACGCTCTTCACGGGGCTCGGGCTGCCGCTGGCGTTCGACGAGGACGCTCCGTCGCGCTTGGCGCCGTGGCGGATGCAGACGCCGTTGCGAACGGCGCCCTTGTTGCATCCTTCGGCCTGGCAGCGCTTGCCGCCTCCGTGCGAGACGCACAGGTGGCCACCGACCGCGCTCTTGGAGCAGCCTTCGACCTGGCAACGCTTGCCTCCGCCGTGGGCGATGCAGTAGCCGCCGAGCAGTGCCGTCTTGCTGCAGTCACTCGTCTTGCACTTGCGACCACCGCCGTGGGCCGAGCAGAAGCCGCCCACGAGAGCCGACTTGGTGCATCCCGTCTCGCTGCAGCGCTTGCCACCGCCGTGGGAGATGCACAGTCCGCCCTGCTTGGCACTCTTGGTGCAGTTCTCGAACGAGCAGCGCTTACCGCCGCCGTGGGAGATGCAGTAGCCGCCGGTCTTGGCGCTCTTGTTGCAGTTCTCGGCACGACAGAAGCGGCTCTGCTTGTGGTACTTGCAGAACGAGCCCGGTGGTCCACGGATCGTGCGGTAGCAGTCCGGCTTGGCACACACAGTGTTGAGAATGGCGTTGACACCAAAGCCCGCCGACCCGGACGCTGGGGCAGCGGTAGCTGGGGCCTTGGACGAGTCTTCGATCGACCCGTGGCGAAACTGAGTCTGTTTGCGGTTGTCCGGCTTGTTCTCGGACTCCTCGTCGTTGATGATGAAGCTGAGGCTCATGGCCGCGATCCCTGTTGCTGTGGCAGTGCCTGGGCTGGGCGAGTTGTTGCGGCTCCCCTCGGGCTTGGCCGGAGACAGCTCGAGCTGCAGCCTGTTGGGCGAGTGTTGCTGTTGCTGCGACCGCATCGGAGGGGTGGCGTGCTTTTGCTCATCGTCACTGCTGGCCATGCCTTTCAGCACGAGGCTTGCGTCGATGATCCGGCTGAGGTGGGCGACTTCGATCGTCGGGTACGAGTATTGCTCGTCGTCGTCCGAGTCCGACTCGGAGGACTCCGAGCGTGACGGGGACCGGTAGGATCCCAGAGACGGCAGGAATGGGGTGGTAAAGGAGCTCACGCCTCCAGTGGAAAGTAGGGATAAGGAGCCGCTCGCAGACATGAAGCTCCGTTCGTTGCGCTTGGAGTGCGTCAGGTCTATCGGCTGTAGTTTACGACGAAGTCGACGGGGACGACGGCGTCAGACGAGAGACCGAGTGAACGGGAGGATCGGAGGATCAAGCTGGGAGGCGAGTCACGTATCGGAGAAGACGGAGACGGAACTCACGTAGGGGTGGAGTAAATGACCACGAGGGGTCAAGTAAGGCTGTTGGGGGGGAAGTGGTGGTGGTGGGAGGCTAGGACAGCGTTGAAGCTGTAGGCTCGCTTTCTCTCAGCCGCGAAACCGAGAGAGAAGACGAGAAAGAGGAGATCGTACGTGCACGGGGGACGAACGAAATTCTCAAAATGAAGGTTTCGGGAGGAGCGCCATGGAGAGGAGGGGACCCACAGCCCTGGCCACCGAGCGAACGAAAGAAATAAAGCCAGGGCCGCGATTGCACGCGCGTGCTGAGCCGAAAAACGAGCGCACCTACGTTTTTCGTCGCGGGGTTGGCGGGGACACGAGACAGGCCAGGCAGAGCGCTGCTCGCCAGCTCTCGGCGCCGGGAGTTCAGACCACTGCGACACCAAGCAGCCCCGTCTCTCGCGACCACGAGCAGCTCCACTCGCACACACCCCACCCTTTTCCGAAGATCAACCTTTTCTCCTCCCCCCTCGCTCAACGCTTCAAGTGCAACATCCCGAGTCCAGTTCTCCTCAAGGAATTCCTCCGCTGACCAGCGACTTCCGTCCACATGTGCGATGGTTCGCCACAGAAGACGCGTCAGAGGTCCCAGAAGCCTCGAGGATCGGTCTCGTGTTCTCACGGTCTCACATCCATGGAAAGCTCCCGGCGCCCGAAAGAAACGGTCGGGGCGTCGTCGCGCCGTCCATCGAGGCCATGAATAGAGAGAGGACAAGGGAGAGAGAGAGAGAGAACGAGAGAGAGAGATAGGGAGAGGGTCGTCTCTTTTCGCGCGGTCGCTGGCCCGTGGGATGGATTGGTGGATAGCTCGATCTTCCGCCCTCGCGGATTGCTTCGAGGTCCAAGGGACACTTGCCTGTCACGATGCCGCGTCACTGACAAAGCCGGCACGACCTCGTGCGATCGTGCAAAAGCTCACTATCCAAGGGCTTTGTTTGCACGTGATCCGAGGATAAACGAACGGACACTTTTCACTAAAGTGAGGTGGTAGCGTTGACCTGGTTATCGTGTGCCACATCCCACTATGGCGTGCGTCTGCAACGCTCTCTAGCAAGTCGCAGTGGCATGAGTTCAGAGCAAACAGTGCAGAGAGAGAACAGCTCGAGTACGGACCAAGCGCGTCTGAGTGTATGCCATCCAGGAGGGAGCAACCCCGAGTTCGTGGCCGAGCAGGACGCTTGCCCTCAAAAGGTTTGCCCGTGATGGAAGCCGTCCGCCGTTCCATTGTTTGCAGTCTCTCTGGGCCCGGGATGCTCGCGTGACGGAGAGAGCTCTGGTTTACGGCACTTTCGTACCCCGTGGCGTGCCTGTCTGCGTCGTGTTCCTTTCTTCCGACAGGCATTCAAGAAATCCTTCGTGTTCGTCCCATGACGGGCACGGTCATGGGATTGTTCAGTGTGATGGATCAAACGCGTCTCACCACCCGCCGCCCAACTTTGCGGTAGGGGAGCAAAGGAGATATTACCAGGCACTGCGGTCGCCGACCCACGCCAGAGTGTCGTGTCAGAGGGACGCGAGGGTCTCGCTCGTCGCGTCGGACGTCGTCCGAGGAGGGCGGCGGAACAGAAAACCGAGGCGGTCGCCACTCATCCGCGGAAGCGGCGAGTAACGCGTCCACTTGACGCGGTCGATAGATAGATGGCTCTTGCAAAAGTATTCGGTTCTCGTCCTCGCAAGAGGTCAACTCGGCGAACGGAACGGCGGTACACTGCAGGAGGAGGGAAGGAAGGGGAGCCAACAACAACAACCGAAAACAAAAAAATAGCAGACAACGAACCGAGCACGCCCTCCACGACGCCCCGGCGTCGTCGTTGCCGATTTTGAGCCGTCGACTGGCTCGAAAGCAGTTGTTACTCACGCCCGGCGCCCCATTTCTCGTTGGCATGTTCGTGTCGAGGCCTCTGCGCCTCCCGACTGCATGTTGAAGGTTGCACTCGGCGTGCAGCGTTGCCCCTCGTGGCCGCTCGCCCGTCGTGGCGCCGAGTGGGTTGCGACACTCGATTTGCCATCGGGAGATCGTCTCCAGCGCGAGAAGCTTCACGAAAAAACTACAAAATCTCGGCACCAAAAGCGAGCGAACACTTCCGCCGAAAGAGCCCCAAGCGCAACGGGGGAAAGAAAAAGGACGACGGGGGAGGCACGAGCGTGGATGGAAATACTGAAGGAAGAGGAAGAGGATAGTAGTAGCAGACGTTCGCGCGCGTGGGTAGTTCTCCCTGTTGGCGCCCGTCACTGAATCCATTACTCACGCGCCGCTGATACATCCACGCGCCCCGTCGCTTGCACTGCAGCTCCGCGTTACTCACAGCGCGCTTGCGAACAGAAACGCGTCGTCATCCAACTGCAGAAAACCGGTCGGATCGCGGTGCAGATACCGGTATGCAAACCGGTACCATCCAATTCCACCGGTATTTCAACCGGTCCCGCCTCCCCGATCCTTCATGTGGTCGTTCGCAAAACTTCAGTTTTTTTCGTGTATGCTTGGACAATCACCCTCAGACCGCCACGAAATACCAATACTATACCGGTATTTCTTATCTTTCCCCCCAAATCGTCCACTAAATACCGGTATCTACCGGTTCCCTCCTCTCGTCGTGCTTGAGCAATCTCTCTCTCTCGCTCTCGAGATCTCGGCGGCACCACCACCCGCCTCGCCGCCTCGCCGTCGATGCTGCGCCGGCCGCTGCCGCTGCTGCCGCGCTCGGCGCTCGTGCTCTCTCGCCGCGCTCTCCACGCGCGCGCGCCGCTCGCCATGGCGCGCGTGCTCTGCTCCGACCCCATCGACCGTGTCTGCCCCGAGCTGCTGCGCGCCGCCGGGCACCACGTGACGACCGTGGACCAGGCGCTCGACCACGCGGCGCTCGTGGCGCAGATCGCCGATTATGACGTGCTCGTGCTGCGCTCGGGCTCGCGCGTCGACCGCGCCGTGCTCGACGCCGCGCCGCGCCTGCAGCTCATCGGCCGCGCCGGCACGGGCGTCGACAACATCGACGTGGTCTCGGCCACGAAGAAAGGCGTGCTCGTGCTCAACTCGCCCGTGGGCAACACGGTCTCGGCCGCCGAGCTCACGCTCGGACTGCTCACGGCGGTGTCCAAGCTCTCGCCGCCCGACGCGACGACAAGGACAAGCACGACGACGTTACCCACGCGCGTGTCCGAGCTCCACGACAAGACCATCGGCATCATTGGGCTCGGCCGCATCGGTCGTGAGGTCGCGACGCGATGCAACGCCTTTGGCATGAACGTCATCGGGTACGACCCGATCCTCTCGGACGCGAGCGCCAAGGCCCACGGCATCGAGCCCGTCGCGCTCGCCGAGCTCTTCGCGCGCAGTGACTACATCTCGCTCCACGTGCCGCTCAATGCCAACACCAAGGAGCTCGTCAACGCCGAGCGCCTCGCGCGCTGCAAGGACGGCGTGCGCCTCGTCAACGGTGCGCGCGCCGGGCTCATCGACCACGACGCGCTGCTCGCGGCCATCGAGAGCAAGAAAGTCGCCGGCGTCGCGTTCGACATCTTGCCGCCGCCCACGGAAGTCTGGACCAAGCTCATGCAGCACGAGAACGTGATCGCGACGCCCCACATCGGCGCGCTCACCAAGGACGCGCAGGAAAAAGTCGCGCGCGATCTCGCGTACAAGATCGACGACGCGCTCGCCGGCAAGTCGTTCAAGGGCGTGATCAACGCGCCCAACATCGACTTTGGCCGTCGCGAAGAGCACCTGCCGTTCCTCTCGCTCGCCGAGAAGCTCGGCAGCCTGCAGGCGCAGCTGCTGGACGAGAGCCGCCTCACGCGCGTGCTTGTTCTCTCCGAGGGTCGACGACTCACGTCCGAAGAGCTCTCGGGCCAGCTCGTGAGCGGCGTGCTCAAGGGCCTGCTCTCGCACATGCTCGAGGAAGAAGTCACGTTCTCGAACGCTAAGCAGCTCGCCGACGTCATGGGCATCCAGTGCGTCGAGCACAAGCACGAGGAAGTGACCAACAGTAGCTACGCCAACCTGCTCTCGGTTGTGTTCGAGAAGGAGAACGGCACGTCGACCAAGATCACGGGCACGGTCTTCGGCAAGTCGCAGTTGCGCCTCGTGGGCTTCAACGACCTCACCATGGACGCCATCCCGAGCGGCTCGATGCTCATGTTCCACAACAACGATGAGCCGGGCGTGCTCTGCTCCGTGACTTCGGTGCTCGCGAAGAACCAGATCAACATTGGCTGCTTCGGCCTTGCCCGCGAGGAGATGGGCGGCTCAGCTGTTGGCGTGCTCAACGTCGACGACCCGATCCCGGACCACGTCGTCGACGACCTCGAGGCGCTCGGCAAGGTCACCAACATCCGCCGCATCAACCTGCTCGAGCTCAACACGACGCCCGGGAGCCGCTGGGAGAGCTTCCTCAAGTCCAAGCTCGACGGCACGAGCGGCGATGCCGCTGCGGAGGGCGACGCCAACATCGTCGTATACCACAAGAAGCCCGAGACCAAGCCCAGCTCGCCCAACTTTGGTTCGGGTCCGTGCAAGAAGCGACCGGGTTACTCGCTCTCCAAGATCTCGGACATTTGCCTGGGCCGCAGCCACCGCTCGGCGCTCGGCAAGGGACTCCTGGAGGAGTCGATCATCCGCTCCAAGCGCGTGCTCGGTCTGCCGGACGACTACCACCTCGGCATCGTGCCGGCCTCGGACACGGGTGCGTTCGAGATGGCCATGTGGAGCATGCTGGGCGAGCGTCCCGTGGACATTTGCTACTGGGAGACGTTCGGACAGCAGTGGTTCAAGGACGCAACGACCGAACTGCGCCTCGACAATGTGACCGAGATCAGCGCGCCATTCGGCGAGATCGCCGACTTTTCCAAGACCAACAAGGACCATGACATTCTGTTCACGTTCAACGGCACGACGAGTGGCGTGCGCGTACCCAACTGTGACTGGATCGCCGACGATCGCACGGGCCTCGTTTTCAACGACGCGACTTCGGCTGCGTTCGCGATGGACATCCCGTGGCACAAGATCGACGTGTGCACGTTCAGCTTCCAGAAGGTGCTCGGCGGCGAAGGCGGCCACGGCGTGCTCATCCTGAGCCCGCGTGCGGTCGAGCGACTCGAGTCGTTCGTGCCCAAGGACCGTTCGCTGCCCAAGATCTTCCGGCTCACGAACGCCAAGACGGGCAAGCTGCTCAAGGGCATTTTCGAAGGGTCGACCATCAATACGCCGTCCATGCTCGTAATCGAGGACTACCTCGACGCGCTTCGCTGGGCTGAGAGCGTCGGTGGCGTGCAAGGGCTCATGGAGATCTCGCAGCGCAACCTCAAGGTTATCGAGGACTTTGTGGCCGACAACTCACGCTGGATCAAGTTCCTCGCGGCCACCAAGGAGATCCGCTCGAGCACGTCCGTGTGCCTCCAGTTCCAGGACCTGACCAAGGACGAGGTCAAGCAGCTCACCAAGCTCCTCGAGCGGGAGAAGGTGGCGTTCGACATCAACTCGTACCGCGACGCTCCGCCGGGGATCCGCATTTGGTGCGGTGCCACGGTCGAGACCAAGGACCTCGAGGCGCTCATGCCCTGGATCAAGTGGGCCTACCAGGAGGTCAAGGCCGCCTCGGCTGCCAACTAGATAGAGAGACGCTTCTCCTTCACGCTGTACGCTGTTGCATTTGCCTTTGCACCAGTCTACAGGGCGAAGGAGAAGAAGCCATGGCCCAAGACAAAATATCGAACTTGACCCAGACGTTCCCTCTCTCACATGTTCACTGAATTCGTTCAAGCATCTACTCTTACAGGTCTGCCGCCCTTGCTTGCTAAAGAACAAAGTAGATAGGAGTGAGAGGGTATCATCTTTGGAGGACTTGACGACCCCGAAATCTAACGCACCGAAAATCATGGAACCTCGGTAGTCCTAGCTTTAAGTGAGACCGTTGGGCAGGGCCATGGACCGCGGGCGAGACGCGCGTCGCGAGACCCATTACACGCCTGAGAGTCTGCGCCAGTGGCGACTGGCGCGGCAGCAGCGTCTGCAGAGCCAGGCGCGAGTCGTTGGTGAGGGGGGCACGTGCTACGACGGACTTGCTACGACCCCACGACAGTCAACTAACACCTGTGGATCCGATCTAGACGTCGCCACTTCGTTTGACGAGAATCGCCACACCGAGAGCGACGCCAGCTACGTGCGCGTCGACACGAGCTATCGCCACAGTCCGTACGCCCACGCGGCAGCGCACCGCCGAGCCGTAGACCACGAGAACACGAGACTGGACAACTTTGTCGAGCAGCAGCGACCGAGCCATCAAGATCTCGACTCATCGAGCGTATCTAAGTCGCCCCGCTCGCTCCTGCTGCCGCCATTGATGGTAGCGTCGGCTCCTCCGTACTTTAGCGATGAGGTTGAGCAAAGTCCGATGCCGTCAAGCGCTGCACTTTCTCCGGCCCCTTTCGCTGGCCTCGCGATGCCAAGTGAGCAACAAGATACAAGTGAGACGGTACCGTATTTTTTTCTCTGCTTGTCAAGTGCGTGCCGTTGGAAACAGATATGGATGCTGAGCTCAGTGGCTGTAGGAGACGCCAAGCGATGCCACAACAGACGAACAAGTTACAAGCTGCCGCGTGAGCTGGTGTGCGGCGCCGGCCAAGCGCTACGGTCTCTGCTGGACCCACGGCGGCGGTAGGGGAATTTACTACTCTGCTTTCTCTACGAACCAAAAAGAAAAAGCACAAGGAGGAGAAGCTTGCAAACTGACGATTCTATGTGGAAACAGAGAAACGGTGCTGTCGCAGTGGCTGTGCACGTGCTGCGACGGCGGGTAGCGAGTTCTGCGAGCTCCACGAGCTCCAACAGCGGCGATGACTCGGCGGCGCTTCCAGGTGTCTAACTTCGTAAATACGCCTCGGCATGCGGTCTATCGACGTGATACATCGGAGCTGGTGGACCCCGCTTGCGTCCTGATGGATTGTTTGGAGACGGTCTCGTGATGATGGCTGAGTTTGTTGACCACGACCCAATGTCGCTGTACTGGCTTAGGCTTACTTGGACCAGCAGGAAGGCTGACTCGAGCTGTTCAGTCTGGGTGATGGATCCTTTTTGCCCTTCGGTTACTCCGTTCTTCAAGGTCACGCTGCTGCCCATGAACATGGGATTACGACCGAGTGGAAAGCATTTGCAAAGCCACTTGTTCCTTCTCATCTTCAAGTAACAGAGTGTCAATGCGTTCGGCAAGTTGACCAGTCGTCAATAAGTCAGCAGCAAAGACTGGAGTCCCTTGGCAGACTACTCGTGTCGCTCGCTCCCTTGTCATGACCTTCCCGCGTGGGCGGCTCCACAAGGCAATAGTGGATTGGATCGTTATCAACCAGACCTTGCTATGGATGATCAACCCGCTTCTTCCAGTTGACCATTCACTCAACCTCAACTTGGATTAGTACTTTGCTGACCGTGCCTGCTTGGCAACCGAGAGAAAGCTCGATTGCCTTAGTGGCACATCGGACTTTTTCCGAGTGGTTTGACGAAAGCCTGAGATCCAACTTAGCATCTTCGCAATCCTAGCCGTCCGCTCATAATGTACTGTACGAGCAAGGCCGCTTGGGCCAATTATCCATTGCCCATTGGGGGAAAAGTACTCGTCACTTTCTCTCATGATAGTCGTAAGGTCCGAGGCTCGCAACCCCGTCAGGCCGTCATCTCGCCGATCTGGTTACGTAGTCCTTCGATTTCGCTCAGCAAGTCGCGCCAAGTCGAGAGTATACACTTTTGTATCATGTCGCTCGAGGATAAGGACCAGATTCCGAACACTGGTATTATGCACGATCCATCGTGTCAACCGGGGGGTCAATCCGACATCAGCTGCGCGTCTCTGTCAGATCAGCTGTCGCAAAATATATTCCCTCTTCATAACACGTTCGCTGTACTCACCTTTATATAGAGGATTTTGTTTTTTAGGATAATTTTTCCGTACAACACTTCAAAATACAAGATTAACGATTAGATAAATTAATTTATACAGGATTCTTTGAGCACGTGTCTTTGTGATGGCTCGATGATGTACCGTAAGGCGAGACGGGGCCAGCGTCATCGCACGGCTATGGAAAAGCACTCTGGTCGTGCGATATGCTGTAGCAGTCAGATATCTTTTCGCCAATGAGCGAGATGGATTAGTACAAGCGAGCTGGCTTTGTATCGCTTGAGGACTGTTTGGTCTGAGGAACGACATCCTCGACTAGGCATCAACACGCAATGAAGACACGGAAGTGGCCTGAGCAAGAGCCACATGGCGTAATCGCGGGCGAGACTCATCACATGGGTGTCCGGGTGCGTCGGCAGCAGTTGAGCCCATGCGTCTCCTCTCGGATCAAGAAGCAAAGCACGAAAAGGAAGGTCTTCAGTCTACGATTTACCAGCTCTCTACAACTGCGAGAAGCCAACCAGCATAGGAATACACACGACAAACGCCATGGCAGCCGATGGCGTCTCGAATGAGAATTACTCCGGCGCCTCGTCGACACCGACAATGAGCCAGCGCCGCAAGTCACCCGCTCAGCTTGACCGAACTCAGACGCTCGACTACTCGACCGGCCAAGGGCTCATGAAGCAGGGCGCCGACTTCCTCCACGACAAGATCTCGAGCAAAGCGGAGGCCGCGATAGGCCACGCTCTGCCTCAGATGGAAGTCCGTTTCAAGAACCTCTCGATCACTGCCGACGTGCTCGTCTCGAATGAAAAGTCCGAGGAGATTCTCCCGACGCTCACGAACGAGCTCCTCAAAGGGTTCAGTGGGCTCTCCAAGAAGAAACACATCGAGACCAAGCACATCCTCAACAACGTCAACGGTGTCTTCAAGCCAGGCACTATGACGCTCGTGCTGGGCCAACCGGGCTCGGGCAAGTCGTCGCTGATGAGGATCCTGAGCAACCGGTTCCCGATGAGCAAGACGACTAAGCTTGAAGGCGAGATCCTGTATAACGGCGCCAGCCACACTGAGGTCTCGAAGCGCGTGCCCCAATTCGTGTCCTACGTGACGCAGCGTGACTACCACTTCCCCACACTGACGGTCAAGGAGACTCTCGAGTTTGCCCACGAGTGCTGTGGTGGCGTCTTGCCCAAGAGTGCCGAGGCGAAATTTGTCAACGGCACCGAGGAGGAGAACCGCAAGGCCCTCGAGGCGGCTCAGGCCTTTGTCAAGCACCTTCCCGACGTCATTATCCAACAGCTCGGTCTGGAGATTTGCCAGGACACTATCGTCGGTAATGCCATGCTTCGTGGTGTCTCTGGTGGTGAGCGCAAGCGTGTCACGACCGGTGAGATGCAGTTTGGCAACAAGTCGGTCATCTTCATGGACGAGATCAGTACGGGTCTCGACAGTGCGGCCGCGTACGACATTGTCAAGACGCAGCTCAGTCTCGCGCGCAAGCTCCGTAAGACAGTGATCATCTCTCTCCTCCAGCCCTCGCCCGAGATCTTCGAGCTCTTTGATTACGTCATGATCCTCAATGAAGGCCACGTGATCTACCACGGTCCACAGGATCAGGCGCTCGGATACTTCCAGGACATGGGCTTTGTCTGCCCTCCGAAGGTGACGTGGCCGACTTCCTGCTCGACATCGGCACGAACCAGCAGCACCAGTACGAGAAAGGCCTCCCCCCAGGGTCCCGATACCCTCGCAGGCCGCGTGAGCTCGCCGAGTACTATGAGCGCTCGTCGACCCACGAGGAAATTCTGCGCGACCTCCACGCTCCGCACGACCCGGAGCTGCTCCGCGATCGCGAGGACTACTTCGACAACATCCCTGAGTTCCACCAGTCGTTCTGGGAAGGCACTGCGACCGTGACGCGCCGCCAGTTGCTCATGACGGCGCGTGACACGCCGTACTTGCTCAGTCGAGCCATCATGATCCTTCTTATGGGCTTTCTCAACGGCACGGTCTTCTGGCAAGTCGACCCGTCCCAAGTGCAGGTGGTCATCGGCATCTTGTTCCAGACTGTCCTCTTCCTCTCGTTCGGCCAGGCCTCGCAAGTGCCGCAGTTCTTTGCGGCGCGCCAGATCTTCTACAAGCAGCGCGGCGCCAACTTCTACCGCTCGGCGTCCTACGTGCTCGCATTCTCGGTGTGCCAGCTACCGCTCGCGATGCTCGAGACCGCCATCTTCGGCTCGATGATCTACTGGATGTGTGGCTTGGTCTCATCCATCTCGGCCTTCCTGCTCTTCGAGCTGCTGATCTTGCTGACGATGATGACGCTCACGGCCTTCTTCTTCCTCGTCTCGTGTGTGTCGCCCAACCTGAACATCGGACAGCCCATGTCGATGCTCGTGGCCACGGTGCTCGTGCTCTTCGGCGGCTTCGTGATCGGCAAGCCCGATATCCCGAACTACTTCGTGTGGATCTACTGGATCAACCCGATCTCGTGGGGCATGCGCGGTCTCGCCATCAACCAGTATATGGCCAGCGACTTCGACGTGAACGAGTATGGAGGGATCAACTACATGGACAAGTACAACATGACCATGGGCGAGTACATGCTCGACGTCGTGGGCTTGGAATCCGACACGGCCTGGTTGTACTCGAGCTACTTCTACATCGCCGGCGTCTACTTGGTCTTCCAAGTCTTCTCGTTCTTGGCGCTCGAGTACTTCCGCTTCGAGACCCCAGAGAACATCGGTCTGGCGAGCTTTGATAAGGACGACGAGTCGACCTCCTCGACCGCGGGCAGCCCCGTCTCGAGCAGTGGATCGGAGTACGTCTTGGCGCAGACTCCGCGTGCCAACGGCCAGGAGGCAGTCATCGACGTGCAGCATAGGACGCGTCGCTCCACGCCCGTCACGCTCGCGTTCAAGGACTTGTGGTACACCGTGCCGAACCCTCAGAACCCGAAGGAAGGTCTTGATTTGCTCAAGGGCATCAGCGGCTACGCGACACCAGGCACGATCACGGCGCTCATGGGTAGCTCCGGAGCCGGCAAGACGACTCTGATGGACGTGATTGCCGGTCGCAAGACCTCTGGAAAGATCCAAGGGCAGATCCTCCTTAACGGCTTTGAGGCAACGCCGCTCGCGATCTCGCGCAGCACGGGCTACTGTGAACAGATGGACATCCACTGCGAGGCGGCGACGTTCCGCGAGGCGCTCACGTTCAGTGCGTTCCTGCGTCAGAGCGATTCGGTCCCGGCCAGCGAGAAGTACGACTCGGTGGAGGAGTGTCTCGACCTGCTCGACCTGCGCCCGATCGCCGACAAGATCATCCGCGGCAGCTCGGTGGAGCAGATGAAGCGTCTCACGATCGGCGTGGAGCTCGCGGCGCAGCCGAGCGTGCTCTTCCTGGACGAACCGACGAGTGGCCTGGACGCGCGATCGGCCAAGATGATCATGGACAGTGTACGCAAGGTCGCCGACACGGGCCGCACGGTCGTGTGCACGATCCACCAGCCGTCGACCGAGGTCTTCCACGTCTTCGACAACTTGTTGCTGCTTAAGCGCGGCGGATACACGGTCTACTTCGGTGAACTCGGCAAGAACGCGAGCGAATTGGTGCGCTACCTCGAGTCGATCGAAGGCGTCGAGCCGCTCGAGCAAGGATACCTGGATGCTCGAAGTGATCGGTGCTGGTGTGGGCAACACGGCTGGCCAGGACACAGACTTTGTGCAGATCTTCAACAACAGCCCCAAGAAGGAGCAGCTCGACCAGGCTCTGGCTGGCGAGGGAATGACGCGTCCGGCGCCTGGGGCGAGCCCGCTGGCCTTCCAGCAGAAGCGCGCGGCGAGCAACGCGACCCAGGCCAAGTTTGTGGTCACTCGTTTCTTCACGACGTACTGGCGCACGCCTTCGTACAATCTCACGCGCTTTGGCATCAACGTGTTCCTGAGTGCGGTCTTTGCACTGACGTACGCCGACGTCGAGTACTCTTCATACAGCGGTATCAACAGTGGTCTCGGCATGGTCTTCATGACCTCGCTGCTCATCAGCATGGTCTCGTTCCAGGGCGTGGTGCCCATGATCGGCGACGAGCGTCCGTCGTACTACCGCGAGCGCGCCTGCCAGACCTACAACGCCTTCTGGTACTTTGTGGGCTTCGTGCTCGCCGAGATCCCGTACGTCTTCGGCAGCATCCTCATCTTCGTCGGTATCATGTTCCCGTCGGTGGGCTTCAGCGGCGCCCACGACTTCTTCATCTACTGGGTCGTGCTCAGTCTCTTCGTGCTCTTCATGGTCTACGCCGGCATCTTCTTGGCGCTCGCGATGCCCAGTGTCGAGGTCGCCATGGTCATCGGCGTGCTCTACGTCTCGGTGTTCGTGCTCGTCATGGGGTTCAACCCGCCCAAGGCCCAGCTGCCGGACGCGTTCACGTGGATGTACGAGATCGCGCCGCAGCGGTACGTCTTCGAGGCGCTGGCCACGACGGTCTTCGGCAACTGCGCCTCGGACTCGAGCCGCGTGGGCTGCAAGGTCATCAAGAACGCCCCGCCGACGATCGAGGAAGGCTCGACCGTCGAGAGCTTTCTCTCGACCACCTACGCCATGAGCTACGACAACCTCTGGCGAGACATCGGCGTGCTCGCGGCGATCTCGGGCGTCTTCGCCGTGCTCTCGCTCATCGCGCTGCGCTACCTCAACCACCAGAAGAGATAGAGCCCCCGAACGCCGTCGGCCCAGGGGGATACTCTATCTACGCTCTCTTCTATATGTCATACCCTTTCATAATGCATACCTCACACAATGCTGGTCTTGTCGTCGTCGTTTATGGCAACATAAGAGCAACTTTCCACCGATCTCTCTTCCATGTGACGTGATCCAGCAACTGTACTCAACCATACTTTCAACACCCACATCGTCTTTTACAGGGTATAGAATCTCCTTTCAAGGTGAACCTCTCGCCCTCGACAAAGTTACCTCCTCCATCCCCCACCAAGCAAACGGACCCGTCGAGAAAGGCAACCACCCACCTCGGGCCCCCTCATGCGCCGCCACGCGCCGCCTGCTGCGCCCCAGGGCTTCGCGTCGCTCGAGCGCGACGCCGCGGCCTTTCTCCACTCGCTGCGCGCGAGCCGCTCGGACGCGGCGGCGCCGCCCAACGCGCTCCACGTGCGCGACGCCATCCAGGCGCTGCGTGCGCAGTTTGGTGCGTGCCGACAAGAGCGACGTATTGAGAGAAGGAGGGGGAATCTGACGTTTGCATGGACAGGGCCGGCGTTCGATGAAGTGTACGGCGCGGCGCCGATGCGGCTGCCGGCGCTGCGGCAGCTGCAGCTCGCGCACGAGCGCGTGTGGGCCTTTGTGACGTGCTACCACCACGCGCGCCGCATCCACACGCTCTACGAGTGCCACCTCGCGTTCCTCGCGCAGGAAGGCGTGCGCCACTTTGGCGAGCTGGGCATCGGCAACTCGTTCTTGCACACGGACGCCGTGCAGACGCTCTACCACGCGCCCGCGACCATCTACCGCCTCACGACCATGGACGTGCTCACGGCGCTGCGCCAGTTCGAGAGCGTGCTGGGCCACGACGCGTTCGCCGCGAACAGCCACAGCCACCACCACCACCAGTCGCGTGCGCCGCCGCAGCGCGTCGACCGCGAGCAGTTCAAACAGTTTATCGCACAACAACGGCGCCAGCCGAGCGCCGAGGCCATGGGGCTCCACATCGACGTCGACGGGTTCGGGCCGTATATCGCGATGCTGCGTCGTATCTCCAAGAAAGAGCAGCGCGAGATCCACGAGCTCCAGGAAGAGTTCAACAAAGGCATCGCCGACCGCGTCTTCGAGCTCTCCAAGGAAAAATTCTCGGCCGAGAACCGCCAGCAGGCGCTCGCCGAGCTGCTGCAGCGCACGAATGAGCAGCGAGCAACCGAGCTGGCGCGCGGCGAACCTGTGGCTTCATCGGCGTCAGCGCGGCGCCTGACGGCCAAGAAGGCCACAGCGACGCTCTCGTCGCTGTCTCTTGAGATCCTCAACCGCGTGACCGACGTGGATGTTTACCTTGACAACGTGTTACGGTGGAAGTCGGCCGACGAGCGGTTCAAGGGCCGATTGGGCGCACACCAGATCGCCGACGCGGACCAGAAGATCCGTACGCAGCTGACGCAGTTCCTCTTGGCGTCACAAAAGAGCCGCCACCATGCACGCGTCAAGGTCGTGACTTGGGTGCTCTGCGGGATCCTCGCGAAGATCCACACGCTGCTGCAGCTCGATGACAAAGTGCCGGACGCCAAGCCATCAGCAGAAGAGACGGGAAAGACCAAGGCAGGCGAAGATGGAGACAAGGATGACGACGAAGGCGAAGAGTGCGACTGCTGTTGCGTGGGCGAAGAGACGTGTCGCTGCCGTTGCCAGTGCGAATGCCACCGTGACGATAGCGAAGACGAGAAAACCAAGGAGATTTCTAGCGACCCGCCTTCAACAGAATCCGACGTCAAGGAGGAAGATACCCAGTCCCCTGCAAAACGCAAGCGCAGCCGGTCGCGAAGTGACAGTATCGTGTTGTCTTCAAACGACGTCCTCGCGGCACTGGACAAGTTCCTGTCTCAGGAACTTGGCTCGCTGAACGAGGATATTGACACGACCGAGCAGTCTGTGAAGTTGTTGGCGCGAGCTGAGGCTCACTTGCGCGCTGCATTCGGTGAGAGAATCAAGAGCTTCTCTCTTGTCGAGGAGGTTGTAAAGAAGATGGAATTAGCGCGGAATGAAGAGAAGACGATCTCGGGAGACGACGCTCTGAGCAGAGTCGCAAACTGCCTTCGACGTAGCGGTATCCGAGAACCTGATGCAGCCATTTCTTCCACTTTGGCAACTAAGGAAGAAATGCGCGACTTCATTGCGGACTGTCTCCATTGCGACACACCGGCAGCATCGACTGCAGATCTTCGTCGAGCAGTTGCTCGACTGGTGTGCATCCAGTTCACGCTCGATCAAGGCGACGAAGCGACGAGGAAGTGGGTGGACGGATTGGTTTCAGATGTGGCGAAGGATGTGGAGTCCGGAGAAGACCAGAAACTAGTGCAGCGGAGCTCCGTTCTCCATTATGCGGCCGCCTTGTCGCTCCCTATCGCAGTCAAGGCAGCCGCCGATGGAGGATCGTCGACGAGCGAGCTTGCCTTGTTGGAAGACGAGGCGACCCGTGATCAGGTAGTTGGCCCCAAGACGGCAGAAGCCAAGGCGGCGTTGATCGCGTGCCCGTTCCTCGTAGATGTGAGCGAATGGACGCATTGGCGCAGCCGCTTCGAGGCGTTTTGCGGTACGTTGCGTGTGTTTCTTCGATCGCATGAGATGATTCGCCCCGATGATCATGCGGAATTTGTTTGTTGCACTGACGGCCGTGTGGTCAAGATCCGCGGCCGGGACGAGGCCTCGGCCTCGGCGCTTGACAGCGCAGAGCTTTCGCCTGAGGCACTCGCACTCGAACTTGTGTCTTTGTTTGCGCAGCAGAGAGGGTCACCCGACGACTTTCCCCGCGAACTCGTCGTGCTGCATCTGCGAACGATCCTCAAGCAGCAAACACTCGATGGAGACCGAGCTATCTCAACGCAGGCACGGTACGTGCTGGACACAATACTCGCAGTCCCGCTGGATTTTGTGGCCTTCGTGTACGGTTTGCTCGAAGAGGCAGCACGACCGATGGATCTAGAATCGGATGTGGTGAGAAGTTGCCGGAGCCAACTCGAAAGACGGCAGCTGTACGTGCTGGGCGAGATTATCCCGAAACCAAAGTGGAAGGAAGTGTCAAGTCAAGTGAGGCCCGTCAGAAATGTCCGGTCTGAGCTTGTGTTGGAGGATGCACCCAAGATCCATGCTATCGCCAGCACCGTTCTTCCTCCGACAGTGTCGAAGCCTCCACCCGGTCCCTCATTGGCATCCCCAGAGACAGCAGTGGTCCCCGCAGATGCTGACGCATGTGAAAGCTTCATCACTAAACTGCGCCGAGAGCAGTTCGGTATTGGGCTCGAGATCGCTGACGATGAGACGCGCACGGTGCTCCAGGCGCAACACCGTCGTCTTGAACGCGCGCTCAAGCGACTAAGTGACGAACTCTACAGTGAGAAGACGCACTTCGTGCTGGAGCTGCTGCAGAACGCGGATGATAACCAGTATCCGAACGGCGGGGTCCCTCGAGGCGAGTTCGTCCTCACACGCGAGGGCAAGATCATTTTCTCCAACAATGAGCTCGGCTTCAGTGAGTCAAATGTCCAGGCGATTTGTGACGTTGGAGCGTCAACAAAAGAGCACGAGATTGGGGACAAGCGAAGCATTGGAAAGAAAGGTATTGGCTTCAAGAGCGTTTTCAAGGTCTCCGATACGCCTGAAGTGCACTCAAATGGATTCCACATTCGGTTCCACGCCAAAGACGAGCAGGTCGGCCGCGGCTTGGGATACATTTTGCCGTACTGGATCGAGGACCAGGCGCAATGGGAGAACGCGGTCGGCACGACGTTCGTTCTCCCGCTAAACGAGCACAGCGCGCAGCGTCAAGACGAGATTTCAGCATCGCTGTTGACGTTTGAGCCGACGGTGCTGCTTTTCTTGCAGAAAATTCGAGTGTTGCGTCTCACCAACCAAGTCACTGGTGGACAGCTCGTGTTCGAAAAACATGAGGTTGTCATTGGTGCATCGGAAAACAAATCCACGACAATTAGCATTGCTACTCTAGAGTCAAAGAGAGCGAGCGATGATAGTGAGTCGCCAAGTATCAAGACATCTCAGCGATGGGTTGTCGTGCGCCATCAATTGGACATTCCAGCAGCCTTCCAACAGCGAGGATCTCACTCGGAAATCGCGATCGCGGTACCCGTCCTGGACGAGGAGACGCAAGATGAAGTCGAGTCGCAACGGCCACCACTCCAGCAAGTGTTCTGCTACCTCCCATTGCGATCGTACGGCTTCCGGTTCATCATTCAGGGTGATTTTGAAGTGCCAAGCTCGAGAGAAGCCATCTCGAATGGAAGTGACTGGAATCAGTGGCTTATTTCGCAGTACGCAATCCTCCTGCCCGCGCTTGTTGGGCTCGTGCAGTCAGGACAGCTCTCGCTACGTGGCTTGTTACGCGTGCTCCCACTCGACAGCGACGTACAGGCCCCCTTCAGGTCTCTGGTCGCAGAGTTTAGCCGTGAGATCAGGCAGATTCCGTGCTTCCCGTCATCGGTGGGAGATATATTGTGCTCTTCTGGCGAGCTACTCGACGTGAGCGACTTTGCAGATGACGACGCGGTGGACTTTCTCATTCAGGAAGATGCAATGGTTCACACCGCTGTGGGTAAACGCATCATGAATGTGGACTTGGCGAGCTCCATGCCTCCGCTGCTGAAGGCGCAGCTTCGTGTTGAGCGACTGCGCGCTTCTCACGTGCTCCGACTTCTTGGCGTGGCTGCCACTAAGCACGAGAGCGTTCTTGTGCTGAAACTCCTTCATTTATTGGTGAAGATCTCGCGCCACGACCGCCACCGGTCGCTGTTGTTGCAGGAGCTGCGTAGAATCAAGTGCTTTCCGGTACGAACCGGTCAGGCCGAGACATGGACGTCTGTTGCGGAAGTCAAAGGCACGCTCTTCATCCGATCACGCCACACAACGACCAAAGCGGCGAGTGTGTTTATTGATGACCTGAGTGTTGTGAGCGACCAATTTACCACGGAGTTGGACGCCTCGTTCCCCGACACACGGCGCTTCCTGGGTGAGCAGCTCGGTGTCAGGGAACTCAACGACCATGACCTCATAGCTCACCACGTCGTGCCTGCCCTGAAGCTCACCGACAATAACCAGTCGAAGTGGTGTCACCATGTTAAGTTCCTGTCAGGGCATCTTCAAAGCTGTGGCTCTTCGTGTGCCCTACGAGGATCGATCCGGACGGCGATGCGAGTCGTCACGTGGTCGGGACGCGTCGTTCACTGCGAAGATGAGAAGAACCCAGTATTTGTGCTGTTTCCTGTGGATGCAAAACGCCTTGAAGCGACCAGCAAATGGCTAAGAGGTGTGGCGACGCAGGAAATCAACATCGTCGACCTCGATGTGCTCGCAGACGTCGAGGACGAAGCCCATCGCGCTCTCTGGATTGACGCTTGTGGACTTTCCCAACTGCTTGATCCAAACGACAAGCGCTCCTCATCAGTTCTGGACCAGATCGTCAAGTGGATCAACGCGGAACATGACATCTCTGTCAAGCGGCGAGTATCCACGGAGTTGGCTCGGTATGTGGACACCAAGTGGTCAAGCCCCTCCGATACAAGCGGTGAGTGGTGGCAGCAGGCACCATGGCTGGAGGGATCGGATGGGCTGTTCTATCACCCACGCGATCTCTGGGTCGCGTCAGCTCATGTCACCGCCGTGTTTGCTCGCTCCATGATCCCCGTTACGAAGATCGCGTTCGAGTCACAAGATCTTCTATCTTCCTGGCAGTTCAAGACGACCCCAAGTGTTGATGACGTCCTACACGTGCTCAAGAGCCTGAGTAGAACGACTACAAACACGCTCGACTTCGATGTTTCTGATGTTACGAGACTGTACTCATTTTTGTTGCAAGAAAGCCGCAACGAGAATCTGCCCAAATCGGCGTCCACAATTCGAAAAGCCTTCGCCTCCAAGCCTCTTATCTTCCTTCCCGGTAGCGAAGACGGGGAATCGGGAAACGGGTTTGTCGCTGTTGATGGCGTCGTGTGGTCAAGTGGCGAAGGCGCTGTTGCGTCTGTGGCTGTCACACTGGACTCGATTTATCCAAAGGCCCTACGCGCGTTCTTCGTCGGCGTCTGCGGAGTGGAGAAGAAGCCAACTGTGGATCAGCTGCTGATGGTACTTCGTAACCAACTTGGCGAGACGGAAGCCCTGAGCAAGCGCAAGTGGACGAGTCGCATTGCGCCAGTGCTGCGGCTTCTCAGCAAGACACTGGCTAAGGGCAAGTTGTCCAACACGCAGGCCAAGTCCATGAAGAAGAGCTTGAAGAGTATCCCGTGGATTCCGACAACGAGCTCAAGTTCCAAATTCAAGCTTTGCTCCATGAAGCGGTCAAAGGCCTCGATCATGGCCTATTCAGCGAGTGAAGAGGATCGAGAAATCCAACGTCTGTGCGTTTCGCTGGCCTACGACGATACTGAAGATGAACAAAGCACTCAGGCGGCGGTAGAGTTTGTGGCGATTGAAGACCCAACGGCTCTGAGCGATGTCTCCCAGCTTCTTCGCCACGTCGGCGTGGTATCCGTTCGAGAGAGTTTATTGAGCCACCCAGGCGTATGGTGCCGATGGCTCGCCAGTATCGGCGCGGTCGCGACTGAGGACGTCAAGACGCAGAGGCGTGCTCGAAAGAAGTACGAGAAGGTGTTCAAGAAGATTCTACGCACCTGGGCCATCGCATGGGGCGAAAAGGAGGAGACTCTTTCTTCGGATGAGTTCAAGAACGACCTGTCAACGCTGTCACTCTTCCCGTCGGCCGCAGAAACGAAATTGGCACGAGGTGTTGATGTGTTTGTGAACGACCAGAGCGATCTGAGTCAGGACCAACTGCAACATCCATCGCTGCATTTGCTGGGACTCTTCTCATGGGACCACTTCGTTGGGAGAGACCTGGACGATGCGTCGAGTGTGCTGAGGTTCTTGCTAGAAGCAGCTCAGGTGAGATCACTCTCTCACCATCTCCACACAGAGGTCGTGCTATTGGGTCCGCAACAAGAAGTTGCCGACGACTTGCTGGTGCGTCAGTTCCGCCTTGCACTCAGCGTAGCGCAACGAGTGGTATTCCATCACCATGCTTCTGCCTACGCAACGCTGGACCACGCCAATCTGCAAGAGCTGTTGTCAGTTGTCGAGCTCGTGGAGGTCTCGGGTGATGCTCAGGCGCTGCAGCTCGTCCACCGCGTCGCCACGACCGACTTCGCCTTCCGCCACGCCGTGCCGTGCTATCTGGAGCGAAACTCTGGTCGCGTCTTCATGGCCTCGAGTCAAGACTCATCGTCGCCGCTGCTATTTGATCTCCTGCGCGAGGTTTGTCGCCAGTGCTTCGGCTCATCGATCGCGACCAGCGTGGCCAACGTGTTGTACTTGGCGTCGATGCAGCCGTCGGCTGAGGCTCTTGAATCGTGGCTAGTTGATACACAGAATGTGCCACCGCTGGACGCTCGTGCGGGGACGATTCATTGGATTCCCTCTGATCAAGACTTGTCAATCCAGAAACCCAAAGCCAAGCGCCAGCGCGTTGCAATGGCCAACAATGAGGTGAAGAACCAGGAAGATATGGAGGACGGGGAACTGGAAGACGATGAGCAACCAGCACAAGCGAAGCGAGCCAAGTCGTACGCGTGGGAGCAAGACGCATCAGCAAGTGGCTCGTGGACCTCGAGTCAGAACGCTTATCCTCACACTGGTGGAGGGTACCACGCCAGTGGATCTCACCACCCGCCTCCGTCATCCTACGGCTCATCGAACGCTCTTGCTCCGTTGCCGTCGCCATCTCTCCAGTCGCTCGCGTTCAACGGCTCATCGAATGGCCTGAGCGACGAAGAGAAGGTCGCGATTGGCCGTTGGGGCGAGGAGTATGTGTACCTGCAGCTCAAGCAGAGCTACGCAGACCGACCCGAGGTCGTCGTGGACTGGGTGAACGAGAAAGAAGAGTCGGGTCTTCCGTACGACATCATGGTCAAGACGGGCTCGAGCAACGACGTCGAGTACGTCGAGGTCAAGTCGACCAAGACGATGGAGAAGGGCGTGTTCGAGATCTCGATGAACGAACTGGACCAGGCGGCGACCCACGGGTCACGGTACTGCATCTACCGCGTGTTCAACGCCGGCAACGCCGCGCTCTGCCGCGTCGTGCGCATGAAGAACCCCGTGGCGCTCGTGCGGCAGAAGAAGATCGGGCTCGTGCTGCTCATGCAGTAGCGAAGCAAGGTTGCTCTTGTACCATATCGTAAACTGCGAGTTCCATATCCTACAACCCCCCACAAATAGACGCTTTGGTTCCTCATATCTTTCAATTCTAGACTCCGTCTCACCTATAATTCGCGTTTCTACCCCACAAACTACCTCATAATCACCAAACTAGCCCCGATTCCTTGGGTTGAGAACCCTCCAAAGAGCTATTCACCGAGCATTGAGCGACCATGACGTGGGGTCCGCTGACGGCGCTGGCGACGCTTCTGGCGCGCGAAGACCACGAGGCCGACGGCGACAAAGACCGCAAGCAGAGCGACACGGCGCTCGCCAAGCTGCTGGCCGGCGAGGAGCTCGCGGCCGCGATCCAGGCGGCGTCGCTCGAGCAGCTCGACCTCGCGCTCGCCCACGACGCGCTCGCGGTCGAGCGCAAGCCGCTCTGCAACCTCACGCTGCTGTGAGTGGACTTGCTTCTCGATCTCTTTGTTGTCGTGGATTTGGGTTGACGTGGCCTCCTGGGGGTGCCTCTGTGCAGCGCGGCCAAGGCCAGCAAGCTCGAGACGTGGCTCGCGCGCAAGAGCGCGTCGCCGGATGAGAGGGCGGCGCAGCGCGCGGCGTCGGCGAGCCTCGCGACGCAGCTCTCGCACTTTCTGAGCCAAGTGCCCATCTCGGTCGCCGTGAAAGAGCTCAAGAAAGGTGAGCGCGCGACGAGAACACGAGGGAATTTCTTTTTTTGGAGTGCTAAAGCTCAATGGGGTTTTGTCTGTGTGTGCACAGTGAGCCAGTTGACGGCGCTCTACGTTGCGCTCGTGGTCGAGCTGCGCCAGGCGATCAAGGCCGTGTACCCGCTCAAGGCGTTTCTGCGCCGCTTCCACGTGCACGGCCACACGGCCGTGACGGCGCTGCACGCCAATTTCTTTTATTTATGTCTCCAGGCCAAGACCTACTCGGCCGCGACGGACATCCTCGACCAGTAAGTGTCGGATTCGTTCAAGATGGTCGTTCTCTCGCGCGCCATCACTGACCTGCTCGGTATGCGCATCCAGGCAACTCTTTGAGGTGCACTCGCAGTCGAACGTGCTCTCGCCCGTGGACTTTTTGGGCTATGCGTATTACGGCGGCGTGCTCTATCTCGGGCAGAAGAAGTACCAGGAAGCCATCGACTTTTTCCTCTCGGCCGTGACCGCGCCGGCCGTCGTGCTCAGTGCGTTCGTGGTCGAGGCCTACAAGAAGCTCGTGCTCGCGTCGCTGATTCTCCACGGCGAGAGCCCGACGCTGCCCAAGTACACGCCGTTCGTCGTGACGCGCCACTTGGAGATCCACTGCGGGCCGTACAACGAGCTCGCGCGCGCGTTCGCGGTCGACAAGGACCTCCAGAAGGTGGCGAACGTGGCGCAGCACCACGCCGCGAGCTTTGCGAAAGACGGCAACTTTGGGCTCGTCAAGCAGGTGATCACGGCGCTCAAGCAGCGCAAGCTGCTGCAATTGCCGCGCACGTACGTGACGATCGCGCTGAGCGAGATGACCAAGGCCGCGGCCATGGAGGAGAACGGCGACAGCGAGGCCGAGAAGCTGCTGCTGCAGCTGATCGCGCGCGGCGACATGGGCGCCGTGATCGACAAGCAAAAGCAGATGGTCACGTTCGTGCTGGACGACGGCGAGGACGCGAGCGAGGCCGAGCAGGCGCGCGTGCTCGAGACGCTGCAGTCGGAGATGGAGCGCCTGCTCTTCGTGGCGTCGCAGCTGCGCGCCATGGACACGGACGTCGTGACGAGCGCCAAGTTCCAGCACCGCGCGCAGAAAGAGAAGGAGCGGCGCCAGCGCGGCGCGCCGGGCGGCGACGAGCGCGGCGCGCTGCTCGGGCCCATGGGCTGGGCGGGGCAGCCTCCGTACGATCCAAACGAGTGATGTGGACAAGTGTAGCCATGTTGGAGCTGGTCGCGTTAAGTAAACGCATGGTTCACTTATTGGACGGATTACGGAACGAGAGTGTATTTTCCACCAATCAGATCGTCAGAAGATCCACGTCATCGCCCCGCCACTTCTTCTGTCACGCCATCAAACCTTGGTGAAAATGAACTATAAGAGGGTAACCTCTGCTAAACGGTAGAAACCTCTACTGTCGCATAGAACAGTATGGATTGTGACAGGTTGAATCCACCCCCGAAGACTGAGTTCTCGTGAACCCTGAGCTCCTCAGGCTCGCTCCTCGCCACCAGCCCGAGGCCTCACTCGGCGATCTTCTTCCTCCTGCTGCTGCTCGCCATGGCCTCGCTCCTCGCTTCGCTCCAGGCGGCGCCGCCGGCGCTGCAGCTGCTCGCGGCGGTCGGCGGACTGCTCGTGGCGCGCCTCGCGCTCCAGCTCGTCGGCGGCGTCTACTCGTTCTTCCTGCGCCCGGCCAAGTCGCTCAAGAAGTTCGGCCAGTGGGGCATCGTCACGGGCGCGACCGACGGCATCGGCAAGGCGCTCGCGCTCGAGCTCGCGCGCAAGGGACAGAACGTCGTGCTCATGTCGCGCACGCAGAAGCGGCTCGAAGAAGTGCGCGACGAGATCCTCGCCAAGTACCCCAAGGTCCAGGTCAAGGTGCTCGCGGTCGACTTTAACAAGATCGAGGACGCGGCTGTGCGCCAGTCGATCGAGCGCCTCATCGCCGAGATCCAGGACGTCGGCGTGCTCTTCAACAACGTCGGCGTCTCGTACGACTTCCCGCAATACTTTGCCGAGCTCCCCGACGACCGCGTGCAGAGCCTCATCACGCTCAACGTGACGGCCACGACCATCATGACCAAGCTCGTGCTCCCGGGCATGGCCGAGCGCAAGCGCGGCGCGATCGTCAACCTCAGCTCGGGCTCGGCGCGCGTCAACGTGCCGCTGCTGGCCGAGTACAGCGGCACCAAGCGCTTTGTCGAGCAGTTCTCGCTCTGCCTCGCGGACGAGTACAAGAGCAAGAACGTGCACATCCAGTGCCACACGCCCATGTTCGTGTCGACCAAGCTCGCCAAGATCCGCCACGCGAGCTTCATGGTGCCCTCGCCCACGACCTACGCGCGCGCCTCGGTCGCCAAGCTCGGCCACGAGACCATCGTGTCGCCCTACTGGCCGCACGCGCTGCAGATCTGGGTCTTTGAGTCGCTGCCCAACTGGCTCTTCGGCAAGGCCTCCATGGCGCAGCACCTCGGTCTCCGCAAGCGCGCGCTCAAGAAGCAGGCCGAGAAGAAGTCGCAGTAGACGTGGATTCTGATTATGGCTTATGCACTCACGGCAAATTCTAATTTGAGACGAGATAACCATTATCAGTAGTTTTCCCTGAATCGACGGCTCTCACTCATCCAATCCCAGAGTGTAACCCAGAGTCTGATTCGTGGTGGTGGGTGATTGCGGCGATTGACCGTAGTACCCCGTAACCCAGACGCGCTCTGGGTTACGCCGCAGACAACCCACCCACGACCGGTGGGAAGAAACTGGCCAGGGGGAACGAGGGAGCCGCTTCCCAATTCTTTTACGGCGGGTTGGTTATTTATCTTCAACCCGATCGCCCCGATCGTTGAAGTGGACTGGACTCTCGCGCACGTTTTTTTTTTTTTTTGCTGCGCTCGGTTCGTTTGCTCGGGAACCAAAACTGAAGTCGCTTGTTCAAATCGATCGCTTTTTTCCACCAGAATCACGAAATCACCGCCTCATCTCCGTGGCGACCGGATCCCGCGGTCAACACGCCAGCCAGGCCAGGCGGCGCCTCGAACGTTCCGGCCGAGAAAGATATTAATACTCTGTACGTGACGAGCGGGTCTGTCTCTGGGAAGTCTCCGCTCCCATTCTTCCGTGGCCACCTCCTCCCCCCCGAGAGAGGCGCGTCGCGCACGCGAGAGCCGCACGCCATTGGGCTCCACCGTCGCACTTGAGGCTCTGGGATGTCGGCAGAAACCTGCATGTCTAGGTAGCGAGGTGGCCGGGTTGTGGCAAGTGGCGGCACAGAAACACGGGAGGAGGAGCAAGACCGGTCGGCACGGTCTCCTCTCTCGTGTTTCTATGTGAGAGGGAGGAAAGGAGATACCATGCACCTTCGTGGTAATCCCGCCTGGGTGGGTGGCCTCCCACCGCAACTGCGATATCACTCCTGGTTTGGAGGACACACACACAAAAATTCGCGCCGCTCGTGAGAAAATGCCAACAGATCGTCAAAAAAAAAAACAAAACTAAATATGGTTTTTTGTGCGCGTGCGACAGGATTGGGAGGGCGGCTGCGGCCCCATAAAAAAAAACCAAAAGCAAACCGGAGCCACCCTGTCAAACGGCCACAAGCTCCGGTGGATCTGGCAGCCCGCGCGGTTGTGGACCAGCGCCTTTGCGTTGTCGTCTCGATCTATTTTGTGGTCGCGTCGGCACGCGTTTTCGTCCATCGTCATGAGCCGCAAAAGCGCCGGAGACAAAAAAGACGGAGCTGGCGCGAGCCTCCAGCTGGAGCCGAGCCGCGGAACGGGACGCGAGCGACAACAACGGTCTCAGCGCCTCTCAGCTGCCCATCGGGCTTTTCTGTGTCCGCTTTTTTCTCCTCGATTTCGCACGCAAGCCCCAGGTGGGGTGGCATCCAGATAAACCTGCTATAATGCATCTCTCGAGTGCAGGTCGCGAATCGTCCTCATATCTTCTCCTTCCTCAAACCCTCTGATAATTAATATACGTGCAGATTTTCCGGCCCTTACGCGACGGGGGGCGGCCCTTTCTGCGTTGTGAACTGGACGGAATTTGACATTTTCCGCGTGCGGCGTGCGACTGGCTCGGCGGCTCGTCCGCATCTCCTCGTCCCCCATCCACCATCACGAGCAAACCAGCCGGCGTGGGCGTGGGCGTCCGGAGGACCCGTTGGCGCGCCAACGCCAACACACCAACTCCTCTCCCTCCCTCACTACAGCACTCGCGACCGACCGCTCGGATTATAATTCGATTCCCTTGCGATCCACCATGGGCGTCGACGGGCTCGCGACCACGCGGCCTCTCGCGGCGACGCCGCCCCAAAAGACCCCGGCGCCCGAGAGCCCTCTGTCCATCGAGGAGCTCTCGCGGCGCCGCACGTCCATCCCGCCGTCGTTCACGTACGGCACGGGCGAGTGCGACGCGAGCGCGGACGAGAGCGAGCGGCGGTGGCGCAGCTTCGACTGTGCCGGCTCGGCGGCCTCGACCGCCAAGGCCGTCGACGTGCTGAGCTCGCGCATCGAGCAGGAGCAGCACAAGGCGGCGCAGCACTCGGCGCGGCTGCGGCCGCGCAAGCGCAGCGCGCTGCTGCGCTCGTTCCTCTCGTCGAGCCGCAAAGAGCAGATCGAGCTGCGGCAGATGGAGATGGTCGCGCAAGTGGCCAAGTGCAACCGCTCGCTGGTCGTGCTGCGCGACGTGCGCACGCTCGTGCTCACGATGGACGACGACGACGACGCGAGCAGCGACGCCGCGGCGCCGCGCGGCAGCCTCAGCGGCAGCGACGCCGCGATCCAGCGCATGCTCGACGGACTCGCCGACGCCGACGCCGTGCTCGCCGAGGACTCACTCCACCATATTCTCGAACTCCAAACCCAGTTTCTCCAAAAGTCGGTCGACATGCACGGTGACAAGAAGCTCCACGTGGCCAAGTCGCTCGGCGTCTCGCCCTCGCTCGTGCTCCAGCAGTTCCTCAGCGAGTTCCTCAAGGCCGACGGCGCGCCGCGCCTGCCCGTCGCCGTCGACGCGCCCACGCCCGCGCTCGTGCGCTTTGAGAAGATCGTCAACCGCTACAAGCTCATCAAGCCCACGCTCAAGCGCTCGCTCGACGCGCTCTGCCGAGACACCATGAGCTCGTTCACGCGCACGAGCGGCGACCAGCAGAGCAAGGGCGCCGCCGCGATCTGGGACGAGCGCGAGCCGCGCGACGTGCTCCCGTCGCTCGTGCGCGAGATCGAAGAGTCGATCCTCGAAACGGCCTGGGTCTCGGACCGCGTGCGCCCCGTGCTGCGCGCGCTCATCGAGCAAATGGTCTTCTCGCGCCTCGCCGGCGCCTGCTACCGCTCCATGTCGGTCGAGCTCGACGAGCAGAACTCGCTCTGGCGCGAGCAGATCGTCAAGGCCCGCCAGATCCCGCTCGAAGACGTCGGGCTGCCCGTGGACGTGCCCGAGGACATCCAGGGCCCGCTCTTTGCCGAGTCGATCGCGGCCTTCAACCGCCTCCCGCACCTCGTGCCCTCGTCGGTCATGGCGGCGTTCCTCGGCGCCGTCCGCGTGCTCTACAACGAAGCCGCGACGCAGCTCGGACTCACGTGCGGCTGCATCTCGGCCGACGTGCTGCTGCCGCTGCTGGTCTTCGTGCTCAGCCGCACGGACCTGCCGCATCTCCACTCGCAAGTGTTCCTCATGGAGCAGTTCGCGATCGACGAGTCCACCGAGGGCTCGGAGGCCGCGTACTACTTGGCCTGCCTCCAGGCCGCCATGGGCTACATCATGACCGAGGTCGGCAAGAAGCCCGCCTCGAGCTAGGTTAGATCCCCTCCCCTCCCCTCCCTCTCTGTACGATAGAAGCCCTCCAGTACCATACGAAGTGTGTAAAATAAAAGAACCAAGATGGCATGAACATGATGAGTTTCGTCTCGTGATCGAGCGTGTTGTTAGAGAGGGGCGGGCTCGGTCCTTCCGATGGGAGCTGCTGCCGTGGGAGGAAAAATGCCGCGGGCAAAAGCTGCTACTGATACTGCTAGTGTATAGGGTGAGGGAACGATATTGTACGTGGTCGTCGCTCGGCATTCCGGCATCCCCCACTCACGTCTGCACCGTCTTACTGGAGTGACTGGATCCACTCACGCACGTTGGCCTCGGCGCTTGCGAGATCTGCACGAGGTAATCACGGCGCGAGGATCAGTTCGTCCGGTGACAATGCCACAACAGCTCCGACAGGCTCACGTACTGACGGCGCTGCATCGCTGCAGCCAGGGCGACTCGAGCAGCACGTCTGCCGAGGCACGGTCCAGCGGCTCGCGCTGGAGACACATGGCCATGAACTCGCAGAACTCGGGCGAAAAGTACTTGTCCGAGAGCGTGGGCGGCGGCGTGTCGAGCACGGTCTGGATCATGTCGATCGTGGTCTTGTGCTTGGCGTACGGGCAGACGCCCGTGGCCGCCTCCATGAGCACGTGCCCGAGGCTCCAGATGTCCGAGCTGTACCTATACGGCTTGCCCTGGAGCCGCTCGGGAGACATGTACCGAAACGTGCCGACGAACGTGCCGCACATGGCTGGGGGGAAATACACACATACTCGTCGTCAGTTCCAAAACCGGCCAGTGACCAGATAGGGCAGATCCCAAGTGGATTTATGTCACCGATCGAGTCCCGCAGCTCCGTGGCGATGCCAAAGTCCGAGAGCTTGACCTGTCCACGGCTGTTGAGCAGGATATTCGGTGGCTTGATGTCGCGATGGACCCGTTTGTGGGTCTTGAGATAGGACAGTGCGTGGAGGATCTGGTAAGCGATGTTCCCGAGCGCTCGCTCGGGGATAGTCCCGAGCTGCGCGATCACGTTCTCGAGCGAGCCGCCGTCCATGTACTCGAGCGCGAGCACGACCGCGCCGTCGCGCAAAAAGGCGCCGAAGAACGTGACCAGACACGGGCACTACGCAACGGCGCCGTCAGTGGCCATCACCGTCATCCCTCGCGCAGTCTCACTGTGGCATCGTACGCTCGAGTCGAAGAGCGCGTTGATCTCTCGGATGATCTGCTCGCGCTTGGCCTTGTCGAACATGTTGATCATCTTGAGCGCGAGCGGCGTGTTCGTGGGCCGGTGGCACGAGCGGATGACCGAGCCGCTGGCGCCGCGGCCGATCACGTCGCCGCCCCACTCGAGCTCCTCGGGCACGACGCTGAAGGCGCGGCCCGTGCCCTTGCGGATGACGCCCGTGGGCGTGATGGCGTACTTGCCCTTGACGTAGGCGCCGGCGCCGGCCACGAACGAGTTGTTCAGGTTCATCTGGGCGAGGCGATCGCGGAGTGCGCCGCGAGAGCGCATGGGGCGACGACGTTTCAAGCTCGCGCTCGGGCGGCGCCGAGGGCGGTTGGTGCCACAAGCAGGTGAGACGGAGTTCGTTTCCCACCGTATTTTGGAACTGAATCGACATATGACATCGGGTTGTGGAACTGATACGGGAAATGACCGTTGACGAGCTACACCACGCATGGTGTGGACCACACAACTTTAATGCATTCGACTTGGATTTTATAATTTGGAAACTTGAATTATTTGCCAGCGTTCTTCCCCCCACAATTTTTGCATGGGAGATGGAGGGCTCACATCCGCTGCGAGCCGCTGCGGGAGATGGCTGACCGACCGTCGGTCATAAATAAGGGCGTGCCGAGCGGAGCTGCTGCGTTTGTTGTCGGGTTTTTTTTCTCTCTTCATCGGCGCGCGCCGTGGCGGATGCAGAGCCCTTTGCGCACGGCGCCCTTGCTGCAGCCTTCCTCGCGGCAGCGGCGGCCGCCGCCGTGCGAGACGCAGAGGTGGCCGCCCACGGCGCTCTTGCTGCAGCTCGCGACCTCGCAGCGGCGGCCGCCGCCGTGCGCGATGCAGCGGCCGCCCTTGAGCGCCGTCTTGTGGCAGTCGTCGACGCTGCAGCGCTTGCCGCCGCCGTGGGCCGAGCAGAGCCCGCCCGAGAGCGCCGACTTGCAGCAGTTGTCGAGCTTGCAGCGCTTGCCGCCGCCGTGCGCGATGCAGTAGCCGCCTTCCTTGGCCGACTTGATGCAGCCGTCGACGAGGCAGCGGCGGCCGCCGCCGTGCGCGATGCAGTAGCCGCCGGTCTTGGCGCACTTTTGGCACTCGGGCACTTTGCAGAGGCGGCTGGGCTTGTGGAACTCGCAGAAGGCGCCGAAGCCCGCGAAGACGGCCTGCGCCGAGCGGTAGCAGTTGCGCTTGGAGCAGAGCGTCGTGCCGGCGACGAACTCGGTCGCCGACGTGTCGACGACGCGCGGCGAGGACGCGTCCGAGTCGAGGCTCTCGTCGTCGTCGTCGTCGTCGTCCATGGTCACGTCGGTCATGGTGAGGTCGTCGTCGTCGTCCTCGTCTTCCTCGGGCGGGTTCACGATGAAGCTGAGCTTCATGGCGTCGCGCGGCGGCGAGACCGGCTCGTGGTCGCGCGGCAGGAAGACGAGCAGACTGCTGGGCGCCGGCGTCGCGCGCATGCTCAGGAGCGAGAGCGACACGGCCACGGACGGCGACGGGAGCTCGAGCGCCATGGATGGGGACGGAGGGGAGCGAAGGGGTCGGAGGCGAATTGGAGAGTGGGCAAGTAGAGAAGGAAGAGAGGAATGGAGCTGCTCACGAGGCGAGGTCCAACGGCCGGTTACTAATCTGCAGAGACCTGCGAGGCCTGGGTTTCGATTTCCCTCGCCGTTCGTCGGTGCCTAAGGCCTCGAGCTCCACATATCAGAGGCTTTGCCCTGTGGAAAACGATATCCACTCGAAAGCGAGTCGGTGGAGAGTTAGAAGGGGGTTCAAGTATGAAAGGTACGTGGTAGGCAAACTACGAGAGAGTGGGCGAGGGGAATGGAACTGGATCGGGTTTGAGAGGTCGTGGCGCCTCGTCCTGTCTGCGTCGGGAGCCAATGGTGTGAGATATGCCCCGACTCTTTCCCGGTGCCGGGCATCGAAGGCTGTCGTGGGCGGAGGGAAACCCGGCGGGTTCTCCGGCAGAAATCCAGTTTACGAAGCAGTCACTTGCTGTGAAGAGCGAGGAGACGGGGAAGAAAGTGCTAAAAAAACAGCGTGATGAATAACTGCGTACAGTAGGGAAAACTTTGAAACAAAAAACCACGGTGGCGCCTCTCCTAGCGACCCACGCCAAGAGACTGCTGAAATCAGCCGAGAGGAGGCTCCAAAGACGAGCCCTCGCATGGAGCCAACTTCGAAGGAAAACGACTGACGGCACCTGCGCGAGAAGATCGCTCTCGACATCCTGGAAGCGCGGCAAGGCAGCTGCCTCGCGGCTCTTTTGTCCCGATCCAGAGAACCGCTGTTAGCTCGCCCTGCGCTGGAAAGGACAGGAATGTGGTTTTTTTTTTTTTATCTTCTGAGTCGCTTGCCCGGGTTTGTTCCCTCCTTGCGATCCGGTTTGTGATGGGATGTGCCGGAAGGGTCCCACTGCCGGTCACCTTCGCCACTCGAAAGAGAGCACGTGGGAATTTTTCGAAACCCGCAAAGAAAGAGAAAACGAAAGGCGGGGATTTGATGTTCTGCCATGTCAGCTGGTCGTCCGGTCGACGGGGGAATGTCCACTCTGACGCCCAAGGAGGACCTACCTATCATACCGCTCGCTCCCGGCGGCTCCGGACCACGCGTCCGGAGAAAGAACCCGCGTCCGGAGAACGCGCGTCCCATCCAGAACGCCGGATGTCCAGCAGTCGCCCTTGTCCAGAGTTTTTCCGGGTGTCCCGGGCCCTCCTGGCTGTGGGGTTGTGAACGAGGAGATCTTTCCTGTCGTCGGTGCCACTATGGCATTCTTGGACAGCGAGGTCTCCTCCCACGGGGGCGTCCCGCACGGCCATCGCGTGCTCGCAGTCGCACGGGTGGGGGGAGGTGATCGGGAAAGGCCGTGGCTTTCTTGGTTGGGCGTGACGCCTAGTCGATCGACATGGGTGGGTCCTCAGGACAGGTACTGTACCCCGTCGTGGGAACCGGCCCCAGGCTCCGACGTGGCACGCTGCCACGAGCGACTGGGTAGAGAGTCGGTGGCTCTTGCGTGGCTCGGCGAGGACTCATCCATGGCGACAAGTCTGCTTGGCCTCGTGACCGACAGACAGACGCGTGTGGGGCCCGTTCGACGGATTTCCCGCGCGAGAAAGTCTCAGTCAACAACTCACCGTTGAAATGGACACAAAGAGCGACTTGAGATGGATAAAGGTGTCTACTTGGTCCCCCCGAGAATCTTCAACTAGTCAGACGACAGGCGATCGATCAGCCTCTTGCTACTCTAATATTGACCCGTTGTGCGACGCCAAGGGGGGAAGTGCACTTCTGATCCTCTTCTTCACCGATCAGCCTCGCCAGCGTGGGTCGTACACGACCCCGAGACCGTCGCAGCCTTGTCGCAACTCTCGACCTGACACCGCCGCCCGCCGCCGTGGCCGATGCACAGTCCGCCTTCCTTGGCGCTCTTCGTGCAGCCGGCGCTCTGGCACCGCCGCCCACCACCGTGGGAGATGCAGTAGCCGCCTGTCTTGGCGCACTTGCGGCACTCCGGGACTTTACAGAGCCGACTGGGCTTGTGGAACTCGCAAAAGTCGCCGTAGAGCGAGCACGCGTGGCGGTAGCAGTTGCGCTTGGCGCAGAGCTGCCCCACGAGCGTGAGGTCGGGCGCGATGGCCGAGATCTCGATCGGCGCGCCTCGCTGGCTGGACCGCGGAGACACGGACGGCACGGGGCGCGGCGAGGCCTCGGATCGAGACGACGTCGGGCTCGCGTGGTGGTCCCATCGAGCTGGTGGGTGCGTCTGCCAATCGCCCACGGGTTCGTCTACTCGAGGGTGGCCTTGAAGTACCTCGGATCGCGATTCGACGCGGCGATCCGGGTAGAGGTGGGGGAGTCGCGGGGCGTCGTATCGTGAAGGCGGTGTGGTCACGTGACTGAGGGGCTGGCGTTGGGAGGTCATGTGACTGAGAGGCTGCACGCGACTGAGAGGCTGGCGCGGCGATCGCGAGGCGGATGGCTGGTCGTGGTCGTAAGGCCGAGCGTATCGATCATCTTGGTACGTCGGGAACGGGTAGTACTCAGTTTGCAGCCGGGGTTCATGTGGACGGGCGTAGGGACTCGAACGCCCGAATGCGCGCCGATCTCGGCGGACAGCCGAGCGATTTGCAAGGTCACTCGCCGTCAAGATGGTCCGTGTTCCATAGACATCGCCGGGCGCAATCATCGGAGCTCTTGCGTCGATTCGTCGGGGCGGTAGAGCATCGAATGGGGCCCGAGGCTCGACGTTGTTGCTGTAGCCTGGCCAATTGAAGAGTGGCATATTGCCACGAGCGGTGCTTCTGGCCGTCGTGGCGTCGTACGTAGAAAACGAAAAATTAGGTGGCGCCGGGGCTTCGCATCCCACCACGCCACGCTGGCTGTAGGCGTCCAGGCGCGCCGCGACGCGCGTAAGGTCTTGGAGCCGTTCTCCATGGCGCGGCGACGCGGCGCGAGTGGGCGCCGCGGTCGAAAACAGATCGTCCGAGGGCATTCGCGGCGTGAGGAACATTGCGCGACGTGGGGGCTTGGAAAGTGAATCGCTGGCCGCGCGCGCCGGTGCCCGCTCGGTTCAGCTGCGTTCTGGGTGACTTGGACTGTCCACGAGAGGGCCTCGTGGGGGTGTGGGGGGTGGGGTGGCGGCGCGCGAACTGTGCAATTGAGTCACGCACCACCGTGTACATCCATGCAGAACGTATCAGAGCGAGAGGTCCCCCCTCCGCAGCGACAGTGGGAACTCAGAGGGCCAGCCGATGGGGACGTATGTCAAGCGGAAAATCAGGACTGGGCGAGTATGAAAAAAGAGAGGCGAGGCTTCGCTCGGATGGGCAGAGCGCGTTTCGAACGAAGAGAGAGAGAGAAAACGAACGAGAAATCCACCAAGATTCGGCGACAGCGCCCTCATTCAGAAGACCGAAACGGAAGCATCTCAGCCGCCCTGTCCACGGGGCCAGCGGCGTCCAATCGCTTCGGCAGCGCCGTCGAGGAGCCCGTTTGGTACTGTACCGGAGACTCGCCTGACCCCCCGGGCGGCGCGGCACTGGACTTGCCGAGGTCGCGGGCCCGTCGCTGTCCATCTCAGGCCTTTTGCCTGGTGATGAGATGAGCTGGAGCTTCTGCCCTATCCACGTCATCGTCATCCCCTTAGATGGACCGGCTATGCACCGTTCATTGACGACGCCGAGAGAAACTACCCCCAACCCCCGAAAATACTGTAACTTACGCGAAATTTTCACATCAGCATAGTTTGCCAACTTCAAGGTGAGTGAGCGCCTCATCAGCTCCCACGCAAGAATACCGTATTTCGAGTTCGAATGCCCCTGACGAGACGCGAGGCGACTTGTCCGACGCCACGCGAGCCGTCCAATGCTCTTCCACGCGACTCTCTAGAGCCAAAGATACCGTCCTGGGGAGCCGACGCGTCGCTTCGAGATCGTATGGAAGAGGCGATGCCTTTTGCTTGGACGAGCCTCCCACTCTGGAACGAGCTCGACTTGAGAGATGAAGGAAGGATACGCGGCCATCAGCGTCGACTCGGAAGGCTCGCCGCTGGTGGATCGAGCCCCGGTCGCGGCTGCCGGCGAGGGCGTCTCGAGGACCAAGCGCGTGGTCGTAGCGACTCTGGGCGTGCTGCTCGCGGTCGCCGGGGCTGCTGTCGCGTACTCCACGACGGCGACCGGCGATGACGCCGCCAAGATCGACTCGATGACGCTCCCTGGAAACCAGCCCCCGCCGTTCGGCAAACCTGGGTCTCCACCAGGCCCTCCACCACCGTTTGGGAACTCGACTGGCCCGCCACCGCCGCCATTTGGAAACTTTGCGGACGGACGGCCACCATTGGGGAACTCGACGTTTCCTCCATGGCCATCAGGCGAGAACGACCCGCGACCTCCGTTTCCGAATGCGACTCATCCTGGTGATACGAGGCCTCCGATCGCGTTTCCAAATTTTACCGCTCCTTCGTTGCCCAACGGAACTCGATCAGGCGATGAGCGCCCGCCTCCTCCTTCAAACGGTCCGTTCCCGGGAAACGAGCCGCCTCGTTTCCCGAACGTGACATTCCCCGGCGGCCCGCCACTGCCTCTCGGCCCGGACGAGTTCTCCAAGGCTCTTGACTCTCCTCCAATCGTGCTACGTGCTACGAGCAGTGGTCTCTGTCTCTCTGCTGCTGATACCGGGGTTCTCTCCTTGACCAAGTGTGGGCCAAACAAGAGCCTCGCGTTCAAGTACAACCCCTCGACCCAGCAGCTCAAGAGCGTCGAGTGCAACTCGTGCCTCACAGACAGCGGTGGTCAGTCGGGACTCCACTTGGAGAGCTGCACCAAGGCCTCTTCTACGAGCCAGGCCTTTGTTCCTCGGCCCCAACAGTCCAAGTCGGCTCTCTCCTTGTCGGACTCGACCGGCAAGAAATGTCTGAGCGTCGACACCAAGTCCAGCCAGGCGACCGAGCTCCGCATGAACGACTGCGACCCGACCAACGCCGCCCAGCAGTTCGAGATCCTGCCGCCGCCTGGAGGTGGGCCTCCAAAGATCTAATCCCTAGGACTTCCTTTTTTCCGTTCATGAACAATAACTCACGTTTGGCCCCTCACTCTTGATTTGTGTATGCACCAGTGGTTACACTGGGTTACGTTCCAACGTTGGCGCGATCTTTTGGCGCGGGATCTTCTGGAGAGCCGTCCATGGGCGTCGCCTCGCGGCTCGCGCCTCTTCCGGTCGGCGCCGCTTCCGCGCGCGCGCCCGCCGCTCGTTCGTGCCGCCGGCGGCGGACCCGGCGCGAGCACGTCGCGCGGGAGCTCAGTCGCCGACTTTCCGCGAGCTGCGCACTCGTCCGATGAAGATCGGCTACGGCAGCGAGAACCCCGAGGCGCAGGCCTTCGTGCGCCGCGTGCCGGCCGTGCGTCGCGCCGACAAGCCCGCGACGGCGCGGCGCACGCTCGCGGTCGTGGGCGTGTCGCTCGTGGCCGGTGGAGCCTTCGTCGCAGTCGACCGCGCGCGCCAGGAGCCGACGCTGACGCTCGAGGCGGCGCTGCTCGCGCCCCAGGACGCGCTCGCGCAGGGCGCGCCCTTCCAGCTGCGCGTGGCCAGCAAGAACCTCTGCGCCGACGACGGCGGCGGCACGTCCAACGGACAAACCAAGTTCACGCTCCAGCCGTGCGACGCCGCGAGCGCCAACCAGGTCTTCACGTACGACCCGGCGACCAAGCAACTCCGGAGCCGCGACAAGCTCGGGCTCTGTGTCGACGACGGCGGCGGCTGGAACAATGGGCAGACCAAGTTCCACCTCTGGGACTGCGACCCGAACAACGCCAACCAACGCTTTGACTACCTCGCGGGCTCACGCCAGTTCAAGAGCTCGGTCAAGAACAACAAGTGTCTGGATGATGGTGGCGGCACGGCGGCTGGGCAGACCCAGTTCCATCTATGGGACTGCGACGCCAACAATGCCAACCAACGGTTTGACGTCGTGCCCGTGGCGGCCTACAGCTTCCCGGCTCCGTTGCGCGACGGTAGTGAGGTCGTGCTCTTCATTGCTGACAAGCCCGGGCTCTGTGTCGACGACGGCGGCGGTACGTCGAACGGACAGACCAAGTTCGTGGACGCCGACTGCGACGCCAACAGCGCCAACCAGATCTTCGTCTACGATCCGGTCAACTACATGTTCCGCAGCGCACGCAAGCCCAACCTCTGCATGGACGACGGCGGTGGCATGCGTGCCGGTGAGACGCGGTTCCACCTCTGGCAGTGCGTCAAGGGCCACATGAACCAACGCTTCGTGTACGACGAGGCCACGATGCACCTGCGTAACCCGATCAAGAACCTCTGCGTGGACGACGGCGGCGGCTCGCACGCACGCGAGTCACAATTCATGTTCGCGCCGTGTGATGCCGCGAACCCGAACCAGCGGTTTGCGATCAAGCTGCAATCCGAGGCCGTGAAGATCGCCCAACCCGCACTACCGGTTGTGGACAATCCGCTCCTGCTCAGCGGCTCCGAGTTCGTCATGCGCGTGCCGGGCAAGAACAACCTCTGCGTGGACGATGGCGGAGGCAAGTCTGCCGGCGAGACGCTCTTCCATCTGTGGACGTGTGACATGGCTAATCTGAACCAGGTCTTCCGGTACGACCCAGCATCGTACTTGATCCTCAGCTCGACCAAGGCGAACCTCTGTGTCGATGACGGTGGCGGCACGTCCAACGGGCAGACCAAGTTCCGTCTCTGGCCGTGTGATCCGAGCAGCAAGAACCAACGGTTTGTCTACGACTCGAAGACGCAGCTCTTCCGCAACCCGAACAAGCCCAACATGTGTATGGACGACGGTGGCGGCCTGAGCCCAGGCCAAACCAAGTTCCACCTCTGGGAGTGCTCGGCGAGCAACGCGAACCAGCACTTTGAGCTTCTTCCGTGGGCTCCGCCGAAGCCACCAGTACCCCCAGCGCCACAGAGTGCGCCAACGTACCCAGTGCCTGACTACCTCCGCAACAACCAAGAGGTTGTGATTTTTGCGGCGACGAAGCCTGGAGTCTGCGTTGACGATGGTGGTGGAAGGACCAACGGCCAAACCAAGTTCCGCGACGCGAAGTGCAACGCCAACAGCGAGAACCAGATTTTCGTCTATGATCCCGCTAACTACATGTTCCGCAGCGCTCGCAAGCCCAACATGTGCCTCGATGACGGCGGTGCCGCCGCGGCTGGGCAGACCCAGTTCCACTTGTGGGAGTGCGACCCGCGCAACGTCAACCAGCGCTTCGTGTACCAGGAAGCGACGCAGCACATGTTCATGCCGACGAAGAACCTCTGCATGGACCACTCGAAAGGAGTGTACACGGTTCAACCTTGCAGTGATGACTCCCCAGACCAGAAGTTTTCGATCTTGTGGCAGTCGGAAGTTGGAGGTGATGCGCTGAACGACGACTCCAACAAACCGCCGGCCGTGGACCAACCGGTGCTCGCTAGCGGTGACGAGTTTATGATGCGAGTGCCGGGTAAGGATAACTTGTGTGTGGACGATGGAGGAGGCACAACGAACGGACAGACCAAGTTCCGTCTGTGGGCGTGCGATCCTTCGAACCTCAACCAGGTCTTCCGCTATGTCGCGAAGACGCTTTCGATCCACAGTTCATCCAAGGCGAACATGTGCGTCGATGACGGTGGTGGCCATACCAATGGGGAGACCAAGTTCCACCTGTGGCAGTGTGATGCAAACAACAACAACCAAAAGTTCCCGTACGACTTGGCCACGCAACGATTCTACAATCCGACCAAGCCGGGCATGTGCATGGACGATGGCGGCGGTGTGAGCGCCGGTCAGACTCAATTCCACCTGTGGGACTGCGATGCCGCGAACCGCAACCAGCACTTCGAGATCATCCCGCGGACGGCTTTCGGTGGCGCGCAACCACCTGCTGGAGACGTTGTGAATCCTATCTTGATGTCTGGCGGCAAATTCCTCTTGCGCGAGGCCAACAAGGGTATGTTGTGCGTCGATGACGGCGGTGGTCACCACAACGGAGAGACCAAGTTTGTTCTGCAGCCGTGTGACAAGACCAGCCCGAACCAGCAGTTCCAGTACGATGCTCGCGGCTCGATCATCCGAAGCGTGAACAAGCAAGGGCTTTGTGTGGACGACGGTGGAGGCCACAGCAACGGGGAGACGAAGTTCCACTTGTGGGATTGCGATGCCAACAACAACAACCAGAAGTTTGTCTACGACGCCGCGACGATGATGTTCCATAACCCAACCAAGCCCAACATGTGCATGGACGATGGTGGTGCACAAGGCGCTGCGAGTACGCAATTCCATCTCTGGGAATGTGCGGTCACCAACTTTAACCAGAAGTTCGAGGTTCTCAGCTTGGATGCTCTCGATGCCCCACCGGTGCAAATCGATGAGCCGACGCCTCCTCCAGTGGAGCACAAGTGGGAATTGGACCACCCGCTCCTTCTCAGCGGCAAAGAGTTTATGATGACTGTGCCTGGCAAGACCAATCTGTGTGCAGACGATGGCGGAGGCACAACGAACGGCCAGACCAAGTTCCGCCTGTGGACGTGCGATCCGTCCAGCGCGAACCAAGTCTTCCGCTACGACCCGTCGACGTATTCAATTCGCAGCGCTACGAAGGCAAACTTGTGCGTGGACGATGGCGGTGGACACACCAACGGCGAGACAAAATTCCACTTGTGGGAGTGCGATCCAAACAACAACAACCAGAAGTTTGTGTACGTGTCGGATGCAGAACGGTTCTACAACCCGACCAAGCCTGGTATGTGCATGGATGACGGTGGAGGAATGAGGGCTGGCGAGACGCAATTTCACTTGTGGGATTGTGACGTGGCGAACCGAAACCAACACTTCCAATTGATGCCTCGACCAAGCATGGATGGGCCAGGTGGTGTGCCCCCAGCCGACATTGTACCAGAACTCTACGGTTCTCCAGTCGAAGAGGAGACTGCGACTCCGATCGACACCACTGGTGGCCTGCCTCAGCTTCCGGATGAGAGTGGTTTCAGTGGCGAGCCCGAGATCATGACCCAGGAGCCGATCATGGTTGGTCCGGGTGGCATCTACCGTCCGCCAGTCGAGGAAGAAGAGACCGCGACTCCGATCGACACCACTGGTGGCCTGCCTCAGCTTCCGGATGAGAGTGGTTTCAGTGGCGAGCCCGAGATCATGACCCAGGAGCCGATCATGGTTGGTCCGGGTGGCATCTACCGTCCGCCAGTCGAGGAAGAAGAGACCGCGACTCCGATCGACACCACTGGTGGCCTGCCTCAGCTTCCGGATGAGAGTGGTTTCAGTGGCGAGCCCGAGATCATGACCCAGGAGCCGATCATGGTTGGTCCGGGTGGCATCTACCGTCCGCCAGTCGAGGAAGAAGAGACCGCGACTCCGATCGACACCACTGGTGGCCTGCCTCAGCTTCCGGATGAGAGTGGTTTCAGTGGCGAGCCCGAGATCATGACCCAGGAGCCGATCATGGTTGGTCCGGGTGGCATCTACCGTCCGCCAGTCGAGGAAGAAGAGACGCTGATTCCTGATAGTGGTGTCGATGGTGGATATGTTGACCAGCCGCTGCAGCCGTCAGGCTTTGATGAACCTGGTGTCGATGCCCAGAATCAAGGAATACTTTGGGATGGCGACTGGAACTTGCTGGCGCCGTCGAAGGAGACAATCGTTGCTGTCAACGCGGACAACTCGGAAGATATCACTTCGGTCGAGATCTTCAAGTACCTCGAAGGCCTCAAGGAATCGGCGGCCATGAAGCTGCAAAGGATCTTATCCAAGTACAACCGCACCAACAAGTGTGTCACTGACGGACTTCAGTCGCTGGCCAAGACCTCCGTGACGGCAGATGAGTACCACGCGCTCGTGCAGTGGATGTACGACCACTGCACTGTTAGCAGCGAGTCAACCGCGCCCGGTGCACCAATCGAAGCCGGCCGCATGTACATGACCAAGCTTGAGTTCTACCAGAAGATCAAGGACCACTTTGCGGATACCCGTGAAGGCCTCCTTGGCGCGGGCGATGCTGCTCATCTCCGTGGCGATGTCGCGACTGTGGAACGCAAGCGGCTGCTCGCGTGTATCAATGAGGCTTCGCAGCGCTTCGGCAACTCTGCCGACGCGACGCAGTTCCACGCCGCGATCGTCTGGGTCAGTGACGAGTGCATGAAGAGCCCGTGAGCTTCAGGATCTCTGTTGTGCATGTTGCGAGACTGTACGTAGTAGCCAACCGAGTTTGCATGGATCAATCGAACAAGTTGCATATTAGTAGTATCGAGGATGCGCAGCTAGCGCGAATGAATACCTATGATCTCTAGAATGTCTTCACGACTACTCACGCCGACAGCAAGGCTGGATAGATCCTCCTTGTGCTCAAGCCTGGGGAGGCGCAAAGCGACGCGGCCCGTCGTCGACCGGCCTGGTCTCCTCTTGAATCGTTGAACCCGACTAGATCGTACGCTAACTTCAACCTGACGAGTCCAGCCGGCGAGGACGGCCTTCTTGCGCTTTGAACAAAACCATCAGCTCAGTCAACGCAAACGCCTCATACGATGTCACATCAGACGAAATCGTTGCGTCCTCAGTTGGTATTTCCATACTGAGGATGCAACGATTTCGTCTGAATGGGATGGCACTACTTGCCTTCGAAGAACTCTTGTGGCAAGTGATACCAACCCATTCAGACCAAGCACAACCGCACGCACAAATGCGTCACTGCTGGCCTCGAGAACTTTGCCGAGACCGAGTACTGGGCCGAGACCAATTGCATGAAGACCAAGCCAGTCGAGAATTTGCCATCACGACTCGAGACCCAGGAGCCAATCTCCGGTGATACGGCATTCGAACTTAGTGCGCACCTATGAGGAGCTATGTTGGTGAAGGAATCTTCCAAACACGAGCGACTGCTCGCGCCCGCCTGCTCGCCGCCGCTGCGCGCCGCACGATGGCGTCGGCTCGCGACCTCGCAAAAGATCGCGTCGGTGGAGCCGCCGTGACGCGAAGCGACGCGATCCTCCGCCAATGGACGGCCACGGGCCGCACGAGAGAGTCGCGCAAGTGCGAGCGAGCAAAGAGTCCCGGAAGCTCGCGTTCCGCGGCGACACTCAGTCGAGAATATCTGCCAGAGAGCTCACCGAAGACCTTCGAGAAGACCCGCCATGTCCTTGCGGTACGGCTCCGACAACCCGGAGAGCGCGGCCTTCATGCGCCGCGTGCCCGCCGCCGACCGCCGCGCCACGTCGCGCAACTCGCGCAAGCAAGTCGTCGCGGCCGTCGGCGCGACCGTGCTGGCCGGATCGGCTCTCATGGCCTTCCAGTCGAGTCGAGCGAGCGTCTCGCTGCGTGCCGAGACGGCGTCGGCCGTCCCGACGACCAACCTCGCAGCCAACTTCGACCGGTCGAGCTACGAAGTGCCCACGTTCCTGCAGAACAGTCCGCAGATCGTCGCGTTCACGGGCGACATCAGCAGCGACTTCTGCATGGACGACGGAGGCGCCACCAAGTCGTCGCCGGGCGCGATGGTCTCGACCAAGTGCAAGCCGACGAGCGTGGACCAGGTCTTCGTGTTCGACGACCAGAACCTCATGCTGCGCAGCGCGAAGAAGCCCGATCTCTGCCTCAGTGACGGCGGCGCAGTCAACTCTGGCGATGGACCAGTTCACATGGACGTGTGCGATCCGAACAGCGACGACCAACGCTTCATCTACACGGAAGACGACGTGCACTTCAAGAACCCGATCAAGGATCTCTGTCTCACCAACAGTGGCGGAGAGCAAGACAAACCCTTCACGATGGCGACGTGTGACTCGTCGTCATCGGACCAAGTATTCCGTATCTTGTGGCAGAATGAAGTCGGGGGTCCAGTGGACGAGTACACCGAGGCCGCCTCTGGAGAAGGCTCGGCAAGCCAGCAGGGAGGGTCCAATGGAGGCTCGTACTTCCGTGAGGAACCGTCATCGTCGCGTGCTGACAACAGTGCGTCGTCTTTTTCGCAATCTGAGTATCCGGGTGAGGATTCAGGCAGCTCTCCTATGTATTCGAGCTCTTTTAGCTCTCCGAGTGAGAGTGGCCAAGTTGGTTCTGCGTCATCAAGCGAGTTCAAGCCTGACACCATGCCAGGGTACGAAGTAGCTGGTGAGCCTATGCAAAGTGAAAACCTGAACCAGCCAGACGAAGGAATGACTCCAGGAGACAGTGGAGCAATGCTATCGGATGGAAACAACGCTGACAACAGCGTTTCCCAGCCGGAAGAGCCATTGGCAAAAACGCCACAGGATAACAACGACAAGGACATGCCCGGCTACGGCGGCGCTGGAGTGCCTCCGCAAGACGAAGAGAACTACGGCGAGACCGTCGTGGAGAGCCCATCGCAGCCCGAGCCCGCTCAGCCTGAAGTCGAGTACAACGAGAAGGACATGCCCGGCTACGGCGGCGCTGGAGTGCCTCCGCAAGACGAAGAGAACTACGGCGAGACCGTCGTGGAGAGCCCATCGCAGCCCGAGCCCGCTCAGCCTGAAGTCGAGTACAACGAGAAGGACATGCCCGGCTACGGCGGCGCTGGAGTGCCTCCGCAAGACGAAGAGAACTACGGCGAGACCGTCGTGGAGAGCCCATCGCAGCCCGAGCCCGCTCAGCCTGAAGTCGAGTACAACGAGAAGGACATGCCCGGCTACGGCGGCGCTGGAGTGCCTCCGCAAGACGAAGAGAACTACGGCGAGACCGTCGTGGAGAGCCCATCGCAGCCCGAGCCCGCTCAGCCTGAAGTCGAGTACAACGAGAAGGACATGCCCGGCTACGGCGGCGCTGGAGTGCCTCCGCAAGACGAAGAGAACTACGGCGAGACCGTCGTGGAGAGCCCATCGCAGCCCGAGCCCGCTCAGCCTGAAGTCGAGTACAACGAGAAGGACATGCCCGGCTACGGCGGCGCTGGAGTGCCTCCGCAAGACGAAGAGAACTACGGCGAGACCGTCGTGGAGAGCCCATCGCAGCCCGAGCCCGCTCAGCCTGAAGTCGAGTACAACGAGAAGGACATGCCCGGCTACGGCGGCGCTGGAGTGCCTCCGCAAGACGAAGAGAACTACGGCGAGACCGTCGTGGAGAGCCCATCGCAGCCCGAGCCCGCTCAGCCTGAAGTCGAGTACAACGAGAAGGACATGCCCGGCTACGGCGGCGCTGGAGTGCCTCCGCAAGACGAAGAGAACTACGGCGAGACCGTCGTGGAGAGCCCATCGCAGCCCGAGCCCGCTCAGCCTGAAGTCGAGTACAACGAGAAGGACATGCCCGGCTACGGCGGCGCTGGAGTGCCTCCGCAAGACGAAGAGAACTACGGCGAGACCGTCGTGGAGAGCCCATCGCAGCCCGAGCCTGCTCAGCCTGAACCCGCTCAAGCTTCTCCTGACTACACCCCTGACGAGAGCACGGGCGGCTACGGTGGCGCTCCCGCACCTCCGCAAGAAGAACAGAAGGACGACGAGTCTTCCAGCGGTTCCGGTCGCTAAGTTGATGTTGGAACCGTCGGGAGTTGCAGCGCTCGAATCGTCTCTGACGTGCAAGGAACTGGGCGCTGGTCGACAGGGCCAAGGCCACGATCGAGGGGCGAGAGAGATCTTTCGCGATCCCCGTCGTGTCTCTCCTCGTCCGTTCAATTCTACGTGTAGTGCATGTCCCTCCCTGCCTTCTCTTCTTGATGCGTCTTTGAAAACTTGCCCCACACAATAATCCCCACATCAATCTTCTCTCTCGTCTCTCGTCTCTCTTCTCTCCGAGTACTATCTCCCTCTTCGCGTCCTTCTCACCAGTCCGATGAAAAGATCGCGTCGCTTGGTGGCCGTCCGTGCTTAAGTTCGCCTCGCACTTCCTCTCTTCCTCGTCCATTTTCCCTTCCCTTCCCTTCTCTTCATGACGCGAGGGGCCGTGCCGGTGGTGGCGACGCCCCAGAGAGTCGCGTCGTGGAAAGATCGCGCGATGGACGGACGCCGCGCGCCCCCACGCGGCGCCTCGCGCTGCGTCTCGCGGCTCAGTCGGCCTCTTGCCAAGCCACGAGCAAGCGCATGAAGATCCGCGACCCGCACGCCGTCGGCTACGGCAGCGACCTGGCCGAGGGCGCGGCGTTCATCCGGCGCGCCTCGTCGTCGACGCCTCCCCCGCAACAGAAGCAGCAGCATGCGCGCAGACGACTCGCGGCGCTCGGCGTGGCGCTCGCGGTCGGCGCCAGTGGCGCGCTCGCGCTCTTCGCCGGCGGCGCGCCGCCCCGCGCCGTCCTGGGCAACGACGTGACGCTCGAGAGCGCGTTCCCCGTGCCGCCGGCGCTCCAGAACGGACGCGAGTTCCTGCTGCGCGTGCGCGGCAAGAACAGCCTCTGCATGGACGACGGCGGCGGGCTCAAGCGCAGCGAGACCAAGTTCTACCCGTGGGCGTGCAACCCGAGCAACGCGAACCAAATGTTCGTCTACGATGCCGCGACGTTCCAGATCCGCAGCGCGCGCAAGCCCGGGCTCTGCGTCGACGACGCCGCCACCACAGCCTCGGGCGCCGCCAAGGTGCAGCTCTGGGACTGCGACAAGAACAACAACAACCAAAAGTTTGTCTACGACGCCGACACGCAGATGTTCCGGAACCCGACCAAGAGCAACTTGTGTCTCGACGACGGAGGCTCGCAAACGCCCGGAGGCTCGACGTTCACGCTGCGCACGTGCGACGTGAACAGCGGCAACCAGCACTTCGAGATCAAGTTCCGCGACGACTGGCAGGCGGAGCAGCAGCGCGTGATCGACGCGGTGGCTGGCGGCGCCAAGTTCCAGTTGCGGTCGGTGGGCAAGGACAACTTGTGTGTGGACGATGGCGGTGCGACGAAGGACGGCGAGTTCAAGATGGTGCTGGCGACGTGCAACGTGAACAGCGCGAACCAGGTGTGGTGGTGGGACTCGTCGATCAAGCGCATTCGCAGCGGTCGGAAGAAGGGTTTGTGCATGGACGACGGCGGCGCGTGGGTTGCCGGCGTGAAGATGCAGCTATGGACGTGCGACGCGACGAACAAGAACCAGGAGTTCGTGTTCGAGAAGGCTCTGCAGCTGTTCAAGAACCCGAACAAGGCGAACTTGTGCATGGATGACGGCGCGGCGTGGTCGTCGAACGCGCAGAAGATGCAGATGTGGACGTGCGACGTGTACAACACGAACCAGCACTTTGAGTACGTGTTGATGCCGCCGATGCAGGTGTTGGACACGCCGTCGGTGTTGCAGACGACTCGCGAGTTCTTGTTGCGCATCAACGGCAAGAACAACTTGTGTCTGGATGACGGCGGCGGCCAGAAGGCCGGCGATTCGATGGTGTTTGGCTGGGCGTGCAACCCGAGCAGCGTGAACCAAATGTTCGTGTACGACGCCAAGACGAACCAGATCCGCAGCGCTCGCAAGACGAACCTGTGTCTGGACGATGTGGGCACGACGACGGACGGTGCGTTCCGCATGAAGATGGGCGACTGCGACGCGGACAACCGCGGCCAGCGGTTCGTGTATGACACGGCGACGCAGATGTTCCGGAACCCGAACACGAACTTGTGTCTGGATGACGGCGGCATCGTGCGTCCTGGCGCGAACCAGGCGACGATGTGGACGTGTGACAACAACAACCCGAACCAGCACTTCGAGATCAAGTTCCGCGACGACTGGCAGGCGGAGCAGCAGCGCGTGATCGACGCGGTGGCTGGCGGCGCCAAGTTCCAGTTGCGGTCGGTGGGCAAGGACAACTTGTGTGTGGACGATGGCGGTGCGACGAAGGACGGCGAGTTCAAGATGGTGCTGGCGACGTGCAACGTGAACAGCGCGAACCAGGTGTGGTGGTGGGACTCGTCGATCAAGCGCATTCGCAGCGGTCGGAAGAAGGGTTTGTGCATGGACGACGGCGGCGCGTGGGTTGCCGGCGTGAAGATGCAGCTATGGACGTGCGACGCGACGAACAAGAACCAGGAGTTCGTGTTCGAGAAGGCTCTGCAGCTGTTCAAGAACCCGAACAAGGCGAACTTGTGCATGGATGACGGCGCGGCGTGGTCGTCGAACGCGCAGAAGATGCAGATGTGGACGTGCGACGTGTACAACACGAACCAGCACTTTGAGTACGTGTTGATGCCGCCGATGCAGGTGTTGGACACGCCGTCGGTGTTGCAGACGACTCGCGAGTTCTTGTTGCGCATCAACGGCAAGAACAACTTGTGTCTGGATGACGGCGGCGGCCAGAAGGCCGGCGATTCGATGGTGTTTGGCTGGGCGTGCAACCCGAGCAGCGTGAACCAAATGTTCGTGTACGACGCCAAGACGAACCAGATCCGCAGCGCTCGCAAGACGAACCTGTGTCTGGACGATGTGGGCACGACGACGGACGGTGCGTTCCGCATGAAGATGGGCGACTGCGACGCGGACAACCGCGGCCAGCGGTTCGTGTATGACACGGCGACGCAGATGTTCCGGAACCCGAACACGAACTTGTGTCTGGATGACGGCGGCATCGTGCGTCCTGGCGCGAACCAGGCGACGATGTGGACGTGTGACAACAACAACCCGAACCAGCACTTCGAGATCAAGTTCCGCGACGACTGGCAGGCGGAGCAGCAGCGCGTGATCGACGCGGTGGCTGGCGGCGCCAAGTTCCAGTTGCGGTCGGTGGGCAAGGACAACTTGTGTGTGGACGATGGCGGTGCGACGAAGGACGGCGAGTTCAAGATGGTGCTGGCGACGTGCAACGTGAACAGCGCGAACCAGGTGTGGTGGTGGGACTCGTCGATCAAGCGCATTCGCAGCGGTCGGAAGAAGGGTTTGTGCATGGACGACGGCGGCGCGTGGGTTGCCGGCGTGAAGATGCAGCTATGGACGTGCGACGCGACGAACAAGAACCAGGAGTTCGTGTTCGAGAAGGCTCTGCAGCTGTTCAAGAACCCGAACAAGGCGAACTTGTGCATGGATGACGGCGCGGCGTGGTCGTCGAACGCGCAGAAGATGCAGATGTGGACGTGCGACGTGTACAACACGAACCAGCACTTTGAGTACGTGTTGATGCCGCCGATGCAGGTGTTGGACACGCCGTCGGTGTTGCAGACGACTCGCGAGTTCTTGTTGCGCATCAACGGCAAGAACAACTTGTGTCTGGATGACGGCGGCGGCCAGAAGGCCGGCGATTCGATGGTGTTTGGCTGGGCGTGCAACCCGAGCAGCGTGAACCAAATGTTCGTGTACGACGCCAAGACGAACCAGATCCGCAGCGCTCGCAAGACGAACCTGTGTCTGGACGATGTGGGCACGACGACGGACGGTGCGTTCCGCATGAAGATGGGCGACTGCGACGCGGACAACCGCGGCCAGCGGTTCGTGTATGACACGGCGACGCAGATGTTCCGGAACCCGAACACGAACTTGTGTCTGGATGACGGCGGCATCGTGCGTCCTGGCGCGAACCAGGCGACGATGTGGACGTGTGACAACAACAACCCGAACCAGCACTTCGAGATCAAGTTCCGCGACGACTGGCAGGCGGAGCAGCAGCGCGTGATCGACGCGGTGGCTGGCGGCGCCAAGTTCCAGTTGCGGTCGGTGGGCAAGGACAACTTGTGTGTGGACGATGGCGGTGCGACGAAGGACGGCGAGTTCAAGATGGTGCTGGCGACGTGCAACGTGAACAGCGCGAACCAGGTGTGGTGGTGGGACTCGTCGATCAAGCGCATTCGCAGCGGTCGGAAGAAGGGTTTGTGCATGGACGACGGCGGCGCGTGGGTTGCCGGCGTGAAGATGCAGCTATGGACGTGCGACGCGACGAACAAGAACCAGGAGTTCGTGTTCGAGAAGGCTCTGCAGCTGTTCAAGAACCCGAACAAGGCGAACTTGTGCATGGATGACGGCGCGGCGTGGTCGTCGAACGCGCAGAAGATGCAGATGTGGACGTGCGACGTGTACAACACGAACCAGCACTTTGAGTACGTGTTGATGCCGCCGATGCAGGTGTTGGACACGCCGTCGGTGTTGCAGACGACTCGCGAGTTCTTGTTGCGCATCAACGGCAAGAACAACTTGTGTCTGGATGACGGCGGCGGCCAGAAGGCCGGCGATTCGATGGTGTTTGGCTGGGCGTGCAACCCGAGCAGCGTGAACCAAATGTTCGTGTACGACGCCAAGACGAACCAGATCCGCAGCGCTCGCAAGACGAACCTGTGTCTGGACGATGTGGGCACGACGACGGACGGTGCGTTCCGCATGAAGATGGGCGACTGCGACGCGGACAACCGCGGCCAGCGGTTCGTGTATGACACGGCGACGCAGATGTTCCGGAACCCGAACACGAACTTGTGTCTGGATGACGGCGGCATCGTGCGTCCTGGCGCGAACCAGGCGACGATGTGGACGTGTGACAACAACAACCCGAACCAGCACTTCGAGATCAAGTTCCGCGACGACTGGCAGGCGGAGCAGCAGCGCGTGATCGACGCGGTGGCTGGCGGCGCCAAGTTCCAGTTGCGGTCGGTGGGCAAGGACAACTTGTGTGTGGACGATGGCGGCTCGACTCGTGATGGTGGCGCCGTGATGCAGTTGGTGACGTGTGACTTCACGAACCCGAACCAGGTGTGGCGTTGGGACGCTTCGATCAAGCGCATTCGCAGCAATGCGAAGAAGGGCTTGTGTATGGACGATGGCGGCGCGACTGCTCGTGGCGTGAAGATGTGGTTGTGGACGTGTGACGCGAACAACAAGAACCAGGAGTTCGTGTACGACAAGCAGACGCTGCGCCTTCGCAACCCGAACAAGGCGAACTTGTGTGCGGACGATGGCGGGTCGTGGTCATCGGGTAGCCAGAAGATGCAGATGTGGCCGTGCGACACGTTCAACACGAACCAGGACTTCGAGTACGTGTTGGTGCCCAAGTTACAAGTGCTGGACACTCCTCCGGTTCTGCAGACTACTCGTGAGTTCTTGCTGCGTGTGCGTGGCAAGACCAACTTGTGTCTTCATGACGGTGGTGGAACGAACGCTGGCGACACGAAGATCATGTTGTGGGCGTGCAACCCGAGCAACGTGAACGAGATGTTTGTGTACGATGCAACGACGAACCAGATTCGCAGTTCACGCAAGTCGAACCTGTGTATCGACGACGCCGGCACGAAGACGGATGGCTCGTTCCGTGCAATCATGGGTGACTGTGACTCGGAGAGTCGTAGCCAACGCTTCGTGTACGACGCAGCGACACAGATGTTCCGGAACCCGAACACGAACCTGTGCCTGGACGACGGCGGCGGGGTCCGTGCTGGCAGCTCGCAGGCGACGACATGGACGTGCGACAACAGCAACCCGAACCAGCACTTCGAGGTCAAGTTCGTGGACGACTGGCAGGCCGATCAACAGCGCGTGATCGACGCCGTTGCTGGTGGTGCACGCTTCGTGGTTCGAGCTGCTGGGAAGGACAACCTGTGCATGGATGATGGCGGCTCGACTCGTGATGGTGGCGCCGTGATGCAGTTGGTGACGTGTGACTTCACGAACCCGAACCAGGTGTGGCGTTGGGACGCTTCGATCAAGCGCATTCGCAGCAATGCGAAGAAGGGCTTGTGTATGGACGATGGCGGCGCGACTGCTCGTGGCGTGAAGATGTGGTTGTGGACGTGTGACGCGAACAACAAGAACCAGGAGTTCGTGTACGACAAGCAGACGCTGCGCCTTCGCAACCCGAACAAGGCGAACTTGTGTGCGGACGATGGCGGGTCGTGGTCATCGGGTAGCCAGAAGATGCAGATGTGGCCGTGCGACACGTTCAACACGAACCAGGACTTCGAGTACGTGTTGGTGCCCAAGTTACAAGTGCTGGACACTCCTCCGGTTCTGCAGACTACTCGTGAGTTCTTGCTGCGTGTGCGTGGCAAGACCAACTTGTGTCTTCATGACGGTGGTGGAACGAACGCTGGCGACACGAAGATCATGTTGTGGGCGTGCAACCCGAGCAACGTGAACGAGATGTTTGTGTACGATGCAACGACGAACCAGATTCGCAGTTCACGCAAGTCGAACCTGTGTATCGACGACGCCGGCACGAAGACGGATGGCTCGTTCCGTGCAATCATGGGTGACTGTGACTCGGAGAGTCGTAGCCAACGCTTCGTGTACGACGCAGCGACACAGATGTTCCGGAACCCGAACACGAACCTGTGCCTGGACGACGGCGGCGGGGTCCGTGCTGGCAGCTCGCAGGCGACGACATGGACGTGCGACAACAGCAACCCGAACCAGCACTTCGAGGTCAAGTTCGTGGACGACTGGCAGGCCGATCAACAGCGCGTGATCGACGCCGTTGCTGGTGGTGCACGCTTCGTGGTTCGAGCTGCTGGGAAGGACAACCTGTGCATGGATGATGGCGGCTCGACTCGTGATGGTGGCGCCGTGATGCAGTTGGTGACGTGTGACTTCACGAACCCGAACCAGGTGTGGCGTTGGGACGCTTCGATCAAGCGCATTCGCAGCAATGCGAAGAAGGGCTTGTGTATGGACGATGGCGGCGCGACTGCTCGTGGCGTGAAGATGTGGTTGTGGACGTGTGACGCGAACAACAAGAACCAGGAGTTCGTGTACGACAAGCAGACGCTGCGCCTTCGCAACCCGAACAAGGCGAACTTGTGTGCGGACGATGGCGGGTCGTGGTCATCGGGTAGCCAGAAGATGCAGATGTGGCCGTGCGACACGTTCAACACGAACCAGGACTTCGAGTACGTGTTGGTGCCCAAGTTACAAGTGCTGGACACTCCTCCGGTTCTGCAGACTACTCGTGAGTTCTTGCTGCGTGTGCGTGGCAAGACCAACTTGTGTCTTCATGACGGTGGTGGAACGAACGCTGGCGACACGAAGATCATGTTGTGGGCGTGCAACCCGAGCAACGTGAACGAGATGTTTGTGTACGATGCAACGACGAACCAGATTCGCAGTTCACGCAAGTCGAACCTGTGTATCGACGACGCCGGCACGAAGACGGATGGCTCGTTCCGTGCAATCATGGGTGACTGTGACTCGGAGAGTCGTAGCCAACGCTTCGTGTACGACGCAGCGACACAGATGTTCCGGAACCCGAACACGAACCTGTGCCTGGACGACGGCGGCGGGGTCCGTGCTGGCAGCTCGCAGGCGACGACATGGACGTGCGACAACAGCAACCCGAACCAGCACTTCGAGGTCAAGTTCGTGGACGACTGGCAGGCCGATCAACAGCGCGTGATCGACGCCGTTGCTGGTGGTGCACGCTTCGTGGTTCGAGCTGCTGGGAAGGACAACCTGTGCATGGATGATGGCGGCTCGACTCGTGATGGTGGCGCCGTGATGCAGTTGGTGACGTGTGACTTCACGAACCCGAACCAGGTGTGGCGTTGGGACGCTTCGATCAAGCGCATTCGCAGCAATGCGAAGAAGGGCTTGTGTATGGACGATGGCGGCGCGACTGCTCGTGGCGTGAAGATGTGGTTGTGGACGTGTGACGCGAACAACAAGAACCAGGAGTTCGTGTACGACAAGCAGACGCTGCGCCTTCGCAACCCGAACAAGGCGAACTTGTGTGCGGACGATGGCGGGTCGTGGTCATCGGGTAGCCAGAAGATGCAGATGTGGCCGTGCGACACGTTCAACACGAACCAGGACTTCGAATATGTCCTTGTTGCCCCAGTCGGCTTTGATGACGTGACCACGTTGACTGCAGCGCCGTCTGCAGGCGGATCTAGAACGACTCCGGTGGTGTCGTCGTCAGCAGTGAGTCCATCTGTAACTCCATCTTTTCGTAGTTCACAAGTTACAAGCTCGGAAACATATCAGCCCGATACGGTACCTTCTGTCAACACATCACCTCCAACTAAACAACCACAACTCATTCCGCAACTTCAACTAGCGACTCCTTCACCAATCCCAAACCCAAATCCGATTGAAGACATCTTTATCCCAGCGCCTACCAAAGCTGGAGGTCAGGGTGAGCAGCCTGTGTGGCCGCCTGTGGTGTCGACGGAGACGGAAGCTCCTTTCGCGGAGACGCCGATGCCAGTGCCGACGAACGGTGGAGGTCAGGGTGAGCAGCCTGTGTGGCCGCCTGTGGTGTCGACGGAGACGGAGGCTCCTTTCGCGGAGACGCCGATGCCAGTGCCGACGAACGGTGGAGGTCAGGGTGAGCAGCCTGTGTGGCCGCCTGTGGTGTCGACGGAGACGGAGGCTCCTTTCGCGGAGACGCCGATGCCAGTGCCGACGAACGGTGGAGGTCAGGGTGAGCAGCCTGTGTGGCCGCCTGTGGTGTCGACGGAGACGGAGGCTCCTTTCGCGGAGACGCCGATGCCAGTGCCGACGAACGGTGGAGGTCAGGGTGAGCAGCCTGTGTGGCCGCCTGTGGTGTCGACGGAGACGGAGGCTCCTTTCGCGGAGACTTCACTTGTTGGTAGCGCGACACCAGCGATGACTCCTGTTGGAGCAAATTCTCTTGTCGATGAGAACACCTCGAGTTCTTACCCATCGTTAGAGACGACAACACCTGAAACTACGAGTAATGTTTTCGAGAAGATGGGGCAACATCAGGAGGACATCCCAGCAGCTAAATCCCCTTCACCGTCCAGACCTTCGGAAACAGACTCGCCGCAGACAAACGGAGGCGGCTCGGCTTTGAGTTCGATCAACACACCCCGAACCGAAGACGATTCAGATTGGAACTTACTGGCCCCTTCTCACAAGACCATCGGCTTGGTAAACAAGGACAACTCACCCGAGATTACGTCCGTGGAGATCTACGACTACTTGACAGGAGTCAAGGAGCAAGCCATGGACGAGTATCACGTCACGGTCGGGAAGTACGCCCGAACGATGCACTGTGTGACGGTTGGACTGCGCGAGCTTCAGCACTCGACTTTGTCTGCCGACGAGTACCATACACTCGTGCAGTGGATGTATGTGCACTGTGCGGCCCAGGAATCATTCCCACAGACATCCTCTCCGGATTTGATTCCACAAGTTGAGCCGAACCCTAACGTGTCGCCTTCAACCGGTCCATCGTCGACTGGATCGAGTTTTACTGAACCAAATTCCATCATTTCTCCTTCTGGAGAAAATTATCCCGCAACCTCGAAAGGATCTACCTCAGGAGAAACCGCCACGAGTAGAGCGCCGCCTCGTGAGAACCCAACGACTTCATCTTCGTCGACGGGTTCGACCTCGAGCGAACCGCTTTCGACCTCAGTGCCGTCGGAAGAGAGCCCGGTGAACTCACACTCGACAGGCTCAAGCTCGACCGAGTCTACCCCCACTGTGTCATCTTCACGCGTGAGCTTAACGACCTCTTCTTCGACAGGTTCAAGATCAACCGAGTCTCGCTCGCCCATGTCTGCATCGGGAACGTCGTCTGGCTCGAAAGAGAATCCAAGCTCCGAGAATACGACTGAAGAGCCGACTTTCCAGCCGAACGAGTTGCCCTCCGACGATAAATCTGCAGCATCTGAGCCAGATTCCATTATTGACCTCTCGGACTGGAACTTGCTCGCTCCGTCGCACGAAACCATCAGTCAGGTGAACGTAGACAACTCGGAGGAAATCACGTCAGACGAGATCTACACCTTCCTCTCCGGCATCAAAGCGCGTTCAGAGCAGGAATACCACGAGACCACTACCAAGTTCGACGCGACCATGCGTTGCGTCACGGCCGGACTCCAAGAGTTCCAGAAGGCTACAGTGAGCATGGTAGAGTATCATGTTCTTGTGAAGTGGATGTACGCCCATTGTGCCGTGGACGGTCCTTTTTCGACGACGGCGTCTTCTCAGGATGGACAAGTTACCCAAAAGCACATGACCAAGCTCGAGTTCTACTATCAAATCCGCGATCACTTCATGAGCGAGCGTGCCGAAATGGTGGGCAGCGCCGAGGCCGCACGCCTGCGTTCAAGCATCGCGACGATCCAGCGTGAGAAGCTCCTGGTGTGCATCGAGGAAGCTTCGGGACGGTTCGGATCATACACAGAGAGCGAGCTGCCGCAGCACTTCCACGAGGCCCTTACGTGGGTCGAGAATGAGTGCATCCACTCGTAAGTGTCGTGTCATCTGCTCGTGAGCTTAGTGTGAGCAACTGCATATTACTTGCATTCTTTTCAATATCATCTTCTACTCGCAGTGGTTGTGTTGCTTAGACTGAGCCTCCTGGCGGACGCGGATAGTTGGAAGTCTGGCCGGGCTGGTACGCCGCGCCGGGATATTGATAATAGCTGTTGTTCGAGTTGCCGTGATTCTGCTGTGGCGCGTACGCTGGCTGCTGCTGCTGCTGCGCGTAGTAGTAGTTACCGAACTGCGGTGTCGAGGATGGGGACGAGGAAAAGATGCTGCTGTAGGACGGCGGAGGCTGGTTGGGTGGCGCGCTCGTGTTGGTTTGGGCTTGCTGGTACGCCGTGTACGGGTGTTGCGGAGGTGGAGACATGCCCGGTGCCGTCGCTCCGCCTCGGGCCTGCTGCTGCTGCTGCAGTCGAGCGTAGTCGAACGATGGCGACGGCTGCTGAGGCGGGAACGATGCGTACAGACCAGAGTGAGACTGAACTGGAGCTGATTGGGATGCCGCCGTCGCCTGGAACTGCTGCGGTACGTTGCCGGCGAGCTGTCGCGCGAAGGCCTCGTCATTGTTCACCGCTCGTAGCGTGTTTGAGTCGTCACGGAGCTGCATGTCGCGCATCATCTGTGCCGCGACGGCCGCGTCGTGGGCCTCGCGCTGGCGCACAGCATCGTCGGCCTGCACGTGAAGCTCGAGCTCACGTCGCTCGAGGTCTCGTGCAGCACAGTGGTCGTCCACCGTCTGCTGCAGCTGGCCAATGCGCGTGGAGAGCTCTTCGTAGAACTTGGCGCCTTCTTTCAGATGCGACTGTAGCTGCTCGTACGTGTCCACAGCGTCGCTCAGCTTTTGGACAAAGGCCTGGCGCTCGAGCATGACGTGATCCGAGGCCTTCTTGGCCTCGAACTTGGTGTTGGCGTCGGCCAACTCGGCCAGCAGCGCCGTCTCTTCCGCGCAGATCGCGTCCACTTTGGCCACGAAATGGTCTTCGAAGAATTTCTTCTCGTCCGCGATCGCGTGATCCACGGTTTCGTCGGCGGCGCCGCGCTGGAGGATCGGCATCACGTTGAACTTGTCGTGGGACGCTGCGAAGTCAGCGAGCACTTGGGCTTTCTCCTCCATAAGCCCACTAAGCTGCAGCAGCAGCTTGGATACGGCCGTGATCTCGTCGCGACAGCTTGACGTGTCCGACGAGAGCTGTGGTAGCTGCGCGTCGAGCTGCGACTTGGACTGCGCAAGAAGCTCGAGCAGCGCGTGGTTGGTCTCGATCTTGGTGGCGACTACTTTGTCCGACTCCTTGGCCTCCTTAACGAGGCGGTAGTACCGGTCAATGTCAAGCCGGAAGCCGTCGTTGAGCGAAGCGGATGCTGGGCGTGACCACCGAGCGCCGTAGTTCTGACGGCAGACATTGTCCTCGACTTCTTCGGCCGAGAGGCGATTCTCGACGGCGCGCAGCTGCTTCTCGGCGCGCACCGAGGCCTCGTCGTTGGCGCGAAGCTGCTGCTGCATGGCCACGGCCGCCGCGCCGCCACGATGCTCGCTCTGCACGCGCTCGATGCGCTGCCAACTGCTGCTCGGGATGCCGTTGTCGCTTGTGCGTTCAAAGGCCTCGATGGCTGCCGGCAGCCCCATGGCGTGGAGCTTGTCCTTGGCGACGTCGTTGGTCGTCGCCACTTTGTCGCGCGCGGCCGCGAGCAGCGCGCCGACGTCGTCCTTGGCCTGTGCGGCGCGCTGGAGCAGCCCCGCCGGTACGAACTTTTCGAAGAGGTCCTGGCCGCCGGGCAGCTCGGCTGCGAGCTCATCGGGCGTCGGTGGCAGCGGGCGCACCATGGCGGCCTTGCCAACGGGCGGCAGCTCCGAGGGCTTGGGCACGTTATCGAGGTAGATACTTGCGTTGTCCTTGCGCGCCGTGGCCAGCGTCTCCTGCACGACGCGCTGCAGCGCCCGTGCCGACTGCGCGAGCGCCGGCGGCAGCTTGTTCTGGGTCGCGACCTTGGCGGCCTCGGCGCACTCGACGTCGGCGAGCGCGAGGCGCGCGATCTCCTCGCCGTAGCCGGTGCCTCGCGCGAGCGCGGCCTCCTTGGCGGCCTTGGCCTGCCAGAACTGCGTCGCGGCCTTCATGCAGTGGACCTGGAACTGGAGGTGCACGCCCCACATGCGGTCGATGACGCCGGCGAGCGCCGAGGATTGGGTCATGTCGTAGGCGGCCTGGTAGTACTCGAGCGCCTGGTGCACGAGCTTGGCCTTGACGGCGTCTTTCATGCCGTCCTTGATGGCCTTTTCGTAAAAGCACGCTTGCGCCTGCGCGAGCATGAGCGACGCGAGCAGCGCGAGTCCTTCGGGCGAGGCGTCGGGCGAAGGCCTGGCGCCCGTGAGGCACTTGGGCGCGAGCTCGTCGCGCACGTAGGCGAAGAATCCCGCGGCGCGCATGAAGTGTCGGCAGGCGGTCTTGAGCCCTTCGGCGTCCGAGCGGTCGCAGGCCACGCCAAGCTGCGAGGCGAGCGCGCCGGCGTTGAAGGCGACGCCGGCCATCTCGAAGGCGAGCGCGTCGTGACTGAGCTTCTTACGGGGGCAGAACGAGTCGTTCCAGGTGAACTGGACGCCCAGCGTCGTGCTCTCGCCCAGTCGAGTGGCGAGGCGCTCGAGCTGCGCCAGGTAGGCGAGCAGCACGCGCAGCGAGGTGGGCGAGGCCGAGCGCACGAGGTCGGCGTCGGCCTTGAGTTGCTGGAACTTGTCGAGAGCAGGATCCGAGTCTGGCGCAACATAGTCCCGCGAGAACCGTTCCGCGAGCGCCCGGCGCACGGCCGCAGGGGCCGTGTCGCTCACCTTGAAGCCCACGCCGAGCATGGTGTTTGGTGGAGTGTTCCGGATCCAGAAGAACAAAAAAAACTAACAAACAAAAAACGAGGCTAATTCCGAGCCTAAAACAAGGGTCGTTGGACACATGGTGGGTGGGTGGGGCCGACATTCCGACACGAACCAACACTCCGTTCCGGAGGGGTCGGAGTACAGTGTACCGCCGTGACGTGGACCACAACAACTCAGGCGTGACGCACGCGACGTCAATGCGGGGCTGGGCTGTCTGCGACGTGTGACGCGTGAATGCGAAGAGCTCTGCGCCCCCGACACGCGGGTTCGCGGCTCTCGAGCAGATCCTGCGGGCGTCGTCCGTCGACGGAACGCGGTTTCGATTTCCCGACACCTGCAGACGAACGCACTGTCGACGACGACGAGTGGGGGCTCGCGCACCTCGCGCATCCGTTCCGCCGCGCTGCGAGGAAGGGTCCTCGAAGCTGACAGCCAGACGTGTAAAACCGACTGAAACTGAAGCGCGGCCACCAACTGGTTCAGGAATGCTGCACCGCGCGCTCCTCTTCTCTCTGCTGGCTGCACCGCACGCGAGAAGAAAAAAACCAACCGGATCCGTCAACGACCCATCGGTGGGGGGCGGTGGCGGTCCTGTCACCCGCAATCGTACTTAGCCGGAGGATCTTGTTGACTCGCGGTGGGTTGAAGGAAGGGTGTGAATGCGCGAAAGTTGGAAAGGCTCCCGACGAGCCAATGGGCCGCGGCGCGCGCTGCACGTTGCCCGCTTATTATGTCTCAGAGGTCGCGGCGCCGCGGTGCCACGCAGCCACCCACCGACGCGCGTGACCTGCATGCGTGCTTGTCCCACGGCTTCGCTCTGCAGCGCCGAGCCAGCGCGGCGCATTCACGACTGAGAACGACAGAGAACGGGACGCCGCGCATTCACGCGCGCGCCGCCGCCTCCAAGCGGCCTCGCTCGGCACCGCCGTCAAACGTCCGTAGCATTCCTCTGTCCAGGAGAGTCGGCGGTGCCGCGTGGATGTACGGTATGGTACAGTACCACCCGTCGACCCGTGTCGCGCGTGGCGCCGTCGCGAGCCAGATCACGACGCTCGACGCTCGGCGGTGCGTAAGCCGTTGACTAGAGTAAGCCTCGGAGGAGACAGTTCTGTTGGGGCTTACGCTGTATCCGATACGGTACCGGTATGAGCATATCCCCCTCGATCTCGTGCCCGTGGACGGGAGAAAGCCGGCGGTCGCGTGGTGGCGGTGGTGTTGACGGCGCCGTGGGAGGGCCCTCTCCATCTGCCTGTCGCGTCACAGCGATCCACTGGCGGCGGGCGACCACCCATGCGGTGCCGACGTGCCTCATCCCTTGACTTCGTGCGCATTCAGGTCACCCACAGCCCCCGAGTCTATCCGGGGTTCTGGTGCTGCCGGACGGAACGCACCGGCGGACCCCTACCCCTCCTGAATGCGCGCTCGCCCGCCTGCGAGACTTGATCGCGAGTCAACGCCAGCACAGACGGGCCACCCGGCGCCGCCGGCCGGCCGCCCGGCGGGGTCCTCGCGTCGGCTCATTTCAGAACTTGCCTCGGCCCCACCAAGTCGCCGAGCTCTCTCTCCATCTTCCTCCGTCGCCGTCCATCCGTCTCGCTGCCCATGGCCTTCCTCGCCGAGCCGTACTACCCGCCGACGTTCGGCCGCGCGTTCGAGCCGCTGGCCGCGCCGCCCAAGCTCCCGTCGCTCGAAGGGCTGCTCAAGCGCATCCACGGCGACGACGCGCGCATGCCGTCGCTGCGCTCGCTGCTGCGCCCCGAGCTGCTGCCGGCGTGGGACGAGTCGAGCCAGTCGGACGCCGCGAGCGACTACATGGACTCGCCCAGCAAGGCAAGTGTGCCCAAGGCCCGCAGCCGCGCCTCCAAGTACTGCAAGGTCGACGGCTGCGAGCGCGTCTCGCAGCGCAACAACCTCTGCCACAGCCACGGCGGCAAGCGCCTCTGCAAGGAGCACGGCTGCGCCTCCAAGGACCGCGGCAACGGCTTTTGCATCAAGCACGGCGGCGGCAAGATCTGCTCGATCGGCGGCTGCGACAAGAAGGCGCGCCGCAAGGGCCTCTGCACGCAGCACTTCCGCGTCTGCGACAGCCTCAGCAGCGACTGCGGCATGTACGCCTAAAGCGCCCCCGCGCGCGCATCCACCCACGTATCTGTTATTTATCGCCTGCCTACCCCAAGATACTTTCATCACCTACCTACGATGCTACCCTATTTACAACAGAGACACTAGATAGAGTTGACTAAGATACATGCAAATACAACTACCCCATAGATGAGAGAGGATTCTCAGCACCTACACGAAAGCGTCCATCCTGCGACTGTGCAGCTAGGTATGCGAGTCGAATCATCGAAAGGACGCCGTCACGTGCGACTGACGACCCGGAAAGCTCTTCTTCCACGGACGCGCGGCCCAGTTCGCCGCGCGATCCGCGGATCCTCCGCGAATTCACATCCAGCGGATCCCACGACGCGTGGCGCCGTCGCGACTGTCTGACGAAACGCCGAGTCGCTCGGTTGACAGCGCTCTTCTAGAACGAGGGGCGTCACCCAGAAATCTCACTTCATTCGCGTGAGGAGCTCCTTTCAGGAGCTCCTCTATTTGAAATGGCTACAGTACGACCTCTCGGATGTGATCAATGCGTTTCAGCAGGGACCTTCCTCCGAGAAAGGCAACTGGGTCGCTTAGGACGAGATCAGTTGCCCGTGGTCTCGGCGGGGACGAGGGAGGATGGCGCCAATGGCCTAGAGAGAGAGAGAGAGAGAGAGAGAGAGCGACGCGGGAGACGACAGCACTCACGAATCCTCTCGCTCTCTCTCACCAACCACGGCCATGGCGACTCGACCGCGACGCGAGTCCCTCGGGCTCACCTCCGCCATGGACCTCCTCGAAGATGTCGACTTCGAGAGCACGATGATGGTGCTCGAGCAGTCCGAGCAGAGCGGATCGACCCCATCGTCCAGTCGCCGGCGGCTCTCGTCCGTGCTGCGACGCGGATCGCTCGAGCAGTTGGACCTCAGCCTCACGAGTCTGGCGGAGCTCTTCCCTTCGAACGCGGATGCGGAAGGCTTCAACTTCCTCTCGACTGACCCGATCAATGGCGTGTCGCCGTCTCGTCGAGCGAGCACGAGCTCGGACCTGAAGATCCGACTGCCAGTGACATCCCCTGTCATCAAGACCGAGTTCCCACACTCGCCCACGATCCTCTCGCCCACGATGGATTCGTTCCTCCGCGACTCGTGGGAAGACATCAATGACATAGCAGGAAAGGCGCGGCGCACATCGTCCAAGCTGCTGGATGGTCTGTTGGGACACAGTCTGCTCAGTCCAACGGGCCCCGAGAGTCCTCGTCGACTGAGCCAGAAGCTGCCCGGTGCGGCAACGCTGCAACAGCTCAGCACTGCACCTCGCGTGGGCGTTCAGCCTCTCTTCCCCACCTCAACTCTCGTCTCTGCTCCTGTCACTCTCAACGCAAGACCAGCCACGACAGACAAGCCCAAAGCGTCCAAATCGAAGCAGCCTCGCCGAGCCAAGCAATGCATTGAGCCCAACTGCCCTCGCCGCGCGCAGTCCAACAACCGATGCAAGACTCATGGAGGAGGGGCTCGCTGCCAAGTAGAAGGATGCGACAAGAGTTCGCAAGGCGGCGGTCTCTGTCGAGCACACGGTGGAGGCAAAAAGTGCCGTGTGTCCGGATGCACGAAGGGAACCCAGCGACTCGGCCTGTGTTACCTGCACGGGGGGATCCGACGCTGTATCTATGATGGTTGTAAAAAAAAGGACCGAGGCAACGGCTACTGCATCTCTCATGGTGGCGGCCGGCGCTGCGAAGTGGAAGGCTGCGAGCGGTCAGTGCGCAAGGGCAACCACTGCCAGACGCATCTGGACGCGGACGTGAACGGGAATGCGAGTCCCTTCAAGATCAGCCGCGGCCACGGGCTGCACACGTGAGAAAGGAATATTTGGTTAGCGTTTTGATGGATGTATGAGTGTCCCGAAGCGTGGTATGAAGAAATACAACTACAAAGTGCGATTCTCTATTTAGACAAGCATACAGTGTAACCATACGACAACGGAGGGGCTGGAGGAAGCAGAGACGATTCTTTCCTACAGTTGCTCCGCGAGCTGCGTGAGCGAGAAGTCGACTTTCTCGTACAGGTACACGGACGTCTTGTGGGCCCAGGACACTTTGATCTCGGCCTCCTCGGGCGGCTGCACGTAGTCGACGCAGAAGTTGCCAGCGCGCGCGCACTTGAGCGGGCGGTGGCGCTCGCAGATCTTGCGCAGCGTGATGACGCGTCGCAGGTTGGGCATGTTGCTGAGTACGTCGAGCACTTTGAGCATGAGCTCGGGCGTGAAGCAGACGTTGTTGATGAACACGACGGTCGCGTCCACGACCGGTGCGGCGGCCGGCGGCTTGAGGATATCGCCCTGGACGATCTTGATCTCCTTGTCGTTGAGCACGGGCAGACGCATTTTCTCCAGCCGCTCGAGCGCGCGCGCGCCTTCCTGGACGCGGTTCTGCATGAGCTCAATGCCCTTGGCGACCATGCACGGCGTCTGCAGCGCGACCTGCACGACGATCTTGCCCGTGCCGCATCCGAGATCGTAGAACACGTCGTCGGCCTGCAGCTTGAGCAGCGGGAGCACGGTCTCGGCGATGGACTCGGGCGAGACCTCGCCGTAGGTGAGCAGTCGTCGAAAGTCGTTGGCGCTCAGCTCCTCGACGATCTCCGACATCTCGCACTGGGTCGTCTCCTTGACCGTCTGCATCGAGAGCTTGTACATCTCGCGGTCGTCCTGCTCCTGCTCCTCGTACAGCTTCTCAATGATCTACGGTTTCAATCCCCACACATCCGAGCGTTAGTTTCGCGGCCGCCCCCTTGGAAGGGCATCTATAGAACCGTACCTCGATGACGCGCGCGTCCGAGAGCTCGGTGCTCTCGAGGCGCTTGGCGAGCGTGTCTTTGCTCTTGGGCGCTCGCGGCGCGCGCTTGCGCTTGGCGTCGCCGTCGAGCGGCGAGACGCCCCAGGCCAGCGCGAGGCGGCGGCGCTCGCGCAGCACGACGGCGTCGGGCGGCGACTCGACGACGAAGCGCGCGGCGTCGTCGTCGTCGCCCGAGAGCGGCGAGTCGGCGCCCGCGTGGGGCGAGCGCGCGCGGCGGTGGGCGTTGCGCGGGGCCGACGCGGCGCGGGGCATGGCCTACTGACTTGAGGGGGCAATTCAAACTTTGAAATGGCGGCGTTCAAAAATGGAGGGGCCAGATGAGGGCGTGGACTGGGGTGGACCACATGGAAGGAAGGGGAGATGGGATGGGGAGGGAAATCTGCGACGTGTGCAGCTCACTTGAAGGCAGCAAGCCATCCATCCATCAAACAGGAGGGAGCGGGCTCGAGTGGGGTCTATTGGAGCCATGGCGGCGTCGAGAACGATGGGGGTGCCGAGCTGCGTGGCGCTGCAGTGCGCGTACGACGAGCCGAGGTTCTTCGTGCGGGACTGCTTTGGAGACTACTACGCGCGGATCCTGCGTCTCTTCAACGAGGGCAAGAGCCACGTGACGCTCACGGGCTCGCCCGGTGCGATGCAGCACTCTTCTTGACCTCTAGGCACTGTTTCATTTGACCGATGATGTGTTTTGTTGCAAGGCGTCGGCAAGTCGGTCTTCTTACTCTACTTCTTCTCGCGCCTCAGCTGCGAGCACCCGCACATGACCATCGTCATGCGCTGCTTCGACGACAACGACTCCTATGCGAAGCGCACGGTCGTTTGGAAAGATGGTGTCTTCGAAGAGATTGAGAACGACGACTTGCTCGCCTATATTGTCGAGGCGGCCGGATCTTTGCTGGTGCACCTCTTGGACGGCCAGCCAGCGGAAGCTTCGCTCGCCGGCCGCTGGCTGTGTTGTGCGAGTCCAAACAACCGCTGGTTCGCAACGCACTCGTCTGACACTCGCCACCAGGTGCTGTGCATGCCGCTGTGGACGACCGACGAATTCCTGCATGCTGCGAATGCCTTGGGACGCGACGATCTGCTGGAGCCTGAGCTCCCGATCGATTCCGACGACGAAAGCAGCGAAGGTAGCGAGGATGGCGAAGACGATGAGGTTGAAGACGGAGAAGATGCGATGGGCAGCGAGCAAGACGACGTCGACGTGATGGAAGACGAAGAAGAGGTTGTAGATATAGTGAAAGAGCAAGGAGGCGATGCAGAAGAGGGCGTCGACTCAGTGGAAGATGAAAGGGGCGATGCGGATGTGGAGAAAGATGAAGGAGCGAGCGAGCATACCGTTGCCGACATTTGGTCGCTTCGAGACGACGAGAGCGATGAGACGTATGAACCACCGAAGCAACAGCAGCAAGCTCTCTACGGCCACGTGGAAAGCGATGAAGAAGTCCAGGAATGTATCCGCTCCTATCGGACATGCGACGCCAAGCCAGTCTCGAAGACGCGGTGATCGAATTCCGCGCCAAATTGTTTGGAGGCCTCGCGCGTCCGTGCCTCACACGCGACGAAGCAGTCGTCCTCGACCACTACCGCCGCCTCAATCAAACAGCTGACCAGGTGGATCCGTTGGCTCTTCTCTCGATGACGAGAGACACGCTCCACCACAACCAGGTCGACGAACTGGTCGTGTATGAGCCAACTGACAGTCCACCATACTACAAGAAGGTCTTGGCATCCAATTTCGTCCAAAAGATGCTCACGACGAAGACGAGAATAGCCATGGAATGCTTCGAGTCGTAAAGATGTGGTTTATTTCAGTGCTGCTGTCTGGGGTAGACTGAGTGCGATGAGATGGCAGTTCAAGGTGCTCAGTCGTTATGAGGCAGTTCGTGGTATTTCGCATTGGGAGTATTAGAACCGAATGAAGAAAAAGCGAATGAATGCATGACATTGACTTAGCTAGCGACACGCAAAGAGGTGACTTGATGGCAACGCCAGGAGACGACCGGTCGACTTACAAGTGCGAGCTGGCCGTCTTGGGTGCCGTCCACTGGTAGCGGCCGCGGTGGTACTCGAAGCCGACGCGAGTCGTGAGCTCGTCGCTCTCCTTGGGCCCTCGAGAGCCGAACTTGTACGGCAGCGGCTTGATCTTCTTGCCCTCGATTTCGTTGAGCAGTGGCGTGAAGATCTTCCACGCGGCGCGCAGCTCATCATCACGCACGAACGCGGCCTGCTTGCCGCGGAGCACGTCGAGGATCAAACGCGTGTACGCGTCCGGCACCTCGGTACCTTCGTAGCGCTGCGAGTACGACAGGTCGAGCTCGCTCGAGATGGCCGATGTCGCGAGGCCGGGGCTCTTGACGTTGACCTTCATGTACACGGCCTCGCTGGGCTGCAAGCGCATGACGAGCTCCTGGAGTGGGATCTCGACGTCCGGGAACATGTGCGCCGATCCCGGCGGCGGTCGGAACTGGATGCGGATCTCGCCCTTGCGCTCGTTGAGGGCCTTGCCGGCCTTCATGATGAACGGCACGCCATCCCAGCGCGCGTTGTTCACGCGCAAGACGCAAGTCGCGAACGTAGGGGTGACAGATCCCTTTGGCACTGTCGGGTCCTCGAGGTAGCCAGGCTCGTTGAGCTCGGCGTTGCCCTGATACTGACCGATGACGGTCTCATCAAGCGAAATGGGCTGGATGCAGTTGAGCACCTTGACCTTCTCGTCACGCACGTAGTTGGAGTAGTCCTGGCCCGAGGCAAGCACGGGCGGCTCCATGGCGATGAGCGAGAGCACCTGCAGCAGGTGGTTCTGCATGACATCGCGAATGATACCAAACGAGTCGAAGTAGCCGCCGCGGCCCTCCGTGCCGATGTCCTCCTTGAACGTGATGGTCACGCTCGAGATGTAGTTGCGGTTCCACATGGGCTCAAAGATGGTGTTGGCGAAGCGCAGCACGAGCAGGTTCTGCACCATCTCCTTGCCGAGGTAGTGGTCGATGCGGTAGATCTCGTCCTCGGTGTAGAGCGCGCCCATGTCGCGCGAGAGCTGGTCGAACGACGTGAGGTCGTGGCCGAAGGGCTTCTCGACGATGAGGCGGTTCCATCCGCGCGACGTCAGCGCGGCCTTCTTGATGCTCGTGCCGATGGGCACAAAGACCGTCGGTGGGATCGCAAAGTAGAAGAGGCGGTTGTTGGTGGCGTGGCCCGTCTCGTCCTCGAGCAGCTCCATCTCGTGGGAGACCTTGCCGACGTCGTCGGCCGAGTCGTAGGCGCCGGCGCGGTAGATGCACTTGTCGAGGAACTTTTGCTTCTTGGCGAGCGCGGCCTCGTCGTCCTTTTTGACCTTGAGGAACGAGTCGAGGTGCTTGCGGAAGTCCTCGTCCGACTTTTGGCTGCGCGCGTAGCCGACGATGATGGCGTGCTCGGGCAGGTAGCCGCTCATGTAGAGCGCGAAGAGCGACGGGTAGGTCTTTTTCTTGGCGAGATCGCCCGAGGCGCCAATGACAAAGATCGTGAGGCCGGCGTCGAGGAACTCGCACGAGTGGTGCTCGTCCGGGTGGAGTTCCATGCCGCTGGTGGGCGTGGAGAGAGAGAGGCGGCTGGCCATCTTGCGCGGGTGGGTCTTGTGGTCGGAGGCCTCTCGCTTGGGGCGGAGATTGGAGAGTCGGCGCTTGAACTGCGTGAGCATTCTGAGAGGGGATCCTCGGGGTTCTGCTTGGGAGCTGCTGGGAAGCCACTCAAACGGGTACTGTGGGCGACTGTTTTATTACGAGGGGGGCCGAATATGGTCGAAAGAAAGGAAAGAAAGAAGGAAAACAGATTCGTAATCAGGCGTCGACGTCATCTGATGACCTCTGGAAATGAATCTACTAAACAAGAAGAGGGCGTCATCACCACTGAAAGCAAAGTCGAGCAGCCTGTGAGAACGCATACTGGGGTACAGTGTACCGCTGTCGATGGTTGGCGCAAACAGCCGCGCGCCCCCATTCCGACGTGCCCAACCGCAGCTCGCGACGCGATCTTGAAGCGTGTCTCTCGTCTGGTCCGAGCGTCAACACTGGCGTCCGGAGTGAAGTTGGCTTGCGTCGCGGATGCGTCATCGGCGCCGCGTGATGGCGTCGCTCTGTGGGGCCATGGGAGCCCAGGGCCCCATCGCAGAGGCTCCAGCCGATCGCGTGGACGGAAAGGACGGAGCGAAAACGAGATTCGTTGGGGATCTACTGGGTTAAGAGATCTCCTAGAACACGGCAAAAGTGGGCGGTCGCTTCGAATGTCTTGGATGAGTATATTTTCCAGTGCATTGGCCGTGATGATGTGAGATGTACTGTGATAGGTCATTTAAGGAACGGTTTGATTGGATGAAGAATCGAATCGATCCTTAACCCATCTCTGCGAAACGAGATCGAATCAGCGCACATCAATCTCGGCTCTCGGAGCCAATCGCAGAAATGGCGCGTGCGACGCTCTGCGCGGCGCTGGCGCTCGCCACGGCGCATGGTACCGAATGCATCGTGATCTCAGCGACGCGTTGTCCAATTCCGGCGTTCTAACTCGCTCTGCGTGTCTCGCTAGTCGCCGCGGTCGCCGAGCATGTCGAAAGTCCCGAGAGTCTGGCTCACCATCAAGACCACACGCGCGACGCCGTCGTGGCGCTGGCGTCGCTCACGGCGCTCGTCGCTGTGTCGATCGTCTTCGAGGTGCTCACGGAACTGCTGCGCGAGTCCACGGACGAGCTCAACATGCCCTTTGTCAACGCAGTCTTCAGCGAGCTCACGACACTCGGCTTCATCGGGCTGCTACTCTTCGTGGTCACCAAGCTCGAGATGCTGCCGAGGCTCTCGCGAGCGTACCTGGGCGAGCCTGAGAAGCTACAGGAGACCATCGAGGTGCTCCACATGGGTCTCTTCTTCTTCGTTGTCATCTTCCTCGTGCTCTGCTGCGGACTGCTGCGGCTCGGCATCCACGCGCAACGCGAGTGGCATGAATTTGAGCGCGGCGCGACCGACGTGAAGGCCGCAGCCGCCGACTTTGTCGAGGCCACGGAGCCGCCCAGCTCATGGCGCCAGTGGCTCTCGTTGTCTCGCGTCCATCGGGCGAGTAAGGCACGTCGCGAGATGGTCTACCTCTCGCTGCGCCAACGGTTCGTGGACTTTCGCTCGAACCACCCCGACCCAGAGACGGCCAAGCGACTCGCGAAGGACTTCCAGCTGCACCCGGAAATCGAGTTCCCGTTCAACGAGTATCTGTCCATCATCTCGGGCGAAGTCATGGCTCGGCTAATCGAGATTGACTGGTCCACGTGGGTTGTGCTCGAGATCTGCCTAGTAGTTGTCGTCGCCGTGTGCTGGCAGCTCAACGACGGCGGAGAGGTTGCTGTGTTGCTAGTCGTTGGCTTTCTCCTGGTCGTGATGAATGACTTTGTCCACCGCCGCATCCGCTGCATGCGTGAACTGCTCACACCCACGCAGCTCGTGGAAGAGGCCGAGCGACTGCGACGAGATAACGCGTGGCGGGCAGACCACCACTTGAGTCTCCTCCCAGTCGACGAGACCAGCGCGATCCTCGAGGCAGCCACGTCACTTCCAAGTGACGAAGGTTTCCCTCCGCCGTACGCCGCGATGATGCCGAGCAGCGGAGGTGCACTGTCGGAACTTGCGTTGGCTCGTCGGCAGCGAATGCTTCTCGGTGGAGGCAAAGGCAACGGTGTGCGACTCGCACTCTTCTCAACGCGGCTCGTGTTCTTGCTCACGGCGATGCACCTGGCCACGTTCCTTATGCGTACGTCGTCTCAGGTTCTTGCACTGAAGACCAATGGGCTCGTGAAGTTCGCGCTGATCAGTCTCTTCCTGCTTCCAAGTGTACTTGTGACCCTGCTCTCTGTACGGATCGCTCGCGATGGGCTCTATGCCTTCAGCGTCGAGCATCTGAAGGTCCACCGCGTCATCTCGCGCGTGATGCGTATCCAGAAGGCGCGTCGCACGCTACGCACACTTCGCTTCGTGGCTGAGATGAAGATCTACCTTCGCGAGGCAGCGCAGCGACAGTCACTCACTGAAAAACAACCAAGCTCCATGTCGTGTCAGGCGATCACGTTGGCCAAGTCCAAGTCGCTCAGCGACCTCGTACCCGTCCGGCATAGTAATGCTCGCATCGTGCATCGCTCCAGCACAGCGCCTCCTTTACCTGCCAAGTCGGCGCCTTCGTCTGCTGGAGCCAACCTCAAGTCTCGCGTCAAGAAGAATTGGGACGAGAAGCTCCGCCGCGAGATCTTCGGGATCTTTTGCCTGTTCGATGTCGACGAGTCAGGCTGCATCTCTCGCAACGAGATGGCCAACTTGCTGCTCGCTTTGACTCACGATCTTGACGTCCAGCAGCTCGGTCGGCTCATGGACGACCTCGTGGGCGATGATCCATCCTGCTCGGAGATCACGTTCGAGGACTTTCACGACTGGTGCCGCGCCAATATCCAGCAGTGCTCGCTGGTGAAGGAGCACCTCGTCCACGAGATCTTCCGAATGATTGATGTGGACAAGAGCGGCTTCATCACAGTGGACGAGTTCATCGTCGTCTTCCGCACACTCGGTCAGACACTCGACCACGACGACGTGCGCGAGCTAGTGTGTCAAATGGACCGTAACGCCGACGGCAAGATCGACTTGGAGGAGTTCAGCAAGATGCTCCGGAAGCATGAGGTGTGATGAGCAGCGAGCCATGCGACGAGGTATCTACAAGTGTACTGTAGCATGGTCTGTCGCTGTCCGGTGGTGTGGGCGTCGTGGGTCAGAGATGGCAGAGGCAGGCCATGGAGTTCTCCCATCATGGGAGAGGATGAACATGCCTGTTCTAGCATTGGAGAACCCGGGTGTTCATGTCCCAGGAACTGTCGCTGCTGTGGCGTGGTGCTGATCATGGCGGAGGAGGCTCCTCACGACAATGATCGGGAGGAGCCTTCTCTGTTGACAGAACGACTAACGATGGGGAGAGGAGTCTCCTCTTCTTTTCTGGAAGGAGACAACTCAGAAGGATGGCGATGAGCAGAGCACTAGGATGTAGATACCAACCAAATAAAAGTGTATTGATGGGAGGCGTCAAAGCAAGCAGGAAGGCGTCCCCGAGTCTACTGTCCACTGCTTACAAGGCAAACACGGCGGCGGCCGTAGCCACCAGCGCGACGGCCGAGGCCGCGAGCGTCGAGGAGGACGAGGCCGTGGTCGGCGCAGGCGTCGACGTCGACGAGTTGGAGGCCTGCTTGACCTTGACGCCGCAGTTGGTGTCGGTGTAGCCGGTGTCGCACTGGCACTGGTACGACTTGGTCTGGAGCAGACGGTTGAGGTTCGGCGCCGAGACGGTGCCGGCACCGCCCGAACCAGAGCCCTCCGAGGTGGACGACGGCTTGGAGGTCGTCGAGGTCGGCTTCTTGGTGGTCGTCGGGGTCGTCGTGGTCGAGTTGGAGGCCGAGCCAGCCGAGGCCGACGAGTCCGAGGAGCCGGCCGAGCCAGCCGTCGGGACCGTGCCCGAGGAGCTGCCGTCGGCGCCGAGCGTCGAGTCGCCGCTGCTGACGACGCACTTGCCGTGGCCGCCGCAGACCTTGGTCGAGTCGTACGTGGGGTCGCACTGCGCGCACTTGTTGCCGGTCGTGCCGAGCGGGCAGTTCGTGCACTCGTTGGTTGTGAGGTCGCAGGTGCCGCCGCCGCAGACACCGTTGTTGTAGCACTTGTTGTTGACGATCTTCTCGCAGTACTTGCCCGAGAACCCAATGTTGCACTTGCACGAGTAGGACATGGAGTTGACCGAGTTGGGTGAGCACGTGCCCTGGCTCGAGCAGACGAACGTGGATCCCTGCGGGTTCTTGGGGTTCACGCAGTTCTCGGCGATGATCTCCGAGTAGTTGAAGGACGAGGCGACCTTGTCGGACTTGGAGTTCTTCTGGAAGAGCAGCCGCGAGCCGTCAAAGTCGACGCAGCCGTAGATGACGCCGACCTGGTCGGTCTGGTTGGTGGGGTTGGCCGGGTTCTGGATGAAGAGACACTCGACGGCGCCCTTGGTCGAGTTGTTGGACTCGCCCGAGCCGGCGGGGATGCACTTGATGCCCGTGCCTTCCGGGATGATGTAGGCGCAGACGCTCGAGATCTCGCGGAAGCTGGTGCCCCAGGTGGTGGAGAAGGAGGGGCAGAGGCCCGGCTGCGTGCCCGTGCACACGGGGTTACCGGCGGCCGTGGGGAGACACTGCTTGACGTCGGTGACGGCGTCGCGCGTGGTCTGCACGCTGACGCACGTGTACTTATCGACGCAGTCCTTGTCGTCCTTGCAGTAGCCGGGCTTGCCCTTGCCGGAGGCGGCGTCGGCCGCGGCGGCGAGCGCGCCGAGCGCCACGACGAGCGAGAGGAGCTTCATGGAGGAAGACGGCGTCCGAGAGCTGCGCGCGGCGGGGCGAATCGGCGAATAGCCCGAGCCAGTGGAGGGAATCGATTTGAGGTTCTTCTCTCTCTCCCCCTCCGGCGACAACCAGACGAACTGGCCTTCGCGAGGAGCCCTAGCCCGTGGGGATGTCAGGAGAAGTGGGCCGGAAGCGAGGCAGAAACGAGTCCGAAGGGTGCTGGCGGAAAGGGCAACGAGAGGTGGCGAAACGGTGGCGGAAACCAGAGGCGAGAGAGAAAAAAAAATAGAGGAAGAAAAACAAAACGCATGTCGCAGAAAACCCCCGAGTTTGTTGATGGAGGAAAGACGAGCGAGCAGACGACCGGCGGCAAATCTCGCCGGCCCCGGTCCAAATGTAATGGCCACTTCCGACCGCCGTGTGTCACGCCTCTCCATCTCCCTCGTCAAGAAGAGGAAACCGAGGGGCGGAAAAGCGCCACGGGAGCTCAACACCTACTCTCTCCCTCGCCACGGCAGGGTTTTCGTTCTCAGAGGACCGAAACAGTATTTATATACAAATTACTACTATGAATGTCGAGAATGATAGAGTCTGACGGTTCATCTGGTGGATTTGGTCACACATCTGGCGTGCCATGTGCTTTGGATGCAGAGCCGCCCGTCTGACGAATACTTTCGAAAATTCGAAAAACATACATCATAATATATCCAGATTACAGAAATATCCTCATTGAAGTTTGCGCTCCAATGGGTTCAGAGTAACAGAAACATGCATTCTTCTAAATCATTAGATACCTTTTGACCCTTGTGGATACACGACAGCAAGTTTGATGTTTGAGCTCGAGCTCGACGCCGGCCTTGGCGCTGCTCGATGGCTTTTGCCACGCATCGTTTGTTCTTGTCATCACCACTACGCAGGTGCTCGACCTTGAGCTCGTTTACAGATTCAGTGAGAGACCACATCAGCCTTAGCCGCGTGTTCAACGATCTCATTGGACTTACGAAGGTGGCGGCAATGCCTGAGTACGTGCAGAAGGACGGCAGCGAAGTTGCAGAGGTTGTAGAGCGAGTAGAGGCGCTCAATTTGAGGCCGTCGGTATTGTGGGACTTGCCGAGACAAACTGTTAGCTGGGGTTTTATGTTTTGCACCAAATCTGCAGCTAGTGGTTGCATTGATATGGGCGGACACGCGGAAGTGCTTCATTCGCTACAAAATAGCAAATTCATCTTCTCTTCGTTCCGCGAATCCATGCCCTCGAAGTGATAATCTTCTGAGACCCATCCCTGAGTAATTGCAGTAGGTCCAAGGTAACAACAACACTATTCGGGAAACTCGCAGCTTCCTGGGTTTTCTTCTTGTATTCCTAGGGTTTAGACCTTGACCAGTTCGGCCTATCGCCAGCCAGCTCAGCTGTGGGTCGAGGCCCACAGCTCGGTGAGTGGGCTTTGCTCGTCCTCAGCCCACTTGATCGCCCTCCCAAGACTTATTAAGTCCGTCACTTGTCCAGGATTCCCGCTACTTGCTCCAAACGCTGCACTCCCATTTCCTCCAGGGCTTCCCGACTCAGCGAGCGGGTGGATAACTCAGGATCTAAGGTTGCGCGGATAGGGATCTACCTTCTCATTCTCTCGCGACTGCCGAATCGCGTGTTCTACACTAACGTGGCATCGCTCTCTGACCAACAGATGGCCACGCGCACACCTCACGTCGGCGTCTTCGCGTTGCTGGACTTTTTGTCGTTCGTCACGTTCTGCGCGGCTCGACCATCAGCTGCGTGGCATCTCTCCGCTCCGACAGCTCGCCTTCGTGCTGCACACGCACCGCTCGATCGCGCAGGTCATTATGCTGCTCTGGCTGCTCTTTGCCGTGCAGCCGTCGCCCCAGCACGCGGGCGAGTGATCTGATGTTGTTAGTTTCGCCGAGTTCTGGGGAAAACAGAGATGACTCAAGACGCAAGATTCTATCTAGGGACGGATTACTCGTTCAAGTTCGCGTAGTGGAGCCACTCCAATTTGAAGTGACTTCGATCTTTCCAAAAGGGGAGTCGACCTCTTCCAGTCTATGTGTTGGCTCTAAACGAGTCTCCGGCTAGTCAAGCGAGATAATGGAGCGTGCCGGACGTCTTGTTAGTCGCGCTGCCACGCAGGGGATAAAGGTCTAAATCCTCGTGGTCGTGTTTAGAGTCTCAACTATCACGTCGGGGAGAAGCTGACCAGTGTCTTTAATGGATGAGGAGGGAACCACTTCGCATGCAACGAATTCAATTCTCATGAATGCCCTAGGGACGAATACTTTCCCAAATGCCGCGCACACTACGGTCAATTTGTGCCCTTGGGTTGACAAGATTTATAGTGATGAGGAATGAAAGCTACACGAAAGACGCGGTGTCAGCTCTGTAAATGGTAGGAAAGGTACGCGAGATTCCGAGAATCTGGCACAATCGGATACTCACCATTCGAAACAATGTGTTCATCACGTGTACGAGTGCATCTGCTTGCTTCCTCACGCTGTGAGCTGCACGATAACCCGGCGCGACGCCGACGTTGACGCCGACGACGACGACGTGAGAGTGACCTCGATTGGATCACAGTGCCAGTTCTGGGCCGCGTCTTCGTCCACGACGTTGCCTAGAAACACCTCACCTTCCCCCAAATGCCTACAGCACAACCAGTCATGACCCCCCTTCGTTAGCAGCGACACAACCTCAATCTTAATGCAGCCACAATAGCCCACGCACTTGGTGCCGAACATACGGCTGCGACGCTTGACCTGCACCGACAGCCAACACAGACGTAGCATCTCCACAGACGTCACTGACTCCACCGCCGTCGACACCGACCGCCACGACGGAGGAGACCCCCTATCAGGATTTGTCGCCGTCGCCCCGCTCGCCAGCGGCTTCCCGATCGACCCGGACGGCCCGCCATAGTACAGCTGCCAAGTGCAGTAGGTCTTGCGCCAGTCCCAGTCGCTCAAGCCCTGCACCGAGTCCACCACTAAAAGCATGCGAAAAGAGCTCTTTCTCCCCTTCGGTGATGTCGACTTCGGCGAAGACGAAGAGCCAGAAGCTGGTGGTGAGGTTGTAGACGATGTAGCAGTGGTTGAACCAGACGCCGACCGAGACGAACACGATTGATTCAACACATCCCGTGACTCCCACATTGACGGAGGTGACATGCATTCAGTCAGCTCGCCCGATAGGGTCTTGATCTCGTACTCGTGGGCCCACACGTACTCGCCTCCTTTCGTCACCGCACACCTGAGGTTTGCCACGTCCGAGATCTCCAGCACGTCCAGGCTATCATTGTATGCCTTCAGGAGGTCGCGCAACACAACCATCGAGGTCCCGGGCGATAAGCGAGTGGCCTGGGCGTGGAATCGCTGCGACGACGGCAGATCGAGCTTCTCGATGAGGTTATGAATTCGCTCCGCGTGGTCGATCTTGCTGTGAAGACCTGCAAACACGAGTCCTCTCATCAGTGTGGTGACTGCTTCACGTATCCAAAAAGATACTCACCAGATTTGACCGCGTCGAGCGCCGTCTGGACAATTGGCAAAGAAAGCGCACTCCCGACCACTGTTGAACACAGAGACAGACCCTCCTGAAAACAGCACACGACAACCTCAATACTTTGCAACCACCATATCAAAACAGCAAACAGCACCTTGAACACGCCCGCGTGACGAGCCACCAGTGGCGACCCCGTGTCAATCTCCAACGGTTCATGAAAGCACTGACCCGACACATCGCTCATCATGCGAACGAACACCTTCTTGTTCGATGAGTCGTATTCCAGTGACCACAGCGCAGGAAACTGACGCCGCGTATCGCCTGCGATCATCAGCCGCTTCAGCATTTCCATGCTCTTGCGGATATATGTGTTCATCTGCATGCGCTGGAACTCGGAGATGTCTTTGTTCCACGCCTTGCTCAAGAACCATTCTAGGTCTGGAGGCATCCACGGCATCTCCTCGCGAATGATATTCATGTCGCGGTTCAATGCGATTGCATCTTGAACTGCGCGCGCCAACGTCGCGACACTATGACGAGTCTCTATCGTTGCACCTTGTGTCTTCGGGTCACGTGAGCGATACACAATCGACCGCCACACCGTGTCCCCTATGTACGACTCCAACACTTTCTCCAGCTTCATCAAGTAGAACCGCATGTTGTGCCAGCTCGAATCCGTCGTCTTACCGCTCACCTCCACGCGGATTACGTCGTGCGCAGATTCACTACCGAGCAAAGAGATAGTCGTCGCGAACTCCTTATCCAACGTCTCTAAATGGAACCCTCGAATCTTTCGCTTGACTAGCGAAGAGTGACTCGCCACAGCAAACTTCTCGAAAATCGTTTCCGACAGCTCGCTCGGTACTTCGTACTCCCAACACCACCAATGCTGTGTGAACCTGTCACACACAGACTTCTGTGCAACTAGCGCTCGGGAGCTAGCTGGACGATCCGCTGCTTTCCAGTACGATGGCACGATGAGATCGGAAGAAGGCTGCATCGTATCAGCATCCGCGGGGTACGCGAGCTGAAAGTGCTGCAGCAGTGTCTTGAATGCATGCACGAGACCCCTGTCCATTTCCTTCCATAATGCGAACGTCAAAAGCAGATCGTGTGAGATGCGGCCGTCGACAGGCCATTCCCCGTCTGTTCGATTCGAGAAATCGTGACGAATCACCTCGCGAACGAGATCAATCACCAACTTCGGGTCCAAAATGATGTAGTGCATCAACTCGCCCGCATCTTCGTGTTCATACCACAAGATCTCACCAAGATCGTGGAATGTGCGCAGGATCTCCTGGCATTCTTCCATCTCCAAGCCTTCCATCTCTTTCATCAACTCGCGTTGCAAGTGGTTGGATGCCATGATCGATAGATCGACACGGTCATGATCGCTGGCTGCGAATCTTGCGGCATCGCGACGCTCCGTTACTGCACTCAACACCTTGCCGTACATCCGCCGCATCGGAAAACCGACGTCACGTGACATTATCGTGTCTTGAAGTGCCTTACGGAAGCCAAGAATCGACTCGATCCTTGTTACGTCAGCCAAAATCAAGTCTTTGGCACTGATCTGTGATAGCTTCTCCTTTAGTTCGTCAGCAACACGAGCATCTCGAGTATAGAGACGAGGTTGCTGTTCCAACCCCTTCACGTAGTCCGACTTCCACTCGGCCACACGAATCTCAAAGTCGTTCAACACTGCTCGCGCCTGTTTCGCGTCCTCGACAAGGTTTGCCTTCGTCCCAACCATTAGCAGTTGTGCATCGGGGCGGTGCGCGAGAACAGAGCGCAGCCAACGGAAGATATTGACGCGCACAAACTGCTTCATCAACGACTCGGCCTTGTTTCGAGACTTCGTCTTGGCCACTTGCAACTTTTTCGAGTACGCTTCGAAGTCCAAGACAAAAATGAACAGTGTTCGTTTCGAGTAGAACAGCGTGTGGGCAGCGTGATACTCATTCTGGCCGGCGAAATCCCACATCATCACGTCGAGCTTTGATCGCTCGTACTCACCACCATCACTTCCACCAAGCGTATGAGCATTGAGTAAACACTTCGTCAGGTTAATACCGATAGTGCGATCTTTCTGGTGAGTGAGAAACGACTTCATCAACGTCACCGACCGTACTAGACTGGTTTTCCCCCACTGACTTGGGCCCACCATGCATACTTTGCACCGGTGAAAGAGTTCATCTTGGGCCGAGCGAGCGATATCCGCGAGAAACGCCGCGACGGATCTCTGGCCACGACTCACGGTCTCCACAGGAATGTTGGTGAGGCGTGATGCCGCGTCTCGGTGCTCGCTGGTCCAGTGCTCAATACAAGCCCGAAGACCATCGTGCCACTGATGATAACTTGCTAGCTCATTTTTGTTCGGTTTATCACCGTTCGCGTCGGTCTCAGCTTCGATACCGACAGTTACCCCGCCGAAAGTGAAATCACCATCGGGGAATGTGCATCCACGAGAGCACAAGATAAATGCCATCTTGTAGGAGTTCATCCCGGGTGGCCTCGAACAGACCAGCGCCAGCACATCCTGCGCACCATACAAGTTTTGAAAATTACCAATACAAAGTCGCGTCATTATATACCCTCGCACCTTTAATTGATCGATGCCGAGGCCAAGGGAGAGAGCACATTCCAAAGCTTCGCCGTAACCGCTCATGATAGCGAAGTGGATGACAGTTTCCCCTCTCTATCCATGATACCAGTCAGTGAAACGAGTTGGAACAAAGCAAATGTTCAGAGTACCAGAGTTGCTTTGATCGCATTCGCGCCAGAATTGACCAAAAAGCGCATTTCCCTGTCAGATCCCCTCAAAGCAGCACGATGGAGCGCCGTGCGGCCGTGCTGTTCAGTTCATTCAGCAGTCAATACACCTCTGCATCGACGATGTGCATGTGGCAAGCAAGGAGTGCCGACCTCGTCTTCTGCATCGATATCCACAAATTTGGTCAAAAACTGGAGCTCTGTCTGTGATGCCCGCGTGATACAAGCTTGGAGAACCGAGCAGTTGTCCTGAGGAATAGCGTCAACATCACGACTCTATCCCCTTAACCTTCGATTTTGCACTCACTTTGCCCACTGCATGCACATCAGCACCAATGTCGACAAGAAGCTGCATTGTGTCAACTTGCCCTGTACTTGCTGCTTCGTGAAGCATCGTGTTGCCATCCTACAGCAAAGACCACCCCGTGAGTTCTCATCAAGTCTGATCCAGCACCGCACAAATCCACGCACAGTGTCTCTTGCGTCGACTGATAAACCTTGTTCAACTAGAAATTGAACTGTTTCTCGATCGCCACTTTTCGCGCCTTCGTGTAGCACTGTTCGCCGGGACTGCAACAGCACGATTCTTGTCAGGGCGAACATGCGATTATTTGGAGCACCAGACTTTACGAACTCTACCTTGACCGTGACTGCGTGGATGTTTGCACTGTGCGCAAGAAGCGTCTTTATAATCGTGACATTGCCAGATCGGGCAGCGCTGTGTAGCACTGTGTAGCCGTCCTACGGACCGAATCACAACCAAGTCCGTCTTAGTGGTTTCTTTGTTCGAATAACAGATCTATACCGCACGTACTTCGTTCATTGCATCAGCTGCCAATCCTTCGTCAAGCAGTAGTTGTACAATCTTGATGTCACCTCTCCTAGCTGCGACGTGGAGAAGCGTCTCCCCGCTCTATTCTCGCCGATTACAACGAAGCTGTTAGTACATAATGTACGAAACAGGTCTAAAACATCACATAGTTGGGCACCTTGCTGACTGCTTGCACTGGGAGTCCTCGATCCATTAACGACTGTAAATTCTCGACATTTAATCGTTTTACTCCAGCGTAAAGGACTGACTTCCCGCTCTAGCGGAAAGTACGAATAGAAATTCCGCTTAGTGCTCTGTGTTTGGGTAGATGTCTGAGAGAGAAACTCACCTTGGTTACTGCGTGAATGTTGGCTCCTAAATCGATCAGAGACAGCATAATATTCGTTCGACCCCAAGTCGCTGCTTCGTATAGAGCCCCACGCCCTTCCTGACATAGCAATTCAATCAAGTACTGTCCGCTCCAAAGTGTCCGTGGTAGCATCCATACCTCATCTTCCACGTTCACGTTAACACCAAACCCAACCAATAGCTTGACCACCTCTTCATTGCCCCCGGACCCCGCTGCATTGTGAAGTGCTGTACGCCCTCTCTACGCGGTGGATCCAAAATACAATGTTAAACTTCCCTGATTTCGGACAGACGAGTAGTCCCCTTGCACCTTGGTGACTGCGTGAATATTTGCTCCCATCTCAACCAGATACCGCACAAGTGCAGCGCTGTCCTGACTAGACGCTTCATACAAGATCCCTTCTCCATCCTTTTGCACACTCATCAGTATACATTTTCGCGTGAATGTCGAAATCTTAAACTTACGTCATCCTGAGCGTTCACGTTTAGACCCCGCTCGACAAGAAACTTGACAACGTCAATGTCATTGTTACGGGATCCAACAGCACCATGAAGAGCTGTTCGTCCATTCTACGCGCAATATCTCTGTGAGCCAAGTAACTCAAAACGGAGAGTTGCCTTTGATTACCTCGGTGACCGCGTGAAGCTTTGCACCTTGCTCAATCAAAAACTTGACACTCTGAAGACAGCCCGACGCAGCTGCTCTGTAAAGAACCCCTTCCCCATCCTATCAGAGACATGCATTACGTTGAGAAGTATACAGTATTGTCCTTTTCATCAACGCAATTCTCACATCGTCTAGTGCGTTGATGTCGAGGCCAAGCTCAGCCAAAAGCTTGACCATCGGAAAGTTGCCCTTTTCTTGAGCAGCGGTGTGCAGAATCGAGCCTCCCCACTGCCAAAACGACAAGGCGGATGTTATGAAAATGGAGCGCGAGTGAGAACGACATCATTACTTGCCTCTGTCTTCATATGAACGTCTGCTCCGTTCACGATCAAGTATTGGACCATCTCTCTGTGGCGTTGTCCAATCGCAATGTGGAGAGCACTGATTCCAACCTACTTAGAAGTATCACACAAGTAAGAGATATGCATATCCAGATTGGCGATCTTAAGACTGACACGATCCCGAGCATTGACATCCACGCCACACTCGACAAGAAACTTGACGACCTCAAAATTTCCGTTCAAAGCAGCCGCATAGAGAGCCGTGCCTCCTTGCTAAACACGCGAGCCATTTCAACATCCAGCTATTCTTTGCGGTTACGGAGAAGAGCTCACAGGGTTCGCGTGGTGGATGTCAGCGCCGTGATCAATAAGGAACTGTACTGTCTGTATAGTCCCGTGGCAGGCAGCAGCATAGAGAGCAGCGCTCCCTCTCTGTGCGAGAGAGGAAAATTGTAGTGAATGGGTCTCATACGCCAACTGTGGCTGATACATCAGGCGTACCTCATTTTTTGTGCTAGCTGTCAGTCCTTTATCGATGAGGAACTTGAGCACTTCGACTTTGCCGCTTCGAGCCCCAGCTTCCAGAATGGTGAATCCATCCTTCATTCACACAGTCACAAAGTTGCCAACGTTAGTCACAACTCCCTTGTTCATTCCACTGAAAAGAAATTCGCATACGTCCGAGATTGCTTGCACGTCCGCGCCATTGTCGATAAGAAGCTGCATCACCTCGATGCTTCCTGATTTGGCGGCCTCGCTTAAAACTGGTACACCATTCTGGCATCCCAAGCCACCCTTGAGTTGTGCGACGCATTCCACTCGCACAGAACTAGCACACCTTATCGGCAGCATCGGCTCTGAATCCCTTCTCGAGAAGGTACCGCACAGCCGCTACTTCGCCGCTTGCCGCGGCCCCATGGAGCATTGTTTTCCCCTACCAACACAACTCGATTAAGTTAGCGACTCTCTAAGTATCTGCACCCGACATCGTTCTTACGCCATACGAAAGCGCAAGTAAGTTTGCACCGCGATCGACCAGAAACTTCATGAGCTCCACGTTGCCGCTCTCCGCGGCATCGAAGAGCGGGCTCTAAAGCAACACCATTGCGTCAATTCCATCCCACGAGTCTCGGTAGTGGAACCAGCCTACAGTGTGATCATAGTTAACATCTGCGCCTTTGGCCACGAGTGCACGTGCTGCCTCCAGATCTCCATCACTGCACGCTGCCGACAGTCGCGAGTCCAGTTCCTTGGTCGCTCCCCATGGATCTCAACCGGGAGACGAGTGCGAATGACAATGGAGAGAGAGAGAAGAGAGGCTCCCTGCACCACACGAAGTGACTGAGTTGGGTGCCCCACTCGTCCCATCTCCTCTTCGCTCACTGGCGCCACCAAGTGACCTCTTCAGCAGCTCCGTCGGGCGATTCCGTGGGACTGAGACCTTGCCTCTCGCAACTCATCTCTCACATGAGGAAGAGGCCACTACTCAGGCGGTGTATACTAAGACGTATACGATGTATACACACACTGTAGCCATCCTGGTCGGCTCTCCCTTCGCGTGTGGGCTCTGAACGAGTCTCCGACTACTAGTGTCCACGGAGGGTCGTGGCAAGCTTCCAGTAGTCACTTGGACAATCTCGTTCTTTTCACCAGTCGCTCCGATGATATTCACCACAACCCTGGTTAGTTTTGTTATGTGGTGTCTATTGCCATGATCCATGGGGGAATCTGAGCACTTGGATCTCGCCGCTGTCGTTATAGCGATTGCATACACCAGAGACAAGTTTAACGTGCTAGGACTCGGGTAGACGAGAGGTCCAAGAGCACAGGCTTCTTGCTGCAGAAAGTGCGCAGCTGCAACTTTTTTCACTCTCAGCACCAACGCGGCGCATTGTGCTTTTAATTCTACGGCGCCAATCCAACGACCCCCCCCCCCCCCCCCCCCCCCCCCCCCCCCCCCAACCGCAGTTGCCGTCGCGCGCATACCATCGAAAACTCCAAATATCGGTGCCACGGCCGACCAGAACCGCTATGAGCTCCTCATCCACCAGCATGGCCAGGCACTGAAACCACAGCCACGATGTCAGAACCACGCCTGACACATATCAGGATACGGGCACGCGGCCATTGTCGCACTCGGTCGATACTAACGCGCCCTTTGGCCAAGAGTGCACGCACCCCTGTGAGACAAAGTGGTGAGGGTATTAGTGGGCTCCCCACCCTCGGAGCTGCTGACCAGCGTCTTCAAGATGGGCACCCTCACACGTCGCAGACACCACTTCAACCGCCTGCGATTCAGTGGTCCACGCCATTCCGCACAGCGTCCTGGAAATATCCTCTCTGGAATGACGCGGGTCATTTCCCCATGGAGCTCGACGCGTTCCTCCGCGACGTGGAGGCCGAGCAGCGCCGCGTGCTGCTGCTCGCGCTCTCGCGCGCCGTCGACGAGGCCGCGCTCCAGCAGCGCGCCACGCTCGAGGCCGCCACGCGACGCGCGTTCGACGAGCTCACGCGGCGCCAGCCCAGCGCGCTGGAGGCGCTCACGTCGCAGACGCTCGCCAGCGGCGACGACTCGGGGCTGCTGCGCTGGATTCCGGACCGCGAGCAGGCGCGCGCGTGCGTGGACCGTCTGCGCGGCCACCTCGCGGCGCGCCAGGGCAACCTCTTCCGCAGCGACTTCGAGGCGCTGCTCGCCGTGTACATGGAGGCGCTCGCGATCCCGATGGTCAGCGGCTCGCGACTGGCCCACCGCATCGAAGACTTGAAGAACGCGCTCCAGCAGACGGCTGCGACCACGGACGAGCTCTGCAGCCTCGTCTACCGCGTCAACTGGGCGTGCTACGGCGTGCGCACGATCGGCAACGCGCGCTCCCACGACGCCACGCCGCTCTCGGAGGCCGAGGCGCTCGAGCTCTGCGCCTGCTTCAGCGCGCTCGGCGCCGCCATGCCCACGCTCGCGCTCGAGTTCGACGCGGCCAAGCCCAAACCGGAGATTACGAGGGACCCACCGTTGTCGACGAGTGCTCGCGAGCCGACCGTGGATCGAGCGGCTCTGCATCAGCTACGTCAGCTTGTAAGCCAAGGCGGTGCAGCGCCCAATGAATTTGAAAGACTTGTACAACTACTAGCTGCCGGACTCAATAGTGCTAACAGTGCCAACACCTCTCCTCCGCCACCGATCACTACGGCGAAAGCAAGTCCACCACTTCCTCCAGGATTCCCGCCATTTGCTCCTAACGCCGCACCACCACTGCCTCCAGGATTCCTGGACAAACCGAGTGGGTGGATAACTCAAAGTGTATCAAAATCGGTACAATCGCCCTTGCGGAACGGAAGTCCGACATCCGTCACGTCGCTGCTAGCTGTTCACCCGACGCAAGCGGCCTTGGCGTTGGTACCAAGTTATAAATTTTATCATGATCGACCGACTGAGCTGCCTAAAGAAAGCGATCGCACGCGCATGGCGATGTTTGCTCGGATGATCAATCACATGAACTTTGTGCCCAAGGCGAGGTTGTGCCCATTTTCAGAGGGCCACGATCCATCCTGCCCGCTGTCGCACTCGTATCTCGAAGTTATGTGCTATAACCCTCTTTATAAGCGCTTGATCTGCCGTCAACCCTCTCACTACTGGTCGAGCCAAGTTGTCGAAGACGAAAACTGTGTATGCATCCACGTCGATACGGGACTCAAGTGGGAGTGGCTTGACGAGGCTCGAGATAAGCGCATGTACTGCATCCGTGGCAGCAAGTGCACGAACAACAAGTGTGTCAAGTCACATTCATTCGAAGAAATGTGCTGGTATAATCTGGCGTACAAGGTCAAGAAATGTGCGATCCGCGCCCATGATTATGTCGCCCAGAGCCGCGGCGCTATCGAGCCACCTCTTGATTGCAACTATTACCATGTGGAGGTGGGGAAGAATGCTGATATGCGGGAGTTGATGATCGAGGACGACCACGTTGGAAGGCACGTCAAGATGTTGTTTGCGGAGCGTACCCACAAGCCGTTAGCCGATGCACTCGAGGCCCTGCGGTTCGCGCGTGCGAACAATCTGTGAAGGTAATATGCGCACGTCAACACTACGATCGATCCAGCCAGTCAAGACTTCTCTCTCTCTCTCTCTCTCTCTCTCTCTCTCTCTCTCTCTCTCTCTCTCTCTCTCTCTCTCTCTCTCTCTCTGAATCTCTTTGAATTCCAGCTCTTCATTTCCGTGCGCGATTTCCCCTGTACTGCGTAAAAAAAGTAAATTTGGCCCCCTCGTCTGGTAGTTCCAGTTCAGAGTAATAGATCAAGATAATTTGAGCAGTGGGCATTTTCTTCTAACACCCACTACTCAGAATATCTTGATTTTTTCCGCGACTGCGTGTCAGAAGTCTTTCAGTCAAGTTGACCGGTTTTGGTACCTCGGTCGGTCATTCGGGAAAACTTTGTAGACCACAGACACAACGACCCTCATCCTTTGTGCACGCATCGATGGTTCTCAGACCTTCACGACCGTCTCAGGAAGCACAGGTCCTTCAGAGAACTGTGCACCACGCGGGGTGCAAATTTGTCACCGTTGAATGCACTCACGAAGTCCTTATGGTGAACACGTGAGGGCAAAACCTGCCGCTGCGTTGACAGAGCAGATGCCTCCCACGAGTCCACACACAGACTCTTTAGGCTGGTCGGCGTTAATACCCCACTGTCACAGGCAGAGGTGAACTCCAGACACTGAGGCATGAGGTCCAGGATATCATAACCAACGGGGTCGTGAACCCCGCCGGTTGGTCACCTTGACACAGCCCGTGGATCACTCGGTCGGCGGCGTGCGACGGAAAAACGCGAATCGGTCATCGCCAAAAAGCACGGCGTGCACATGGAACTGGTCGTCCGCGCGCAAAACCTTGTGGATACCCGGTGTGTCTGGTAGGGTTTAGTCCGAGTCCGTGGAGACACAAAAGAGCTGTTGGAGGCTACGGAACGACCGAAAAGACACGCGCGCACGATGGCAACATGCGTGTGGTGTGTGTGGGCGTGTGTGTACCAAGTGGGAGGCGTGCGGGGTGCGAATTGAGTGTGGTAGACACTTTTGTGTGGGATGAGACACAGTCTGGCGAGCCTCGGTCACAAATGACGAAGGCTGTTGTGGGGTCACGTGGTGGAAATCTTGATTGTCGACGCCAATCACAATGCGTGGAATCGGTGGGAGATGACGTGTGCCAAGTTTGGTGGGCGTGCACTTGGAACTGGTCGTCCGCGCGCAAAACCTTGTGGATACCCGGTGTGTCTGGTAGGGTTTAGTCCGAGTCTAGGGTTTAGGGTTTAGGGTTTAGGGTTTAGGGTTTAGGGTTTAGGGTTTAGAGAGGCTTGAAGTGACTTGCAAAGACTTGGTCAGGGAAACTACGACCCAAAGAGTTGCTCTATTACAGATGCAGGGGCTCTTTCGACTTGATGTCTTCGTCGGTGGGCGTCTTCGTGCTGAGTGGAAAATTGAAAACTGAGGAAGACCGCCGACCTCGCCCCCGGGTGCCTACGCTAAAGTCCTACGCTAGAGTCCTACGCTTCTGGGTTCTAGGGCTGGACAGGAACTTGAGTGTTCTGGGTCTGCGTGTCTGTGCTGCTGGGGTCTTGAGACACGTGAGAATATTCGACGTCCTGGGTTGAACATTCTCGAACATTCTCGGGAATATTCTCGAATGTTCGGTCGAACGTTCTCGAACCTTCGACAAACTTTTCGACTGGGTTGGCCGAAATTTTCGTCTGGGTTTAGGGTTTAGGGTAGGGTTTGGGGTTGAGGGTCGGGGATGGGTTGTAGACAGATAGTGCACGATCCGGGCGGCCATTCTTGAATTTGCTCGCAATATGCCAAGCGTTCGCTGTTACCCTTTCGAGGGGGATCATCCCAAGCCAGCCGCTCCGTGAGCCTTCACTGCACGACCCCATACTCTGTGGCATGGTTCCAAATGAGTGGGTAGCAGCAAGGCTAAACACGTTCTCGCGCGCTGGAAGGGCACGGTCATCCGTGTCCGGGGTGGTCCAGGCTTTAATGCATGGCATCTCCCGAGCTGTTCTTGAAGTGGTCGTCGTAGATGTTGGCCCTGAACTCTGATGGACAGAGTATGTCTCGGAGGTTCCGTGGACGGCGGTAGCACACAGTGATCTTGATGTTGTGGGCTGCGAACTCGTCTTCAATACGGTGGGCTTGATAGATAGCTCGTAGTTGTTTCCGAGTTGGGCCGTTCGGGTCATAAGGCACAGACAAGAAGACTTGCTTGGGCTTGCCGAGTTCCGTGGTTGGCCGCGTCGTCTGTTGTGCTTCTTCTTGTAGCTTGGCGATTCTTTCGATGGCGTCGCGGAAATGGTCTCTAAGCTGGTTAGAGTTGTATCCGCGAGCTGCCAGGCGCTGGAAGAAGGCTCTGACTTGAGACAGGAAATCTTCCTTCCTGGTGTTCTGGCGGTAATACTTCTGGACAATGCCGATGATGAGGCCTTTCAGAACGCCTGGAGGGTGTGCGCTTTGAGCCGCGATGTAGAGATAGAGATTGAGCTCTTTCTCATGAGTTCGAGTCTCGTATCTCGTGTCGGATCGGCGGATTTTGAGGTCAAGAAACGGTGCTTCACGACCGCGTTCCATGTACGTCCAGCGAAGTCCTGGAATCGTGTTGAGGCGGATCTTGAAGAGTTCGAAAGCACGGGGATCTTTTCCGTCTTGCCAAATCAAAAACACGTCGTCGATGTAGCGCTTGTAGAGCACGATGTAGTTGCTGAACTCTCGAAGGATGCTTCGCTCGTGATACGCTACGTAGAGTGATGCGTACGTGGGGGCACATGGTGTTCCCATGGCGGTGCCCTTGATTTGCTTCCACACGCAGTCTCCGAACATGAACAAGTTCTCGTTCATGATGTAGTCGAGACCTTGGACGATCACATTCTCGAAGCGATGCTTCTCTTCTTGGAGCATGGCTTTGATTGTTGCGATGCCGATGTTGGTGGGGATGTTGGTGTAGAGCGAGACGGCGTCAAATGTGAACAAACGATGCTTGGGGCTGGGCTGAATCTGTCGAAGTTCAGTCAGCAGCGTGTCGGAGTCTCGAAGGTACGATGGCTGTCGCTGGAGCATGTCTTGCAACTGGAAATCGATCCACTTCGAGAGACCGGCTGTCGGTGTTCCGCAGCTGGCAATGATAGGGCGAATGGCGAGATCCTCCTTGTGGAGCTTTATCAGGCCATAGAAGCGTCCTAACTTGCACGAACTTGGATTACACTTGATGACAGCAACTTGTCGTTGGATGACTGGATCTTCACGGTACTGGTAGTTGAGTAGCATGTAGATCAGGTTCACTTTGGCTGCGATCCGTTGGATCTGGGTCTCTGGTCCGTTGGGAAGACGATACAATGGCGTGTATGTCTCCTCGTCACTCAGGTGATCAAGACACATGGAAGTGTACTGTGATCGAAGCATGAGCGTCGGGCCGAGGTTCTTGTCTGCCTGCACGACCATCAAGTTCGGATCATTTCGTAGCAATCGTAGCAAGTTGCGTTGGTTGCTGTCGAGGTTGAACTTGTGTCGGAAGGGATACTGTGCAATGAGTTCGGTCGCGTGTGACTTGATCGACTCCAGTAAATCTTCTTGATGGCGTGGCAGGTGGTTTGGCTGGAAAGCAAGGTTTGGAACGTAGATCTTCGAGTTGTAGTCGCGGTCGCTGGAGTCAGCAAACTGGACTGCAATTCGAAGAGACCGGACGAGTTTGGGGAAGATGGTAACTGGCGAGAGGGAAGAGCGTTGCGGCGGAGGTGTCGGGCAGAACTTGAGGTTCAGACCCAGGAGTCTCTTCAGACCTGGTGGAATCTTGGTGCCACGTGGTGTGAGATTGTGGAACGCGAGATTGCGAGGCAATGCGTCCACATCACAAGCCCTACGACAGCCGAAGATCAAACTGGCGTTGAAGAGATCCGAGCGGTCGCGTCTTATGATCGCGCGGTTTTGGCGCCGCGCGGCGGTTTGTCGGCGGCGTTGCTCCTTTTCCTTTTGCTTGCGCTTCGCGTGTTGCCGTTTCTTCCGCTGTTTGAGGCGGAAGTTCCCTTTGCGGCGTCGGCCTTTGGTGCAGGGTGCTTCTTGTTCTTGCTGACGGTCGCACCCTTCGCGCCAGCTCTGGCGTTTTTTCGTTCCTGTTGCTTTGGAACCTTCCGGTCGATACGGAGCTGTCGTAGTTCGTTCTTGATCGATTGTAGCTTGCGATCAATCAACACGTTCACGAGATCCTGGTTTGGAGTTTCCACCTCCATGTCGGCAGCCGCGGCTTGCTTGGCTTGCTTGTCGACGAGTCGGATGCTCGCATCAGCTTGGCTGTATCGTTCCGCAAGCTCAAACTGGGTCAGGCGAGCTTCGAACTCGTCCTTGGCATGGTGGTAGATGTCGACATATGCGTTCTCGTCTCGATCTTCTTCTTCCATGGCATCCCAGTTGATAGTGTCATACTTGCCGTTCGGGTCGGCTTTGCATGCGAGCTTGCAGTACTCAAGTGCTCGATCTTGGAAATCGTCTCGGAGCTTCTGAACTTGGAGCTCAAGTTGTTCGAGTTCGGCTTTCTGTACGCTGAGGATGAGATCGAAGGCTTGGTGCTGAAACTGTAGCTTCAGAGCATCGAATTGATTCATCAGCGTGAGCACTCGAGTTGGAAGGGCCGTCTGGAGTTCGTTGGAGACAACAAGCTTGGCCTGTACTCGCAGGGATCTGGGTACTTCTTGGCGTTCGCGTTGTTGTTGCATCTTGCGGAGGCTCTCTTGCTTCGCGCTGAGCTTCCGGTGCAGCTTCTTATAGCGCTCCAGATACTCCAGGGTGGTCTTCATCAGTGGGCGCGGCAGACTACGATCCATGGCGATGATGGAGAGTCTTTCCTTAATTGCTTCGTCACGCGGGGCTTGGTCTAGGGTTTAGAGAGGCTTGAAGTGACTTGCAAAGACTTGGTCAGGGAAACTACGACCCAAAGAGTTGCTCTATTACAGATGCAGGGGCTCTTTCGACTTGATGTCTTCGTCGGTGGGCGTCTTCGTGCTGAGTGGAAAATTGAAAACTGAGGAAGACCGCCGACCTCGCCCCCGGGTGCCTACGCTAAAGTCCTACGCTAGAGTCCTACGCTTCTGGGTTCTAGGGCTGGACAGGAACTTGAGTGTTCTGGGTCTGCGTGTCTGTGCTGCTGGGGTCTTGAGACACGTGAGAATATTCGACGTCCTGGGTTGAACATTCTCGAACATTCTCGGGAATATTCTCGAATGTTCGGTCGAACGTTCTCGAACCTTCGACAAACTTTTCGACTGGGTTGGCCGAAATTTTCGTCTGGGTTTAGGGTTTAGGGTAGGGTTTGGGGTTGAGGGTCGGGGATGGGTTGTAGACAGATAGTGCACGATCCGGGCGGCCATTCTTGAATTTGCTCGCAATATGCCAAGCGTTCGCTGTTACCCTTTCGAGGGGGATCATCCCAAGCCAGCCGCTCCGTGAGCCTTCACTGCACGACCCCATACTCTGTGGCATGGTTCCAAATGAGTGGGTAGCAGCAAGGCTAAACACGTTCTCGCGCGCTGGAAGGGCACGGTCATCCGTGTCCGGGGTGGTCCAGGCTTTAATGCATGGCATCTCCCGAGCTGTTCTTGAAGTGGTCGTCGTAGATGTTGGCCCTGAACTCTGATGGACAGAGTATGTCTCGGAGGTTCCGTGGACGGCGGTAGCACACAGTGATCTTGATGTTGTGGGCTGCGAACTCGTCTTCAATACGGTGGGCTTGATAGATAGCTCGTAGTTGTTTCCGAGTTGGGCCGTTCGGGTCATAAGGCACAGACAAGAAGACTTGCTTGGGCTTGCCGAGTTCCGTGGTTGGCCGCGTCGTCTGTTGTGCTTCTTCTTGTAGCTTGGCGATTCTTTCGATGGCGTCGCGGAAATGGTCTCTAAGCTGGTTAGAGTTGTATCCGCGAGCTGCCAGGCGCTGGAAGAAGGCTCTGACTTGAGACAGGAAATCTTCCTTCCTGGTGTTCTGGCGGTAATACTTCTGGACAATGCCGATGATGAGGCCTTTCAGAACGCCTGGAGGGTGTGCGCTTTGAGCCGCGATGTAGAGATAGAGATTGAGCTCTTTCTCATGAGTTCGAGTCTCGTATCTCGTGTCGGATCGGCGGATTTTGAGGTCAAGAAACGGTGCTTCACGACCGCGTTCCATGTACGTCCAGCGAAGTCCTGGAATCGTGTTGAGGCGGATCTTGAAGAGTTCGAAAGCACGGGGATCTTTTCCGTCTTGCCAAATCAAAAACACGTCGTCGATGTAGCGCTTGTAGAGCACGATGTAGTTGCTGAACTCTCGAAGGATGCTTCGCTCGTGATACGCTACGTAGAGTGATGCGTACGTGGGGGCACATGGTGTTCCCATGGCGGTGCCCTTGATTTGCTTCCACACGCAGTCTCCGAACATGAACAAGTTCTCGTTCATGATGTAGTCGAGACCTTGGACGATCACATTCTCGAAGCGATGCTTCTCTTCTTGGAGCATGGCTTTGATTGTTGCGATGCCGATGTTGGTGGGGATGTTGGTGTAGAGCGAGACGGCGTCAAATGTGAACAAACGATGCTTGGGGCTGGGCTGAATCTGTCGAAGTTCAGTCAGCAGCGTGTCGGAGTCTCGAAGGTACGATGGCTGTCGCTGGAGCATGTCTTGCAACTGGAAATCGATCCACTTCGAGAGACCGGCTGTCGGTGTTCCGCAGCTGGCAATGATAGGGCGAATGGCGAGATCCTCCTTGTGGAGCTTTATCAGGCCATAGAAGCGTCCTAACTTGCACGAACTTGGATTACACTTGATGACAGCAACTTGTCGTTGGATGACTGGATCTTCACGGTACTGGTAGTTGAGTAGCATGTAGATCAGGTTCACTTTGGCTGCGATCCGTTGGATCTGGGTCTCTGGTCCGTTGGGAAGACGATACAATGGCGTGTATGTCTCCTCGTCACTCAGGTGATCAAGACACATGGAAGTGTACTGTGATCGAAGCATGAGCGTCGGGCCGAGGTTCTTGTCTGCCTGCACGACCATCAAGTTCGGATCATTTCGTAGCAATCGTAGCAAGTTGCGTTGGTTGCTGTCGAGGTTGAACTTGTGTCGGAAGGGATACTGTGCAATGAGTTCGGTCGCGTGTGACTTGATCGACTCCAGTAAATCTTCTTGATGGCGTGGCAGGTGGTTTGGCTGGAAAGCAAGGTTTGGAACGTAGATCTTCGAGTTGTAGTCGCGGTCGCTGGAGTCAGCAAACTGGACTGCAATTCGAAGAGACCGGACGAGTTTGGGGAAGATGGTAACTGGCGAGAGGGAAGAGCGTTGCGGCGGAGGTGTCGGGCAGAACTTGAGGTTCAGACCCAGGAGTCTCTTCAGACCTGGTGGAATCTTGGTGCCACGTGGTGTGAGATTGTGGAACGCGAGATTGCGAGGCAATGCGTCCACATCACAAGCCCTACGACAGCCGAAGATCAAACTGGCGTTGAAGAGATCCGAGCGGTCGCGTCTTATGATCGCGCGGTTTTGGCGCCGCGCGGCGGTTTGTCGGCGGCGTTGCTCCTTTTCCTTTTGCTTGCGCTTCGCGTGTTGCCGTTTCTTCCGCTGTTTGAGGCGGAAGTTCCCTTTGCGGCGTCGGCCTTTGGTGCAGGGTGCTTCTTGTTCTTGCTGACGGTCGCACCCTTCGCGCCAGCTCTGGCGTTTTTTCGTTCCTGTTGCTTTGGAACCTTCCGGTCGATACGGAGCTGTCGTAGTTCGTTCTTGATCGATTGTAGCTTGCGATCAATCAACACGTTCACGAGATCCTGGTTTGGAGTTTCCACCTCCATGTCGGCAGCCGCGGCTTGCTTGGCTTGCTTGTCGACGAGTCGGATGCTCGCATCAGCTTGGCTGTATCGTTCCGCAAGCTCAAACTGGGTCAGGCGAGCTTCGAACTCGTCCTTGGCATGGTGGTAGATGTCGACATATGCGTTCTCGTCTCGATCTTCTTCTTCCATGGCATCCCAGTTGATAGTGTCATACTTGCCGTTCGGGTCGGCTTTGCATGCGAGCTTGCAGTACTCAAGTGCTCGATCTTGGAAATCGTCTCGGAGCTTCTGAACTTGGAGCTCAAGTTGTTCGAGTTCGGCTTTCTGTACGCTGAGGATGAGATCGAAGGCTTGGTGCTGAAACTGTAGCTTCAGAGCATCGAATTGATTCATCAGCGTGAGCACTCGAGTTGGAAGGGCCGTCTGGAGTTCGTTGGAGACAACAAGCTTGGCCTGTACTCGCAGGGATCTGGGTACTTCTTGGCGTTCGCGTTGTTGTTGCATCTTGCGGAGGCTCTCTTGCTTCGCGCTGAGCTTCCGGTGCAGCTTCTTATAGCGCTCCAGATACTCCAGGGTGGTCTTCATCAGTGGGCGCGGCAGACTACGATCCATGGCGATGATGGAGAGTCTTTCCTTAATTGCTTCGTCACGCGGGGCTTGGTCTAGGGTTTAGAGAGGCTTGAAGTGACTTGCAAAGACTTGGTCAGGGAAACTACGACCCAAAGAGTTGCTCTATTACAGATGCAGGGGCTCTTTCGACTTGATGTCTTCGTCGGTGGGCGTCTTCGTGCTGAGTGGAAAATTGAAAACTGAGGAAGACCGCCGACCTCGCCCCCGGGTGCCTACGCTAAAGTCCTACGCTAGAGTCCTACGCTTCTGGGTTCTAGGGCTGGACAGGAACTTGAGTGTTCTGGGTCTGCGTGTCTGTGCTGCTGGGGTCTTGAGACACGTGAGAATATTCGACGTCCTGGGTTGAACATTCTCGAACATTCTCGGGAATATTCTCGAATGTTCGGTCGAACGTTCTCGAACCTTCGACAAACTTTTCGACTGGGTTGGCCGAAATTTTCGTCTGGGTTTAGGGTTTAGGGTAGGGTTTGGGGTTGAGGGTCGGGGATGGGTTGTAGACAGATAGTGCACGATCCGGGCGGCCATTCTTGAATTTGCTCGCAATATGCCAAGCGTTCGCTGTTACCCTTTCGAGGGGGATCATCCCAAGCCAGCCGCTCCGTGAGCCTTCACTGCACGACCCCATACTCTGTGGCATGGTTCCAAATGAGTGGGTAGCAGCAAGGCTAAACACGTTCTCGCGCGCTGGAAGGGCACGGTCATCCGTGTCCGGGGTGGTCCAGGCTTTAATGCATGGCATCTCCCGAGCTGTTCTTGAAGTGGTCGTCGTAGATGTTGGCCCTGAACTCTGATGGACAGAGTATGTCTCGGAGGTTCCGTGGACGGCGGTAGCACACAGTGATCTTGATGTTGTGGGCTGCGAACTCGTCTTCAATACGGTGGGCTTGATAGATAGCTCGTAGTTGTTTCCGAGTTGGGCCGTTCGGGTCATAAGGCACAGACAAGAAGACTTGCTTGGGCTTGCCGAGTTCCGTGGTTGGCCGCGTCGTCTGTTGTGCTTCTTCTTGTAGCTTGGCGATTCTTTCGATGGCGTCGCGGAAATGGTCTCTAAGCTGGTTAGAGTTGTATCCGCGAGCTGCCAGGCGCTGGAAGAAGGCTCTGACTTGAGACAGGAAATCTTCCTTCCTGGTGTTCTGGCGGTAATACTTCTGGACAATGCCGATGATGAGGCCTTTCAGAACGCCTGGAGGGTGTGCGCTTTGAGCCGCGATGTAGAGATAGAGATTGAGCTCTTTCTCATGAGTTCGAGTCTCGTATCTCGTGTCGGATCGGCGGATTTTGAGGTCAAGAAACGGTGCTTCACGACCGCGTTCCATGTACGTCCAGCGAAGTCCTGGAATCGTGTTGAGGCGGATCTTGAAGAGTTCGAAAGCACGGGGATCTTTTCCGTCTTGCCAAATCAAAAACACGTCGTCGATGTAGCGCTTGTAGAGCACGATGTAGTTGCTGAACTCTCGAAGGATGCTTCGCTCGTGATACGCTACGTAGAGTGATGCGTACGTGGGGGCACATGGTGTTCCCATGGCGGTGCCCTTGATTTGCTTCCACACGCAGTCTCCGAACATGAACAAGTTCTCGTTCATGATGTAGTCGAGACCTTGGACGATCACATTCTCGAAGCGATGCTTCTCTTCTTGGAGCATGGCTTTGATTGTTGCGATGCCGATGTTGGTGGGGATGTTGGTGTAGAGCGAGACGGCGTCAAATGTGAACAAACGATGCTTGGGGCTGGGCTGAATCTGTCGAAGTTCAGTCAGCAGCGTGTCGGAGTCTCGAAGGTACGATGGCTGTCGCTGGAGCATGTCTTGCAACTGGAAATCGATCCACTTCGAGAGACCGGCTGTCGGTGTTCCGCAGCTGGCAATGATAGGGCGAATGGCGAGATCCTCCTTGTGGAGCTTTATCAGGCCATAGAAGCGTCCTAACTTGAACGAACTTGGATTACACTTGATGACAGCAACTTGTCGTTGGATGACTGGATCTTCACGGTACTGGTAGTTGAGTAGCATGTAGATCAGGTTCACTTTGGCTGCGATCCGTTGGATCTGGGTCTCTGGTCCGTTGGGAAGACGATACAATGGCGTGTATGTCTCCTCGTCACTCAGGTGATCAAGACACATGGAAGTGTACTGTGATCGAAGCATGAGCGTCGGGCCGAGGTTCTTGTCTGCCTGCACGACCATCAAGTTCGGATCATTTCGTAGCAATCGTAGCAAGTTGCGTTGGTTGCTGTCGAGGTTGAACTTGTGTCGGAAGGGATACTGTGCAATGAGTTCGGTCGCGTGTGACTTGATCGACTCCAGTAAATCTTCTTGATGGCGTGGCAGGTGGTTTGGCTGGAAAGCAAGGTTTGGAACGTAGATCTTCGAGTTGTAGTCGCGGTCGCTGGAGTCAGCAAACTGGACTGCAATTCGAAGAGACCGGACGAGTTTGGGGAAGATGGTAACTGGCGAGAGGGAAGAGCGTTGCGGCGGAGGTGTCGGGCAGAACTTGAGGTTCAGACCCAGGAGTCTCTTCAGACCTGGTGGAATCTTGGTGCCACGTGGTGTGAGATTGTGGAACGCGAGATTGCGAGGCAATGCGTCCACATCACAAGCCCTACGACAGCCGAAGATCAAACTGGCGTTGAAGAGATCCGAGCGGTCGCGTCTTATGATCGCGCGGTTTTGGCGACGCGCGGCGGTTTGTCGGCGGCGTTGCTCCTTTTCCTTTTGCTTGCGCTTCGCGTGTTGCCGTTTCTTCCGCTGTTTGAGGCGGAAGTTCCCTTTGCGGCGTCGGCCTTTGGTGCAGGGTGCTTCTTGTTCTTGCTGACGGTCGCACCCTTCGCGCCAGCTCTGGCGTTTTTTCGTTCCTGTTGCTTTGGAACCTTCCGGTCGATACGGAGCTGTCGTAGTTCGTTCTTGATCGATTGTAGCTTGCGATCAATCAACACGTTCACGAGATCCTGGTTTGGAGTTTCCACCTCCATGTCGGCAGCCGCGGCTTGCTTGGCTTGCTTGTCGACGAGTCGGATGCTCGCATCAGCTTGGCTGTATCGTTCCGCAAGCTCAAACTGGGTCAGGCGAGCTTCGAACTCGTCCTTGGCATGGTGGTAGATGTCGACATATGCGTTCTCGTCTCGATCTTCTTCTTCCATGGCATCCCAGTTGATAGTGTCATACTTGCCGTTCGGGTCGGCTTTGCATGCGAGCTTGCAGTACTCAAGTGCTCGATCTTGGAAATCGTCTCGGAGCTTCTGAACTTGGAGCTCAAGTTGTTCGAGTTCGGCTTTCTGTACGCTGAGGATGAGATCGAAGGCTTGGTGCTGAAACTGTAGCTTCAGAGCATCGAATTGATTCATCAGCGTGAGCACTCGAGTTGGAAGGGCCGTCTGGAGTTCGTTGGAGACAACAAGCTTGGCCTGTACTCGCAGGGATCTGGGTACTTCTTGGCGTTCGCGTTGTTGTTGCATCTTGCGGAGGCTCTCTTGCTTCGCGCTGAGCTTCCGGTGCAGCTTCTTATAGCGCTCCAGATACTCCAGGGTGGTCTTCATCAGTGGGCGCGGCAGACTACGATCCATGGCGATGATGGAGAGTCTTTCCTTAATTGCTTCGTCACGCGGGGCTTGGTCTAGGGTTTAGAGAGGCTTGAAGTGACTTGCAAAGACTTGGTCAGGGAAACTACGACCCAAAGAGTTGCTCTATTACAGATGCAGGGGCTCTTTCGACTTGATGTCTTCGTCGGTGGGCGTCTTCGTGCTGAGTGGAAAATTGAAAACTGAGGAAGACCGCCGACCTCGCCCCCGGGTGCCTACGCTAAAGTCCTACGCTAGAGTCCTACGCTTCTGGGTTCTAGGGCTGGACAGGAACTTGAGTGTTCTGGGTCTGCGTGTCTGTGCTGCTGGGGTCTTGAGACACGTGAGAATATTCGACGTCCTGGGTTGAACATTCTCGAACATTCTCGGGAATATTCTCGAATGTTCGGTCGAACGTTCTCGAACCTTCGACAAACTTTTCGACTGGGTTGGCCGAAATTTTCGTCTGGGTTTAGGGTTTAGGGTAGGGTTTGGGGTTGAGGGTCGGGGATGGGTTGTAGACAGATAGTGCACGATCCGGGCGGCCATTCTTGAATTTGCTCGCAATATGCCAAGCGTTCGCTGTTACCCTTTCGAGGGGGATCATCCCAAGCCAGCCGCTCCGTGAGCCTTCACTGCACGACCCCATACTCTGTGGCATGGTTCCAAATGAGTGGGTAGCAGCAAGGCTAAACACGTTCTCGCGCGCTGGAAGGGCACGGTCATCCGTGTCCGGGGTGGTCCAGGCTTTAATGCATGGCATCTCCCGAGCTGTTCTTGAAGTGGTCGTCGTAGATGTTGGCCCTGAACTCTGATGGACAGAGTATGTCTCGGAGGTTCCGTGGACGGCGGTAGCACACAGTGATCTTGATGTTGTGGGCTGCGAACTCGTCTTCAATACGGTGGGCTTGATAGATAGCTCGTAGTTGTTTCCGAGTTGGGCCGTTCGGGTCATAAGGCACAGACAAGAAGACTTGCTTGGGCTTGCCGAGTTCCGTGGTTGGCCGCGTCGTCTGTTGTGCTTCTTCTTGTAGCTTGGCGATTCTTTCGATGGCGTCGCGGAAATGGTCTCTAAGCTGGTTAGAGTTGTATCCGCGAGCTGCCAGGCGCTGGAAGAAGGCTCTGACTTGAGACAGGAAATCTTCCTTCCTGGTGTTCTGGCGGTAATACTTCTGGACAATGCCGATGATGAGGCCTTTCAGAACGCCTGGAGGGTGTGCGCTTTGAGCCGCGATGTAGAGATAGAGATTGAGCTCTTTCTCATGAGTTCGAGTCTCGTATCTCGTGTCGGATCGGCGGATTTTGAGGTCAAGAAACGGTGCTTCACGACCGCGTTCCATGTACGTCCAGCGAAGTCCTGGAATCGTGTTGAGGCGGATCTTGAAGAGTTCGAAAGCACGGGGATCTTTTCCGTCTTGCCAAATCAAAAACACGTCGTCGATGTAGCGCTTGTAGAGCACGATGTAGTTGCTGAACTCTCGAAGGATGCTTCGCTCGTGATACGCTACGTAGAGTGATGCGTACGTGGGGGCACATGGTGTTCCCATGGCGGTGCCCTTGATTTGCTTCCACACGCAGTCTCCGAACATGAACAAGTTCTCGTTCATGATGTAGTCGAGACCTTGGACGATCACATTCTCGAAGCGATGCTTCTCTTCTTGGAGCATGGCTTTGATTGTTGCGATGCCGATGTTGGTGGGGATGTTGGTGTAGAGCGAGACGGCGTCAAATGTGAACAAACGATGCTTGGGGCTGGGCTGAATCTGTCGAAGTTCAGTCAGCAGCGTGTCGGAGTCTCGAAGGTACGATGGCTGTCGCTGGAGCATGTCTTGCAACTGGAAATCGATCCACTTCGAGAGACCGGCTGTCGGTGTTCCGCAGCTGGCAATGATAGGGCGAATGGCGAGATCCTCCTTGTGGAGCTTTATCAGGCCATAGAAGCGTCCTAACTTGCACGAACTTGGATTACACTTGATGACAGCAACTTGTCGTTGGATGACTGGATCTTCACGGTACTGGTAGTTGAGTAGCATGTAGATCAGGTTCACTTTGGCTGCGATCCGTTGGATCTGGGTCTCTGGTCCGTTGGGAAGACGATACAATGGCGTGTATGTCTCCTCGTCACTCAGGTGATCAAGACACATGGAAGTGTACTGTGATCGAAGCATGAGCGTCGGGCCGAGGTTCTTGTCTGCCTGCACGACCATCAAGTTCGGATCATTTCGTAGCAATCGTAGCAAGTTGCGTTGGTTGCTGTCGAGGTTGAACTTGTGTCGGAAGGGATACTGTGCAATGAGTTCGGTCGCGTGTGACTTGATCGACTCCAGTAAATCTTCTTGATGGCGTGGCAGGTGGTTTGGCTGGAAAGCAAGGTTTGGAACGTAGATCTTCGAGTTGTAGTCGCGGTCGCTGGAGTCAGCAAACTGGACTGCAATTCGAAGAGACCGGACGAGTTTGGGGAAGATGGTAACTGGCGAGAGGGAAGAGCGTTGCGGCGGAGGTGTCGGGCAGAACTTGAGGTTCAGACCCAGGAGTCTCTTCAGACCTGGTGGAATCTTGGTGCCACGTGGTGTGAGATTGTGGAACGCGAGATTGCGAGGCAATGCGTCCACATCACAAGCCCTACGACAGCCGAAGATCAAACTGGCGTTGAAGAGATCCGAGCGGTCGCGTCTTATGATCGCGCGGTTTTGGCGCCGCGCGGCGGTTTGTCGGCGGCGTTGCTCCTTTTCCTTTTGCTTGCGCTTCGCGTGTTGCCGTTTCTTCCGCTGTTTGAGGCGGAAGTTCCCTTTGCGGCGTCGGCCTTTGGTGCAGGGTGCTTCTTGTTCTTGCTGACGGTCGCACCCTTCGCGCCAGCTCTGGCGTTTTTTCGTTCCTGTTGCTTTGGAACCTTCCGGTCGATACGGAGCTGTCGTAGTTCGTTCTTGATCGATTGTAGCTTGCGATCAATCAACACGTTCACGAGATCCTGGTTTGGAGTTTCCACCTCCATGTCGGCAGCCGCGGCTTGCTTGGCTTGCTTGTCGACGAGTCGGATGCTCGCATCAGCTTGGCTGTATCGTTCCGCAAGCTCAAACTGGGTCAGGCGAGCTTCGAACTCGTCCTTGGCATGGTGGTAGATGTCGACATATGCGTTCTCGTCTCGATCTTCTTCTTCCATGGCATCCCAGTTGATAGTGTCATACTTGCCGTTCGGGTCGGCTTTGCATGCGAGCTTGCAGTACTCAAGTGCTCGATCTTGGAAATCGTCTCGGAGCTTCTGAACTTGGAGCTCAAGTTGTTCGAGTTCGGCTTTCTGTACGCTGAGGATGAGATCGAAGGCTTGGTGCTGAAACTGTAGCTTCAGAGCATCGAATTGATTCATCAGCGTGAGCACTCGAGTTGGAAGGGCCGTCTGGAGTTCGTTGGAGACAACAAGCTTGGCCTGTACTCGCAGGGATCTGGGTACTTCTTGGCGTTCGCGTTGTTGTTGCATCTTGCGGAGGCTCTCTTGCTTCGCGCTGAGCTTCCGGTGCAGCTTCTTATAGCGCTCCAGATACTCCAGGGTGGTCTTCATCAGTGGGCGCGGCAGACTACGATCCATGGCGATGATGGAGAGTCTTTCCTTAATTGCTTCGTCACGCGGGGCTTGGTCTAGGGTTTAGAGAGGCTTGAAGTGACTTGCAAAGACTTGGTCAGGGAAACTACGACCCAAAGAGTTGCTCTATTACAGATGCAGGGGCTCTTTCGACTTGATGTCTTCGTCGGTGGGCGTCTTCGTGCTGAGTGGAAAATTGAAAACTGAGGAAGACCGCCGACCTCGCCCCCGGGTGCCTACGCTAAAGTCCTACGCTAGAGTCCTACGCTTCTGGGTTCTAGGGCTGGACAGGAACTTGAGTGTTCTGGGTCTGCGTGTCTGTGCTGCTGGGGTCTTGAGACACGTGAGAATATTCGACGTCCTGGGTTGAACATTCTCGAACATTCTCGGGAATATTCTCGAATGTTCGGTCGAACGTTCTCGAACCTTCGACAAACTTTTCGACTGGGTTGGCCGAAATTTTCGTCTGGGTTTAGGGTTTAGGGTAGGGTTTGGGGTTGAGGGTCGGGGATGGGTTGTAGACAGATAGTGCACGATCCGGGCGGCCATTCTTGAATTTGCTCGCAATATGCCAAGCGTTCGCTGTTACCCTTTCGAGGGGGATCATCCCAAGCCAGCCGCTCCGTGAGCCTTCACTGCACGACCCCATACTCTGTGGCATGGTTCCAAATGAGTGGGTAGCAGCAAGGCTAAACACGTTCTCGCGCGCTGGAAGGGCACGGTCATCCGTGTCCGGGGTGGTCCAGGCTTTAATGCATGGCATCTCCCGAGCTGTTCTTGAAGTGGTCGTCGTAGATGTTGGCCCTGAACTCTGATGGACAGAGTATGTCTCGGAGGTTCCGTGGACGGCGGTAGCACACAGTGATCTTGATGTTGTGGGCTGCGAACTCGTCTTCAATACGGTGGGCTTGATAGATAGCTCGTAGTTGTTTCCGAGTTGGGCCGTTCGGGTCATAAGGCACAGACAAGAAGACTTGCTTGGGCTTGCCGAGTTCCGTGGTTGGCCGCGTCGTCTGTTGTGCTTCTTCTTGTAGCTTGGCGATTCTTTCGATGGCGTCGCGGAAATGGTCTCTAAGCTGGTTAGAGTTGTATCCGCGAGCTGCCAGGCGCTGGAAGAAGGCTCTGACTTGAGACAGGAAATCTTCCTTCCTGGTGTTCTGGCGGTAATACTTCTGGACAATGCCGATGATGAGGCCTTTCAGAACGCCTGGAGGGTGTGCGCTTTGAGCCGCGATGTAGAGATAGAGATTGAGCTCTTTCTCATGAGTTCGAGTCTCGTATCTCGTGTCGGATCGGCGGATTTTGAGGTCAAGAAACGGTGCTTCACGACCGCGTTCCATGTACGTCCAGCGAAGTCCTGGAATCGTGTTGAGGCGGATCTTGAAGAGTTCGAAAGCACGGGGATCTTTTCCGTCTTGCCAAATCAAAAACACGTCGTCGATGTAGCGCTTGTAGAGCACGATGTAGTTGCTGAACTCTCGAAGGATGCTTCGCTCGTGATACGCTACGTAGAGTGATGCGTACGTGGGGGCACATGGTGTTCCCATGGCGGTGCCCTTGATTTGCTTCCACACGCAGTCTCCGAACATGAACAAGTTCTCGTTCATGATGTAGTCGAGACCTTGGACGATCACATTCTCGAAGCGATGCTTCTCTTCTTGGAGCATGGCTTTGATTGTTGCGATGCCGATGTTGGTGGGGATGTTGGTGTAGAGCGAGACGGCGTCAAATGTGAACAAACGATGCTTGGGGCTGGGCTGAATCTGTCGAAGTTCAGTCAGCAGCGTGTCGGAGTCTCGAAGGTACGATGGCTGTCGCTGGAGCATGTCTTGCAACTGGAAATCGATCCACTTCGAGAGACCGGCTGTCGGTGTTCCGCAGCTGGCAATGATAGGGCGAATGGCGAGATCCTCCTTGTGGAGCTTTATCAGGCCATAGAAGCGTCCTAACTTGCACGAACTTGGATTACACTTGATGACAGCAACTTGTCGTTGGATGACTGGATCTTCACGGTACTGGTAGTTGAGTAGCATGTAGATCAGGTTCACTTTGGCTGCGATCCGTTGGATCTGGGTCTCTGGTCCGTTGGGAAGACGATACAATGGCGTGTATGTCTCCTCGTCACTCAGGTGATCAAGACACATGGAAGTGTACTGTGATCGAAGCATGAGCGTCGGGCCGAGGTTCTTGTCTGCCTGCACGACCATCAAGTTCGGATCATTTCGTAGCAATCGTAGCAAGTTGCGTTGGTTGCTGTCGAGGTTGAACTTGTGTCGGAAGGGATACTGTGCAATGAGTTCGGTCGCGTGTGACTTGATCGACTCCAGTAAATCTTCTTGATGGCGTGGCAGGTGGTTTGGCTGGAAAGCAAGGTTTGGAACGTAGATCTTCGAGTTGTAGTCGCGGTCGCTGGAGTCAGCAAACTGGACTGCAATTCGAAGAGACCGGACGAGTTTGGGGAAGATGGTAACTGGCGAGAGGGAAGAGCGTTGCGGCGGAGGTGTCGGGCAGAACTTGAGGTTCAGACCCAGGAGTCTCTTCAGACCTGGTGGAATCTTGGTGCCACGTGGTGTGAGATTGTGGAACGCGAGATTGCGAGGCAATGCGTCCACATCACAAGCCCTACGACAGCCGAAGATCAAACTGGCGTTGAAGAGATCCGAGCGGTCGCGTCTTATGATCGCGCGGTTTTGGCGCCGCGCGGCGGTTTGTCGGCGGCGTTGCTCCTTTTCCTTTTGCTTGCGCTTCGCGTGTTGCCGTTTCTTCCGCTGTTTGAGGCGGAAGTTCCCTTTGCGGCGTCGGCCTTTGGTGCAGGGTGCTTCTTGTTCTTGCTGACGGTCGCACCCTTCGCGCCAGCTCTGGCGTTTTTTCGTTCCTGTTGCTTTGGAACCTTCCGGTCGATACGGAGCTGTCGTAGTTCGTTCTTGATCGATTGTAGCTTGCGATCAATCAACACGTTCACGAGATCCTGGTTTGGAGTTTCCACCTCCATGTCGGCAGCCGCGGCTTGCTTGGCTTGCTTGTCGACGAGTCGGATGCTCGCATCAGCTTGGCTGTATCGTTCCGCAAGCTCAAACTGGGTCAGGCGAGCTTCGAACTCGTCCTTGGCATGGTGGTAGATGTCGACATATGCGTTCTCGTCTCGATCTTCTTCTTCCATGGCATCCCAGTTGATAGTGTCATACTTGCCGTTCGGGTCGGCTTTGCATGCGAGCTTGCAGTACTCAAGTGCTCGATCTTGGAAATCGTCTCGGAGCTTCTGAACTTGGAGCTCAAGTTGTTCGAGTTCGGCTTTCTGTACGCTGAGGATGAGATCGAAGGCTTGGTGCTGAAACTGTAGCTTCAGAGCATCGAATTGATTCATCAGCGTGAGCACTCGAGTTGGAAGGGCCGTCTGGAGTTCGTTGGAGACAACAAGCTTGGCCTGTACTCGCAGGGATCTGGGTACTTCTTGGCGTTCGCGTTGTTGTTGCATCTTGCGGAGGCTCTCTTGCTTCGCGCTGAGCTTCCGGTGCAGCTTCTTATAGCGCTCCAGATACTCCAGGGTGGTCTTCATCAGTGGGCGCGGCAGACTACGATCCATGGCGATGATGGAGAGTCTTTCCTTAATTGCTTCGTCACGCGGGGCTTGGTCTAGGGTTTAGAGAGGCTTGAAGTGACTTGCAAAGACTTGGTCAGGGAAACTACGACCCAAAGAGTTGCTCTATTACAGATGCAGGGGCTCTTTCGACTTGATGTCTTCGTCGGTGGGCGTCTTCGTGCTGAGTGGAAAATTGAAAACTGAGGAAGACCGCCGACCTCGCCCCCGGGTGCCTACGCTAAAGTCCTACGCTAGAGTCCTACGCTTCTGGGTTCTAGGGCTGGACAGGAACTTGAGTGTTCTGGGTCTGCGTGTCTGTGCTGCTGGGGTCTTGAGACACGTGAGAATATTCGACGTCCTGGGTTGAACATTCTCGAACATTCTCGGGAATATTCTCGAATGTTCGGTCGAACGTTCTCGAACCTTCGACAAACTTTTCGACTGGGTTGGCCGAAATTTTCGTCTGGGTTTAGGGTTTAGGGTAGGGTTTGGGGTTGAGGGTCGAGGGTTTAGGGTTTAGGGTTTAGGGTTTAGAGAGGCTTGAAGTGACTTGCAAAGACTTGGTCAGGGAAACTACGACCCAAAGAGGTTTTAGGGTTTAGGGTTTAGGGTTTAGGGTTTAGGGTTTAGGGTTTAGGGTTTAGGGTTTAGGGTTTAGGGTTTAGGGTTTAGGGTTTAGGGTTTAGGGTTTAGGGTTTAGGGTTTAGGGTTTAGGGTTTAGGGTTTAGGGTTTAGGGTTTAGGGTTTAGGGTTTAGGGTTTAGGGTTTAGGGTTTAGGGTTTAGGGTTTAGGGTTTAGGGTTTAGGGTTTAGGGTTTAGGGTTTAGGGTTTAGGGTTTAGGA